>JAVUPR010000090.1:0-600000 GCA_036785695.1 Gentiana straminea | reverse complement strand
CAGGTATTCGGAGTATAAGTGTAACGCCCCCAGACCCCGAGTCTGGTAAGACTAATTGATCCATAAATGATCATGTATGTCAACTGCTTAGACCGTCGTCCTCGTTTTGTCTAAAATGGATAACCTGAGTTGACAAGAGGTTTATGTCTCACACTTATAAGGAGGTCATGAGCTTCTCCCACATCCAATGTGGGATATCACATTCTTCCACTCAATAAGCAACTGGCGTTCTCGCTAAGATTTGTTCCGGACACGTCCCCACTAGAGGACTCTAGAGGTGCCCGGCACTTAGTTCCGTCTGGTAGTCGGCCTTGATACCAATTGAAATAGTTGAAGAGAACTTGACCTGCGCAGAAAAATCAGTTGCAGAATGACAAGAAGGAAGACGTACAATTAGTCATGGTTCAATGAAGCAGTCACACACCGGCAGAAACGACATGAGAGTTAGAAGTCGAGACGCTTTGCAAAGTCCAGAATTCAAGTACCTCCTAGTTATGTTCAATTTCGAGGATGAAACTTGCTTTAAGCGGGGAGGGATGTAATACCCCGAAAATTCAAGAAGGGTAAAAGAGTAAAATGGAAATTTATTAATAATTTTCCTATTTTAAATCCTAACCTAATAGAATAATTAAAAAGAGTTAATTATTTAATCAAAGGATTTAATTATGGGTATAAAAGGAAAGAATTTCATAATTCTTCCATTATATCAGTCATGGCAATTTTCTAAGAAACGAAAAAGGAGAACGACGCAGAAGCAACAGACGCAAGGAAACAACAAAAGCAGAGGATGGGAATCTTCAATCGTGCGGCTAATCCGTCAAGAATTTGGGCAGACCGTAGGAGACGGAAATCATCGTCTCATCGAAACAAATGTTTCCATACTAATCATTTTTATTCGGTAAGTTTTCCCTTTTAACCCTAAATCTATAATTCTTATGTTCTTGAGAGAAAGGCCTGAGTTTTGTAGATTAGAAAGGTTGCCTAATCGTAGCTCATTGTTTAATTATTGTAGGCTATTCGTAGAACTGATTGGGTTCAAGAATTCAAGGCTTATGCTTTCAGTTTTGCTTTTAAAATGCTTTTAGAATTTCAAAGGTAATTAGGTGTTCTTTAACGGTTTTAATGTGTTGTTTTGCTGCTATTTTCTGGAGAATTTTGTAGGTTTTGATGTTGAAATAAGGTTGGAATCGAAAGGTATGAGTTTGGACAGGAATCATGGTCGAAACGAGCTGTTTTCAAGGTTCGGGACCGTTTCAGCGCACGCTGAGCTGTTTTAGCGTGTGAAAATACAGTCCAGAAGCTTGGGATATGGGTCTGTTTCAGTTTAGTGCATGCCGAAGGTGCGTAGCGTGCTCCAAACGGCCTCTGAACGAGAAGAGAATGAACATGTTACTTTTAGCACGCGCCAAAAGGTTATAGCGCACGCTGAAACGAAGCAGAAGGATTCAAGATGCTTTTAGCGTGCGCTAAAGAGGTGTTGCGCGCGCCATAGCTAAGGCAGAATGGACAGTAGTTCTGGAATAGGGTTTAGCGTGTGCCAAAACACCATGTTCCCCTTATTTTGGATGATTTTGCTTGTACGTTATGTTTTTGAATGTTGTGCATGCCTTTGAGGGCATTATATCATACTTTAAAATGTCTAACATCGACTTCTAGTAGCGTTTGTTTAGCACCACAACTGAGACCCTCTGCGGGGAGAAGATGGAGCACCGAAAGGCGTTGTTTGGGCCTTGTGGGACATTGACTTAGTAGTCATTGATCATTTTACAATGTGCTAGGTAGCATAATTAATTGTATAGGACTAGGTTTCCCTAAGAAGCCTTTTACATGAATGAACCAGATGGTTAGATCAAAACTCGTAAATACATATATGTGCGTATAATAGATAAAACGTCAATATCATTTGTAAGGCACCATTTTTTTGATTATTTTTTTCTACTTCCGGCACCACACAAAAATACTTGTTTTTTACTTCCGGCACCACACTAGAAACGTCAGAGTCTCTGACGTTCCTTTTCGATATCAACGTCAGTGGACTGACGTTATTAAGTAGTGACATTTTTATAACGTAAACGTCGGTGCCACTGACTTTAGTTTTTGAACAGCAACGTCAGTGTCACTGACTTTGGTTTCAATAGCAATGTAAATGCCACTGACATTATTGTCATTAAAAATAATCGTGGTGTCGAAGTAATTCATTGTGGTGCCGGAAGTAATAAGGTGCTAGTAGTGAAAATGGGGGTGCCGATAGAAACCCCCTATATATATTGCTTGTTACTTTTTTTCCATTTTTTCTCGGCCCTCTTCCAAAAAACAAAAAAAAAAAAAAATCAATAACAAAAACATAAATAAAATAAAAAAAAATAAAGACTATTACACTTTGAACTCCATGGCTATCCAAGTTGGATCACCACGTTTTCCAGCTCTTCACTCTATGCCTCAGGCTTTTTATGATCATGCCACCTCTTCTACCTGGATGCTTGACAGTTGTGCCTCTCATCACATGATTCAGGACCTCAGTTTGCTCTCTCTTCCTGACTCGTATACTGGTACTGATGAAATTATTATTGTAATGGTAGCTCCCTCCCCATTTCACATATTAGTTTGTGCACATCTTTCTTCTTCTACTTCGTCCTTTACTTTATCTGTTGTGTTATGTGTTCCTACCCTTTCCCAGAATTTACTTTATGTCTCTATGTTTGTTCTGATAATTCCGTTTCCATTGTATTTTTATCTGATTGCTTTCATATCAAAGATCTCAAGACAGGAACCTTCCTTCCTCAGGGTAGATCTAGAGATTGTGTTTATTACTGGTCCATCAAACCTCTTTTTGCATGTTCAGTTAACAAAGCTCCCGCATCGACTTGGCATCATCGATGTGGTCGTCCAGCATTTCCAGTTATTCAACATTTGGTCAAAAATAAATGTTTAGACCTGTCTACTGTTAATTCATGTCTCTGTGACGCTTGTTTATGCTATAAAAGTCACCTTTTATCATTTTCTGAATCTATCTTACGGTCCACCCGACCTTTTTTTTTAGCACGTCCACCCGCCCTATTGAAGTTTTTTATTTAGATATCTGGACTACCCCTATGTATTTTGTTGATGCTTATAAGTACTATGTTATTTTTGTTGATCACTTTACTCGATATATTTGGCTATACCCCTTTGTTCTTTTACAGTTTATATATGTAAAATTTAATTATATTTTGATATTAAACAAAAGAAATTAAAACAAGAGATAACTAACATATATTTTACTAGTACACCTCATGTTTGGCGTGTCCACTTGCAAGGTGATGACTAATACTTTAACAAACATGGTGGCATCTTAGTTTCCTTAGCCACGTAAATTAAACAGCGACTCATCTTCAATATTGATGATTCACCTTTTTTGAATTTGGCTATAAAAGCCATTAAGCATAGGCTATATATGATATACTTTATATAGTTGTAATAATGTTGTTATTCTGGAGCAATAATACTACACCCGAAGTGTCGTAGAAATACAATTATTATTAGACTAATATCACTATCAAGTACACCACGAGATTCACAGCGATGAGATCAATGCTTTGCCTTAAGCTTTTCTTCAATAATTTGAAGTAGATGGGTGTTCAATTGAATCTATTTTTGTTATAAGCATGTTCTAAATATAGATCCTTTTGTGGTGTGATGTAAAGTAAAATGTTTGTGTTCTAGTGGCTTTGGCTCCGCATCGTTACTAATGGGAGCATTGGAACACATCTCGTTTTGCCTTACATGATATTGACTCTGATAGTCAATGCCTACTTGTTATACGGCAAAGTTAGGGGTTCGGTTTCTGGTGGATTTGGCTCAACACCTTGTGGAGACCCTCTGCGGGAGAAACTCGGGATCATCGGAAACCTTATTCCTTAGCCTTGTGGGTATTGGATTAGAATCCAATATTTCTGTGATACGTGCTAAGTAGTATAACTTAGAGTTGTCTAAGGTCTAGATGTCCATAGAAGCCTTTTTATTTGCAATAAACTTAGATGGTTAGATTAAACGCATAAATACATACTTGAGAGTCTAAAAGATAAAGTATTCTCGTCCTTGGTAAGACATGTTTCTATATCGCAACCGGGAGGGTCAAGTCCCAGGGTCGGTTAGACTTATGGCCTTGGACTTCACCTAGGGGCTAGCCCTATGCCTTTTAAGGGGCTGAATGTGTCGTGGTGCAGTCTTCACCTCGCGATGTGTCCTTGGACTTTTATGCAACGCATCCCCTTGTTTCGTGAGTTCGCTAGCAAGGCTAGCTGGAGGGGAGTGTGCAATTATAACATACTTGTTAGTGTGTGTGTAGACTATATATTGTTGTTGTTCGTATATATTCGATGCTTCTACTACTTACTAAGTATGTATGTACTTACCCTCTCGTTATATTGTTCCCATCCCGAGAAGGTGATTCGGGATAAAACGACGTATGTGATTATGAGTACTTCGAGGAGTGACCTCGGGATGCTTCGAAAGTGCTTTTGTTGATGTTATTCTATTCCTCTATTAGGTAATAGTTTAAGTTGTCTCGATTCGTAAAGATGTTGAGCCTTGTAAAGTGATGGATTTGTGGACTATCGTTAAACTCTTAGACTTTATGTTGTGATGGACTCGACATTTGGTTTTCCAATTCTACCCCTAGATATTTATGTTTTCCAGAGTCGATTTAATTTACGCAATTATACTCTGAACGTATTTGAAAGGCTTACGTATATAATTCAGTATAAATACGAGTTATATACGTGTCGGGCGTTTATTTCCAAATAAGGACTCGTGTCTGGAAATGGGGTGTCACATAATACGTGGAGAAACGGTGCAAGTAATTCTTAGGTTGGTTATTTCTATCTGCTCGGTATGTGAAATGTTAATTGAGTGCTATGATACTTGCTTATATTAGTATAGTTAGGAGGAGTAGTAAATTGTGCATCTCAAAGGCTTGGTCGTTCATTTTGTCGTTAATGGGAAGTGAGAAACAACGTCGTACCTAACAGCCGCATTTCTTCACTTGTTCACCTTATCCAATAATATATGCAAGGTACACGTGGAAGGGAAATAAAACAATTCAATCCTTTACCATTGGATAGACTTGTGCGTTTGGATTGCTGGAATGTAACGAAATGGAATCAAATTGATGGAATGGAATGCAATGGAATGGAATGAAACCGATTCCATTCCTATGTTTGGCATGAAATGGAATGAAATATGCAAGATTGTATTAGACGTGACAAGTAACACGGTGGGTGATGAGCGTGCGTGATAACGAGTGTAGCAAGCGGTGGTGGGTGGCGGAGGATGATGTGAGGTGTGCGATAGTAGTGGTTGTGGTGGTGGTGATGGTGGTGGTTGTGGTGTGCGATAGTGGTGGTTGAGGTGGTGGTGATGGTGGTGGTTGTGGTGTGCGATACCATTGATTGTTATGGCGGCGGCGGTGGTGGGTTGTGATGGTTGTGGGTTGGGTTATGATGAGGGATGGTGACGAGTTGTGCTGAGGGCGGTGACAGGGTAGGCGGCGGTGGTGGAGGGTGGTGGTGCGGTGGAGGATGGTGGATTGCGGTGGGATGGGCAGATGCCACGGGAGGTTGCAGGCGGGCGGGCGGTGGGCGGTGGTGGTTGATTTTTTATCACTAGGTTATGCTTACATTTCATTCTATCAAATCATTCCGTCCATTCCATCCATTTTTTGATGGAATGAAAATGATAAAAAATCATTCCAATGGAATGAAAACTCATTACATTCTCTCAATCAAATACGCCAAAATGATGGAATGGAATGAAAAAAGCATTACATTCAATTCAATTCATGCAATCCAAACGTACCCAATGTTTCATCGGCTGATGCAAAAATGCCACCCGTGACTTACATGTGTTCTTTTACTCTTTCTGATGGCCAATAAAAACTCCACCCGTATAAGCCTATTGATGCAGTATGAATATCACGAAAATGGATGCGAGGCAGTAATACCAGCAGAGATTGGACACAAGTCTCCCAGAATCGAATTATACTGTCCAGAAACTCAGGAAGTAGACATGCTGCATCTCAAAGATGAACTGGAGCACAAAAGGGACATAGCTTTGATACAAATGGCCAAATACAAGCAAAGAATTGCTCAATACTACAACTCCAAAGTTAAAGGTACGTATTTTAAAGAAGGCGATTTAGTTCTGAGGCGAAATGAGGCTAGCAAGCAAGGCCCCACTGGAAAGCTAGACCCAAATTGGGAAGGTCCTTATAAAATTATCAAAGTGCATGGAAAAGGATCTTATCAACTAGCTAATGCCTTTGGCAAAACTGTTCCTAGAAGTTGGAATGCTTTTCATTTAAGGAAGTTTTTTCCTTAAAGTAATCTCATTTTTTAAGTAATGTTATCTTGAATATAGATCTATGTTCATTATATGATTATTATACGATGTTTTAACTTGTGTGGAAATTGTGTTGAAACACAAAACTAAAAACAGAACATGGCGGTACAGGAAAACATAAGTATCGAACTTGCAGTGCAAGGACATCCTGGACAGAAGTCCCACTTAAAAATATAAGTGTCAAACTTGCAAGGCAAGGACATTCTGGGCAGAAGTCCCACTCAAGAAATATAAGTGCAAAACTTGCAGTGCAAGGGCATTCTGGGAAACTGTCCCAATAATAAATAAAAAAAGGGGTGCCAAACTTGCAGCGCAAGGGTATTCTGGGTAGAAGACACAAATGTTAAACTTGCAGTGCAAAAGAATTCTGCGCAGAGCACTAATTAAAAGTATTAACAGCAAACTTGCAGAGCAAGAGTAGACTGAGTAGAAACTATTGAATAAAGAAGCTAAGGATAAAAAATCTTAACTTCTTTGCAGTGCAACATGAAGACAAGAATCTCTAAACAGAGAATGTCAAATTCAAAGATACAAAGGATCTAAGCAGAGGATATCAAATTCAAAGGTACAAACTCAAAAGGTTCAAAAGATTAAAAAAGTCACTGACAAGAAATAACATACATAATTACTACATCAAAAGCTGCTTGAAAAGGCAGCAAATTCAAAGTTTTAAGAGGAAATAAATTAAGATGCGAGAGGATGCGAAGGCCGAGCGAGTGTTTCTCGAAGGTGAGCGAGTCTCTCGAAGGTTGGGCGGATTTTTTCTTAGCATATTTGCTAATTATGTCTTCTCCATTCTTGTATTCATCATATCGCTTCGTGAAGATCTCCCCGCTTTTTTATCATACAACCGGTGATTAGGCGAGTGTTAATCACCGAGGTCGGCGGGTTTGGCCTCATCAACACCAAGTGTATATCCTCTCGCGCAGAGCGGAGCCAATATGATCTGATTTCCTCGTAAGTCGAGGAGAAGACTTATACCCATCGACAACCTTCTGGACGATATTCTGAGCAGGGATTTCCTCCATCTGCCTCAAGGTTTCGTCAAAATCAGCCTTCATCTTCTTTGCAGTAGCAAGATGTTGCAGATGCTCCTCGTTCAATTTCGCCAACCGCTGATCTCTTAAGTTCAGTTGTTCCTCTTGGGTGAAGATCACGCCCTCAGCTTTGGCAAGATCAGACTTTAACTTCTCAATCTCTCACTGATCAGCAAGGTGGACCTCCTCCAAACTGGCCACCTTAGCATTGGCTTCATGATTAGACTCTTCCAGGCTGGCAATTTTGGCGTTGGCCTCATCTAACTGAATCACTTTGTGTTGCAAGGAAGAGATATCTTTAGCCATGCTTGAAGTTTTCTTGTGCAAGGCCTTACCCAGGCGGTAACACTACAAAGAGAATATCTTAGAAGACAGAAATTAAAACAAAAATGAAGGTGTTCAGGAAATCACTTACAGAATCAGCAAAGTCATCAGCGGACATATCCTCAAAATTGAAAGAGGAATCACTAGCAGATGTCCCAGATGAAGAAGGTCTAGGCCGTTTCTTGCTTTTTTGGGGAATAGACCTCAAGGGCACCGCTGTCAGGGCAGAGTCCGGGTCAGTAGGAGGAATATCTAACTCGATTGGAGTAGTATTCTCTACGACGCTCGGGAGAATCTGAACAGAAGGCTCCAGTGCAGCAACAATATTCTGAGCGGCTTCCCCAGAATCAGCAGCTACATCTCCTGTTTCTTTCTGAGCAGAAGTCTCGCCTTGACCAGGAATGGCTGACACTGTCCGTTCAGAATCCTCTTGTATCTGCTGGTCACTCTCTTCCTCCTCGTCAACGTCGATGTGGATCATATCGTCTACATTGGCCACTGCAAAGAGAAAAAATAGTCAAAGTATATTTATAAAGCAAAAGCAAGAGAAAAGACAAACATACGTTTTCGATACTGTTTCTTGGTAAATTCTACATAACCGGCAGGCCCCGCCGTTAGAAGCTGGGCAGCATCCACCAACGCAGAGTTGATAGTGCTCAAAGTCAAAGTAATGTTATTATTGGAAAGGTATGTAACCAGAGCTTCGTCTATAGGATCCTCCAGTTTATCCTTCATGGAGGAAGAATTCCAACGACCAAGATCCGCCCCAGTGTTGTGCTTTACAAAGAAGAAACGCTCGGACCATTTCTTCTTAGTCTTATCTTTGGTAGACAGAGGGATGATTTGGGCTAACCTACCGGATCTGCGACAAAAATGGTACCACCCTCCACTACCCTGAGTCAATTTGCACTGATAGAAGTTCCTGAATAACTTCACAGAGAAGGGTGTGGTGTTCAGGCGACACCAAATCATAAAACCTACCAGAAATTTAACGTTATTCGGATGTATTTGGCCGACCCCTAACTTATAATACTTTAGCACCTCAATACACCCAGGAGGAAGAGGGAACCTTAACCCGCTATGGAGCTGATCAGCATACACTGTACAGAAGCCATCTGGGGGATTATACGCATATTCAGTGGATTTAGGAAGAAGAACTGCAAAAGGCTCAGTCTGAATTTTGTAAGTTTTCAATAGACTGGCCATTTCTGTTTTGGTCATCTTGCTTGAGACACCATGGCAGGCCATTATCGCCTTGGTTTTATCGAATCGGTTGATTTCTCTCTTCAATGTATTTAAAAAGGCAGTATGGTCTTCTGGGTACTGATGAACAATTGAAGTGGGAGCAAAAATCCCAGGAGGCAGAAGATGAGAAGGCAAAAGACACAGTGGGTTATCTCCAAAAGTGGAGGTATTTCTTAAATCAATGGAAGAGGATGGATGATTGAGGTTTGTGCGGTTTCAGGACAAAAAACAGGGTTAGAGGAATTCACTTCCTCACTCTCTATGGCCCTAGAAATTTTCTCTAGAGACTCAAACAACTTTTCGATAGAATCGCTAGAGGCGGTATTTGCTCTCAAAGACATGAACGAAATGAAGATTTCAAAAGAAGTAAAAGAACAGCAGAAAGAGACTTACTTGCAACTGCTGAGACGCTATTCCAAAAGTCTAATATAGAAGTGGCGTTTGACAAGAGGGATGATTATATGACAAGAAGTGGATACGACGCAATGGTTCGATTCACTGTTATAATGATAACAAATGGGTGCAACTTGGCCTCGTTTCGCGTAGAATTAATAACGGAAGCAGGACCGTTTCAGGCTAGGGCAGCTGTAAAGCAGTCTACCCTAGTCTGGGGGGACTTATGACTATATATGGGCCCACTGGGTCGGGTTATTTGCAATTGGGCCAGGCCCAAAGTTAATAATAGAGACAAACGATCCGATCAAGCCCGACCATCAAAATGCGGACCGGACCGGAAAGCCGGACATGACGATCGGAGGAGCGGGACCCCCACCTTTGGTTCGATCGAATGGTTCTGGACGGACGAGCAACGGGCTGAATGTGGTGAAGACCAAGTCAATAACACCTCAACTATTCCCGTACGTGGGTAGACCCCACGTCCGGAGATAACCGTTGATAACTCCCCATCACTACAAGGAAGAGAATCACGATCTACAACTATATGAAGGATACCCCGAATTACGAGGGGGACTTGATTCCGCTTTATCACTTAAATTGGATACGTAGGCAGCTCTCTCAAGAGTTCAGTCCAAATTATATCCAAACATTCGTGTTCTTACATTATTTTCCTAATTAGAATTACCTGATTACCCGTTCGTAATATTCATACTGCATCACCTATTAAATAGTAGACGTGAGAGGTGTCCATCTTTTCTATTTAAGGAGCTCTATTTATAGGCCAATTTTCTGTTGGAACATCCTTTTGCTCCATACGTGCTGCTCTTTAATTTGTGCAATCTTTTTTTACGATTTTTTTCACAGCTTGTTTATTGTCTAAATTGCTTTTTGATTTTAAGCTTACATTAGAAATCTATAGGATTAAGCTCCTCTCGCTGACTTGTGAGGCCGTGGGATGCCAAGAAAACTAGAAAAGAAACAATTGCAGAGCTTAACTTTTGACTTGTGAGGCCGTGGGATGCCAAGAAAACTAGAAAAGAAACAATTGCAGAGCTTAACTTTTTGTCCATTGACCGGGTCAGTCAATAGAAGAAACACTTCAAACATTTTCATAAATCATTACAATTTAACAAAGTATCTCATCCAATCCATTGGCAGATGGCAAAACAGAAGCACATTCCTCAATCAATGCACCCACCATGAACTGGAGATGCAAGATCCTTGTCACGGAGAAGAACAACCCTTACACGACAAACACGGGCAAGAAGATCCAAAAGCTAATGTTAACCGATGACCAGGTATTTTCGTAATATAACCTACTGAGGTTGTACTCCCTTCAATCTTTCCATTATTAAAATAACCACTTACTAAATGTCAGTTTTGATGACTTGATCTCTAAACTGAGAAATATCTGGTGGAACTAATCTGGGAAAACTGAGACTGAGATTGATGGTCAGTTCAGTTAAGTATATTCAGTTCTGTGAAAGTCAGTTTGATGAAGTGCAACTGAGTTTCTTAAAGTCGCCATCCGTTTCTTTACGACTACTGCGAGTTATGCTGGAGTATAGCTGAGTTCTACATCTGGGCAGTTGATTACAAGTCTGGGAAGTCAGTTTTTGAGCTGAGTTTCGTCTGGTGGATAACAGCTGGAGCTGGGGTCCTCATCTGGGGTATTTATGGTATTTCCGACAATGATCTATGGCGGTTAGGGTTTGGTACTTGTGTCTATAAATACCGTAGTTGTAATCAATGCAATGTGTGTCTTTCAAGAGTGTTGTTCACACACTTATGAAAATCTTGTAATTCTATGCATAATAAAGATCTCCATTTCTGTCCGTAGAGTAGTCGGCACAACGCCGAAAACCACGTTAAATCGCTGTGTTCTTCTTGTTTCTGTGTTTTATCAATTCCGCCATTTTTTACGTTTGCATTGCTATCTGTGTTTGTCTCTTTCTTAAACTATATATTCCTATCTGTGTTTATAACAAACTGGTATCAGAGAGTCAGGTTCAAGATTCAGGAGTTGCAGGTGAACAGAGTTGATCTTCACCAAGACCGGTGACCGGTGCTTGGATTTTGTGATCAAAGGTTTGTTCGTTAATTAGAAGGATGTCAGCAATGAACGTGAAGATTGTTAAATTTACAGGGAGGAACAGTTTCAGTTTATGGCAAATCAAGATGCGGGCCTTGTTAAAGCAACAAGGATTGT
Source organism: Gentiana straminea (assembly GCA_036785695.1). Classification (NCBI taxonomy): domain Eukaryota; kingdom Viridiplantae; phylum Streptophyta; class Magnoliopsida; order Gentianales; family Gentianaceae; genus Gentiana; species Gentiana straminea. The sequence goes on along the minus strand of JAVUPR010000090.1, from coordinate 588,411 downwards.
GGACTCCTTATCCGGTAGAGGGGAAAGCATATTCAACAATCATGTTGTGCTTGTCTGATGATGTTTTCACAAAAGTTGCTGAGGAAGACACTGCTGCCAAGTTATGGTTAAAGCTTGAAAGCCTGTATATGACTAAGTCATTGACCAACAAGTTGTCTTGTTAGCGCAGGTACATTTAGCCTAAGGATGCATGAGGGGGCTCAGTTGAGAGATCATCTTGATCAGCTGAACACAATATTACTTGATCTCAGGAATATTGATGTTAAGATTGAGGATGAAGATGCTGCTTTGATTTTGCTGGTTTCATTACCAGTTTCCTATTAGAACTTTGTGCAGTCATTTATAGTTGGGAAGGATACAGTTGCTTTAGAGGATGTAAGGTCAGCTTTACATGCCAGGGAGCTGAGACATAAGGCGGTACAGGGGCGGACAATCGAGTGCGGGATCGATAGTCGGCTCTGAAGGTGGAAAAGAGCATGGTCAGTCTAGGAAGAAAAGTTCCAAGAAGACAAAATCCAAAGGTCCTAAATCCACAGATGTCTGCAATTATTGTAAGGAGCAGAGACATTGGAAATCCAATTGTCCAAAGAGGAAGAAACAGCAGGAGAACAGTTTTGGCACAGCTGCAGTAGCAGCTGAGCATGATTCAGATGAGGACATGGTCCTAGTGGCAGGAGAGTCAGCACATCAAACTGATGTGTGGATTCTGGACTCTGAGGCATCCTTTCATATTTGCCCTCACAAAGAGTGGTTCTCAAGTTATCAACAAATAGATGGTGGTCATATATCTATGGCAAACAGCAAGGTCTACAAGGTAGTTGGGATTGACTCAGTTCAGTTGAGGACAGAGGATGGAAGATTCTGCAAACTGAGTGAAGTTAGACATGTTCCACAAATGACCAAAAACTTGGTATCTCTCAGTTCTTTGGACAACAGGGGATTCAGTTTTAAGGGGAAAAGTGGTGTGCTGAGTGTCTATAAAAACTCAGTTGATGTTCTTAAGGGAATCAAGAAAGGGACTCTGTATATATTACAAGGGTCAGTTGTTGCTGGTTCTGCTGCTGTGGCATCAGCTGAGGTTCATCAATCACAGCTTACAAAACTGTGGCACATGAGACTGGGTCACATGGGTGAAAAGGGAATGCAGGTTCTTTCTCAGAAAGATCTTCTTGGGGGATGTAAGGCCAAGAATCTGGACTTTTATGAGCATTGTGTGTTTGGGAAGCTTCATAGGGGCATGTTCTCAAAAGGGATACACAACACAAAGTCATCACTTGATTACTTTCATTCTGATTGTTAGGGGCCATCAAAGGTGGAGTCATGATGGAAGGTCAAGTTAAATTACTAACTCGATGCCTAAATAACCATTAGCAAGTGAACTAGGTTCAATCGCAGTATAGCTAGATAGAGTCGAGGTCGATCCCACAGAGAATCAATTTGTGGATCCTACTTAAATAGTCAACTAGTTACTTCGTTGAACAAATACGGTCTATGACCAACATAACGTACGAGGAAAGAAAGACACACTCAAACATATAAACAACATGTAAACACATAACGTAATCAACTGCCCAATTATAACCATAATCATTTGGATCTAGACAATCTATATGACAACAAAACTCATCTACTATTAATCCGTTCATATCTCTTTATATTGGCTACGGGAGTCATCCTCTACAACTTGATGTAGCACCGGTAGGTCACTATATCACCGTGGTATTGTTACGTGACTTCGCCTTTTGGTGCCTCCATCTCATATAACTCACACGCTTACTACTCTAAGGATGCCGATATTAACCGTACACCTCGTCCGAGGCAACATTCCTTTGGTTAGGCGTACTTCTGAGACGATCACTCAAACTCTCGTCCAACTAACAATTACCAAGTTATAGTCTCATGCTAGTTTACGATCTACGTGTATCAAGGTGCGCGCAATTCCCTAATATAAACCTACCTAGATAACGCCGAAAGTCCGAAGATCAATTCATAAGCCTACCTAAGAGTTTTATACCGGTATTTCCTTTTTACACGTTTTAATTAAATCAAGTGAGTGACGTAGCCATAGCCATACCTACCGAGATAACGATTCAATTAAGCTAACCTAATCATAAAGACGTGATCGATTAACGAGATGAAAACAAGGTTTGCTAACTCTCGGTCGACCGAATAGGTGCTCTCGGTCGACCGAGTGACACCTCTCGGTCACCCGAGAGTCCAACTCCCGCATTTACATCCCCGAACATATTTCTCGGCGTTTCATATACAAATCGGATTATATAGCGAATTATCGGTCATCATATAAACTAATCTAAATACACGTAAATTAAACACACGATTCATCCGTAGATGTTAGGTAGAGGACGTAGGGTTTGGGATCCTTATAGACAAGGTATCACCGTTGCCCTAACGTCATATCCTAGATCTACATCATCTAGATATGAATACCTACTCAAATAATCAAAGCATAATTGGGAAATTGATTACTAAAAAGAAAACAAGACGATAAACTAGGGCTTACATGTTTGCAACCCTTGCAACCTCCACAAGCCTAAAGAATCCTTATGTGTTTATTTGTAAGTATGAAGTAATGTTGATGAATGCATAATAAAAAATACAAAGGACTTGTGTTTATATAGAGCCTCAGCCGTCATAGACAACCGACTTAAAAAATGCCGACATTCTGAACCCTAACCGACTCAATTAATGTGCCGAACTTCCTTTGGACTATAGGCCCACTCGGTCGACCGAATGCATAGGCTCGGTCGACCGAGCCTTACATGCTCCTGGCTTTCTCATCTTTTCTGTCTTGGGCCTCCTGAACTTGTCTGTGATCCATCAAAGCTTTTCCGAAGTCCATCCATGTGCTCCCAAATGAGTTACTACAAATATAACGTGAAATACAGTCTGTAATACCAAATAATATAATAATGAATCGTAACTCTCGACATATGTGAATTAAGCGTATTACGACTTATTATTACTCTAATATAGCTCCTTTAAACTAGAATCGGGGATAAAGGTCATAGAATAATGGGCACAAAATGACCGTTATCAACTACCCCCCACTTAGCCTTTGATCGTCCCGATCAAAATATCAACAAGTTATTCCCCATAAACTACTTTCCAGTGGTCACAGTATACTGACACAAGAAACTCGAATCAACTCATATCCTCTATGCTCATCAGTTATCCATTATCCACTATTCATCATGAATCGATGTGTTGTGTGCATGTGCATTGAGTTTTAAACATTCGTAGCAAGATTAGAGCTTATGCAAACTTCGTAGTCTTAACCTACCAACTTCAGTATTCTCACTTCGTAGCCTTTTAATTTTTTTCAAGCACTAGAATAATAAGCGAGAGTGTATCTATAGGGTTTTTGGACTTGGAGACCGAGTACTACTCAAAGCCTCTTGAAGAGTTGAATATTCTTTTCATATCTTCATATTTTTCAGATACTATCAATCTCAAGAAGGAAAACTTTTTAGAATTTCCCTCTATCTTAGATCAAATATTAGCATCGAATATTACCACAAGCGCGAGGCTACTTTGGTAACTTACTACAAGCCCATTGTTTTAACATTGTCAAACACAGGTACGTCTCAAGCTTATTACTCAGCTTTTGTGGCTAGAAGTTTTAGGAACACATCAGACGATAAATTTGACACTAGGAAAGCATAATCAATTATCTATGCAATGTACACATTATAATTTTACTTTTTATAACAAGCGGAGTACAACTCGATTCAGGTATTGAATAATTGAATAATAAACAACTACTTGCAACGGACAATATGAATATCTTTAAGTTTACTAATCAATAAATCGCAGAAGTATAAAGTGATCACGTACTCATGAAATATGGGTTATTTCTTATTAGATATAATTATCAGGGACCCACAAAAGTAAATGTGATTCTAAGTTCAAAAGTTTAAAATTTCTTGCTCATTTTATTTATTATTCGATATATGGAATTACTCATTTGAGCTAAGTGACTTGTACCCCCCACTTAAACCATGCATTGTCCCCAATGTATAAAAACCGAAATAACAAGCTCAGAAAAGGAACTTAGCTCTGGATAAGCGTGGAAGTTAAATAAGTCTTGGAAATTCAAGGTAAAGTTCAACGAGGCACGAGGCATTGGCCGCTTGCACAAAAGTAATCACCGCAACACATATCTTAAACAAAACTTGAAACTCGTTACGAGGATTAGTCCAAACAAGTAATAATCTCAAAAAAGGGACCGTAAAAGGGATAACAATTTCCTTAAACATCATTAAGTCCATAAATTAATGATTACATTTCAATACATTTCAAAGACGTCCAAAACATTACATGAGTTCGAATTTAGGAAACAGAGATACTTGCTCTATATAACACGACATACTAGTAGAATTGAGTCAAAATAAAAAACTTGTTAATTATAGGAAATGCAAACACTCAAATTAAAATACTTAATCCCATCCCGGATTGAATGGTGCTAGTTGCAAATTGTTCGGGCCGGTTTCGTTAGCATCATCCTCGGGTTCCCCTTCTTGGTCGTGGCCGTGAACGACAGGCGGTGGGACAGAACTCAAAGATAGGATAGGCATTGGCTCCACATAGGAATCGCCGCCTAACACCGGGCACTCGGCTCCTTCACAGAATGTAGTGATCAGTGACCCAAAAGGTAAAGTGTGCCGAGGCTTGAGAGCATCGTCTGTCATTTCCTTACGTATCAACGCCCCCACATTCACGGGCCATCCCATGTACAACCAATAGAGCAGAGTGGCATGAGTATAGTAAACCGTAGATACATGCTTAGCCGGGAAGATATTGGAACGAATAAGCCGATTAAGGCACTTATCCTCCCATCTCCTAAAGTCTGTTTCCGCAAATGTGCGGGCAACCTCCCCTACTGTCCATTCTATTCCCAGATAGGCTCCAACTTCCTCCAACCAAGCATCGGACCCATCAAACGTCGCCATATACTCTGGCCCGTCCTCCGAGATATCCAACCCAAAATAAGTATTAATCGTACCCGGAGAAACTACAATAGGTCGTCCACGAATAATAACGACATTGGTGTCGGGGTGTACGCGTAAATAAGCATAAAATTCTCTTACCCAGTTGACGTTGACTCGGCCAGGGGGTGCGACGACATCACGCCATTGATAACTTTCCACCAACTCCAAAAGCTCATTCCCACAATTTTCCAAATCTAGACCTCGAGCTCGATGTACGGGGGCATTAACGAAATGATTAGTAAACGAAGAATATACCTCCCGACTCGCGAATTGTGGTACCCCGTTGATCATTGGAATATCGCCTTCCACGGCCCACAACCGAGCGGCTCGCTTCTTCTTGGCGGCATTCTCACGTAATCTTGGCAAAGAAGAGGACGGCGGCGGCAGGGGTACTCTCGGTCGACCGAGAGTAAGTACTCGGTTGACCGAGTGATGAAACGGCTGAAACGGTGGATTTCCGGCTCTGTACTGCCCCAGTGATGAATTTGGTTGATCTGAAGCAAAATCCTTCAGGAATTTCAAAGGTGAGGGAAAAATGGTTAATTGGATGAAGATTTTTGGAACACTTCCATTTGATTTCTACTAGGGTGTGGGGAAAAAGAGAGATGGAGAAGTGGGATGAAGGAATTGGGGAAAAGGATGAGGAAAATGAAAGAGAGGATGGTGGGTTAAATAGAAAAATGGAGTTTGAAAAATGGAATGTGATTGGTGTAGAAAAGTTGTTGGGGATTGATGAGGTGGAAAGGTGGAATTTGAAATTTTGAATTAGGATAATAAAGAGGTTGGGAAGAGAAAAAGGTGAAAGGTTGGGAAGAGGGAAAGGTGAGTGGGGATGTGTAGAAATTAATGGTGTTGACCATTTTAATAAATTTGACACATACCGTAAAATAACTACAATATATAACAGTGCCAAAATGTATTATTTCACTCTCACCGCAAAAAAATTTCTAACCAATAGGTCGTCTCAAGCATAACGGAACCTCATTCTTATCATGAATAAATCAAACAATCTGGTCTAAGCATTTGTAAAATAACGCATTATCATTTCCTTAATCAACAATTTTTTTACAAAGATTCAATTGCGACACTTCACTTCACATAAAAACGATTCGAATAAAAAAAATTATTTTGCACATCCTTAACTCAACAGTCGTCGGAACATGGCAAAATAGAAAAAAAAACTTCTTATCGTTTCATGCTACTTTTATTTTAAAAAAAAATATATATAAAATAAAAAATAAAAATAACGAAGGATAGAAATAGTTCTACAGTTTAAGTCGGTAGCTCGACTTCCAAAAATATCACTCTAAAACACTGCCCTTGACTTGCCAGGCTTTCACCCGGCCAGCTTTCACCGAAAAAGTTTGACCGTCCTTTTCTACGAGTGCCCTTCCCTTGGGTTTCGGTCAATGAAAAGACAATCGAATTGACCATCCGGACAAGCGCCTACTTTTGGATTTGTCTCGATTTCGACGAGCTTTTGTTACGAACTCTCCTAGTTCGTTTCTTCGCTCCGGTCCTCCTATCCTTAGGTAGGTCTACGGCTTCAACATTGGTCGTAATTTGGTGCGGTGCTGAGCCGACCTATTCCGACTTAGAATAGTAAGGACTTCCCTCTCATCTTTATCATCGACACTATCATCAGCATCCTTTCCTAGACTTTGAGTGGCATCAAGCTTTTCCGAACCAACTACTTCTAACACATTCACACTTGCCGGTACAGGGAAATTCGGATTTGTTATCCCATAACACTCGAACCTTTAGCGTCAAACAATACTATCTCATGTCCGGTCATCCGCATGAAAGCTCTAGCGGTGTTGATAAACGATCTACCCAAAATGATTGGGCATTCGGGATGTTCCTCGATTTCCATTACCACTATGTCTATCTTAAACCGTAATTGCCCCACACCAATAATCATGTTGTTCGCCTCCCGGTCATGATTGTCCTAGTTCCATCCGCTAATCTAACTTGGAGCGGGGTGTTAGTGGGTGTTAAAATGAAATTCCTATCACAAAGGCTTTTAGGAAAGATATTAAGGCTTGAACCGGAATCAATCAAGGCTAAACCTAGATGGGTTTGTTCTAGGGTTACTCCAACCATAAAAGCTCCCGGGGTCCGCTAACTTTTGCATCGGTCGAGACTCGTCTTTAATCATTGTTTCATCTCTAGAACGGATGACAACGGGGCTCTTCATAGGCATTTGTGCTACCCTCGACTCGATTCTATCTCGGACATGTAATCATCATAATCTAAAGCCGAATCGAATCCGAAGAGATTTCCTCCGGATTCAAAATAGACATACCTTTTTGCCAATAGGCTTCTTTAGCCTCTCTTGATTTCCTCGCCTCTCGGATTTTCGCTTTCATCTTTTCTATCCTTTCCATGAGCTTCGGTGTTAGCGGCTTCCTTGGTGTAGTTTTTGTTCGTAAAACCTTGACTTCTTCTTGGTCTTTGGTAAAATCGTTTGATGACATTTTGCTTGATCTTGAGCGAGGTTATGTGAGTGATTTCCGTCCAATTATCTCGCAATATTTGAAAAACAACAAACGGTCAATAAACTAGCGATCGGTACGATTACTCGTATGCGCGCTGCTAGGCTTACAACCTACCGACGGGGAAAAATAGAAACGGAGGGGAAACAAGATCGTCGATAATATAGAACAATTAAGGGCTCGGTCGACCGAGCAACATCGTTCGGTCGACCGAACATACAGAACACATATATAACTTTTTTATTTATTTATTTATTTGTTTATTATTATTATTATATATTTTTTTTATTTTTTTTTATTTTACTGACTTGCAAAAGAAAACAGAAACAAAAACGAAATAATCAAGTAGATTATTTAAGCAACTGGACCATTGATTCCCCGGCAACGGCGCCAAAAACTTGATGGAAGGTCAAGTTAAATTACTAACTCGATGCCTAAATAACCATTAGCAAGTGAACTAGGTTCAATCGCAAGATAGCTAGATAGAGTCGAGGTCGATCCCACAGAGAATCAATTTGTGGATCCTACTTAAATAGTCAACTAGTTACTTCGTTGAACAAATACGGTCTATGACCAACATAACGTACGAGGAAAGAAAGACACACTCAAACATATAAACAACATGTAAACACATAACGTAATCAACTGCCCAATTATAACCATAATCATTTGGATCTAGACAATCTATATGACAACAAAACTCATCTACTATTAATCCGTTCATATCTCTTTATATTGGCTACGGGAGTCATCCTCTACAACTTGATGTAGCACCGGTAGGTCACTATGTCACTGTGGTATTGTTACGTGACTTCGCCTTTTGGTGCCTCCATCTCATATAACTCACACGCTTACTACTCTAAGGATGCCGATATTAACCGTACACCTCGTCCAGGCAACATTCCTTTGGTTAGGCGTACTTCCTAGACGATCACTCAAACTCTCGTCCAACTAACAATTACCAAGTTATAGTCTCATGCTAGTTTACGATCTACGTGTATCAAGGTGCGCGCAATTCCCTAATATAAACCTACCTAGATAACGCTGAAAGTCCGAAGATCAATTCATAAGCCTACCTAAGAGTTTTATACCGGTATTTCCTTTTTACACGTTTTAATTAAATCAAGTGAGTGACGTAGCCATAGCCATACCTACTGAGATAACAGATTCAATTAAGCTAACCTAATCATAAAGACGTGACTGATTAACAGATGAAAACAGGTTTGCTAACTCTCGGTCGACCGAATAGGTGCTCTCGGTCGACCGAGTGACACCTCTCGGTCACCCGAGAGTCCAACTCCCCAGATTTACATCCCCGAACATATTTCTCAGCGTTTCATATACAAATCGGATTATATAGCGAATTATCAGGTCATCATATAAACTAATCTAAATACACGTAAATTAAACACACAGATTCATCCGTAGATGTTAGGTAGAGGACGTAGGGTTTGGGATCCTTATAGACAAGGTATCACCGCTGCCCTAACGTCATATCCTAGATCTACATCATCTAGATATGAATACCTACTCAAATAATCAAAGCATAATTGGGAAATTGATTACTAAAAAGAAAACAAGACGATAAACTAGGGCTTACATGTTTGCAACCCTTGCAACCTCCACAAGCCTAAAGAATCCTTATGTGTTTATTTGTAAGTATGAAGTAATGTTGATGAATGCATAATAAAAAATACAAAGGACTTGTGTTTATATAGAGCCTCAGCCGTCATAGACAACCGACTTAAAAAATGCCGACATTCTGAACCCTAACCGACTCAATTAATGTGCCGAACTTCCTTTGGACTATAGGCCCACTCGGTCGACCGAATGCATAGGCTCGGTCGACCGAATGCATAGGCTCGGTCGACCGAGCCTTACATGCTCCTGGCTTTCTCCTCTTTTCTGTCTTGGGCCTCCTGAACTTGTCTGTGATCCATCAAAGCTTTTCCGAAGTCCATCCATGTGCTCCCAAATGAGTTACTACAAATATAACGTGAAATACAGTCTGTAATACCAAATAATATAATAATGAATCGTAACTCTCGACATATGTGAATTAAGCGTATTACGACTTATTATTACTCTAATATAGCTCCTTTAAACTAGAATCGGGGATAAAGGTCATAGAATTATGGGCACAAAATGACCGTTATCAAGTCATTGGGTGGTCACAGATATTTTGTGCCCTTTATTGATGACTATTCAAGGATTACTTGGGTGGTGCTGATGAAACACAAAAGTGGGGCATTCAAGAGCTTCATGCAATGGAAGGCTCTAGTTGAAAATCAGTTGGGGAAGAAGATCAGAAGGCTTCATACAGATAATAGTCTGGAATTCTGCTGGAATGAGTTTGATGAGTTGTGCAGAAATGAGGGCATTGCCAGACATCATACAGTCAGGAATACTCCTCAGCAAAATGGTGTAGCTGAAAGAATGAATCAAACTCTTCTGGAGAGAGCAAGATGCATGCTCTCTCCTGTTGGTTTATCATGAAGATTTTGGGCAGAAGCTGTATGCACAGCTTTTTACTTAATCAACAAGAGTCCTCACACAGGGATCAGTTTCAAGACACCAGTTGAAATGTGGTCAGGAAAGCCTGCTGATTACTCAGTTCTAAGGGTATTTGGAAGCACAATTTACTATCATGTCAGTGAAGAGAAACTGTAACCAAGAGCCAAGAAAGGAGTATTTGTGGGGTATGGTGATGGAGTTAAGGGTTATAGAATTTGGTCATCAGTAGAAAACAGAGTAATTCTCAGTAGAGATACAGTTTTTGATGAAAATTCTATACTCAGTTCATCAGTGGGGAGGATAACTAAACCGAAACCGAGCGAGAAAACGACGGTAAGGTGGAGCTTCAGGTGAAGTCAGTTGGAATGCAACAATCAACTGATCCAAGTAAGCTTTCATCTGATCTGGTTGCTGAACCAGAGCTGAATCCAAGCCAGTCAGCTGAGCAAATGTCAGTTGAGCGTCAAACTGAGAACGTGGGTCAGCAGAGTATAGCTGTCAGCAGAGCTAGAAGATCCAATGTTGGGATACCTCCTAGAAGGTATGTGTTTGATGATATGGTTGGATACGCACTTCAAGTTGCAGAAGAAATGGATGGTTTTGAACCTTCTACTTATAGGGAAGCAGTGACATGTTCTGAGTCATCCCAATGGCTTGCTGCCATGGGAGATGAAATGGAGTCATTACTGAAGAATCAGACTTGGGATCTAGTTAAACATCCAGCTGATAGGAGAGTTGTTACTTGCAAATGGATTTTCAAGAAGAAGGAAGGGATAACTGAGGCAGAAGGAGTTAAGTATAAGGCACGTTTGGTTGTAAGAGGTTTCAGTCAGAAAGAAGGGGTGGACTTTGATGAGATATTCTCACCAGTAGTCAGACATACTTCAATTAGAGTGTTACTAGCAATGGTGGCACAACAAGACTTAGAACTTGAGCAGTTAGATGTGAAGACAACTTTTCTACATGGTGAGGTAGACAAAGAGATATACATGACTCAGCCAGAGGGTTTCCAAGTTCCTGGTAAGGAAGATCTTGTGTGTACGTTGAAGAAGTCCTTGTATGGACCGAAGCGAGTGCTCCTAGACAAGTGGTATAAAAGGTTTGACGCTTATATGATCCGGTTGGGTTACGAGCGAAGTCCTTATGATTCTGTGTTTACAACAGTTAGTTGGAAGATGGATCATACATCTATCTTGTGTTATATGTGGATGACATGCTGATAGTTGCAAATAAGAAGTCTGATGTTCAGTATCTGAAAGACCATCTCAGTGCTGAGTTTGAAATGAAAGATTTGGGTGCAGCCAAGAAAATTTTGGAGATGGAGATCTGGAGAGATAGAAATCAGAAGAAACTGTTTTTATCTCAGCAGTGCTATACACAGAAGATTTTGTCAAAGTTTGGCATGTCAGCTGCTAAGCCAATAGATACTCCTATGACATCAAATGTTCATTTGTCAGTTTTTCACAATCAGTAGAGGAGAATGAGTAAATGTCAAGAGTTCCTTACGCTAGTGCAGTTGGCAGTCTGATGTATGCCATGGTGTGCACTAGGCCGGATCTGGCTCAGGCAGTCAGTGTTATCAGCAGGTTTATGGATCAACCTGCAAAGGAACACTGGAAAGCTATGAAAAGAATGTTCAGGTACCTTAGAGGTACAACTGAAGTTGGTCTCATTTATGGAGGTGATACTCAGAAACTGATCACAGGATACTGTGATGCTGATTATGCAGGTGATGTGGACGGTATAAAATCTATGACTAGTTATGTTTTCACATTGGGGAATTCAGTTGTCAGCTGAAAGCAACTCTTCAAGCAACAGTGGCTTTATCAACTACTGAAGCTGAGTATATGGCTCTTACTGAAGCAGCCAAGGAGGGTGTCTGGTTGAAGGGACTAGTCAGTGATTTGGGGCTACATCAAGATCAAGCTGAGATTTATTGTGACAGTTTAAGTGCAATTTGTCTAGCTAAGGATCAGGTTCATCATGAGAGAACCAAGCATATTGATGTAAGATATCATTTTTTGAGAAATGAGAAGAGGGTTGTAGTGAAGAAGATCAGCACCAAGGAGAATCCTGCTGATATATTCACTAAACCAGTTCAGCAGAGCAAGTTTCAGTTGTGTCTGGACTTGCTAAATATTCAAAGCTTGTAAACTGAAATCTGGAAACTCAGTTGAGGGCAGATGTCAGTTGAGTGGATTCTGAGGAGAAGTCTGGTACTGTACATCCTGGCATTGATGAATGCATCTGGTACAAGTACGTCTGATTATGCAATCTGGTGACGTTGAATGAGAATTCAAGTCAAGGTGGAGATTTGTCAGTTTTGGTGACTTGATCTCTAAACTGAGAAATATTTGGTGGAACTAATCTCGGAAAACTGAGACTGAGATTGATGGTCAGTTCAGTTAAGTATATTCAGTTCTGTGAAAGTCAGTTTGATGAAGTGCAACGAGTTTCTTCGAAGTCGCGATCGGCTCGGACTACTGAGTTATGCTGAGTATAGCTGAGTTCTACATCTGGGCAGTTGATTACAAGTCTGGGAAGTCAGTTTTTGAGCTGAGTTTCGTCTGGTGGATAACAGCTGGAGCTGGGGTCCACATCTGGGGTATTTATGGTAGTTCCGACAAAGATCTGTGGCGGTTAGGGTTTGGACTTTAATTAATTATTTCCCTTTCGCTTCAAAATATTGTAAATAAATTTATTTACAATATATCAATTCCGTCATTCTTTACGCTTGCATTGCTATCTCGTGTTTGTCTCTTTCTTATTGCAAAAATAAATTTATTTACAATATTGTAAATAAATTTATTTACAATAAATTATTTATTGTAAATAATACTGTGGCAGGAGTATATTGTAAATAAATTTATCACCATACTCTTATATTAATTATTTCCCTTTCGCTTCAAAATAAATACTAACAGCATTAATCAAAATGCAGACCTTCTGGCTGCCGTTATAGACATCCAAACGACTAAAGAAAGAGATATCAGAGGAACACCAACGCCTCTTCAAGAATGCACCATTGTTTACCAAAAGTAAGTTTCAAGTTCAGATTCCACTCCATATCTTGACACGCATACTAACTATGGTTTTCCGAACAGTACGAGGCCTTTACTTCTCACCTTATGGAGAAACTTTGTCCATTACCAAGGATCTGAATTGACTACTCTCATAAACACTATGCCGCTACTTCTTTGCAAATGCTTACTCGCAGAACCTCTTACTAAGGTATCATCCATACCCACCACTCTTCACATACAAAAACTAAATTTACGTAGGCATAGTCTATTCGCACTCAAGAATTGGCCCTATTAAATTGTTGCAGGCCTCTCTCTTGCTACAACCCTTTTTCTTACGTTGCAATAGACAAACATTCCTCAGGCTGAGGAACTGTGTATTTGGTATTTTTCCTCACTCTCATATGTAAATGGAAAAATGCTACTTGTTGCTTAAACAAACAAATTTTTTCACACAATCGGAGAATGTAATCCAGGATTGAAGACAATATTGACTCAATCCGCAAAGCGCAACATGCATGAAACAGAGTCAGAACTTGCAGATCCACTGATTACATGCAACGAAGACCATGAGATAACACCGGTTGCACACATCAAGGCAGATTTAAAGGTAGGCACCACCACTGTACGCGCGTTACGTTTAAACAATCCATTTCATGGATTGTGATTAACATAACATTATCTTGCTTCATGCTAGAATTCGTGGATTGAAGCTACTATGACCATTGCACACATACCACAAAGATTTGCTATATTGCTTGTCCACAATGCTCATACCGTACCCAAGCACTTCTGGACGAAGAATTCTACTGCAACACATGCAAGACCCAGCAGTACGCAGCTATGATGCACCGATACGTCAAATTTCAGGACGCACCCGTGTCCGATACGCCTAGGACACGGATACGCCACCGATACGCCGGATACGGCTCAGGATACGTGTCGGGGCTGAATCGGAATTATCGAAAACTTCGGACACGGATGAGGATACGTATCCGGGAGGAAGATACGTTTCTCGTATACCAGGGGACTGGCATTTTTCTCATATTCCACTTCCCACCCGTCAAACTGATGCGCCTCCACCTAACCAAGCCCTAGCAAATCAGATCAGCCTCAATCGTACGTTCTCTGGCCGCCGTTCCCTGCGGCCAAGGCTGCCATCCCTTCCGTTTTGCTGTCAAGCCCAAGCCTATCATCGCAAGTCATTTTTTTAAATACTAGAAATCTTCTGCATATTCTTGTACGTGAGTTTGAGATTGAATAGAAGGTAGAACAACAGCCTTAAGTTGATTTTTCAAGCCTTTTGTTTTTCAATTTTCAGCCACGATTTTGTGCCATCTCACTTTGAATTTCATTTGCAGCTCGTAGATTGAGGTGTAGATTGGGGGGTATTAGGAATACTGAATAAATGTTTTTTTTTTTTGGTGGTTATAGTTTTTTAATTACATTTTAATCCTTATATTTTTTATTTTCATTTTGGTCCCTATATTTTTTAATATTTACATTTTAACCCCCGTATCCGTATCCTATATTTTTAAAAATTCTCGTATCCACGTGTCACGTGTCCGCGTATCCGTGTCGACGTATCCGTATAGTTGCCAGGTATCATGTTATATTCACTATGAATTGCTACACGTACAAGCCATGCATTGAAAATTTCTCCCTCCACCTTAAACCATTTTCCTCGCGAACAATATAACGTCCACTGTTTACATGCATTAAGGTAAAAAACAGATGCAAGGCTGTAGTCGAACTCTCGGATGGATTAGAGATTCCATGTTTGATAAGAATGTTGAATCTATGCTTCACCGCACCGCTACAGAATTCCATGCATGCTATGAATGAACAGGTACGTTCTCAATACATAACCTACAAAACCCATCAAATTTAACAATGCTCACAATATATTTTGAAATGCTGAAGGAAATCGCCGAAGTTGTGCGCTCTACTGGAGAGTGGTTGGCAAACAACCAAATAAATGCAGAAATCAGAGCTCTGCTTAAAAGGTACATTGACGGAATGGCGCAGTACACAGTTCAAAAATGGTCGGTAAAAGACTCGGCACAAAAATAACACTGTCAATGTCGGGCAGGAAACCGCATCTTCTACACTTGATAATTCTACCTCCAAGAGCGAAACTACTCAGTCAAGTGATCACCCAAGAAACTTGGAACTTACAGAAATACAATCAAGCAGTGGAGATGTCACATCTTACGGGGATGCTACGTCGGGGTCCTTTGAAAAAGTTCAAACTTAAAATGCCATGAATCTGCTAGATGAAGATGCGCTGAATTCCTCGCTTAAAAAATACTAGTACATATCCTCTGGATCTCCCATGTAAAAATGCAACTTCATTTGCCAGAATAAGACGCCGGTACCTTCAGTGGTAATGTTTACAATATACCGGCATGTACGCCCTTTGTTATATTAAATAACATATGCGTGATGTTTTGGGTGGGTGAATATTAGTATGTACGCACCTTGGTTATATCAAATAATTTGCATGATGCTTTGGATGCATGCAAACAATATATCAGTACGTACGTATGCACCTTCGTTAATTACTACCAAAATTAACGGGGCATGCAGTACACGGTTAACTCGGGTTACCGTTCTCAAATATATGCGAGAGTTCAACAGAGCCTATATGCATGCAAGCAATATATCAGTACGTACGTATGCACCTTCGTTAATTACTACCAAATTAAATTAACGGGGCAGTACACGGTTAACTTGGGTTACCGTTCTCAAATATATACGAGAGTTCAACAGAGCCTAGATCCCATTTGGAAAGCGATTTGGGAGCTTAAAGGCCCAAGTCGAGGTAATCACTTCGTTTGGATGCTGTGTCATGACGCTTTACCCGTTAATACACGATTATATCGCTGCCAAACTGTGGACTCCGATATATGTGGTTTTTGCGGCGTAGCAGAAGAGGCCTCCCTTCATGCACTCCGTGATTGTTACTGGACCAAAGCAATTTGGGAGAAATTTCTTGATCCTGCAAGCAAGAATGCTTTCTTCGCTGCCGAGACGACCAAAGAATGGGTTGCTTTGTCGTTACATTATGTTCGTGCTGTAGTAGCTTCACCGAAATGCAGCTACATCTGGAGGGAGCTTATCTATGGTATTTGGTTCTGGCGCAATAAATGCATTTTTTAAGAGAATTGTTGTTGCCCTCCGCCGCATGTCTTTGTTGCTCAAATGGTGGATAGAGCTCGAAATATTAGATTAGCTTGGGGGCTAGAAGAACAATAATTCTATGTTATTAGTCTCGTGACTGTTTGAACGCTTGTAAATACTTGGCATTTTCGTTGAATGAATAAAGCTGATCGTATCCAAAAATAAAATAAAAATTTACTACCAAAATTTAACATTCACAAAGAAAAATAAAACAATTCTCAGAAGAAAAAAATATCAACATCAAATAAGAATGAAAGAACATTTTTAATAACTCTATGAGTGAATAAAAAACAGCAACAAAGGAATGACATACACAGACCCTAAAATTTTAGGGTGATGCAAGTGCAAGTTTTAGACCATCAAGTCGTCAATTTTAAAATGATTGGTAATTTATTTTTCAAAATGAGGGACTATTTTAATTATAAAAATTCTTATCGAATATGGTGCACCTAATAGAATTTACACTACCATTCTACAGTTTGTATACACAGATAATAGGCGAGGGCAAAAAAACGTGCAGCGCACGTGCGCCTACAACTAGTATAAGATAGAATTTCCACAGTCGGTTGACCGGCACTTTAATATGCTTGAATATTATAGTTACTCTGCTTTTTATGCCTTGGCAAAACTGAGAACTTGACTTTCCTTCCTTTTTTATTTCGCGACATTTCAGATTAACCCGTTCTTAGTCTGCAATATTATTTTATTGGTAACTTGTTTGTTTTAGTAGTTTACTATGCTAAAAGATTTTGACTTGCCTTCCGGTTATGCTTAATAGTATAAGATGATCTGTTTGTTTCCATTATAAAATTTTGTGCTCTATCTTTAACTACAGAAAGTAATGAATTTTGAGCTGGCTCGCTTCCTTACCCAAATCGTTTCATTCAAAATGTGTTAATTGGAACTTGACTTGGCAAATGTTTTTTTTTTTATTATTTTTTTATTTTTTTTACTATTTTTTACAGAGACTTGGCAAATGTTAAAACTTGACTAGGAAAGTTCTTGAAAGTTGTGCTGCCCCGGCAGTTTCGATTATTGTGCTGGTCAATTACACCCTCCATTCTAAAAGAACGGATACACTTGACAAAAATATGTATATTTTAGAGATGAGTTAATTAGTACTTTAATTTAAATAATAAAATGACTTAAAAAAACTTATAATTAATGTAATGTTATGTTTATTCTTTCACCACTTAATAAATAATGATAGACGTAAAAAAAAAAAAAAAAAAAAAAACAAATGATGTATTGAAATTGTAAATGACTCACATCATTATCATTATCATTATCATTATCATTATCATTACTATTATAAAAGAGCGGGTGTGTTTCCCCCGTCAAATGTTTCTCCCATTGAAAATTGTTATAAATTTAATTTAGTATTCTATATATAAACCCAAACAATCATAAACATTAATTAAATTCCATATATATTTATCCAATCAATTATATTTCTAACCATAAAAGGAATGATTATTAGAATAAAAATTTAACCTTAAAAAAAATTAAAAACACACGTACAAGTTGCAAAAATTATTCAAATCAAATTATTATTATAAGAAAAATAAATCTTTAGAAGGAAAAATCAATACAAAAGAAAACTACGACGGAAAAAATACAATAGAAAACATGTTTAAAATCTTTTTTTAAAAAAATCAATCACATAAAACCACACGTTAAATCTAAACACCTTGGTTTGAAACAAAATAAATTGTTATATCTTTAAAAAAAAATCAACCAGTTAAGGGATAAATCATTAATCGTAAAATCAAATTAGAATAACAAAAATCAATCAATTAAACGATACATGTATAAAAAACAAGTAATTTCCCAAGAAGCTTGTCTCCCAAATTTATTAATTATTTAAAAAGAACACATGAAGAACACATGAAAGTGTGTTTCCACCCCACACCCCCCAAAGTGTTTCCTTCTTGTCTTTTATTAATTTATTTCATCAAAGATAATAATCAAGGTTAGATATTCATTGTAACGTGTTTTCCCTTTAATTATTTCCTTAATAATGACTCTTTTATTATAGTAATGATAGATTTGTTGATGTAGATGAAACTGTGTCCAACTTATACTCTTATCGAAAGATACTAAAAGTGCCTAAGTGTTTTCCGTAAGTGTCCCTAATTTATTTATTTAAAAAGAACACGTGAAAGTGTGTTTTTCCTCTATGTGTTTCCTTTTGATCCTAATTAATTTATTTCATAAAAAATAATGTGTTTTCACTCTAAGTGTTTCCTCATGATCCCTAATTAATTTATTCCATCAAAGATAATAATCACTGTTAGATATTCATAGTCAATATGTTTTCCCTCTAAGTGTTTTCTTCTGATGAATATATTTCAATAAATACAATAATGACTCTTTTATTATATTAATGATGGATAAAAAGTTGTTGAAATAGATGAAAATGTATTGATAGATCATTATCAAACTTAACTTATTGATCATTAACTAACTTATAGATATAGAAAAATACTAAAAGACCCTACATGTTTTCCATAAGGGTTTCCCATAGAAAGTGTTTTTCTCCAATTAATTTGTTTTTATTAAATGTAATAAACATTTTATATTACATAACATGGATAAAAATGGAGTCTACATATCATTATCATTACTATAATAAAAGAGTCGATGTGTTTCCCTAAAGTGTTTCCCCTAAAAGCGTGTCCTCCCTAATTGAGCCGGTGTGTTTCCCCCCAAATTATTTCTCTCTAACTAATTTATTTCATCAAAGATGATAATCACTGTTAGATAATAATCGTTAATGTGTTTTCCCTTTAAGTGTTTCCTTCTAATGAATACATTTCATTGACACTTTTATTATAGTAATGATAGATGAAAATTTGTTGATATAGATGAGTATGTATTGATCGATGATTATCAAACTTAATTTACAGATCATTATCCAACTTATAGATATAGAAAGATACTAAAGTGACTACTTGTATTCTGTAAGTGCTTCCCTTAGAAAGTGTTTTTGTCCAGTGAATTTACTTTTTATTAAATAATAACATAGATAAAAATGGTGTCTATATAGATGAAAAATGTGGTGATCATTATTCAACTTAATGCATTAGCCCCAAATATTTACATAATGTCTAGACTCAACATCATCTTGTGGTTGTGAGCAAATATGTTTTTTTAAAATTTATTTTACATATGGAAAACATGTGATGAAATGATGTTGAGTGTGAAAATTATATAAAGTTTTGAGTGTAAGCGAGCGAGTTTCCTTTAAAAAGTCTCTCCCAATTTCTTTATATATCATTAAATATAATTATCATTGGTAGGTATCAAATAACATAGATAATTAGTGTGGATGACAAATGTTTTGATCATTATCCAACTTATAGAAATAGAGATATAAAAGAAGTGTATGTGTGTTTCTTTCCTAAATATTTTCCTCAAAATCCTTAATTAATTTTTTCCGTAAATATAACAATCATTGTTAAATATTAAATAACATTGATAAAATATGTGGCAATAAAGATAAGATGAAGATGATGTCTCTCAGAAAAAAATTGTGCTCATGAGTGTGGTTTGATGTGTATCAGTACAATTTTAATAGTGGTATCAAAGAATTTTTGAACAAGAGACTTAAAACGCATAAAAACATCAGCCACGTCATATTTACAAATAAATGGATAGAACCATGTATACTTGGTAAAATTAACAACAAAATTATGTAATACTTGAAACCATCACACGACACAATTGGAGATGTCTGATCATCAGTGAAATCAACCTCTAAGGAGTGGGAAGAACGTAAAATAGAAGTAGCAAAAGAAAGTTTGTGACTTTTATTCTCTAAATAGTGCTGTAAACGAGCCGAGCCGAGCCGAGTACCTGATGTTCAAGCTCGAGCTCGTTTATAATCGAGCATGCTCGGCTCGGCTCGTTAAGACAAACGAGCCTAAAAGCCTGTTCGAGCTCGGCTCGATAAGAAAGGAAAATGTTCGAGCTCGAGCTCGAGATCAAGCTCGCGAATAGGCTCGAACTCGAGCTCGGCTCGTTCAATAGCAAATTTTTTTAGGAGCTCGTTCAATAGCTCAGCTCGTTCGATAGCTCGTTCAATAGATATTTGATATTTGTTTTATATATTTATTATTTATATTATATATAATATATGTTCACGAACACTAACGAGCGTTCACGAACAGGCTCGTGTTCGTTCGTTTACTAAACGAGCAGGAGAACCTGTTCGAGCTCGGCTCGATAACATAAATGAACGAGCTCGAACGAGCTTAAACGAGCCGAGTTTGAGCCTTGTTCGCGAACGTTCGGTTCGTTTAACACCTCTATCTCTAAACAAACCAAACGATGGGAAGAAGCAGTCGTGGTGACAATGTCTGCATCATTTTGACAAAGAATAACTTGAAAATGGGGGTAGTTGAGTGACAAAGACGATGATACCAAGCACTTTTGATGTTTTACTCGCTAGGAAAAGCTAGAAGGGAGAATTTGGTCATTCATACAATCGGTTTTTAAGCGGTCATTACATCACAAGAATACTGATCTGAAGAACCTTAAAATAAATTTGATGGCAAGAATTCAAAAGAAACATTATGGGCTCGACAAGGCTAAGAGATAGATAATAAATTATGAGACATGCTGGGAACACAACGAACATTGGCATGAGTGAGATCGGTCATCATACACGTGGCACTCATTCGTTCTTGAATAAAGTGATAAATGCCATATCAGCATGTGGGTCGACATAGGCTCAACTCGATTTCGGGCCTCAACCAGCAAAGTCCGTTTTTAGTACAACGCATGCCGACCTTATACCATACCGACATGACGCAGGTCATCCTCTGTCTGACAAGCCGTAGGCCGCCTTTTATCCCTCATAACCGGAAAGATGCGAGGCATCTACGGTCCCTTATTTCCGACGTCGTGTAGGTTACTAAGTCATATATGCTCAATGCAACACAAGTCATCCTCGACCTCAAGCAACGATTACATTCTCTTCAATGATTGTTGTGAAATTCACACAGATATTACTCCATGATAGTAACTGTTGTAGTGATGGATCTAAAATATATGTTTCGTTATAGTCTAAGCCATATCTGCTTCATAATAGGCTCTGTTACATCAATACGTAGTAAACTCCCTTGACCACGACTTCAATGCATCATAATTCACTCCCCAACGAGGGAGAGCCATATAAGGATCATCATCCTCAATTACATGGTACGCATATACTATGCTTGCTATACATTCTCACTTACTGGTTTAATAGAAATTCCTCTATTCAAATACTAACTTGAGCGTCGGAGTCTCCCTTAGAAGCAAGCTCTGGGACCCTTCACGCTTTTGTATGTTTTGTAGGCCCACTCTCAAATCCACTCACAAAAATTATTGGATTATTACTCAGATGTCCATTTACCGGAATATCAACTCAACTATAGCCCGGACAAATTCAGACATTGTCAAACATCATTCAATGTAAAACATTTTGAAAGAGTGAAGATAAAAACAAAACATATGTGTGTGATGGAAAGATTATTTCCATCACCAACCATGATGTCTTCATTCCAGAATAAGGCATGTGTAAGTCCAAATTACTGAGACAAGTGGTAACATAATGCATAGTACCATTATCAAGAAGCCACAGAGAAACTGACAAGGCATCCAAAGGTGCCTGAAGAGGACGCAATGTTAGAGGGATAGACCGAATGAGAAAAAATTGTAACATGTTGAACCTTGTAATAATTGCTCCGTATCTCTGAATGTCCTTGCACTGTGCACACTGGAAATGCCCAAGTAAGGTTTTTTTTAGGGTGAAAACTCGGGCCTACTGCACGAGAGTTTATTTTGTGTCTATTTCCAAGATTAGGAATATTAGGATGTGAAAACAAATCTGCAGGAAGAGAGGGATGCCATACGGTCAAATGAGCTGTAGCAAGACCAGTAAAGGCGACAGGCTGCAACTTAGACGTCACATAATTAAGTAGCTATTCATGGAGCTCTTCAAAATCAATAGGGATGTCATGTACTTGACAACCCTAGACAACTCTTTATGGTCATCTCTCAAGTTGTCTGATATAAAATTCACAAGATCATCCAGATCTGTCGACTAATTCATTGGCTTTAAGTATTCACATCGTGAAGATAATTAGAGATTGTTTGAGTACCTTTTTGCATAGATTTGAGGTATTGTTCAATTTGTTTGATTTGTGCACGGGAGGTCTCTGCATATTTATCATATAAAGTAGTCCATGACTCATAAGAAGTCTTTGCCTGAGTGATAAACAGAATGATATTTTAAGAAAGTGAATAAATGAGGGTATCAAATATAAGTTGATCATGTCTACTTCAAAGATAGTATGACGGATAAGATTGAGGACAAAGAATAATTCAGGTTGCATAGTCCATCCGTTAAATAGGAACACATTCGTTATACAAGGAGATATGTTGGATTGATATGCATTGTTTTGACAACTCCATCGGTTAAATAGGAAAAGATAGGTGTCGAGCCCTTACATGGGGGTTGGGTTGCGAGTGGAATGAGATCGTTAAGAATCGATGAAAGTATATGATAGTTATAATGTTTAAAGTACATGTTTAACATTTTACACATACAATAAAATTATATGGTTTCACCATTTTTCGTGTCATACTAATTAAATTGAATCCTGATTCATTCATCAATTTTTTCAAATATAATAACCATTATCTCAAATGTTATTTGTTTAATAAGTGTTACTTTACAATTATTAAATTATATTCATAGCTAACATATAATTAACGCATAAAATTATAGGCACATGAAACTCACATGCTATATTTTTTGCATTTACTCTATCAAAATGAGTTGTTTATGTTTAGGGGTAAGAACTTTGCAAAAGTTGTTTAAAAAAATATTGTAAATTTACACAGGTTTATTAGATAATTATGAAAAACATATTGCAGATGTATATTAAATACACAGATTTGTAAATTCATAATGCTTATTACCTTTAAAAGGGTGATAAATGTATTGAGTATATGAATATATATATTTTTGCATAAAGTACAAGAATATATAAATTCAAAATACCAACAAAAAAATTATAAGATAATTTTGAATAATTATCATTAATGGCATATTTATATTTTATAATGACGAGAAAGAAATACTTAATAAATTATGTATTAAATTAATATTGTTATTTTTCAATTTTTAAAAGTTCATTTCACAAAACCACGTACGGATACACGTGCATTTTACTAGTATAATAAAACAAACGACACTGTATCACTAATTTGAAAACGGAGGCAATAAATTACTTTCTTTTTACGGATTGGTGCTAGTCAATTAATTTTTCTTTTTAAAGAAAATGATCTTGGACGCATAATTATAAAAAAAAAAAAAAAAAAACACCAAATGTATTAAACAATCTATCGAGCCTATTAATAAAAAAGTTTATTGTAGGCCGTTAGAGTATCTCGAATGAGACGTTCAAGATTTTTTCTAGAACTCACCCCAAAAAAAAGATTTTTTCTAAAACTTTATGAAAAAAACATTATACCATTGTGTGATGATGAGTTACCAAAGTTTTGGATCAAAAGCTTCAAATTTTTGGAGCGGTTCATAAGACAAAAAAGGGTTCTATTTGTAACGCCCCGTTTCCGGACACCGAGTCCTTATCCGGAAAAGGAACGTTCGGCACGTATAAAATAAAACAGATTCACTTTATACGTAAGCCTCTACTACGTCGTATCAAAAATAAGCAAACGGAAGCAAAAGACTCGGGTATGAAAAATTCCAAACATCCAAGAATAGAAACATGAAATCTAAAGATGGAAATGTAACTTATTACATTCAAGGAAAAATACGAAATACAAAAGAAACGTACGATATTCTCAAAAGAAACGTAAAAGTACTACAACTCTCGAAAGACTAAAAGTCTAACACAGTCTAAAGAAGAATAGTAAAAGAATAAAAGTAAAGTCTTCAATGAGGCGTCTTCAAACGTCATCATCGAACTCCTCCTCGTAAACATTATCGACCTGTTCGTCTTCTCATCCCCAAACACATAGAAAACTTGCATTTGAGGTAAGTACAACGTACTTAATAAGAAAGAGAAGCTATGACAACAATTATAATTTATAAAGAAAAGATATTTATAAGTTTAGTTGTTTATATGTGACCGACTCAATCTGGGGTTCATTTCATTTTCATCAACATGAATTGACTAAACGTTTCTACTTAAATTATCTATGTTACAACCGCACTCAAGGGCACTACGCGTATCCACTTTTGGGACACTCTTGGCAACATATTAGTGGATCACACCAATATCCACGAAGTCTAGAATAGGTAGACTCCGATAGCACGCGCGTCTCAGTGGAGTCACCCGAACTTGTGGTTTTTTTGACCTACGGGTTCTTGCACCTTTAGAGGTAGCACACACATCGCGATATAGACTGGTGCCTATCCAAGAGAGACATGTTGTTTAATCTTTTACTAGTCAACTACGTATTTATTAGGATGATTAACTAACCACCTAAGTGTTTTCCATTAATCTCCCTCACCTTGACTACTCTCTCCCTAGACCACTAGACACAGACAAAGCCTAGCAATTACACAGACATTGATGAATACTAATTCATCAAAGCACAAGCCTATCACGCTCTTCCGACGGATCCGAACTTCAACTGCCTTTAAGAGTACATTCGGTGTTTTAACTAAAGAATCAGAAGTTCAATCGAAGCTTGTTCATGTTTAATTAATGTTAACATATCATGATTAAGGGTTTAAAATAGTGAAAACACGATTATGAAGCCGAAAACCAAGCTAAAACGCTAAAATAGTAAAAACAAGGTAAAACAGGTCAAACGCCCGTTTGACATCCTATGAACGCCCGTTCGACATCGAACGCCCGTCCACTAACCCCAAACGCCCGTCCGTCAAAAAAGGTTACATCCTGAATCAAAAGTCTAACCTCAAACGTCTGTCTGCCTTGTGCAAACGCCCGTTTGAGCTGCTATGATCGTAAACGCCCGTTTGCCTGGGTTTTTCCCAAAACGCTAAGATCTTCAAAACATGATTTCTAAACCGTTTCTAACCTAATTAACATAAAAAAAAAACCCCAGAAAAAAATACATAACCACTTATCTAATCATACCATAGCATCTAGGATCATTGACCAACAATAAAACACATCTTTCTTACATCTAAACATCTTAAAACATGATCTAAACTTTACGAATCATAATCGAGATCATAGGAAGAGTCTCTTACTTGATTGCAGCCAAAAACCAGATTCAAAAGCCTCTGAAAATCTGCTGCACTTCCCACCAACTGATATCCAAACGTTGCCCTTCTCACAACGATTCCAAATCTCTCGTCTGATCTGAAAACGGTTAAGCTTTCTCTTAGAATTTGTAAAAATCGTCCAAGCCCTATTTCTTCCTCTCAAAAATTGCACAGAGAAGGAGGCACAAGCTGTTTCTGACTAGTGTTTAGGTTTAGGGAATTATCTGTGTTAATTTTCCTTAAATACAATTCCCAATTAAACCCATTTTTCCTTAATTGCCCTTAATTACCAAATAATCAGATTTCCTTAATTATATATACATATAACTCGAAAATCACGTATAAAATAATTAATAAAATACTTAACTCCAATAAAAGAAAAGCAATAATAATATTTCGTTTTCGCAAAATGACACGTCTGCCATTTCCCGAAAAATCGGAATATTACACTATTGGCATTTCATTTTTACTTTCGGCATCTTTTTTAATTATTTTTTTCTACTTCCGGCACCACATAAATATTCTTGTTTTTACTATCATACTAGAAACGTCAGTGTCACTGACGTTCCTTTTCGATATCAACGTCAGCAAACTGACGTTACTAAGTAGTGACACTTTTATAACGTAAACGTCGGTACCACTGACTTTAGTTTTGAACAACAACGTCAGTGTCACTGACTTTGGTTTCCAATAGCAACGTCAGTACCACCGCATTATGTTCATTAAAATAATCGTGGTGCTAAAGTAATTTTTTGTTCTACCTGGAGTAATGGGGTGTCAGTAGTAAAAATGAGGGTGTCGATAGAACCACCAACAAAAAAAGTTGTACATATGTGTTTCATTTTTTGTTTTTTTTCTTCTTCTTAAAGATTTATGTATAGTAGGAAAATGTTTATGTACAGTGGATAAATAGTTTATAATATGATGATGTGGTGGAGTGAAAATGCTTTTATGATAGTGGGAAAAAGTTTATAAATTAATAACGTGTCACATTCATAAACCTTTTAAAAGGTTCATAATTGAAGACAGGGGCGGACCCACATGGGCACGGGTGGGTCCATTGACCCCACTCAAATTTCTGTGCGAATTTACTAATATATCCCTTTAATAATGTTAGAAACTGTGAATGTATTATTTCAGACAATTTTAGTGCGATTATCAATTTAGTTCAACGAGTTAGAAGTTTTATCACTGGTTCGAAACCTGGCAGTTGATTTTTTTTAAAACTTTTTTTTAAGTTGGCCTCCACCGGAAAAAGAATCCTATTTTTTTTAACTTTTTTTTATTTGGCCCCACTGAAAAAATTCTTTGGTCTGCCACTGATCAGAGATTCTCTTACAAAACATTTTGTACATGCTAGAATACTAGAAACAAAAAATCTAATGTCCTACACTACATCTACGTTCCCAAAAATTAATTTTTTCCTTCAGATCCGATCGTTAGTCAAAGCTTCCTTGAAGATTACAATCTAATCGGCCTACTGTTGCCAACGGGAAATTCTTAGTTGGAGACTCCAACATGGATAGTAGCCTATGTGGCTTATTCTGGACCACACAGTTTTATCGCAGAATGAAACTGTGTGGTCCAAAGTGTGTCACATAAGCAACTCTCTATACGGGAGTCTCTATGGTAGAACTTCCCATGGTCAACTTGCCATCATCTAATTAAATATTTCGACAGATTGAAGTCTATCCAAGCATCCATTCTATTCATTAAAAAAAAAAACTATGTGTGTCAGCGTTGAGACATGACGGAGATCGGACTGCACCTCGCCATGTGTCACAATCACATTGACCAAGCAATAATTGAAGTTAGAGAAATAATAGCATTAAAGGCCAGGTGCCTTCTGCCGAACTTGAATGCAGACCTAAGCCCTCAGGTGGGAGGTCTGATCCGCCCTTCCGAATAGACCACCGCATGTTGGCTCGGTAATAATGGAGGTCGGTTAAACGCAGAGTAGGCCAAGACAGTCTAGGCGGCTCGACGCAGGTCGGTCAGAGCCTTCCATGTCCGTTATTTACACACGTGTTTATAATAAAAGATAATTATGGAAAGAATCATCAGGCATAAAGACCTAAAAATATTGGATTAACACGGATAAATGCATATTGGCTACGATATAGAGTCCTTGAAGGACACGGCACGGGCATGCCAGGGACGAGACGTCCCCTATATAAACAATCCCAAGAACTACGAATAGACTTGATTCCTGTACGCAGGAAAATTGGGATTCGATATCTCAGGCTCAGTCTAAAAATAGTCAAACCACCCCCTGTTTTACATCTAATTCGAGGTTTTTGGATCTTGTTTATTGTCACTAGAAAAATGCGGCACGGAATTACATTCCAGCGATCTCCAGCATCGTCAATTGGCGCTAGAATGAGGGTCTCCTACTGACAATTTACGCAAAGATTAAAGGTTACTATGGTAAAAACACGCAAACAAGCAGCTAAAAACGCCCAAGGTGGCCAAAACGCTGACGCTGGGGAAGCAACATACACCAACACCGATAGCCAACCTCAACAACATGAAGGAATTGCATTAAATCCAGAGCAACAAGCGTTGGTAGACTAGTTAGTGGCTACGGATGCAACTACCCGACAAGCCATCCTTCAGGCAGCCACACATGGTGAGGATCTGGAGAAGGATATGCAAGAATATGCCTCCTCCTCCACCTAACCCTAAGCAAGGCAAGCATGATGACCAGTCATCCACTTCACATCTGGGGAGAAAACCACTCGATCTCCGAACACTGAAAGCGGCTGGAGCGGAACTTGACACCATACTGGGAAAGAGATTTAACGAACTCTCATTCGTGTCACCATTCACGGAACATGTTGAAATTTTTTTCCCGACCTATAAGATTTAAGGTCCCCAAACTAGAACCGTATGATGGGTCCCAAGATCCACGGGATCACCTTTTTCAGTATCTAACACATATGAACCTGGACCGCGCTCCGGATGAGATGAAGTACAAGGCTTTCTCTGCGCTACTCACGGGCAGGGCCCGAGTGTGGTTCAGAAAAATCCTAGCAAGGTCGATCTCTGATTTCCAGACACTGGTAAGATGTTCGTTAATGCCTTTATCATGGCTAAGCCGTTCCAGAGGAACGCTACGCACTTACTCACCATCAAGAAAAAGAAGGATGAAACTGTGGTGGAGTACTTGAAATGACTTAATGATGAGCCCCGGAAGGTCCGAGACGCAGATGAGAATCTCTTGGTAACTTCCTTCATAGCAGGACTACGAAAGGGAAGGTTGTACGGCAAGTTGAATAGAAAACTCCCTCATTCTATAGAAGAATGCGTAAGTGTGGCCTATAAGCATTTCCAGGGAGAAGAAGCTAACCGATTAAAAGGGGAATCAAAAAAATGAGAGTCTAAGAAGGAAAAGATAGAGGAACAGTCTGACAAGAAAAGGAAGCCGGTCTGGGGCCGCACGGCTGCCCTAGTCACAGATCAGATGGGCAAGAAATGAGCATTACATGAGAGGGACTTTATCCCTCTAAACAGATCACACGAGCAGGTTCTCGCAATAATGGAGCGAAGGGGATGGCCCGAACTCCACCTCCGATGAGAGGGCCTCCGAAAAGAAGGGATCCGAGCAAATTTTGTGCCTACCATAAGGATGTCGGTCACGACAGCTGCCGGGAACTGAAAAGACACATTGATGCAGCAATTATAGAAGGAAAACTGGACGTGTTCGTCGACCGATCTCGAACCCCTAGTCACGAGGTCGCAGAGACTTCAAACGTCGGAACTACATCCAAGACAGGGGCAGGCAAGATGAGCCCCACCGAAGAAGGGACCAGTCTCCCGACCCTGATCGACACTTGGATAACCGTCCCATCAACACTATCAATACAATTATGGGCGGACCAAGTAATGTATTTGGTGAAGTGAACAAGTAGAACATCCGATTTGCAGACTCTTCTACATCTGGAAGAAGTCAGAGGCCAGTTGATGAGGTAACCTATGGTCCCAGAGACCCACTCCCTCTGGTTACAAATAATGAAGGTCTTGTTATAGAGGCTTTAGTGAACAAACACCTGGTGAAAACGATTTGCGTGGACATGGGAAGTGCCGTCAACATCCTGTACCACTCAGTTTTTCAATTCATGAAGCTGAAAGATTCTGAGCTAACACATGTCTCAGCTCCAATGTTTGGGTTTGTAGGACCCCTGGTTCATCCTATGGGGATGGTAAGGCTTGCAAAAAAGTTTGGCCGGGAACCAAGAAGAAGAACCCTCATGGTATACTACGTCGTGGTCAAGGCCCCATCTGCATACAAAGTTATCATGGGATGGCCAACATTGATTGATCTCTGAGCTGTGATTTCCTCAGCTCATATCAGCCTGAAGTTCCCTACCGCAGAAGGGTCGGTCAAAATTGAAGGGGATAAAATGGCACCCAGGAGCTGCTACGCTGCCACCATCAAAATAAAGGGCGTGGTTCTGACCTGAGATGCTTGTGAGAAGAGGAGGAACTCGATGAAGAGCTAGGTCATGCAATCTAGGACAGGTTCCAGACGCTTATCACCTATTTTAATTTTTATACTATATTACTGCATTTTCATCATAGTTCTTTATTCAGCAATGTTTTAATAAAGTTGTGCTCTTTAAGTGCACTATTTACACTATTCCAGTTATATTTTGGTATTCCATTTCACGCAATGTGAATGGCTTTGATTAAGTTTGCAAGACAAACATACATAAAATCTGCAAAAGACAAATTCGTTATGTCTACAGGACAGACAAACTGAGCTCCGCATGATGGACGCGGCCAAATTCTAAGTCTGCAGGACATTTCTCGAACTGAGTTCTGCAGGACGGACTCAACCAAATTCGTTAAGTCTACAGGACAGACAAACTGAGCTCCATAGGACGGACTCGGCCAAATTCATAGTCTGTAGGACAAACATTGACCTGAGTTCCGTAGGTCAGACTCAGCAAGTTTTCAAAATACTAACTCTCTAAGTCCGTAGGAAAGACAAGCTGAGCTTCGCAGGACGGACTCAGCCAAACTCTAAGTTTGTAGAACAAACCCGAACATAGCCTCTCAAGATGGGCTCAGAAAAGTTTGCAAAGGTCAAACTTGATCAGTCTGTAGGACAGACTCGTACTAAGCCTCAAATGCCGGGCTCAACAAAATTTGCAAATGTCAAATCTGTTAAGTCTACAGGACAGACCTTGAACCGAGACGAGCTCTGCAAAATTGACATAAAAGCCTCAAATAACTATAAAGTTAGTGCATAGCATACTGGAGGGTAGGATACCCCACCACACCCCAAATCAACAGGTTCCTCAAGGTAAGTGATACTCCAAAAACTTAGCAAAATGTTATACATGCATATAAAAAGTTATTGTACAGGGTACATCCTGAAGTTACATTTTGATGTTTTCAAAACAAAAGTTTCAAAATAAAAAATACAAGATCTAAGAAGCATCGGAGGGTAAATTCTGTCCAGACCCCGCGATTGTGGGCAGACTCCGCGGAGTAGCACCAGTTGGAGGCAGCTCAGTTGGAAGGACGGAAGTAGAAGGCTCATCCGCATGAGTAGGTCGAGCAGCAACACGGCGAGAATACTTAGAAACGGGGTTTATACCTTCCTGGAGCTCCTTCAGGCGAGCTAAATAATCCGTGTCCTTTCTAAGATTGTATAGCTTCTAGTTGACCAGGTTGGAAACAGAAAGCTCAGCAAACTGAGCCTTGGAATCCTAATCCAGAGTATAATTGCTATTCACCACAGGGGCGAGCAGAAATGAAAGAGCCTGAGTAAACTCCACAGAAGCCTTATAGTCCCAAATAGCCTGAGCTGAAGCTTCCTTAAGCTGGAACGGATAAGCCTGAAAAATTGCTTCCACTTCGGTCTTCTCGGACCAGAGCTTGGTAATGGCTTCTCTCAACTCAGTCACTTTCTCAAGTTTTTATCCGTAGCAGCTTGGAGACTGGCAGCATATTCAGACCTCAAGTCCTTCAGCTCATCCGCCTAAGCTTGCAACTGTGTCTTGAGTTCTTTGACTTCCTCATTTTTAGACTTCAGACTCTTCCCGTGATCCAAAACCTTCTTCTGAAGCTCGGAGATCTTTGCCTCACAGTTTGTCGCATAAGCGGCAGATACGATAAGTGTCTCGGATTTATTGAAAACAAATAACAAGTAATACAATTTATAATCCGGTTAACCCCAAGTATAAGGATCGTAGTACTAGTGGTTAATACCGGGTCGATCTTTCGGGGAACTAAACGATTGTGGTTCCTAGTTTTTGCCTAACTAAACTATGTCACGTAGAACTAGATTAAACAGCGATTCAAAACAAAACTACACTAAACATATATGCTGAAAACAAACTAGACAGAGGACGGAATCCAAAGCTAGGAAAGATTGGTTGCGAACAAATAAATCTAAAGGTGCAATAAGAAAAATAAACTAACTAAACAGTTCAAGTTTCAAGGATTAAATCAAATTTAAAACGGACAAACGAGTATTGATCCACCTATCCAACGAACACTAATCTCTCATCCCGATTATATTGCAGCTTTTTATCAAGTTGGGGTTCATCTTATCAAAGGTATGAATCCTACTTTCATAGATGATTCGCCTATTAATTTCTATCTTTCGATTTACGGAAATTAACGCGTCATAACATAAACAAAGATGCAAACTTTAACGTTTTAACCTAGATATTCAACCTATCAACTTTCGTTTGACATAGATTAAAGATCTATTCCTAAATCATGGTGATCCAACGTTTATAGAGACTTTCATCAAATATAAGACATCATACATGCACATCTTTCGATATAAATGCAATTAATCATCATAAGACATGATAAAGGAAGAAACAACTTGATTTAAAAACTTACAAAACAAACGCGAGAATCGAAATTAATGAACGTTGGATGGCTTCACAATGCTCGTTTGATTGAAGCCTAGCCTCTTAGCATCCTTGAATAGCTTGAATTGCTGAATTAAATTGCATAAACTAAACTAATTGTATTTAGGAATTGAAGAACATAAAAAAACTGGAAAAACAGAGTAAAAACGCAGCCTATAGCCGCCCCTAGGGTTTAAGGTTCGAAGATTGTCAAATTGGCTCTCTCAATGTGAAAAATAGGCAAGTATTTATAGAGATTTGAGGCGGTTCCTCTAAGTCGGTCGTGGACGAGCGTTCGCCATAATGGACGCTCGTTCAACATTCTTGAACTCCTCGTACGCTCGTTCAAACTCCGTTCAAACTCTCTCGTATCAAGATTGCTTTCATGGACGCCCGTCTAGATTTCCGGACGCTCGTTTGATATGGACGCCGCCCGGACGAACGTTCATCATGACTTGAGTGTGATTTTTGCATCTCTATCTCTTTTCTTAAATTTACTTCATCATTATCTCTTCTTTAAATCACTTAGCTCGAATTTTAACCTCTTCAAATCATCATTTGAACTTCATAATGATACCTATGAGACACGGGAAAAACATTGCAAACTGTAATAACATCCAAATAATTATAATTCAGCCATAAAATCACATAAACATATCAATATAGCGATTAAGCCGTTGAAAATATCGTTCGCTCAATATCTCAATAGAAGGACCATTTATTATGCAAATTGTACAATATAGTAGGGAAAACACCGTAAAACATATCCTTATAAAACGTATAATTTCACCCTTAACAACTCCCCCACACTTAGCTTTTGCTCGTCCCGAGCAAAACAAAACGAAAAATTAGGCTCGAGAAAGGAAAACAGCACCTAAACCGATATAACATATATTCAATAACTTAGAGGTTCACCGGTGTGTGTGCATAGCCATAGAAAACTTCCACTAAAACCAAGCTTGAGAAACTCAAAGTAAAATTAGCTAATACCCCCTCGTAGAATAGCAATAAATGACACTCATAAGATGCACCCTACAAACGTGACATATCCCGAAAAGAATGATCGAATGAATGTAGGACCTTCCTGAAGTACTCAGAGGATAATCCCTACAACATATCCATCGGTTTATACTGGGGATAAGATTAACGAAAACTAAGCCTTATTCATTTCATAACATATCTTAAGCTGATTGAATTCATTCACTTTAAACACACATTAGGGTGAGCTTTTGCCCTCATAGCAGAATAGGACATTTCGAGATAATCCCCTACCTTACTCCAATCATAAGGCAGCTTTTCCTAACTGTCGTGAGCTCTTAGTCATCATAGTGGTATAGGACATACGTGGTATACCCTATCGCACTCAAATCATCGACTAGCTTCCGACACACACAATGATTTCATATTAATTCAACTTCTAACTTACCTTTTTAATTGACATTAGCCCCGTGTTACTTATCACATTCAAACTTCTAGATATTCACAAGACCTCATACTACGGAACTAAATACAAACTATCATAAGTCTCACGATATGCACGTAGCACTAAGCACATGACTTATAAGATAATCAAAAACTACTAATCCAAAACGGGGTATAACCTTATAAATATAGCTCTTCATTCACTATGGCACGTGAAAAATAAATCAGGTGAAACAACTAACTCATCAAACATATGAAATATCGCATAGATGACTGCAAAAACAACGAACTTCAAATTGAATCGCCTACTCGGGACAAAACAAGAACAAAAGTGTAAAATTTTTTTGAAAATTGAGCATATTTTTGCATAATAAACAAACTAACGTAGTAATTAAACGTATACGCATCGAACTATCCCCTCCCCCACACTTAAAAAACTCAACATGTCCTCATGTTGTGCAGAAAGGAAAATGAGAAGAAACTTAGCTGTAGTTGCGTAGAAAAGTCGAGATGTTGGTCAGGCTCGAGCATGAAGAGACCAACGAAAATCGCAAAAAAAGCGAGGAAAAACGTCCAAACGTACTCAACGATGACTCGACGTAAACCACCTCTCGCAACACTCGAGAAAACAAAACTCGGGGGAACGGGGTATAATATGGCAAGAGAGATAACAAATCAAAACGGAATAAAAAGAAAAGATCGTTGATAATTATGGCAACACAAGTCAAAGAAAAGAGTGCATCGCCTTATGGCTTACACGACCATCAAGATATACGCCTATGATAAACAACAAGCGCGTAAAAACTAGAAAGACAAGATTCATGAAAAGTGGCCAAAAGGAAAGTAGCAAAATGCATAAGTACAACCAAATCGAATGAAATGTATCAACAAGTGCAACAACCGTAAAGGGGTAAAGCAAATAAAAACTCAAGGGAGCCCCGGAGTCGTCTCAAAGAATAACGAATAACAACAACAATCAACAAGAGGATCATCAACCGGAGAAGGATCCGTGGAAGGGACACCACCGTAGATGCGTCCGTGTAGGCTCCGGCCGTGCGAAGAAGACGAAGACGGGGCGAGGCTACCGGGATGTCCTCATCAACCGGATCATCGTGCCTCTTTACCGCCTCAAGCATCTCACCGATCACGGTCTCAATAGGATCAGAGAATATGAACTCCATGTCACTCTCCTCAAAAATACTCATGTTCCGCGGCTTTCTCCCCTCCACAACACACTTGAGCACTGACATGATGTTCTTCTGCCCCTCGTGAAGCTCCACCATCCAATCCCGGAGGCTATTTGCCATACTATATCGTGTCTGCTCCGCGTCTGACAAAGTAGACCAAGAGGGACCCGCGGAAGGTGCTGTGGTGGGAACCGGCTCAGGTGTCGTAGTCCCAACCTTCTCTCTACGAATGGGGGATAACTCTTTGTTTTGTGATCCGATGTATACTCAAAGAACCCCAAAGATCCAAACATAACCGATGAATCAAATGCGGAACTATCAAACTCCGTGTATATACTTTCTGGTTCATGGAAATTTCATCGAATAAAGCTTGACCTACATCAACATTCAATCTGAAAGCCAATGCGTACAACATCCCGAGATCACTAATCTGAAAATGAGTAAGATTGTTCTTCGGGATCAAACGACTCTGAATAAAACGGCATTGGACTCTCCAATCTTCGGTCCATGTCGTAGTGATCAACTCTTTCCTCGCACCGCAGGGCCTCAATACCCACGCCACATCCGGACAAACCTTTAAACGCAATTCCTCCATAGATCCCGACCATCCTCATTTTGCCTCCTAGCAATCTCCTCTTTATAGTCTAAACCCTCGAAAACAAAAACTTGTATTTCTCATTTATGACCTTCGCAGAAAAGGAACCTTAACACCTCGTACCATAACATACTCGTGATCTAGGTCCGCCTCGTAAAAGTTGGCATAGAACTCTCGGACGATAGAGTCATTGATGGAGTAGGAGGAATTCGTGTTAAGGCGTACCACTTCCTAGCCCGTAACATGCTAGCGAACGCCGGATCAACTTGTGAAACTTTCACCTCTCTATCAAAAATCGACTCCGGGTAGAGTAATGCTTAGTGTAGGCTCCATAAGCTAAGGGATTGACAAATCGACGAGGCATCGAAAGAGGGATAACAAATGCCTTAGACTTCTTCTGTGGAGGTGCTCGCGGCTCGGGTTCTTCTTGCACAACATCCTCCTCACCACCCTCAACTCTAGACGGCACGGCTCTAGACGACTCCTCACCTCGGGTACCTCGAGACATTCTAATGAGAGGGACCTCATCATCTTCCTCGCTTTCGAATTGGAGGAAGAATCATCCCGTAAATTAGTTCTAGCTTGTTGAGACGTTCTGGGGGTGATCTCGAAGGACTATGCCTCCGTCGTGTCCAATTGAGATGGATCAAACTCGGACGTTTACGTTTTCCCTTCTCCCGGGCTATCTCTTTACCGTACCTCTTCACCACTGCTCTCTCTCTAACCATTTCCAAACTTAATCTAAACCAAACAATTCACACGAATTGTTACCCGTTTATCGTCCAAATCGGGATTTCAAGTCAAAAATACCCAAACAAACACCACAAAAACACCACACCATCAATAACCGCCATAAGAACACCACATCATCATCATAACCAGGATTCGGGGAAGAAAAGAGCAACAAACAGAAAATTAAAACATTATGAGCGCATTTTCAAGAAAATGAGTCGAGCCGAAGATCGAACTCTCAAAAACTTGAATGGAATCGAGAAAAGTTGCTATAGACTTACCAAATGCTATGTGAGGATGATGATCGAATGGATTAAGCCCGTAAACACCAAGATTGGCCCCCAAAATTTGAAATTTTGTCCAAATGGCCGCACTGAATAATCTCCGATTCTTCAAATTTCGTTGATTGTTGGAGGGAATGGACTAGATAAAGGAAAAGAGGGTGCAAGGACCGTTCTTTTGCAACAAGAATCGTCAAATTTGGTTCAGAAACGAAGATTTGAGGTTTGGAGGAGGGGGAAAGTCGGGTTTTCGTTTGAAATCTCAGAAAAAATGAGGGTTCGCGTCTAGAACGTATATATAGGCCCGTAATGGACGCTCGTCCATCCGGACGGACGGGCGTTCACTAGCAACCGTATGAACCGGACGGGCGTCCATAAATTCGTACGCTCGTCCATGAGGCATTTTTACATACAGATAGGAGGGATTTTTGCGTACGGGCGTCCACCATATTGGACGAACGTCCATAAAAACAATCGTCCGGACGGGCGTTCATTTGCATGAACGGGCGTCCACCGAGAAGGTGATAAAAATCAAACTCTTTCACACATATGCTAAATTAAAATCGAAGTGCAACTCTTATTAATGTCAAATAAAATTCAGAAGTACAATGATGAAAGATTAAAGACACAAATAGCTTAGAAGGAAATAAAAACATAACTAAAACAGGGGGTTGCCTCCCACCAAGCGCTTCCGTTTTACGTCGGGCCTCGACGAAAACCAAACTAACTAAGAACTCACTAGTCTGCGTAGATTTCGTCCCAATCCAAGAAGCGAATGAGACGTCGAAGCATGTCGACAAACTGAGGAAAGTCGTACTCATCCCGCAAACACCAATCCTCACCAAATACCTCAACACCTCCGAAATGCTCACCCGCAAAGACTAGTGCCAAATCACAAAGATAGGATCATTAAGGATCGTGTAAGGACGTCCTATGGCCTCCCGCAACTCCTCGCCGTGAAATCGCCGCCTCCCGAACAAGGTGGAACTATGATAACGTACGTGATGGTCTTAACCCGAGTGCTAATGTCAAAATCTACATGCGTAACTATGGTGCCTCCCGGTCCATCATCTATCGTGATCGGGCCGGGATCCGACTAATGAGTGGAAACTCCTCGTGGCGAACTCCGTAAAAATCCATATCTAGAAAGCAACTACCGACGATAGAAACAAAGAAGCTCAAGAAACTAACTAAAATACCATACGAAAACAACAAGAACTAAGGAAAACTAAACAAGATTGGATATCTAGGATGCCTCCTAGTGGCGCTTTTGGTTTATGTCGTTAGCTCGACATCTTTTAAGCTCACTGGGTCGTGCCATTTGACTTTTCTCGCCCGCCATTACCTCGTTTAAGTTCGATCAGATTGTGGCCGCGTAAACGACACTTAACACACGGGATCAATGCTTTAACAGCTTTCCGTATACGTTGAACCTTTCCCATGGTTGACTTTCTCCTTTGTAGATTTCTCCGATGACGTTTAAGCCGTTGTTCCCTTTCAATTTCCTCCATATCCCAACTACCAAATAGAACTTCTTGTAAAAGATTACTACCGTTATCCTCAAAAAACATTGGGGAGACCTCTTCGCAGTCATCGACTTCATTAGCTCCACATCCAAGGATATCGAGAAATTTAACAAATAAAGGCTTGTCCGTAGGTTCACCAATGTAGTGCTTGCACCTTTGACCATTAACTCGAAAAGGTTGGTCTTTATAACCGAGTAGTTCGAGAACGCCTCCAGGAATAATTTTGAGAATCGTAAAGGGGCCGGACCATCGTGTCCTCGCCTTTCCGTAAAACAAATGTAGTCCGGAATTATAAAGAAGAACTTGTTCCCCGCTTGAAATTCTCTTTTCTTAATCTTGGCGTCATGGAGGAGTTTCATCTTATCCTTGCTTATCCCGGCGCTTTCGTAAGCTCCGGAGCCGGAACTCGTCTAACTCATGCAAACCGCCGCAATGATGTTTTCCACAAGTTTGGGAATCAAAGTTAAGAAACTTTGTCGCCCAATAAGCTCTATGTTCTAACTCAACCGGCGATGACATGGCTTGCCGTATACCATCCGATATGGAGAAGTGCCCATAGGGGTTTTATACGCAAATTCTATACGCCCATAGTGCATCATCCAATTTCGTACTCCGCCTCTTCCTATGACCGTTCACCGTCTTTTCCAGATTTGCTTGATGCTTTGGTTGCTTCGCTCAACCCGACCGCTAGTCATCGGATGGTATGGTGTGCCGGTCTTATGGCGAACTCCATACTTTTCAAGAACTTTCTCTGAGGTCGGTTGCGTAAATGCGTTCCTTCATCACCGATCGTGGCTCGAGGACATCCAAACCTCACAAAGATGTTCTTTTTCGTAAATTTCATGACCGTTTTATGATCATTGTGAGGGGTGGCCACCGCCTCCACCCATTTCGAAACATAGTCAACGCAGACTAAGATGTATTTGTTGCCACACGATGATGGGAAAGGTCCCATAAAATCGATGCCCCAAACATCAAAGACTTCGCACTCTAAGATGGGTTTTAAAGGCATGTCGAAACGCCTTGTCAGAGTTCCGGTTCTTTGACACCTATCGCAAGCTTTACGTAAGGCTTCGTATCCTTAAAGATCGTAGGCCAATAGAAACCGGACGGAAGATCTTCGCAACCGTCTTCCAAGGACCAAAGTGACCACCCGTGGGTCCACTATGGCATTGCTCGATAATCTCTTGTTGCTCGATTCCGGAACGCATCTCCTAAGCAAACCATCTTTGCGATCTTGAACAAATAAGGTTCATCCCAAACGAAATATTTCATATCGTAGAAGAACTTCTTCTTCTCTTGATACGACATCTCGGGGTCAAGGTAACGGGCATGAAGGTAATTCACAATGGACGAATACCATGGAACATCGTGAGAGCGGCCATCGATTAACATGATGTTTTCTAAAGGAAAGTAAAGGTCTATATCTTCAGATCACCCTTTTCCGCACTTATCATCCTAGAGACATGATCCGCCACTACATTCTCACCGCCCTTCTTATCTTTGATTTGAACGTCAAATTCTTGGAGGGTCGCATCCAACGCAAGAAGCGCGGTTTAGCTTCCTTTTTGGTCATGAGATAACGCAAGGCGCGTGATCACTCCACACAATCACTTGAGCACCTAGCAAGTAACTACGAAACTTATCCATAGCAAAGACTACGGCTAATAATTCCTTTTCGGGTTGTGTAGTTAACTTGAGAAGGATTCAAAGGTGTGTGACCGGCATAATAGATAGGTCGGAACTTTCCATTGAGCTTTTGCCCTAAGACCGCACCAACAAGATAGTTGGATGCATCGCACATAAGCTCGAAGGGTAAGTTCCAAATGTGAGTGAAATAAGAATTGGAGCGGATATTAACCGATTCTTGAGCTCCTCAAACGCTTGCTTGCGCTTTCATCGAAATCGAACTCAACGTCTTCCTTTAGTAAAGTAGACAGGGGGCTTGGCGATCTTTGAAAAGTCCCGGATGAACCTCCTATAGAACCCGACATGTCCGAGAAAACCTCGGACTTCCCGAACATTCTTAGGATAACTCATCTTCTCAATAGCCTCAACCTTGGCCCTATCTACTTCTATACCTTTGGCTGACACTTTGTGGCCAAGGACTATGCCTTCATCTACCATGAAATGGCATTTTTCCCAATTAAGCACCAAGTCCTTTTCCACACATCTGGACAACACCTGATCAAGATGATCGAGGCAATCATCGAAGGATTGACCAAAGACCGAGAAATCATCCATAAAAATCTCCATGCACTTTTCAACTAGCCCGTCAAAGATTGCCATCATACACCTTTGAAAGGTGGCTGGGGCATTGCAGAGACCAAACGGCATCCGCCTGTAGGCGAATGTCCCATAAGGGCAAGTGAAAGTGGTCTTCTCTTGGTCAACAAGATCGATGGGTATCTGGAAGTATCCTGAATATCCATCCAGAAGCAAGAGAATGCGTGCCCCGCCGTACGCTCAAGCATCCGGTCTATGAATGGAAGGGGAAAATGATCTTTCAAAGGTGACCTCATTGAGTTTTCTATAGTCAATGCAGACCCTATAGCCTGTAACGAGCCTCAATGCTATCTCCTCTCCCTTCTCATTTTTCTCAATCGTAATTCCACCTTTTTTGGGAACTACCTGAGTTGGGGATACCCACTCGCTGTCTGCAATGGCGTATATGATACCCATATCTAGAAGCTTGATAATTTCCTTCTTGACTACCTCTTGCATGTGAGGGTTGAGTCTTCTCTCGAGGCGTCTAACTCGCTTTGCACCCTCCTCGCCTTGATTTTGTGCATACAGATGTCGGGAGATATCCCTCGGATATCTCC
Source organism: Gentiana straminea (assembly GCA_036785695.1). NCBI lineage: Eukaryota > Viridiplantae > Streptophyta > Magnoliopsida > Gentianales > Gentianaceae > Gentiana > Gentiana straminea. Next base: position 547,491 of record JAVUPR010000090.1, on the reverse strand, counting down.
CACCCGCCAACCAAAGGCTTTTGCATTTTTGCGCAAGACGTTTAACAGCTTAAGCTCTTCTATACGAGATAGCTTGGCGAGATGATCAAAGGAAGCTTGTCACCTTCTCTTAAAAACACATACTTAAGATGTTTAGGCAACGGCTTCAAGCACCAAATCTACGGGAGGATCCTCTAGACTTGATTTAAGATCACCACTCTTCAACTCAACATCGCCGAGCTTACTCGCGGTCCTACCGCCAAGGCTTCTTCTCTTAGCTCATCCTCAAATTCACCGCTAACCGGTCTAGATTGACCACACCATGATTATTCGGATTATCGATCAATCGCTCATATTCCGCCTCTACAAACCCAAGACTTGCTTATCCATGAAGTCATTGAAGTCATCGACGTCTCCTCAATGGAACAAATCGGTTGGAGATCCATAAGGTACATTGATAGATTTCGAAACACTATAGCTCACCTCCCGGTCACCAACTCGAATGGTGACATGCCCACCATCACAATCGATGAGGGCTCTAGCCGTAGATAGAAAAGGTCTTCCGAGAATCAAAGGGACACTTTCACTTTTCTCAATATCCAAGACGTACTCGCCAACCGGAAAGGTAAATCTATCTATTTGAACCAATACGTCCCTTAGATCCCCGAAGCTTTCTTAGAGGACCTATCGCCGAACCGCAGTTCATGGTAGTGGGTTCTAGAAGATTCGCAAACCAAGCCGATTGCAAACGGACAATGGCATCAAGCCGATGGATGCACCCAGTGTCACATAAGGAATTCGGGAAGACTAGGCCTCCCATCCGCAATGTGAGCACAAATTTGCCCGGGTCGCTTCTCTTGGTTGGTAGGTCTTGATAATTGACCATAGAACACTCCTTACCAATTGCTTGATCCATTCCCTCGCTAACTTCTTCTTGGAAGATACAACATCCTTGATGAACTTTGTATACTTAGGCATCTCGACCAAGACCTCGGATAATGGCAGATTTACCTGAGTATTTTTTAGAAGTTTTAGTACCTTTTCGTACTTTTTGTCTTCAACCAACGGAATGTTGCTCTTCCTCGGTGGAAACGGAAGCTTCTTCAGGTCATTCTCGGAAAAGACTCTCTTTGAGGATGTGCTGACAGCTTTGTCTTCCAAATCCTTCCACCGAACCGTCTTTTCGTAAGCTTTCGTAGTCGTGGATCAGCCACCCGACTTCCTTTTCCTTTTTCGGTCCTCGGGATCAGCCACTTGAGGGTTTTCAACTTGTTCATTCCTCGGGGGACAACCACCCGAGGATTTCCAACCTTTTCACCTATCGTGGATCGCCACTCGATTACTTGCTTGCGCCCAAGGGGATGATGGGTGCTCAACTTCCCCTCCCCGCCTTATCAATGGCAGGAGGGGCTGCGTGGTTTCCCCGGAAGCCGGGGGACCACCACCGTGTACCGCTTCTTAAATTCATTGTACCGGCCTCCTCTTGTCCATACCGCATTGTCGGTACGAGGTCGACATTGGCCGTCGCTCAAATCGGCCCGAGCAACATGACCGCCCTTAGGATTTTTCTCGGTAAAATCGGCGCGTATGCCCGGGGGTCTTGATGCTAACTCGCCGCCCCGCTGTTCTATCTCGTCTTTCAAGGTTCTTATTGGTACTCATCGTGAGCCGAATGTTCTTGTTTTGCTCCTCCTTGAATGAGTGCCATTCGGCCTTGAGGTCATTGGAATTCGAGGGGCCTTGAGAATTGGAGAAATTTTGATTTTGTGGCTGGCTGGGCCGATTCTGATAATTGGAATTGGAAATGGAGGGCCAATTGTGATTAAACCTTTGCGTTTGATTGGAAAAATTAGAGTTTTGGTTCGACCCAAAACCAGGGTTTCTATTGAAATTCGGGTTAGAATTAAAGTTCGAGTTTGGACTCTGATTGAAACTCGGATTCTGGCCGAAGCCCTGATTTTGAGCATTATTCTAGCCAGAGAATTGGTTATTGAATCTAGGATTAGACTGGCCAGAAAAAGCATTCACTTCCGCGTTTTGTCCAATCACGGGACAGAAACGAGCAGTGTGCCCCGGATCATCACATACTTGGCATGTGTTTGGATTATACTGTCCATTATTATGAACAGCGTTAACTTGATGAGCAGGGGGTTGAAACTGACACCGGCCGGACATGTGGCCAGTGTTGATAACAAATTTTTCGCAATACGTAACCCGAGAGTTCTCGTGGAAACGATGTAGTCCGATTACTCGGGTTGGAACAATTTGGGATGTTGTCTCGTCGAGAGTTGGCCATTTGCTTTTGCAACATGGCAATCGTATTCGCATAGTCACTTCCTCGACCTTGGGAGGAGGAGGAGGTGCCCGAATAGCTTGATAGGATGGAGCATAGTTATATTTGGCAATGTCTTCGAACAATGCCCATCCTTCGTCCGAGTCTTCTTCAAAAATGCCCCGCCAGATGAACTATTGACCATGCCCTTAGTGAGCTCGGTCAATCCGCTAAAGAAAGTATGGACTTGCCTTTGCATCGGCAAGCCATGGTGGGGGCATTTTCGGAGGAGGGACTTGAACCTTTTCCAAAGAATCGAAGAAAGACTCATTTTCCTTCCGATGGAATGTGAAGATTTCGTTCAAACACCGGGCCGTCTTTGATGGAGGGAAATATTGACTCAAAAATTCTCTTTCAAGTCCGGCCCAGGTCGTAATGGATTCCGAGGGGAGAGAGTGATACCACTCTAGTGCTTCCCCCGCAAGGAAAATGGGAAAAGTTTGAGCTTGATTGCGTCCTCACTTACACCTTGGATACGGGTAGTACCACATATGTGTGTAAATGTGTGTAAGTGAGTGTGGGGGTTCTCGATTGATAGCCGTGAAAAATCGATGCATGCCGCATCATCCGAATAAGTCCCGGCTTAAGCTCGAAAGTTTGAGCAAGAATGGCCGGCATAACAATTGCGGGGTTGATGGTGACCGTGCCGGGCATGGCATAGTCGGCCAACGTCCGTCTATCTTCCGCCGCCATTATTACTAATCTTTCGATTTCTCCCGAAAGATAGTGCTCAAATTCTTGATCTAGAGCGTTTCCTTCGTCGAACCGAAGTTTCCGCCTATTGGGTCGGACTATGGTCCGCTCGGGGTCGTGGAGTAGATTAGTGGTCCCTTCTGACTACGAGTTTGCATACACCGAGATCCAGGATCAAGTTGTTGAGCAAGAAAGAAAAAAAGGAGAGAAGGAGAACTATAAACTACGAAACTAACGCCTTAAGCTAAAGACTTAAAACCTAATACCTAGAGAAAAGAAAGAGAAAAGAAAAAGATGATAGGTGGGAAAAAAACGGACGGACGTCCAAAGTTATGGACGAGCGTCCGACCGCTTCCGGAATGGACGGGCGTTCAAAATATGAACGCTCGTCTTCTCTTCAAAATTCCCGTGGACGGGCGTCCGTAAGTATGAACGCTCGTCCGCAGTGCCAAATTTCGATTCAGATTAAGGAAATTTCAGCGGACGGGCGTCTAGTAAAATAAACGCTCGTCCGACTGAAGCAAGAACTGGACGGGCGTTCGCTGAAACGGACGCTCGTCCAACTGGGCAGAATGATTAGAAAAACAGAGTATGATAGACAGAAAAACAGAGTATAGATTAGCACTAATTTTGAATACTAACTGCTCGAAGAAACACACTAAAATGACAGATAAATGAACAAAAACAACTAAACTACCTACTACGAACAGAAACTGAAAAGACAGAAACTAAAAACAAGAATCGAAAACAAAATAAAAATAAAAACAAAAACTAGGCAACCGTCCGGTTCCCCGGCAACGGCGCCAAAAACTTGTCTCGGATTTATTGAAAACAAATAACAAGTAATACAATTTATAATCCGGTTAACCCCAAGTATAAGGATCGTAGTACTAGTGGTTAATACCGGGTCGATCTTTCGGGGAACTAAACGATTGTGGTTCCTAGTTTTTGCCTAACTAAACTATGTCACGTAAACTAGATTAAACAGCGATTCAAAACAAAACTACACTAAACATATATGCTGAAAACAAACTAGACAGAGGACGGAATCCAAAGCTAGGAAAGATTGGGTGCGAACAAATAAATCTAAAGGTGCAATAAGAAAAATAAACTAACTAAACAAATCAAATTTAAAACGGACAAACGAGTATTGATCCACCTATCCAACGAACACTAATCTCTCATCCCGATTATATTGCAGCTTTTATCAAGTTGGGGTTCATCTTATCAAAGGTATGAATCCTACTTTCATAGATGATTCGCCTATTAATTTCTATCTTTCGATTTACGGAAATTAACGCGTCATAACATAAACAAAGATGCAAACTTTAACGTTTTAACCTAGATATTCAACCTATCAACTTTCGTTTGACATAGATTAAAGATCTATTCCTAAATCATGGTGATCCAACGTTTATAGAGACTTTCATCAAATATAAGACATCATACATGCACATCTTTCGATATAAATGCAATTAATCATCATAAGACATGATAAAGGAAACAACTTGATTTAAAAACTTACAAAACAAACGCAGAATCGAAATTAATGAACGTTGGATGGCTTCACAATGCTCGTTTGATTGAAGCCTAGCCTCTTAGCATTCTTGAATAGCTGAACTAAATTGCATAAACTAAACTAATTGTATTTAGGAATTGAAGAACATAAAAAACTGGAAAAAACAGAGTAAAAACGCAGCCTATAGCCGCCCCTAGGGTTTAGGGTTCGAAGATTGTCAAATTGGCTCTCTCAATGTGAAAAATAGGCAAGTATTTATAGAGATTTGAGGCGGTTCCTCTAAGTCGGTCGTGTGGACGAGCGTTCGCCATAATGGACGCTCGTTCAACATTCTTGAACTCCTCGTACGCTCGTTCAAACTCCGTTCAAACTCTCTCGTATCAAGATTGCTTTCATGGACGCCCGTCTAGATTTCCGGACGCTCGTTTGATATGGACGCCGCCCGGACGAACGTTCATCATGACTTGAGTGCGATTTTTGCATCTCTATCTCTTTTCTTAAATTTACTTCATCATTATCTCTTCTTTAAATCACTTAGCTCGAATTTTAACCTCTTCAAATCATCATTTGAACTTCATAATGATACCTATGAGACACGGGAAAACATTGCAAACTGTAATAACATCCAAATAATTATAATTTAGCCATAAAATCACATAAACATATCAATATAGCGATTAAGCCGTTGAAAATATCGTTCGCTCAATATCTCAATAGAAGGACCATTTATTATGCAAATTGTACAATATAGAGGGAAAACACCGTAAAACATATCCTTATAAAACGTATAATTTCACCCTTAACAATAAGCCTTAAGAAAACCCCTTTCCCGACAAGAGCCCCCTGCACAGACAAGTTGCCAAACATAAGACCTTCACCAAAATTAAATACAAAAAAGAAAAAACAACAGGAAGTGAGACTCACGTTTTCATGGCCTTCAAGCCAGCTTCAGCCAACTCCTGGCCGGACATCCCAGAGATTGCATCCTGCTCTGTAGCAGCGTTCTCCTTATTTTCCACACCCTGGGTAGTGATCGAAATTTTCTAGGTGTCCAATATTACCGGCAAGTATATCGGGTCAACTGTAGTCTAGTAAGTGGTCAAGATCGTATCCCATATGTAGGCCGATTAAGTACCAAAATCACTTGCTCGTTTGGTTCAAGCAACAAAGACTAAAAGAGAAAATTTTATACAAAAAGTGAGTAATGATGTCACTCCACCACTCACCACCTAATTGCCATCAAAAGAGCAAATAAAAGAAGTAAAATCTAAGGCTAGCCAAGACAATGGTCATAGTGATAGAGTAGTTCTTGTGGCCTTGTGTTAATTTAATGGTGCAAACCTCTAATCTTGTAGTCAAGCCCTTAAAAACCGGTACCTTCTACAACTATGCTTACCCACAACCCTACTTAGAAGACCGACACCGTGTCACCGGTTCAATTTAACTATCAAACAAGCGGATAAACATGATAAAGCAATATGGATGCGTAGACAAGTTACAAACCTCACTTAAGAGACCGACACCGTGTCAAGGTTCGATTTTACCTATTGGTTCCCTTGCCCCTTTTCCCACACTCCTTCTCAACAAACATTTATAAAAGTGGTGTGTGTGTGTGTGTGTGTGTGTGTGTGTGTTAATGTTAGGCAATTAGTCTAACACAACTAGCAATGAGCATAATCAAGGAAAATTAAATTCACAAGTGTAAGTAAATAAATTACCCATTCTTACTAAGCACATGATTCCACAATATCACAAATCACATTTCTTGGGTTAGATTTCTACATCTTAATCTTCATACTCTACAAATGTATTTTACACCACCCAAGAAGATGAAGAATTCAAGTAGAGATCTAACTAAAACAAACACAAAGAGAGGGGAAATTAAAGAGCAATTAGCTAAACAAGAAATTACCCATATGTAAATCCACTTCTTTAGTTTCATCTTCTCCAAGCATAAGTTGTCAATTTACACCCCAAGTATAGCTTGTCACTAACTACACTTATGAAAGAAGGAAGAAATCTTGGAATAAATCTTCACAAGGCTCGATTTAATCTAACTAATATGCACTTTTTATTACATAATTTTGTGTTTGAGTGACCTCCCCAAGGTCCTACAATGGAGGAATGGTGGCTCTAATGGTATGTTTGTTAGGTGGGAATGAAATGGATTTTTCATTCCATTCCAATATTTGTGTATGATTATGAGGTAATGGAATGGAATGAAACTTTATTCCAATGGAATGAAAAATGTCCATTTTCATTCTTTCAAAAAATGGATGGAATACGATGGAATAAAATGAAAATCGACAAAACACGCGGGTGAATAGGTAAGAGTGGGTGGGCGTGGGTAGGGTAGGGTAGGTGTGGGGTGGTGGGTTAAAGTAGGGTAGGGTAAGGGTGGGTTAAAGTAGGGTAGGGTAAGGGTGGGTGATGGTGGAGTATAGACTGTATAGTAGGTTGGTGGGGTTGAGTTGTGGGGTAGGGATACCCCACCCACCCTACCTAACCTCAACCCACGCCACCTAACCCATCACTTCCACCATATCCTAACTTATGAACCATACTATATCCTATCCACCCTACCTTAATCCACTATCCTGCCCAACTCATTACTAACATGCCAAACGCAGTAACGAAATAAATTTATTCCATTTCATTCATATTATTTTATTCCATTCCATTTTATTCCTACTTAACAAACATGCCATAAGGGTTGTGGGGAAGGGGAGAATGAGAAATCTGCAGCCAAATCCCGTTTTTATGGTGAAAGACGCATAACGAGCCGAGCTGCCTGAAGTTCGGCTCGATGGATGGTTTGGTACTAGATTGTCTTCAGTAAATTGTTCATAACTTTGCGTGAAAACCTCTGATCCGAGTGATTCAAGATGCATTGGAAAGCTTGTTTGAAGATCTACAATTCTAGTGAAGATGTCCAAACTGAAATCTGCCTTTAAGCTGGGTCAAAAGTCGATTTAATTCAGCTGAGAGTAAAAATGCTCGAGACAATTGACTCGTAATAACTCCACAGCTTCGGGTACATACTTCGCACCGTACAAACGCGTCTTGGTCACATCAAAATCATCTCTCCCGAGGATTGGTCAACCTAAGAACCTGCAATGACACACCAAAAATACCGAGCGTAAACCTGCCTACAAAAGATTGGTCATAATGACCCAAAAATACTATTAAAACTACTTTATTTATTACTACTTACTACTTATTGTATCCTTATGAAAATATTTAAATCGATGTCCGAAAGATGCAAAATTACTATTAAAAGCATGAGAAAAGGGGCTAAAATTATACTGGAATGTATCACAAAATTGACTTACATCAGGTAACGGGGTTAGATGAGGAGCCTTGGGGGGCGTCAAACCTGTTTTTCTTTCTTGGCCTTCCTTTTTGGTCAACCTCATCCAGTTCAACTCTGGCTTTTTTAATGAGGGGCAGCTCTCCCTCGTTCCCCTCCCGAACAGAATTGCCCTCGGGGGTAGAGATGTCAATGGTGATAGAAGCCAAGTTGTCACTAGAAGTAGGGGACTGCAGCATTGCATCGTCAGGCTGATCAGATAATATCTGGGCCGTGGCAGCAGTTAAAAGAGACCCCGCAGTTCGAACAACAGGATGTTCCTCAGTATGAGTACTCTTCGTAGATGTACTCTGGTTAGGCTGCTGCTCTTTTTACTGTTGGAAAGGTGTCCTAAATCCAATCGGGTTGGACCGGATCCGACCGGGTCGGGTCATTTACAGTCTATTTAGTTCATGTAATAACTTTATTATGATTAATAAAAGCACTTATGTTATTATATATTGTTTATCTTCATATTATTTGTTGTATATATATAGTAACGTCCCTAGTATCAATCTGTGATAGAGAAACCATGATAGTGATTATGGTTGATGAGATATCTAATCACTATAACAAGGTTGGTGCTTAAATGTCTCTAGTCTTACATATTATCAAATTGGACATTGATAGTATAATCAGACTAGCACGTATTGGATGTCTTCTACCTTTTAGAAGGTAGGGATAGATCTCGTCTATCGAAGTGTAGAGACACTTGGACTATACGTGGACGTGTATTAGAGAATGCGTATGTTAGACTGACCCACTTACATTAAGTGTCACACTATGTGGCGGTTGTGTAATTATCCTTTTGACCGGAGTCTTCATGGCATCACGGTGTGGATTGTCATGCTTTGACACTATTGAGATTTCTCCTAACCACGGGGCGATCATGCGGTAGTGATTGGGTATGATATTGAAGCATGCGGAGTATACATGATTGGTCGTCCGGGAATCGCGTATCCTATGATTGGGATCGAATATCCGAAATGGCCTTCTTATAAGGAATGTCTAGCTCTCGAGAATCTTTGCAAAGTGGGAGTAAATGAGTTACTTCGAGAGAGCATGATATCCAGGTTATAAGATACGATCGTCAATGTATTGACATTCGAGATACGATCGTATGGATATTATTACAGCGATAGGATTGTAACTTACACGGTAACTGCTTCATATGAAAGGTAGTAGTCATTGCTTTTGACTCTTCCGATAATTGGGGGTCACGGTGTGTTGCTAGACGCTATCCCGTGATCGTTAGGTATGAAGGGCATTTTAGTAAATTGCTCTTTGTGTCTACGGCCAACATATTCGGAAGCCTATCGGGTCACACACATATGAACATCGAGTCGGATTAAAATACGGTTATAGTTGATAGCCAAATAAGGAAAGTTTATCTCTAGACTATAAAGGTTATAGTGGTAAATTAATATGGTGGTATTTATTTATTATGAATAAATAAAATACAAGATATTAATTATATACAAATTAGATTAATTAAAGAATATTCCGGAAGCCAATTAATTGGCATATGGGGCGCCACTTTTGAGTGTATAAGATACACTTGGATTGTGAACTTTAATTAATAAGATTGCCATAATATTAATATAAGATATTAATTGATTTTGAAAAATAGATTTATGGTAATAAGATAATTATAATCAATATATGATATTGGTAAAATAAATTATAATTAAAGAGATAAATCAATCTAGTTGATTTTCCTTATTTTATTGGAAAAAGGTTTTCTTCTCACCATTGGGGCGCCACCTTCTACTATATATAGGAGGTGGGTGTCAAGCTCTTTTATACAACACAATTGCAAGAGCTCATAGTTCTTGTGTAAAATAAGAGAGCCTTCCATAGTGAGTTTGTGAGGGAAGAAAAGGTCCGGTCTAGCGGCCGGAGTTTTTCCGATAGCAATCCAAGGAGGATTCCGGCGAGGGGTTCGTGTGGATTAGCGATAGAGGCCGGACGCGTGGACGGCTTGCGCATTGAACTACTCTCCGTTGGCGGTCAAAGCGACGATCTTATAGATCATCTAAGGTATAACCGTCAAACTACTTAACGTGTTTATTGCATTAAACGAAGAACGATCTAGAAAAGGAAATCAAATTTTAATTCCGCTGCGTTAAACTAGTGATTTCCTAACATTTACTCCTCCTCGGCAGCATCTAGAAGATCGGCAAAAGCACTCACTACAAATGGTAAAACCAAGAATAAATGTTAGCCAAAGATAAAAAAGTTGCCAAACAAGAAGAAAAATGGAGTAAAAACAAAGGCCCCTATAGGCATCTCGATCTTCGGCACTAAGGGCACGTAAGGATTGGGTCCGCCCTCGGCCAACCGAGCAGCATCTATCAATTGGGAAGAGAGTTCCTTAATGTTCAGAAAGATCTTTGCATCCCGGATAGCCTTAAACTCGCTCACATCAATGATCTCTGGACAGAAGCCCTTAGGTACGGGGTCTGACTTCCATCGCCCCAGTGTAGCCCTCTCTCCGTCCCGAACGAAGAAGAACTGTACATGCCAGCCCTTGTTAGAAGATAACCCGTCAGCGAGTTTACCCCGAACACCAGATCAATGGGGAAAGTGATTTCACCCCTAAGATCCTTGATTTTTCTTTATCTGGTAAACCCACCTGAAAAGGGGACTCAGACCATCCGACAGAAGTTGGCAAATCCTATAATACTCCTAACACCGTTGGGAGCGACTTGGGTTGCACCTATACCATTGTATCGCAACACCGCCAAGAAGGGCGGACACCGGGGTAACCTCTATCCACCTTTGAGTTGGGCTTCATAAACAGCAAAGTACCCGTTCGGTGGTCGGGAAGCATACAGCTGGGGATAAGCAGGGAGCATATAGGCAAACACCACTGTGTCTATCCTGTACTCACGGTAGATATTATCTATGCTACTATGAGCAAGAATAGAGTCCCTTTTGTGGCTACCCATGATGGTCTGAGTAGCTTTGTGAATTTTAAATCTATGGGCAGAGTCAAACGTCCCAAATGATGGACGGTAAGATGAAGGAAGAGAAATATGTTGGGTGCAAACAGTTCTTTTATAGAAGCAATAGATGGGAAGGATGCCCTCGTCAACGAACATGAAATAAAAATAAAAGGGGAGAATAGCTGCTTACTTGCAATAGAAATGGAGAGGAGCCGGAAATAGAGTCAAGTCTCCTGTCTTAAAAGCAATGGTAATGGGGGACGGTTGATGTGACGGATGTTATAAACCCCAAACACGTTCTCGAAAACTGTTCCACTTCAAACGGCATTATCAATAACGACTCAAAACCTAGAATAGTTATGAAGCATCATAACGGAACTCTGGCTCCTAGCGAGAGTAGGTTATCGGAAAACCTACAAGTTTAGACTGTCGAGCTGAGCTACACCCTTGATAGATCTTACCTGACCTCAAGAGCTCAGCTAGATCTGGGGGACTTATGACGGAGGTCGTACTGCACATCGGCACGTGTCACCCTCACATTGACCAAGCAATAAATGAAGACAGAGAAATAATAGCATTAAAGGCCAGATGCCTTCTGCCGAACTTGAATGCAGACCTAAGCTCCTAGGTGGGAGGTCTGACCTGCTCTTTCGAACAGACCACCACAGGTCGGCTAGGTCATAATGGAAGTCGGGTAAACGCAGATTAGGCCGAGACGGTCTAGGGGGCTCGACGCAGGTCGGCCAGAGCCTTCCATATCTGTTATTTACACACGTGTTAATAATAAAAGATAATTATGGAAAGAATCTTCAGTCATAAAGACTCTGATCCTATCATATAAACCACCGTGATTATCTCCTAAAAATAAGTGATTAACACGGATGAATCCTTAATTGCTACGAAATAAAGTCTTTGAAGGACACGGCACAGGCATGCCAGGGACGAGACGTCCCCTATATAAACAATCCCAACAACTACGAACAGACTTGATTCCTGATTCATACGCAGGATACGTAGGCAACTTGGAATTCAATATTTCAGGCTCGGTCTAAAAGTATTCAAACCACCCCCGTTTTACATCTTATTCGAGGTTTTTGGATCTTATTTATCGTCACGAGGAAAATACGGCTCGGAATTACATTTCTACGATCTCCAGCATCGTCAAGGCCCAAGCTTTTTCCAAATATCCTTGACCCAAGCGCAATCACGAAAAGCATGAAGATCGTATTCCTGCATTGCAGATTTTACAGCTTGGATCAATCTCCAGAATACAATGAGCAAGAAGCAAGTGTTTTAAGAATACCATTCATAAGCCGATTGAATCGACCACACCCCATTCATAGAATGCTTTCATATCCTAGTCAATTAAGTTCTGCTATGATAATTTAACCAATTAAATGTCATGCTTCTGTTGTGGATTGAGATAATATTTATGCATTTATTTTGCACATGGCATTTTTGGTAGATACATTGAAATTTAATTTCAATTCAGTCTGCACATTCTGCCGGTATGCGAAAATGATAGTGAATCGTGTGGTCCTCATTTTACTGTAATTGCAACCATATTGTGCTAATGCTGTTATATGGAAAACACAGTATGCAAGTCAAAGGCAAAGTCAATTCATGACACATGCCACCAAAGACGAAGTCGACCTCGACATAAAAGCCACGAAAAAACCTACTCTAAGTATGACACTTAGGCAAAGCTAATAGGCGATCCGCCACAATAGCAAGCCGCCAAAAAACTTAAAGGCAATCGATCCGCGAGTAATCTTTACTCCCCGCCTAACATTTCATGAAAATGCTTAAGGCACGGAGTAGGGGGCAATTGATATGCCTAAACCGTAAATCGGCCTGCTGATCCTTATTCGGGTCCGTCCGGTAGCCGCAATGATGGACAAGGCCTTCGGCCACGGAGTCCGCATAATATTAGCCAAGACGGGACCACGAGCCAACAACACCGCAATGTACCCTCAGGGCACCAAGTAGTGCAGAGAGGGACGAGGGGGCCGGCTCGCTAATCCCCAAGGCTATTAGGTCCCAAGCCCGCGATACAAAGAAGAGCAAGCTACAACTCAAGGGTAACAAGACATAGATTGAGCAAATGACCAAGTGTAATGGGTCCGCCCCCTATTGGTGCCGCAAGATGGCTTTTAGATTAGTCGACGTCGCATTGTATCTGACTACGTCGTATTGTTATTAGTTAAACCCTAATGTGTAGCTTGCCTATAAATAAAGGCTCAATGTAACCGTTTACATAATACGCAATTAATAGAAAACACAAGCAAACTCTGCCAAATTCTCTCCAACACTAAACCACCGCTTTCACTATTTTCCGACCGCCGTTTTTCCTTTTACGCCGCTGTGTACCACCGGCTTTTACACAAAAACACCAACAGATATCCACCATTAGACACCACTAACCCACCGCTGAAAATACCGAGATAATTTCGACATTATCACAAAGTATTGTTCCTAATGAAAAAACCCTAACAGCCGACTTCCTCAATCATCTTTCATTTCTTTGTTTCACTTCCCAGTTCCCCGTTTTTTCTACTTAAGATAATGTGTTAAACGTGGATGTACATGATTTTTTCAGAATTAATAGTATTGCAATTTACTTTATCAAATGAGCGAATGACAACAATTGAAATTCATGAATTTGTGTAAGCAGCGGACTATTTTCAAAATATTTCAATTGCTTATTGAATCTTTCTGACTTATTATGTTGGATCAAAATAATATCTCTGTGTGAAAAGACGCTCCAATGTATTGAGAGTGATATGTTGGATTATATTAAAATTTAAACCATTATTGATTATAGAAATGAACAGAAAAATGCTTTTTTCTTGATCGGTTTATTTAATTGTTAGCGTAGTTATGTTGTCTCGGTGTTTGTAAACCGTTGATTTTGCTGGTTACATGTGTGCCGTTTGAGCTATTTTGTTATTGCTCTATTCCCGCAACTGATTCAACAATTATGTTGTTTTCGATTTTTTTAATATATTGATAGATATTTTCATCAAAAGAAATATATTGTTAGATATTTGATTGAACTCAAATTGAAATATAAAAGCTTTGTGGTTTTTCTTGCTCTACGATGAAATAAAGAGTAGTATTTCTTCTGGACTGAACTTCGTACAAGCTGCCTACGTATCCAAATATATACTTGGAATCAAGTCCAACCGTAGTTCAGGCTGTTATCTTTCAGAGTAAAGTTAGTGGGCCGTTACAAACTCCACCCATGTCTCACATCTACATCTAACTGCTCCTTTATATATACATGTCTTTGATCTGTTTTCTCCTGACCAGGGACCTGCCCTGGTCGTCTGATCCATTTTCATACTGCAGACCCCTGATGGTTAACCCATATCCTGGATTTAATCTTTCCCTGACCAAGGACCTGCCTTGGTCATCTGACCTATATTGTCTTCTTGATTTCCAGATTAGATATAGTTCTGACCTGATCTGCTGCTCTATTCACTGAATGTACGCCATGTGGACATATCCTGGTCAACCTCAATCAAAGCCCCCCCAGATCATAATCGACGTGACCTTGTCTTGCAAGTGGATTAAGATCTGAAGTTTAAAAGTTTTCCACGTGTACCACATAGGTGGCATAATCAATGTTACCTCGGTTATCCCAAACGTCACTATGATTACCTGTTGTATTCCTCCAAACGATGCACAGCCGAAACGTCGCACCTTTTGACTAAAGGCTATTAAACCCATCGAATCTTGTAAATGTTCGTCACTACTTATAGCTAAAAGCATCAGACTTGCCAGACTCGCTTATTGAAACCAAGTAAGATCTTCTTTATCCTTTGTTGCAATTTCCTTTATTTCTTATGAATCCGAACCAAATCGATACATCTACTCTTGGTGAAAATCCCCTTCTTTCTATTTTGCCTCCTCCTCTAGCTGCTTCTTTCATCCCTGCATTTCTTGAATCATCCTCGGCTGAGTATAGTATCTCTCCGCACCTATAAGAGCTATTAGAAGATCCCACGAGACGAAGAAATTAATGGCCTGTCATGCAATTGATTCTAAGTTGAGTGATGATGATATCACCAAAATTTGTGACAAGTATGGGATAAATAATGATATTTATGCCCCCATTCGGCCTGAACCTGGCCAGAGTGCAGCCACTCCTCCTGCTGGATATTGCACTATTTATAAGGAACAATTTGATTGTGGCCTTAGGTTTCCTCTTCCTCCTGCTTATTTGGAGATACTCAGATTTTACAATCTAGGGATTGGTCAGATTGTCCTTAATAGTATTAGAGCTATCACCGGTTTTTTGATTTGGTGCAGGTGTTTTGTCACCCCCTTCACATTGTTACTATTTAGGACTTTTTATCAATGTAAATAGGTTAAGAATAGCCCTGGTTGGTTCACCTTTTGCAGAAGAGCCGATAATCTGGGTAGTATACCCTTGATTAGTAAAACTGATCAATCCTTTCCAGATTGGAAAAAACATTTTTCTACCTTAGGCCTCAAACTGCTAGAGATTTAGGTAAGTGGAATACCTCTACTAAAAGCAGTGATGTGCTGGAAAGTAAGCTAGACAAAAAGCTGCTTAAAGACATTAAGGGGTCCACCATATTCCTGGGGTTGAAGAAGTATAGTTCCAACTTAATTGATGCTGCTCACCTGGAGACTGCTGGTCCAGAGCCTTACTCTGATCTTTCGGAGGAAAGATACAATATAAGTACGGTTCCTTATTTGAATTTTTGTATGTCTTCTCTAATGTGTGCTTTTAACTATTTGTTGACATTTGCAGTGGCAAGTTTTACTGATATTGTCCAGATTGCTGATGATGCCTCACCTCCTAGGGATCCGAATGCATCTGACCCCACTACCAATCTTGCTGATACCCATCCAAATGAACCATCAGTTCAAATGGATCCCACTGACAATGATCCTGAGAACACGATTGATAACCATATGGTTCCACACTCTTCTCCTCCCGATATTACCACTGAGGTTAATCGTCCCTCAAAACGTATCAGAGCTAGTACCCAAATTGATGAGGGTACTGGGGCTTCTGAACAATCTAACAAGGAAAGGTATGACTGAAAAGGGTGGTCCAACCAAGATTTGTCGAAATTTGTAAGTATCTTCTCCTTGTTATGCTAATTTGTTTTTCCTACACTGATTTTATTCCCTGTAACCTTTTTTAGGGTGCCAAACTAGGTAGGGAGATCCTTTCTAGATTGAATAATTCGGGAAAGATGGAGGAAGACTTATCAAAATCTTTGTTTGAATGGAAGACAAAATATGAAGACTTGTTGAATACTTCAGCAGTTGAGAAGATTGACTTATCTGATCAACTACAAGCAAAGAATGATGAGTTGAAGATCATGTCTGCTGAGCTCCAAACCCATGTTACTACGGCCAACCAAGTCAAGTCCAAAATGGAAAAGATGTGACCTTGAGCTGGAGAGAAATAATCTGAAAAATGCCTTCCCTGATCAGATAGCAAAAGCTATTGTCGATTACAGGAACTCTGATGAGCTGGCTGGAAATATAAAGATGCTCTTGGCTCCACTTATATGGTATGGGTATTCTTCAGCCATTGATGATGTGAAAGCAATAGGTCTTGATGTTGATACTGCCCAGCTGACTCATCCGGGTTGGAACAAGAGTGATGCATCTCAGACTTACGAGGCCAGGTTCAAGGAATTTAGAGATGAAGTTAAGTTGGTCTCCAAATATGCTAAAAAGCCTCCGGCTACTCAACCTGGCTCATCATCTCGAGCTCCCCCAAACTCAAATTAACAGCATCCTTAACTTATTTTCTCTTCAGATTTAAGTTCAAAAATTTGAAATTTTGCTTTGAAACTTTGAAACTTTTGCTGCTATTTTGTATAATCTTTATACCTTTATTAATTTGCCTTTGTTTTCATGGTCTTTACCCCCTTGTATGATATGTGATTTGTTTGAAAAACACGTATCATACTTTGGTCTTCTCTTTTTTAAGAGGTTAACGACCAGGCTTGAGACCTGTTCAATTTAAGACTTGACATGAAGTGTTAAATTGGTTTGACGTTTCAGTCTTAGTGAATTATTTTCTTGTTCAAGAGTTTAATGAACTGACTTGATGTATGTTGCATTTAAGGCCTGACCTGAGGTCTTAAAGTGGTCTGATGTTTCAGACTTGTTAAATTTTCTCTTTTTATAGAGTTTATGACCTGACCTGAGGTCTTAAACTGGTATGATGTTTCAGACTTGATAAATTTTGCTCTTTTTGTAGAGTTTTTGACCTAACCTGAGGTCTGTTGCATTTAAGGCCTGATTTGAGGTCTTAAACTGGTCTGACGTTTTAGACTTGGTGAATTTTGCTCTTCTTGTAGAGTTTACGACCTGACCTGAGGTCTGTTGCATTTAAGGTCTGACTTGAGGTCTTACACTGGTCTGATGTTTCAGACGTGATAAATTTTGCTCTTTTTGTAGAGTTTATGACCTGACCTGAGGTCTGTTGTATTTAAGGCCTGACTTGAGGTCTTAAACTGGTCTGATGTTTCAGACTTGGTGAATTTTTTCTCTTTAAGAATTATTGATAGAATTGAATAATATTACAGGAAACACCATTTCATTCAAATATAACATAAAGAGTTCAACATAATATCACAGTGATAAAAAAAACTTGAGAAATACGAAACAATAAGCACTTGCCTTAAACATAATTTTTTTTAGATTGACAGCATTCCAGCTCCGGGGAATAGTTTTTCCTTCACCATCAACTAATTGATAAGCCCCCTTTCCATGCACTTTGATGATTTGATAGGGTCCTTCCCAGTTAGGACTCAGCTTCCTATTTGGCTCTTGTCGGCTGACTTCATTTTTACATAAGACTAAATCACCCACTTTGAAGTAACATTGTTTAATGCGTGAGTTGTAGTACTGAGACACTTGTTGCTTATATTTAGCCATTCGTATCAAAGCAATATCTCTCTTCTCCTCTAGTTCATATTTAGCATGTCGCAACTCTTGTTCCTGTGTGTGGGAATTGTATAAAACTGTTCTTGGAGATGGTAACCCAATTTCCGCTGGGATCACAACTTCACACCCATATGCTAAGGAGAATAGGGTCTCATGGGTTGATGTATTCAGCGTAGTCCTGTAGGCCCATAATATGTTTGGTAGGTGTTCTACCCAATGTTTTCCCTTTTGTTCTAGCGTTTTCTTTAGACCAACTTTGATTTGCCTGTTTGTCTGTTCCACCTACCCATTAGCTTGTTTTTTTTTTTTTGAGTAGCATTAGCTTGTTTGTGACCAACAGAAGTGAAGTGTTGTGTTATACCCAATTCAGCACACCATTCTCTAACTCCTTTATCCTCAAATTGAGTATCATTGTCTGAAATTATGACTTTAGGTATTCTATATCGGCATACTATACTCTTCCACAAGAACTACTGGATCTGCTTGGCTGTGATGGTGGTTAATGCTTCAGCCTCTACCCACTTAGTAAAGTAATCAACAACCACTATTAGAAATTGGCAACTTCCTGGTGCCTTAGGCAAATGACCCACTAGATCTACACCCCATTCATCAAAGGGCCAAGCTGAGATAACTGGAGTTAGTTTTTCTGACGGCTAATGAGATAGATTACCATGAAGTTGACATATCCTGCTTGCCAATTCTAATTCCTCTGCATCATGTTGCATTTTAGGCCAATAAAATCCAAACAACCTGCACTTCCGAGCTAAAGCTCTTGCTCCTATATGATTTCCATAGATTCCCAGATGGATCTCTCTTAAAAGGTAATTGCCGTCTTCTATGGTGACACACCGTAACCAAGGTGATATGAATGATTTCCTGTACAAAACATCGTTAAAGAGGGCATACCTATCGGATAAACGTTGGATCTTACGAGCTTGTCCTTTATCTTCTGGTAATCGTCCATCCCTTAGATACGTCACAATTGGATCCATCCATGTTTCCCTCTGTATAATAGGCTGTACCTCAGATACCTCATAGCTGCGTTGATTTAACTGCTCAATCAAGACCTTTTTGTCTGATAGAAAGTTTAAAGCTAACTTGGATAAAGCATCTGCCCGAGTATTTTGCGATCTAGGGACCTGCTCCACCTGAACTTCCTGGAACTGGTCAATCTTTGACTGAGCCAGAGATAAATACTTTCTCATGGGCTCTTCTTTTGCCTCGTATTCTCCTTTTATATGATTAAACACTAATTGAGAGTCGATGTAGACTTTAAGACGTTGAACTCCCAACTTCAAAGCTAAAATCAATCTTGTGATCAATGCCTCGTATTCAGCTTCATTATTGGTTGCATGAAACTTAAAGTGTAACGCATAGGGAAATTCTTCACCCCTTGAACTGATAAGGAGGAGACCTGCTCCTGATCCACTCTTACTAGATGCCCCATCAACAAATAGTTTCCATTGGTCTGATTCCTTAGAACACAAACGCTTATCAATAGAGATGGCCTTTTTCTTCTGCTAAATATCTGCTAATGCTTGAGACTTTATAGCAATTCTTGGTTTGAATTCAAAATCATAACCTACCAGTTCAACAACCCATTTTGCCAACCTTCTTGTAGTATCTGGTTTGCTAAGTATCTGTTTCAACGGCTGATCATTTAGAACCACAATCTGATGGCTCTAAAAATAAGATCTCAATTTCCTTGATGCATGAACCAACGCTAAGACTAGCTTCTCTGCATCTGAGTACCTAATTTCAGGCCCATGCAATTCTTTGTTCGTGTAATATACAGTTTATATAGTGTTCCTTGCTGTCGGACCAAGACAGCGCTGATAGCCTCATCACAGATAGACAAATAAAGATATAGAACTTCTCCCTCCTGAGGAGATGTTAAAGTTCGTAACTCCGAAATATACTCCTTCAACTCATCAAAAGCTCTCTGACAGTCCGTATCCCACCGAAATGGGGTTACTTTCCTTAGAATCTTAGAAAAGGGTCACGCACGTTGCGCAGATCGTGATAAGAACCTGTTCAAAGCTGCTAACCGGCCAGTTAACCTTTGAACTTCTTTGATGCTAGTAGGTGGTGGCATCATCTTCAAAGCATTCAATTTATCTGGATTTGCTCTGATCCATTCTTTTGAGATCATATAGCCCAAAATTTTTCCAGATCTGACACCAAAGGTACACTTCTTCGGATTTAGCTTCATCATTGTACTCCGGAGTACATCGCAAACTTCCTTCACATCATGTAAATATTGATCTAAAGACCTGCTTTTGATCAGTATATCATCCACATATACCTTCATGGATCTGCCTATCTGAGTGTTGAAAATTCGATTGACTGCCATTTGATATGTGGCACCTGTATTCTTCAAACCAAATGGCATGGTCATATAGTAATACGTACCGAATTCAGTGATGAAAGCCGTTTTTTCTGCATCTTTAGGATCCATAAAGATCTGATGGTATCCTTTATAAGCGTCCAGGAAACCAAAGATTTCAAATCCCACAGTTAAATCCACTAGCCTGTCAATTCTAGGTGATGTATAACTGTAGGACAAGCTTTGTTTAGGTCTGTGAAATCTACGCACATCCTCTAGGACCCATCTGGTTTCTTCACCAATATTGGATTGGCTACCACTCTGGATAAATCACTTCTTTAACGATTCATGCTTGTTTAAGTTTTGCAACCTCTTGTTCTATAATTGAAATCCGTTTTAGTGCAACATGCCGCTTCTTTTGTCGAACAGAGGGTTTGTTCGGTTCCACATTTAAGCTATAGACTACCAAATCTGGTGATAAGCCCGGCATATCCTCTGTCTTCCTGGCAAAAACATCATTGTATTCTTTAAGTAGATCTGTTAATGCCATTTTGTAATTATCTAGAATCCAGGAACCTACAACAACTACTGAATCTGATCCATGTTCACCAATATGAATTGCCTCTGTCTGGTCAGCTGATACCCAATTCTTTTCCTCTTCTGGAAACAACTCTTCTAAAGTCACTTGATGAACAAACTTCTTTTCGTCGACCACAGATGTATAACAGCTCCTAGCAACTTCCACATCTCCTTTTATCTCAACTGACCCAGAATTGTGTGGGAATTTCATACTATTATGTGCTGAAGAAATAACCGCCCGTAGATCAATAATTGCTGGCCTTCCCATAATAATATTATATGAAGATGGGGCTTTAACGACAATCTAATTCACCATTAGGGTCCTGCCCTTTGGTAGATTTCCATAGGTGGTAGGCAATGTAATCATGCCCACAGGATGGATATGTGGACCTGCAAATCCGAATAAGGGAGTAGACACCGGGGTTAAGTCTGATTCTTTTAGTCCTATGGCATGGAACACCCTGTAATACAAAATGTTAACGGCGCTTCCTGTGTCCACACAGATCCTTTTTACCAAATTTTTAATGACGACAGCTTCAATAACTAATCCTTCATTGTTCATGATCAGGGGTAATGGGTCTTCTGGTCCATACTTTACTTCTCCTGCAACTTTTTGCCGCTTACCAGAACCTTGATCTTTACTCATGGAATCCACTGTTTGCTTATCCTTCTGATCTATCCTCCTGGGACCTCCCATAATCGTGTTAACAATATTCACTGGTCTGTTGTCAATCTGACCATCAGGATCCGGAGACGGATTCATGTTCCTTCTCTGATCATTATGCCTGTTCCTATCATGTTGATAGTTCCCTCTTTTGGATTCCCTACGCCCTCTAGGCTCTTCATTGCGGGATCTATCAATGACTTCATCAATTTTTCCTTCCATAACCGCTGCATCGATATCCCTGATCAATTCTCTACAGGTTTCCGTATCATGACCAATGTCCGGATGAAATTTACAGAATTTAGTTTGACCCCTCTTTTCCCTTGGTCCTCGCATAAGGGGTGGAACTCGTGCTATGCCCTTGCTTTCCATGATAGCTAAAACTTGTTCCCGTGATCGATTCAATGGTATTAGGTCTCTGTCCTGCAAAGCACCTTTTTTACCCAACCTATCAGTTATAGGTGCCTGGACTCTATCCCAAACCGATTTACGTTTCTTATCCAATTTATCTTTTGATTTGCCCTTCTTGTGATCCCCTTTCTCTAACTCACGCTTGGCACGGTTGGCTTCTTCACCTTGACAGTGCTTAAAGGCAATTGCTAAACACTCCTCCATAGTTCTGGGATTTTTCCCATTTAACATGGCATGTAACCTTCATTCCCGTAGTCCTGCTACGAACGAGGCTATTAAGAAACGATCATCGACGTCAGCCACATGGGTTGACTAAGGATTGAACCTTTTGATAAATTGCAAGACGGTTTCATCAAATTTCTGCTTAATGGTAAGTAAATGAGTACTATTTCTCTGAAACGGTCTCGCAGCGATAAACATACTCATAAATTTCTTAGTTAAAACTGCAAAATTGGTTATAGATCTAGGTGGTAACTTGTTAAACCAGTCTCTAGCCCTCCCAGATAAGAGTGCTGGGAACGCCTTGCACTCCATCTCATCCGGAGCACTATACAAATGCATGTGCGCTATGTATTGATGCATATGATCATAGAGGTCCTTGGTCCCATCATACGGGCTGATTTTTGGTATCTTAAATCCTCCGGGACATGGACAAGCATCAATATATTCCGCAAAAGGTGAAGCCAAATTGAAATCTTCTTCCTCATCTTCCAATAGGGCATCTAACTCAGCCCTGGCCGCATCATTTGCTTGACGAGTTCTATTCTTGATAATCCGACAACTGGACTCAGCCGTCTCTTTGTAACCGTCCTTTTCTTTTACTGGTGGGGGTGGTTCCTTTATTGGTGGTAGTTCCTCTTCTTCAAGATTTTTTGCATTTTCTCTCCCTCTTTTCACACTTTCGAAAAGAGCCTGGAACTCAGCAGCCCCCATTGCCTTCAAAGCATCCACTAGGACCTGCCTAGCCGGATCCTGTGCATCTTGTTGATTCTCCGGTTGCTTTTCGGGATTATGTTCCTGATTAATTTCCCGAAGGTTCTCTACGTTCTGGGCTGTACTTGCTAGATCTTTTTCTTGCTGATTTTTCTTAGGTGGCATATTGTTAACTACCCTATAAATCTGCTGCTAGAGACAAAAAAGGCCCTCATTTTAGCGCCAATGATTGAACTCAAATTGAAATATAAAAGCTTTGTGGTTTTTCTTGCTCTAGGATGAAATAGAGAGTAGTATTTCTTCTGGACTGAACTTCGTACAAACTGCCTATTTATTCAAATATATATTTGGAATCAAGTCCAACCGTAGTTCAGGCGGTTATCTTTCAGAGTGGAGTTAGTGGGCCGTTACAAATTCCACCCACATCTCACATCTACATCTATCCGCTCCTTTATATATACATGTCTTTGATCTGTTTTCTCCTGACCAGGGACCTGCCCTGGTCGTCTGATCCATTTTCATACTGGGGACCCCTGATGGTTAACCCATATCCTGAATTCAATCTTTCCCTGACCAAGGACCTGCCCTGGTCATCTGACCCATATTGTCATCTTTGATTTTCATATTAGATATAGTTCTGACATGATCTGCTGGTCTATTCACCGAATGTACGCCACGTGGACATATCCGGATCAACCTCAATCAATATTATTATCATGATTTAGTCTTAATATTTTTTTAAACGTGATTTAACTTATGTCATTTATGTATTGATATTAAATTTGATATTAATTTTGTTAATGTTAAAGGATCCTTATTTTAATCGCCCCGAACACAGTAAATAATATTAGGAACGGCGCTGCCTATGCTCAACGTGAAAACAAGTTTGATCAGCATAAACCGATTACCTGACTTAACTAATCAGGAACACACGTGGCAGAATAGTCAAGCCCAATGGTTCCTTAGTATCCACGTCAAGGGACGCGCATTATCTAGCGACAAAGCCTATGTTAATGTTTCAAGTTGACGAAAATACCCATGCTCTATCCTTGAAATTTTCAATTGACCAGATTTTCACAAACCGTTAGCAAATTGAAGGATATAAATTCTTCAACCCCTAATGCAGAGAAATGAGGTAGAAGACAAAGGAAACGGCTTCCTTCCTCGAAATCCTTACAATTGCCAATCATTCCAACAACATTCTGCTTTTTTGCTTGTTTCTAACGATCCTTTTCATTCCCCCCTTTTCCCTAATATTCTTTTAATTTATTGAACATTTAGCGAACCCATTTCATTTTCAATAATTAATTTTTTTTTTTTTTTTTTTTTTTCATTTCGGGGTTTTCTCTAGGAAGATATTGTCTTGGGTGGGTGAGAAAATTTAGGGTATTCCCTTTTTCTCTGCCCTTGATTTGTGATTGTGGAGATCTCTTGTTTGTGGTTGATTTGGAGTGAACCATCTGATTCCATTTTATCTGAATTTCCGAAGTTTGCGGCTTTACCGTCTACCTTTGATTTCTTTTTTATCCGTGAACCTATTTTTTTCAGTTTTTTTCTTTCTTTCCTTTTCTGTTTGTGTGTGTGATAAATTTAGAAAATCTACACATAACCAGAGAGAGAAAAAGGGGAGAACTATGGGTTGTATTTCAAGATTTTGGGAGAGGGTATGTACGGTGACAGTAGGGGAATCTCATTATTGCTCCAAGAAGTCTGATGATATTTGTGGTGATTCCTGCGATGAGGTACTTTCTTCTTTCATTTCCCCTTTTTTATTTGTATTTTTTTGTTTAAAGATTTTAACTTTACATGTTTACATACTTGGAGAAATCAAAACTATGGCCTATTAATGTTTGGAGCTTTGTTTTTGGGTACTAATAATAGCTACCCAGGTCCGGCATTGTTGGGTTGGCTTTGGAAAGGTTATCGATATCTCCTAGGATTTCTGAATGTTTCTCAAATTTTGCTGGAAATTGATGGAAAACTAGAAATGGTTTAGTTAAAATCTAGTTATTTTCGTGCTAGTTGTGTTATCGTAGCAGTTTTGGTTGGAATTATCTTTTTTCAGGTAAGAATTTTGTGATGATTTCCTTAATTTTTTTGTTTGTTAAACCATTTTCCTGCTCATTGAAAGCTTTTTAAATCTCCTTATTGGTTAGAAATGTATTTATTCCTCAATTGTCAAAGGTATGCATAGAAACCATGAATGAGGTGGTCTTCTAGATCATCAGAATGAATAAGGGGTTCATAGAATTGAATATCTTTGTTTTTCACAAAGCTTTTTCACAAAGCTTAACTTGCATTGTTTTTGTCTATACATTTTAGTCTTGACCTTTGCTTTTATAGTTAGTGCATGTTTTGATGACTATATGTATACTTCTCTATCTGTCTGCACATTTCAAGTTGTCATGGACAATCATATTTTCGTATAATTTCTGCATTCGTCTAACTTTTTTTTTGTGGTCTGCAGGAATTGGGGCGAGCTTTAAACATGGCAAGACTAAAATGTATTATGCGTGGTTTTGATTTGAAGGCCTATATATTCCTGTTCATTTTAGTTCCAACATTCTTCTTTGTTGTGTATGTACATGGACAGAAGATCACTTACTTCTTGCGGCCTTTATGGGAATCGCCACCTAAGCCTTTCCAAGAACTTCCACACTTCTATCACGAAAACGTGTCTATGGAAAATCTTTGTAAGCTTCATGGTTGGGGAATCAGAGAGTACCCTAGGCGCGTCTTTGATGCCGTTCTATTCAGCAATGAGGTGGACATGCTTACCATCCGTTGGAACGAGTTGCACCCTTATATAACAGAATTTGTTCTCCTAGAGTCGAATTCAACATTCACGGGATTGCTGAAAGATTTGGTTTTTGCGAATAATCGTCACTTGTTTAAGTTTGTTGAGCCAAGATTGACTTATGGGCTAATTCCTGGGAGGTTTAAGAAGGGGGAGAATCCATTTGTTGAAGAGGCATACCAACGACTTGCATTGGCTTACCTCCTAAAAAAAGCCGGTATTCAAGATGATGACTTGTTGATAATGTCAGATGTCGATGAAATACCAAGTGCACACACCATTAATCTCTTAAGATGGTGTGATGAAATACCCCCAATTCTCCATCTTCGGTTGAAGAATTATCTCTACTCATTTGAGTTTCTGGTGGACGATAGTAGCTGGAGGGCTTCGGTTCATAGATATGTTTCTGGAAAGACAACTTATGCACATTATCGACAGTCTGACCTTATTCTAGCTGATTCAGGCTGGCATTGCAGCTTTTGCTTCCGCCATATTAACGACTTTATATTTAAGATGAAAGCATACAGCCACTTTGATCGTGTACGTTTTTCACATTTTCTGAACACGAAAAGAGTACAGCGAGTTATTTGCCAAGGGGATGATCTTTTCGACATGCTACCTGAAGAGTATACATTCAAGGAAATCATAGGGAAAATGGGACCTATCCCACATTCCTACTCTGCTGTACATCTTCCAGCTTATATTTTGGAAAATGCTGACAAGTATAAATATTTACTGCCTGGGAATTGCTTAAGGGAAGGTGGATGATCCAAATAATTTACCAGACTGGTTTTCTGTAAAAGGCTTGAAGAAGCTTAGACAGGTGGGCTATGCATGGACTTTTGTGGTGCTATCTGCTCTGCATTACGTGGACTACGTGCTCCTTAGGCACACTTAAGCTTATATTCTTTGTAAGCTGATGAACTCTTTGATTGCTAGGTGATAGTTGTAAATAGCTCAGTCAAAGCCAGTTCTTTTGAGATTGTAAAGGTTTTTCAGACATCGCGTGTGACACGAAGAAGCCATTTTTGTTTGCAGGCTCTTGTGTGTATCAGTTTGTATCGATATGGTATGGCAAGACTGCCTGATCTATGCACAATGATACAGGGGACTTTCCTAATGTTAGAAAGTTTTGTTTCAGACTAATTTATTCTCTTTTTATTCGATTTTTCATGTGTTTTACCTTGGGAATTTTTTCATACCACAGGTATTATTATCATTCGACGACCTTTTTTTAAATTTTTTTTTATTAATGTCTTGACCAGTTTTTTCGGCTCAAGAGGGCGGTTGCCCTCTGGTTGTATGTATGTCTGCCGATGATTTATGACGTCCGAATTTGTTAACGAAGTAGAGAGATATTAAGCAGCAGAGAATGAGATACTAGTACCTCATACTACTCCAAAGGCAGAGCAGGGCATGTTACCTTTTGATTATTAAAAAAAAGGGTGCATCTGCTGTTTTAAGGTTGGCATGTCTTCAGTTTATGGCTATGGAATCATTTGACTGTCGGGAACGTGCTGCTTAATCATACCTTACAAGCGCCAAGGGCGTTTTAATCATAAATTAGAGTAATAAAACCCACCTAAAAAAATCCAAAAGCTTAAAAGATACCATAAATATGTTTTGGTGGCTTATATTGACACCACGGTTTTACTGTTGGCATTACACTTGCTACTCAAAAAGGAAAAAAAAAAAAAAATCCAAGCTTAAAAGATACCACAAATATGTTTTGGCGGCTTATATCGACATTACGGTTTTACTGTTGGCATCACACTTCTTTCTGATAGTTAAAAAATTACTTCAAGCAACAATTATTTTTATGCAAGATAACATCGGTGACACAGACGTTATTTTTCGATACGCGCGTCATTGTCATTGACATTGACGTTGTTTTTCGATAACAACACCAGTGACACCGACATTACAGTTATAAATGTATCATTGGTAAAAAAACGTCAATACACTGACATTATTACCGAAAAGGAACTTCATTGGCACTGACGTTCCTAGTGTGGTGCCGAAAGTAAAAAGGAAGAAATACATGTGTGGTGTCAGAAGTAAATGAATAATAATAATAATAAAGTGTCAATAGTAATTATGTGGTGCCTATAGTAGCCGCATATGTTTATTTACTCAATAAAAAAATAAAAAATTGTTTGTCTGCTGACATTTCACACAATTGTTTTTGGCACTGTTGATGGTATCCCATTCCGGATTTTTTTTAAACTTTGCAAGAGGTCGGATTTTGCTTTCGTTATCTCCAAAATCGAATTTCGCATATAAATTCATGCGAACAAATTTTACTGTGGTGCCTCAAAAATATTTAACTGTGATCAATTTATGTTTTTTTTTCCTAGTAAAGTTTCTTTATATTTTATAATAAAATTGTATGTTTAACTAGCAAAATGCACGTGTTCTGATAGAATACATATCTTAGGTTTATTTTAAAAAGTACATTAACTCATCCAACAATTCATCGATTCGTGAAAATGGGGTAGGTATCTTTGACAATCAAGTCATTTAACTTTTGGAAATCCACACATATTCTTCAGGTTCCATCTTTCTTTTTCACAAAGAGAAAGGGTGATGATAATAGACGATTAATGTGTTGTATAATCCCTCGTTGTAGCATTTGATCCACCAATTGTTCTATTTCATCCTTTCTGACAGTCAGCATATCTATAAGTTTCACATGTTCAACACCTTCAATTAAAGTTATGGTTTACTTATAGCCCCTCACTGGTGGCAATCTTTATGAATTTGCAAACACCTCATGACACTATTATATGACAATAGTCAGTTCTCTGGACACGTGATTCAGAGCATATCCCTGTATCAAATTGAGGCCCCCTAAGAATATGTAGGCCCTATTTCTAAAAAAATAGCAAATCTTTTGCAACTTATCATCTTAAGTTGAGTTTCTTATGTGCAACTTCTCAGCTTAATTTGTTCTCCCTCGTTTGTGAATACTACCTCCGTTTTGTTGAAGTCAAAGCCTATTGGATTATACCTTTTCATCCAATTCACCCCTAATACAATGTCACAACCTCGCAACTTCATCAATCTCACATCTTTGTTGAACTTAGCCCCTTTCATGATCCATGGCCGTTAGGACACCTAAATTCACTCACCATTCTGTTTCCAACTACTGCTGTGATTAACATATGGTGATTTGGTCATGTCACACATTACACCTCGTTGGCAATCTGATGGTCTAGGAAAGTGTGAGATGCACAATTGTCTATAAGAATGGTAATTCACTTTTTTTCTAAGAGGCCTTTGATTTTGATGGTGTTGGAGGTGACTTATCCATATAATGTGTGCATGATTACTGATGATTAAAATAATAGTCGTGTGGACAAAGTATGATATTAAAAATTAAGTGTTCGAATTCAGAGAATCTCTAAAAATATCTATAAGGTCCATCATATGTGTATTTTTAAGTGGTTTATTGATGTTTATTAATTTAAATATGTTTTATAGTTGTTCATGCAAAAGTATACCAATGTTATTTTGTAATGTTTAGTAGTATAAAATTTTAAATATATTATTGAATGACGTCGATCGAGAAAACTAAACAATATTATTAATTGCACCACGAACAGAGTATATTTGGTGCATCCAACATCTCATACCACATCCTTTTTATCTCCATTGTCCACTGCAATCTCTCCCCAAACTCCATCATCCTCGGGTTCCCGAAAGTGTATGTGTTTGTGCTTGCACACTTGGCCGGGGGTGTATTATTCATCACACATAAAATATAACCCAACGACCCTCTTCTCATGCAACTCCTTAGAAGTAATTACCTTATGTATCATTTGTTAATTCTCGGTGCCGGGTATTTTTTTAGTCACATTAGTGGTGAATGGAGAGAATCTAGACTGGCTAGGGTTAGATTAATTTTTCTGCACATGTAGTTATTCAATGCCATTATAATATATTCCGGGCATATTCGTCTATTGTGGTCTTTTGTCTGAGTTGATGGAATTGATCTACTGCTAGTTCTAATGGTCTACCTCTTAATCGTTTCATAACTTTTCCTCTCAGTAATGCCCAATCAATTGCTAGAAAACTCAATCAAATCAATCAAATGGCCAAACCACACATATGTTTTTCCTAGAAAATGCATTTCTACTAAGCCTACTCTCTAATCATTCATCTAAAAGTATCTTTTACTACGCCGCATCCATTCCTTAGGCAATTCTCTATTAAACAGAGAAAAATAGACATTAGGAACCTTAACTTCCGCCTCAAATTTCTCATTTTTAGCTAATTTGAAGTTAGCTTTATACCTATGTGGCGTAAGTAGCAAGACATCATGCACTGGTGAGTGAGTTCCATTCTGATAAGATGAAGACGAAGGTGTTTGTGAAAATATATCACCCACACCATCTGTCTTCTTCATCTACGCTTGTAACATAGTCACATAGACATCACGGAATCCATCCAAGCTTGCATGGAAGCTTGATTTGTAGTCATAGATGACCGGAACATGTCCATTTTAGCATGCACCACGTCAATTTTCACATTACATTCGTGCACCTCCTCCATGCAAACTTGAACATTCTCTCCAACATATTCTATTTCTTCCACAACTTTTCCATTGTCTTCAAATGTGGCTCTTGACGATGCCAAGAATTGAACCTACCCACGTTTTGCCTCCACAT
The DNA here is from genome assembly GCA_036785695.1 of Gentiana straminea. Taxonomy (NCBI): domain Eukaryota; kingdom Viridiplantae; phylum Streptophyta; class Magnoliopsida; order Gentianales; family Gentianaceae; genus Gentiana; species Gentiana straminea. The sequence goes on along the minus strand of JAVUPR010000090.1, from coordinate 517,346 downwards.
CAGCACAATAATAAATAAAGATAGAGAAAATCCTTCATCAAGGGCCAGAACCCCAGTACTCGAGCTGCATGAGCTCGGTCGCCATCCTCCGACCTCTCCAGATCGGCCGGTACTTGTGATCAATCCTGCCCCTGTCCGACCCTATAGGTCGGCCTAAATCCCTCTCGGACCAAACCCCATATGCACCCGAGAATCCGTGCTGATCCCAGCTCGGCTATCTCCCCCGACCTCCGTAGGTCGGCCCAAACACAGAAGGGTTCAACCAGTTCAGCTCGGGCCATCTAAGTCGGCCAGAGTCCATCCTCAACCATATTCCCCACGTGTGTGATAATCAGTTAAATATGGGAAGAATCCCTCGTATTTACTACTGTAATCCTGACATTCAAATATACACGCAATTATCTCCAATAATTAAGGAGATTAAATCGTAGCTATCTCTTCCTTAGGGAACACGGCAATCCAGGCCCAACAAGGACAAGGCCCACGCCGCCGTAGGGCATAACTCTCCTCTATATAAACCATTCCTAAGGAACTACGGAGACTTGATTCCAATACATGCATTGGATACATAGGTAGTTTGAGAAATAACATCTCAAGTTCAGTCTAAACCACCACCAAAACACCTCTTTTTATCGTTGTTATCGTATTATTAAGGCTCTTGGCAGGTTGTCTTTAGGAGAACGGCCCTGGATTTATTACCCGACGATTTCCGGCATCGTCAAATGACGCTAGAAGTAGGGTATTCTACCGGTAACTTTGTTAAAAGTCGACTAGCAAAAACGCAGTCAGATCTACGACAATTTCCGGAGATTGAGCCGTCAAAACCATAATTCAACCATTCAGATTGAAGAAGAAGGTGGCAAGAACAAGCCCTCCAAATTTCATGCCGATCGGAGTCCGTTTCATTGCCCGATCGTTGACGTAAAGTTTCCGTTGCTGCTGTATCATCAATAACGCAGCAGTCAGGTCGGTGGTTAATTGCCAGAGATTGCACCATTGAAAAACGATTTTCACCGTTCATATTGTATAAGGAAGAGGGGCGAATAATCCCTCCAAATTTCATGCCGATCGGAGACAGTTTCGATGCCCGATCATCGCCGCAAAGCTGCTGTTGTATCACCAAAATGCATCAGTCAGATCTAAGGTTAATTCCCGGATAAACAGACAAAACAAAATTTCCACCGTTCAGATTGAAGAAAAAGGTGGGAGGAACGAGGCCACCAAATTTCGTGCCGATCGGAGTCCATTTTGATACCTGATCGTCGCCGGAAACATGCTGTGCTACAACACCAACATAAGCTGTGAGCTTTCTCCCTTATTTTTCAAGATCCGAGCCGAGCCCCCTAGCTCTCCATGATCCGAACCGAGCTCCCCAGCTCTCCAGATCCGAGCTCTCAAGGTACAAGCTCTCATCGGGTTTTATTTCTACAATGGTCACACTTCTTATTTTTGGAACTCTCATGACCTAAAGAGTCGGAACGAGCTTTCTCATATTTGGAACTCGCCTTCGGGCGAGCCTTCTATAAGTCCGATTAAGTTCGGCATCATATTTGGAACTCGCCTTCGGGCGAGCCTTCTATAACTCCGATTTAGTTCGGCATCATATTTGGAACTCGCCTTCGGGCGAGCATTCTATGAGTCCGATTAAGTTGGCATCATATTTGGAACTCACCTTCGGGCGAGCCTTCTATAAGTCCGATTTAGTTCGGCATCATATTTGGAACTCGCCTTCGGGCGAGCCTTCTATAAGTCCGACTTCAAGTCGGCATCATATTTGGAACTCTCCTTCGGACGAGCCTTCTATAAGTCCGATTTAGGTCGGCATCATATTTGGAACTCGCCTTCGGGCGAGCCTTCTATAAGACCGAAAAACACTTATGCAAATCTTTCACATGAGAAGTCGGCACTAGCCTGGCCCCGCTCGCCGTGTTTTAAAACGAGAAGTCAACACTAGCCTGGCCCTGATCGTCCACTACTTTCACGCGAGAAGCCAGCACTAGCCTGGCCCTGCTCGCCGTGTTTTAAAATGAGAAGTCATCACTAGCGTGGTCCTGTTCGTCCAATACTTTTATATGAGAAGTCAACACTAGCCTGGCCCTGCTCACCGTGCTTTTAAACGAGAAGTCAGCACTAGCCTCGCCCTGCTCATCCTAAACTTTTCACACGAGAAGTCAGTCCGAACTGGCCCAGCTTGCCCAATAATATGTGGAGCAGTCGTCCGCCCTGAATGCCACAACTCCACATCGGTACGGTCACCAAAACCTCTGGTGCGCTAAGCGGTCAAGCCCGCAATAAGGACATCGTCCCATCAGGTTCTCCTAAATGTTATTTCAATGTCATATTGACTCGTTCTATTGTGTATTTTATCATTATGTTCTACAGAATAGACGCGCATATATCGAGTTCACAAAACTTCAAACTCGCTGTAATAGTCAGAAATACTTCTGACTCCCTCAAAATATGATACCTGAGCTCTTTCAAGTTGGGATCAGCAAAAAACACGCGAGGTCTCACTCGCAAAAACTTAGTATGTGAAGTCAGCAAAACTTCTGACCCAGTTCGCCAAAATATGACATCTGTGCCCCCCGCGTCGGATCAAACGAACATGCCCGCTAAACTGTCTACAGACCAGACAAGCTGAGCTCCGCAGGACTGACTCCCCTCCTAGCACTATGGTTGACACTTAAGCTCTGTAGGTCGGACTCAACATGATCCTCAATGACCAAACTAATAAAGTCTGCGTGACAGACTCAAATAATTAAGTCTACAGGCTAGATTCGAGATAGACAAACATATAATCCAGTATGCCATCCAAAAACTATAAATTAGTGCATGCATACTGAGGGGCAAGACGTCCCGGTTATAAAGCACTCAAGAGACTAAAAGTTTGAATTAAGAAAACTCATCAAGAGTTAAATTCTAAGTCAGCAGGACTGACATCCGAGCTCCGCAGTATGGAACCAGCTTAAAATCAAATCTGCAAGACAGATTCGACCTAGCCTTGTTCGCCGTAGGCTAAATATAAAAAATCATCCTAAATAAATTAAGTGCTTAAGATTACCTCCAAAAACAAAATCCAGAAATTCTCATTGCTAAAATATTACAATAAGTTCAAACAAATACAAAATGGAAAAGCCCCTAAGCTAAGTCGTAAGGGCCGGATTCTGTGGCTCTGAAGAAAGGAGCCGAGGAAGCACCAACAGACACGATGTCCACTCTCGCCTTAGTCTTTCACCCACTCGTCGTAGACCCGGCTCGTCAGGATAAAGAAGATACCTCACCAGCTCAGACAACTTTGTTTGGAGCTCGGACACGGCCTGCTCCCTACCCTTTGTCTCCGCATCCAACTAGCCCGACACGGACTTCAGCTCCGCCTCTTTGACCAAAAGCTGATCCTGGAAAGCCTTTATCTCCTTGTCTTCAAGCTCGACGGTTCCCCCGAGCTCTCCTCGGGTTTGCCTCAACTCGGCTATCTTCTTCTTGTTGACATTAGACTCCCTGGAGGCCTCCCCCAACCTTCGGAAACATCCTGACCAACTAAGGCCCCCTATATAAGTAGAATTAAAAAGGTTAATGAGACTACCAAAAGCATAGCATCAAAATAAAAAGGACGAATTCTAATTCTGCACGACAGACTCGAACTGTGCTTCGTAGGACAAACTCAGCAAAGTTTGTCGGACAAGCTCATTAGGTCCCCAAGTCGGACTCGAACCAAAGTCCACAAGTCGGACTCAATTGAGCTCCGTGGTTCGGACTCACGAGGTCTATAAACCAATGTCTTTAAGTCAGCAAGTCGGACTTAGTTGCATTCATTGTCTGTAAGACAAAACCCGAAGAAAAACATGACAAAACCTTTAGTATGCCATCCAAAACTACAAGTTAATGCATGGCATACTGGGGGGGGGGCAAGATACCTCACTATTAATGAAGCACTTAAAGAAAGTGTGGGTTAAATCAAGTACTTAAAGAAGTGCTCGGAATAAAGGTAAGGTTGAGAACTTAACGAAATACTCCCTCTATTATCAAATTGTACAGAGTACAATTTCATTTGAAATAAAATTTCAAAGCAAAAAACTACAAGTCCACAGGCCTTCTGACCTAAGAACCGGGTGCTGGAATTTATGGTGGCTCGGAAGAAGCAAGAGCCGAGGTAAGAGCAGCCGCAGCATTGCAGGAGTTCTCGGACACAATGTCCACTCCCTCCGAGAAGTCCTTCAGACGGTTGTCATAGACCGCACCCATGCCCAAATTTGAAAAATCCTTGCTAAGGAGATTGTCCCTGACAAATTCCGCAACCTGACTCTTTGCCTTATCCACTCCCAAAGTGTATCCATGGTTAGGCCGACCTTGCCTCAAGTCGGCAATCTTCTTCGAATCTCTGGTAAACTTTCCCAGCCTGGGGAAAACGTCCTAGCCAATTCAGGTTCCTTGCAAGTAAGAAACGCTATTAAAGTACAACACTCGAGTAAGAAAAGCAAGCTTGCGTATTCCATGGCCTTGAAGCCACCGTCAGTTAGCTCCACATCTGTCCTCCCAGAGACGGCTCCTGTTCCACAGGCCGGGCTCAATAAAGTCTGCAGGACACACAATCTGAGCTTTGCATGTCCGGCTCAACAAGCATATGTCAACTAAAAAGTACCTTGAGTCCGCTTAATAGAATGACATCATATCCTGTCCGCTTAATAACGTGAGAAGTCAGTCAGACCTGGCCCAGCTCGCCGTGCTTTTAAACGAGAAGTCAGCACTAGTCTGGCCTTGCTCGTCTTAAAATTTCATGCCGGAAGTCAGTCCGACCTGGCCCTGCTCACCGAGAAGCTTAACGCTAGAAGTCAGTCTGATAAGCCCTTGAGCGAATCTTTTATACGCCCAACTCCACCTCGATGCCGTATTTAAAGCTCGTCCACGAGTGAATCTTCTCAAAATTGTTTCCGTAAGCTCTCAAGCCTGACGCGCTTAAAACCGTTCTCTATCTAAGCACGGCATCGACAGATTACGCTAATTGAGCCTTACGTTATCTCAGTAGATCACTCTGCAATTGTCATCTCGGCAAACGGTATATCAAGTTGTACAACTTTACACCATGACCTCTCGTTTACACATCTGAAAGCTTTAAGAGTACCGGGGAATTGATGTGTCGAATCAGTCCAAGTCCTCCAGTTCTAGAAATTACCTATAGATCCGAACCTGGTCTATACGTAATGGATAGGCCCCTCGGCCCAGCTAGTCCGCCCCTTAATATGCCGGACCAAGCCAAGCATGATCAAGCCCGCCTCACACTTTCACGATTCCTGTCACGAGCCAAGGTACCGGAAATGAAGCAACAAGCAGCTAGCCTGATGCAAGGCACTGGGGGCTCGACCAGTTCGCCCCTCCAGTCCGCCATCCTTTAACGCGAACAAAGCCAACGCAACTAGGCAACAAAGTTCATAAACGACGCTCTCATGCCTCAAAGATCTCGGCTCTCCAAAGGCTCTCGTTTTGCCAGCTCCTCGGCACTCTAAGACCGATCTCGGTTCGGCAGCTTCCTATTTTGCCAGCTCGTCCAACAGCCCGGTGACAACCAACTCATGGCCATATAAATAACCGCACACCCTTGACAGAAGGGGGGTCTCATCTTCGAAGAACTACGTAAATTTGAGCTTGATCCCTTACAAGTTAAGGGTACGTAGGCAGCCTTACACGGCTCAGCTCATAATCACAAACACAACATTTTCTTCATCCATGTTCTTGAGCGCCACCGCGCAACCACCATGGTGGGCTAAAACGGCTCACATTCCGCAAAGTCATAGTAGAACTCTGCCAGATTGGTAGAATAAGCTGCGTATAAACTCTTCAAATCTAGAGAAACATGGCCGAGCAACCTTAAGCAGATCCGAGCTGACCCCAAGGGCTCAGCTGGATCTGGGGGGCTTATGACGATGCCAAGAATTAAACCTACCCATGTGTCACCTCCATATCATCATAATAATAAATAAAGATAGAGAAAAGCCTTCATCAAGGGCCAGAACCCCAGTACTCGAGCTGCATGAGCTCGGTCACCATCCTCCGACCTCTCCAGGTCAGCTGGTACTTGTGATCAATCCTGCCCCTGCCCGACCCTATAGGTCGGCATAAGTCCCTCTCGGACCAAACCTCGTATGCACCCGAGAATCCGAGCTGATCCCAGCTCGGCTATCTCTCCTACCTCCGTAGGTCGGCCCAAACACAGAAGGGTTCAGCCAATTCAGCTCAGGCCATCTAAGTTGGCCAGAGTCCATCCTCAACCGTATTTCCCATGTGTGTGATAATCAGATAAATATGGGAAGAATCCCTCGTATTTACTACTATAATCCTAACATTCAAATATACACGCAATTATCTCCAACAATTAAGGAGATTAAATCGTAGCTATCTCTTCCTTATGGAACACGGCAATCCAGGCCCAACAAGGACAAGGCCATGCCGCTTTAGGGCATAACTTTCCTCTATATAAACCATCCCTAAGGAACTACAGAGACTTGATTCCAATGCACGCATTGGATACGTAAGCAGCTTGAGAAATAACATCTCAAGTCCAGTCTAAACCACCACCAAAACACCCCTATTTTTATTGTTGTTGTCATGTTATTAAGGCTTTTGGCAGGTTGTCTTTAGGAGAACGGCCTTGGATTTATTACCCGACGATTTCCAGCATCGTCAGCTCTGATACCATATGTTAAGCTTTTGGTAATTCGAAGCCAGGGTAATTGTCTTCCAAAAATTATTTGTAGATGGGATAGAGAGAGATAGGGAAGAAATGAGTAAAATAGAGGTTTTATTTTAATGATAAATAGAGGTTTTATTAATAACAAAAGTTGTGTATTACATCCTATGAGCTCATTATTTATAGTAGTTGTCTCAATTCAGGCTAAGCACGTTATCACTAAGCTAACTACTATCTGTTAGCTCACTACTCTAAGGTTGATGTCATCATTCAGTTGGATGACATCAGCAGTTATAGCTCGTATGGAAAGGCCCCTAACATCGTCACATCATGATTTTCACTAACATCAAACAGATGCACATCAACACCAAAATCATCATAATAAAGATACTTTAATCTCATAATTCATTGTAGTTAAAAGTAAAAAGAATGCACATCTAAAAGTAAATGAATCGATGTATTATCATTAGTTTGACCCTACTTATGATGATGTGCTATGATCTTCAGCAGCAAAGTAGGCCACTTTCGAGGGTTATCGTGATGTTCAAGTATAGAGAGAGATTCCAACTGGATTGGATCATCCATTCCAACTGGATTGGATCATCCATTCCAACTTGAGGAGTCATGTTGAATTGATAAAAGCTTCATTGGGGAAAATATCAAACACTCCATCCGGCCAAACCCAGGGCCTAAGATTGGATTGACATTTATAGTTTAAGGATCTTTTTCTTCAAGCCCAAACAATCAAACAATGCCAGTCAATTCTTTATGTTTAGGCATTGTGCTACATTTGTATGGAATATCAAAAAAAGTTTACAAGCCGGGAAAATATGTACCGGATATTATGAATTGTTTGAAGAGGAAGGTGGCTCAATTGATGGACGGATTAGCTTATGACATCATGCATAATACGGATGGAATAAGGCCACATACGATGAAATACTTGATTGACAAGGCTTTAGAAATTAGGCAAATTTTATGATGGTCAATGACTACCAAACTCGGTCTTGATTTGGATGGTTGAAAATTGATTTATATATCCATAATCATTTATATGATGACACATGTCTCTTGAGTTTGGTGGTCATTGACCACCATAAAATTTGACAAGAAATTAAGACAGTGAATGCTTGTGTCGCCAAGGTTGTGGGAGTTAAGAGCACTTTCGGGACAAGTCACGGTAAAAGGAGTGCACCTCAGTAGAATGTGAGAAGAGCAGTAGCTCCACCTTTATTTTTTCAACACCACAATGACTATATTTCAACGTAATTTTTGAAAATTCACCGTCTGAATTCACAGTTGAAATTCACCGAATCACATGAAAAGGGATGCAATGATATCAAATAAGATCTTAAAACGAAAAGCATGAAAAAAAAATATTAAAAAAATGGTGAAATTTATATCATTTTGGAGATGTAGATCCAAAGACGTTGGAGTTTAAAAATGACCTTCGTTCTTAGTATACGCTAAACGGTTCACCCGAGATCGCACACCGTTCGGAGGAAAGAGCATGTAATAATAGTGTGAGATATAGTATGAAATTCTATATTAGATTAGATAATAGTAGTTATTGATAGACATTTGAATTGAATGAATTAATATTAATTTTATAATTAAAAAAAATGCAAAAAAAAAAAGAAATGGAAAAAAGAAAAAAAAAACATGTTAGCTACCAATAGTCTTAAAACCTATGTTTGCACAGACACGGACACGTCGCATGACACGACACAGATACGGCGATACGGCTAATTCCAAAATATAAGGGCACGACACGCCGCCGTTATATATATATATATATATATATATATATATATATATATATATATATATATATATATATATATATATATATATATATATATAATGTAATTAAAATTCAATTTATCAAAAAATATATTCGTAAATATTTGAAAAAACTAGACAAAATAAGATAGGTATTACATAAACTCTATGAATATCTAGAATAGATATTCGAGCTTTATACGGTGCCAAAAGAAATTGTGATTGACCTTGAAAATATTACAAATTGTAAAAATGATTGTTTATCAACAAAAAACTTATAAACTTGATACGGCATATTATTTATTTAATTATTATAGAAATGAAAATCGTGTATTTTAATGTTTCCGTTGAAGAAAACTTAAATAATGAAAAACAAAATTTAAAAAATTGGGTCGGGGAGTGTCGGTGCCGTGTCGGGGAGTGTCGGTACCGTGTCTGGGAGTGTCGATAGTGCGTCGGAAGCGTCTCGGATACTTAAATTTTAAATAATATTAATTTAATCAGCCTACACGTGTCGGGCACGATGTCGGGACGTGTCGTGTCGTGTCTTGTGTTGGACACGACGCACGACGACCAGATTGAAGTGTCGGTGCATCATAGCTTAAAACATGTTAATATATGATGTACTTATGGTGATCATATAGATAAAAAAAAAAAAAAAAAAGTAAAAAGCAAAAACAAAAACATCATAAAACAACACGTTACATATAGAAAAAAATTATAAAAAAGAAAAGAAAAGAAAAAAGAAACAAACACGTTAACTATCTTGATTAACATGTTGTAATCATATCCATAAAAATATTACACGCTAGCTACCTTTAAAAAAATTAAAACACATAAATTAATTGAATTAATATTAATATTAATATCAAAAGAATAGGGGAAACACCGAGGGTATGTACACTTTTTATGAGAAACACCGAGGATAGAAACATTTTTTAAAGAAAATACCTCATCGTATTTTTATTATAAGTATATGTATAGATTTATTAATGTTGTTCAACCAGGAACGGAAACAACGTGAGTCAGCTTATCAAGAATATAGATAACACCTATGATGTTGTATACTACAACTACTTAGTAGTTAGTAATATACGCATTTTCTTTTTTCTCTTATTTTCCGTAAACAAAATATTCACACACTTTTTATCATAACTGAGACTCGAACCCGTATGACCTACTAGTGCCACTAGACCAATACCTGATTGGTATATGCATTCTTGTTACGCTATATAAGGTCAATTGACTCAATTATATACACAAGATAAGAATAGGACTGCTTGGTATATCGTGGAAGTTTTGGATTGTATAATATTATTGATATAAAATAACACGTTTACATAATCAGCAGTGCAATTAATACCGCAAAATAACAACTTTTTCAACAGCTAACAACCTAATGCCATGTGTACAAGCCCATGGATAATAACAATCTGATACTCCAACTCTTAGGTAAATACAACGTAGCTTAGAGTGTCCACAATCAGAGTCTTTTTCTTCTCCCTAAATTTTGTATAAGGAGGATATACAACCCTCAACTCCACAATGACACCTTATTTCTTTCCCTTTTCCCAAATAAAACTAAGGTTCTTCCCGAATATAAGGTCTTTCCTAAAGTAAATAGTATCCATCTTTTTTTTCCTTCTTTAAATTCCAACATACATTTTCAACAAAATAGGAAACAACGTACTCATTCCATCTTTTATTAAAATGTCACAATAAATTATTAAAAAAATCTTTTACACCATTAATTATTATTCTCAAATGACTCAATAGATTTCATTTTACGATCAATGATATAGAAGTGGTTGTGTATTTTGTCGTAAATATTTTTGTTGCGAAACTATTGCTACTCAAAATTAAGATTTGAAAAGTTGGTGAAATATGTTGTGGAAAAAATGTTTAATTATTTTCACAAGTTACACATTCAATATGATGAGTCATAACTATACAATTACGAGATACGTACATAAAAATAAAAAAAAAAAACGAAGCTACCATATTTAACAAAAAAATACTCCTATATATTGATATAGATAAAAAATACACCATACTATAAAAGATACTACTTTATTTCGTTCAAAATTATCATACAACATCCTTTTTTTAAACACATACGACATTTATTATTATTTTTGATAATGCAGACGACATATTAAATTCTCACATTGTACGTAGTATAAAATATTTCATTTTGATTTTTGTGGGAAAGTAAATAGAAAAAAAAAGAGGGAAAGTGTGTTGGTAGTTAAATTTTTAGTTATTTGAGATTTGAGAAGAAAAAAAAGTAATTTTGGAGAATTGTATAGGAAGTGTTTGTTGGAGTTGGTTTTTTATAGGGCGTTCAAAAAGTGAATCTGAAACGAAAAATAATGTAATAAAAGGGTGTGATAGGGAACCACCACGGTGGTTACTCTTATACTTTAACATCACCTCAAACCAAATAGGGTGGAAATCACATTTAGTTTGTCCCCGAAAATAGATAAAGAAGTGGAACCAAGAGGTTTGGTTAAGGCATCGGCAGTTTGCTCAAAGGAAGGCACATGATTGACCTGAAGCACAACATCCACCACTTTGTCTCTAACAAAATGAGCATCCAACTCAACATGCTTGACTTTAAAGTGTAAGACATGATTATGGGCTAATGAACCAGCTCCCAAGTTGTCACACCAAGAACATGCCTGTCTATTTGTTTGAGATGAACTTCAGACAACAAACTGAGCACCCATTGCGTCTCAGCAGTTCATTAGCCAATGCCCTATGCTCTGACTTTGTACTTGAACGTGAGACTGCTTGTTGTTTTTTGGAAGACCGGGACACTAGAGTGTGACGCCCCGTTCCCAGATACCGAGTCCTTATCCGGAAATAACTCCTGGCATGCACATTTCTTTTTAAATAATAGAAGAAATATATACATAATCCTCGTAAACAATATAATCAGAGTAAAGCAAACTAAGGTAATGACTTGGGAATATCAAAAGGATCAACAGTTCTACTCTACGTCTAAGAAACCAAAAGACAAAAACATCGGATTAAATGTTGTTCACACTATTACAATCCCATAATAAAACGGAAAAGATAAAAGTCTACTCTCAAACATTTACACATTTATCCCCAAAAAATAATATAAATGCGTAAAAGGAAAGATAATAAACTTCATCACATCATCCCTAGCTCAAACGTCAGCTCCGTCATTGCCATCATCATAACCATAATCACCATCCTGCCATTCACCTTCTCGGGGTGGGAACAGTAATAAGGGGTAAGTACTACGTACTTAGTAAAAGGTAGAAGAAACGGATATGAATATATATCATAAATATATAACATGAATAATTTCTTCAATCACTACCACGTAGGTTGTAAAACAGAAGAACTCACTCACCCTCTCTACTAGCTCAGTTAGTATAACATTGCCCAAGTAAGTTTGTTAACCAAGATCAAAGGGCACTGCGTATAGTGGACACGACACCACAATACATTCAGTAGCTCATATGGCACGGACATATCCGTGTGGAAGATTACACGAGTCCCTTTGGCATCAGAACAAGTTGTTGGGAAAACAAACAATCGCAATACCAAATGTATCACAAATACCCACAAAGTCTTCCCAATGACACGCAACGAAATGAAACGAGGCAGCCCCAATGAAAACAAATCACAAATAAAGCGAAACGAAAACACAAGAAAATCAACACTACAATTTTAACGTGGAAAACCTCTCTCGATGTGAAAGAGTAAAAACCACGAGGCCGAGGCCCACAAAACTCCAATAATCATCAAAAGATGATACAAAAGTGTTTCAAACACTTTAACCAACTCAAGTACACCAAAGCATCAACTAAGAATGCAAAATACAAGAGTTGTTGAAAAATATCACCAAAAAACGCAACAGTCGGTTGCGGACGATTTCCAGAAAATTGAACCGTTGAAACGCAAATTTCACAGTTCAGATTGAAGAAGAATGAGAGACGAACAAACCCTCAACCGATCGGAGTCGGTGTAGATGCCCGATAGTCGCCGGAAAGTTCCAGCTGCAACACCAAACAAGCTGCAAACACTACTAGAATTTCATGGATTTGTGACGACGGTTTTCATCACAAATTCGTCACTAACGCACGTTTGTGACGAATCGGCGATGAAACCTATTTCCGTCACGGAACACCTCGTTTCAAAGTTTTGAGTCGAAATTAACCTTGTCACTAAGTTTCGTGACAAAAGTGTGACGAAAGTCCTACTTTGTGACATAGTTGTGACAAAAATTTTGGTGATGAATCTGCGACAAAAATTATATTTTGCAACGAATGTGTGACAAAATTCTCCAATAAGTTTGTAATGGAGTGTTGTGTCAAAGTTGCTTCATAAAATAACGACAAATGTGTGACAAAAAAATACGACAATTTTGTAACCAATTTTTTTGATGAAATAGTGATAACCATATCTCACAAATTTAATATGAATTTGTGATGAATGTTTACGATAAAATTGTGACAAGATTTTAGTGATTAGTGTGTGATGAATTCATGTGACAATTTTGCTACCAAATTTAGCAATAAAAATGTAACATTTATCCCCTACAATTTTGAATTAATTTTGTGATGGTGTTTTACGATAAAATTGTGACAAAGTGTCTTGACAAATTTGTAACAAATTTTACCTATATTTGTAACGGACTGTTGTGTCAAAATCAATAGTTGCTATGACTTTGTAACAAAATTTATATTTCACATTTTTATTATATTTATTATTTACAAAAATTATATTCAATATTATAAATGTTCTCTTAAATAAAACGTTTCAATAGCATAAATAATCAAAACACTTCCATGATCATGAAACTGAAGCGAATCATTTTATTCATAATTGAGTCAAATAGAATTTCAAAACATGAAATCATTATTATTCATGATTAACAGACAAATACAAGAGACCAATGGTTTTATCACCGAAAACAACTCAATCTTGTGAACGAGCAATCGTCTCTAAAAGTGTCCCGGTCTTGTTAAACATCCTGATGAACATGTTTAAAATCATGACGATCTCGCTTTCACCGCTAGCACATGTCCACTGTGGCTTCTTTCGGCATATCATTGGGAATCCGGGTCCTTTTGTTCCAAAGATATGGTAGGACAATCGTCACTGCTTCTTTAAACTTCTCTGCCTTGGCCACCCAAAAGTAACTTCACCAAGAACATTCTCTGCTACTCGACACCCATGTTCTGCCAACATTTGGTGGACAATCTTGAAGGAAATGCGTCACACCAACAATAGCTCTCTTTACACCCAAAATATCACCCTCAATATGCACAAATATTTATAACCATCTAGTAAAATAGAACAAAAATTGCTTAAAATTTACATGGTTTTTGCTATTCTAAATCTAATTTTAAATAAAACTATGAAGATGCAACAAGAAAAGATAAGCAGACACAATTGACTGGAAGTGCTTTCCGTAAGACGGACTTTCCTCACATCACAAGTCATGAGGAGTATAAAAAGTTTATTCTAGCACCGCTCACACATACTAATGCTGTTAAAACACCAGGCCTAAATGCACCACTAACATCTCTTAATAGTTGCAGACGTGTATCGTCAATTGTTTTCTTTTTCATAGCCCGATGGACATAGATACAGTCATACACGGATAAAATTGTATGTATGTATGTACATATATATAGATATAGTTTCGAAGATCTTCATAAAATGACTTACAGCGGGCATATCGACATAATAATTGACATGATTGAATGCAAGTGACAAGGGCTGTAAATGAAGCACCATTCCTCTTTTCTTGCTTCCTGTCTCTCCCAAATCCGTGTTTCTCGCAGTCATCTTAATATTTGCAACATTCAAATTGTCTTTTCATATAGTGAAGTTCATGTACTTTTTCAGAAATTCGATTCAACTTGTATCAAGTTCCTGAACATTCTACTACGTAGAATTACAATACGATGAGAGAAAATAAGGTATGAACACAATAACAAGATACAAAAAGACTCATACCTTTATTCTTCTTCATTTTGTCATCCTCTTCGACTGTAAGAGATTTAGAATCTCCAAAAGCTGCAGTGGCAGTACATGAAACTAGTCAAAATCTGAATGTAAAACATTCATTTAGATATCTGAGCTTTTAAGTCAAGACTTACAATTCCGGTAGGTAATTGCGGCAACAAAGAAATTAAGGACACATGGTATTCAAATAAAGCTTTCTATTTTGCTGTTGTGAAATGCTCATATTTGTAGCCTCCATCAGCCCAAACATCAAATAGATACTTGAAGTATAAAATAAGAAACTTCATTAAGTAGCGCTATAAACCAGATTAAAATTTTGCTTTAATACATTGGACAGTTAGCACCTAGAATAGTTATTGTATGGTACTTACATTAGTAAAGAATCCATCGTATGCCGGTGTGTGTATAAGGAAATTAAGATTACCTCATAGGGTCGATTAGGAACCTCTAGAATGCACAACAGAGAATGAGCCTTTCTGTGTGATGGATATTTGAGAGAGATTAGCTGTATAATGAACCAGTGCCCTTGCAACATATTCTTATCATTCCGTTAACTCGATAACAAGAGTGATGGGTCTATCAAAAGTTTAACAAAACTATTTTTGGGTATCATGAAACGAACAAACCTCTCAAATAAATAAAAATAAAAACACGAACAAATATGGACTTGTTTAAACCATGAATAAACAAAAACATAACAACACTGGAGTGAACAATGTTTAAGGAATGAAATTAACTATGGACATAATGCTAACTAAAACAGTATCACAGTAAATAGCTTTGAGCATCACATAGGTACAGAAAATAACATTCACAAAGATAATCGAAATGAATGATTATAAAAATAGCTCAAAGTTCTTCCGGATTAGAAGTACTGTAGGGCAAGAAGATGAACCTGAACAAGATTCTACGGCCACCACTT
This sequence comes from Gentiana straminea, assembly GCA_036785695.1. Classification (NCBI taxonomy): domain Eukaryota; kingdom Viridiplantae; phylum Streptophyta; class Magnoliopsida; order Gentianales; family Gentianaceae; genus Gentiana; species Gentiana straminea. Next base: position 501,948 of record JAVUPR010000090.1, on the reverse strand, counting down.
GAACTTTACATGAAAACAACATGAAGACTTGCATCAATCCATCATCAAACCTAAAAATTAAACAAAAAGAAGTGTTAATATATAAAAATATGCAAAATCAGTCGAGCAATTTATGCATTAATACCAATACACAATTAATAGATGGAAGCAGCCACGAAGCAAAGAACACATAAGGCAACTACTTCTATTAGTGGAAAATACTAATTCCATCCAATATTTCAAACATCATTTTATGTGATTTTTAGTAAGTTTCAAATAACAGGAAGAGTGAACTGAGTCAACGTAATCATATAGTCTTGACGCTTACTTCATAAAGTGTTTTGAGTATTTCATAGTGAATCATTCATTAAGTGCCACCTTCATGTTTGGTCGAGCCCAATTAACAATCTGTGATAAACATATTAGGACAAAATGGGAAAATCATTTCAAGAAAGTTTAATTTACTAACGAAATAAAACAACAAAAAGATATGAATTGCCAGTACCATGAAAGAGTTGAACAAAATATCACAACTTCGTTTAAAATGCATAAATCAAAATAAAATATTCCATCAATCATAGCATTCAAATATTCCAACTAAACAAATCCAAACAACAATAATCGTACTGAAATACTAAAAACAAAAGTAATTTAGCAACAAAGAAAGGAAGTATTACCTTCAAGAGTCCAACCAAAGCTCCTAGGGTTGGCAGAAAGCATGGAAGTGAGAAAAGTAGAGGCGGTGACAGAGTGATACGGGAGCATAGATTGAATGCTAACACAACTCAATTCAACTGGTGACCTAATCAAAATTAGCAAAAACAATCACAATCCGCAAATGGAAATGACATTATATGCAAAATACTGAATCGAACACCATAAAAATACTAAAATAGAGCAAATGTCGAACCTAAAAATGCGAGCGGAGAGCGGCTTATGAGTCTCGAAGCTAAATGGAGATTCAGCGGTCTGAGGCTTGGAAGCAGAGACGACTCTTGCATAAGGGAAAGCTGCCCGGATCCTGCAACAATCATTCTCGCTACCGATCCGCTATAATCCTCCATATTAGGAGCCAACGTACTAGGCTTTTCTCCAACACTTCCACACCTTCACAGGCAAAACCGTAAATGCTAGAGAGATGAGTGGTATTAAATCCATGTAAAACGATCCAATTTAAGACAAACTTTGTGTAAATGGGAGCAAAAGACATAAAGCAGCAGAACTGCCACACACACATACACACTTCAACATGATTATCTATGAATTCAGACAAGCTGCAATTTCCACAAGAAAGGACACACACTAGATTCTACGAGGGCACAGATTTCTTATGATCTCCGTCAAGGTGTGTGTTAACAAGAGAGCACCCCAATGCTAAAAGATGCCTAATTTACCAAAACTCTACCTTTGACTTTAAAATCGCTATTAAACAACCGAACAAGCCAACTTCCACCATAGTTCAGAAAACAAAATTCAGTAATCACGTAATCTAGTCCGTAAACAGCAAGAATTTTTTTTTAGCATCTTTACTTAAGAAATCCGGCCTCCCCCGACTCCCTTAACTCAATTAGTCTTATAGATAAATCGATAAATCAATAAACCAAAAAACATGCTTACCCCCACAGGCAAAATCTAGAATCATTCCGAGCAAAGTTTAAAAAACGATCGATGTTAAAAAAAATTGAAAAAACGTAAAAGGACATACCATTGGCGGATTGCTGTCAGAAGAACACGGGGGTCAACGTGACGGACGATATATCGAAGGAAGGAGAGGAAAGAATTGCAAAACAGAGATGAAATTACTGGGATTTTCTCGAAAGGACACCCTTCTTATCCCTTTTCACCTCTTCCGGCGAAATCTCCTTAGCCACCTTCCACCATCCCTCTAATTTTCGTTTATTCCACACCTTTTCTTTTCTAAATGCGCTACATTTCTCCAATTCATCATCTAATATTTTTTAGGAATAAAAGGGAAAAACTTTGAGGAAGGAGGAGGAGATGGGAACGGCGAGGGTTTTCTGAGTAAATAACGAACCTCGGGTATCGAATCATTAACACGTATCGGGTTTAATACCATGAACTCACTAACGAACCTCGGGTTTCAACCATGAACTCACTAACGAACCTCGAGTTTCAAATCATTGACTCATGCCAAGCTAACTAACGAACCTCGGGTTCATATCATGAACTCAGTAACGGATCTTGAGTTTCAAATCATTAACTCACTAACACACCTCAAGTTTCAAAGCATTAACTCATGACTAACTAACGAACCTTGGGCTTTGAATCATTAACTCACTAACGAACCTCGGGATTCACATCATGCACTCACTAACGAACCTCGGGTTTCAACCGACTAACTAACGAACCCCAGGTTTGAAATAACTACTCAATAACGAACCCCGAGTTTGAATAACAACTCAATAATGAAGCTCGGGTTTGAAATCTACTACTCAATAACGAACCTCGGGTTTGAAATCTTGAACTAACTAACGAACCTTGGGTTTGAAATCATCAACCGACTAACTAACGAGCACCAATTTTGAAATCACTACTCAATAATGAACCTTTGGTTTGAAATCATCAACCGACTAACTAAAGAACCCCAGGTTTGAAATCACTACTCAATAACGAGCCTCGGTAAATATTGAAATAACTAACAAACCTCGGGTTTGAAATCATCAACCGAATAATTAACGAGCCCCGGGTTGAAATCACTACTCAATAACGAATCTCGGGTTTAAAATCTTGAAATAACTAACAAACCTTGGGCTTGAAATCATCAGCCGACTAACTAAGGAACCCGGGTTTGAAATCACTACTCAATAACGAACCTCGGGTTTAAAATCTTGAAACAACTAACGAAACTCGGGTTTGAAATCCTCAACCGAATAATTAACGAGCCCCGGGTTGAAATCACTACTCAATAATCTTAACTCCGTTTGTTTTGCCAAGAGTTTTTTTGAGAGTTTTTTTTACATCACATCACCAATCATTTCTTACAATTCTCCCACCAATCAAATCTTCAACTACAAATAAAAAAATATTAAATCATCTCTCATCATTTCACTTTATCAACTTTATTACCTTTTTTTACCATTATTTTATTCATTATTCTACTTTATTTCACCAATCATTTAATAATCTACACAAATTTCAAAAAAACATCTTAACTTTCTAATCATTACTTCAATCACTTTATCTAAAGAAACCCCAAAAAAAACTCCAACCCAAAACAAATACAAAATGTTTTGTCACTAATTTGTAGCAATGATGTCGCAAATTATTGATGAACCATTTTCGTCACAATTTTTCATCACAAATCCAGGAAATTTGTAGCAATATTGTCGAAAATATGTGACAATTTTGTGATGTGGATAGATATGTCGGTTAGCGTGAGATTAGCAACGCAGACCAAGCCATTTTGTCACAGAATTCTCTCAAATTAAGGCGCCCAAATTTGGCGCAAAGATTTGTGACAGAATAGTCACATACATTTTGCCACGCACATATTTTTTCACAATGTTGTCTCAATTTATTGCAAAAAAAAAAAAAAGAATTATGAGGTTTGTCACTAATTCATAGCAATATTGTCGAAAATATGTGACAATTTTGTGATGTGGACAGATATGTCGGTTAGCGTCCGATTAGCAACGAAGACTTTAATGACCAAGCCATTTTGTCACAAAATTCTCAAAAATTATGGCGCCCGAATTCGGCGCAAAGATTTGTGACAAAATTGTCACATACATTTTGCCACGTATATATTTCGTCACAATGTTGTTTGAATTTATTGCAAAAAAAAAAAAAGAATTATGCGGTTGAAGCTAATTCGTAGCAATATTGTCGAAAATTTGTGACGAACATTGTTCGTCACAAAAAATCGTCACAAATCCGGGAAATTCTAGTAGTGAAATTTTCTCCCTTTTTTTCCTCCTATCTATTTGTTCCTTTAAATATTACTTGACATATTATTATTTTTCAATTATTTAGTGGTCTTGGTCTCCACAAAGGTGTGATCCACCCAACACAAGTGGAGGTGTAATGGTTCCATGTTCAGAAGAATAAACGTGCCTCACCAATGATCAAAGAGTTTTAGCTTTTAGACACAACGCATATGTTTATAACAGATTTAATCTAACCACCTGGTTCATTCACATACAATGCTTCCTAAGGATATCTAGTCCTAGACAATCTAATTATATTACGTAGCATGTTGTAAAAGGACCATTGACTACTAAGTCAATATCCCGCTAGGCCTAAACAGTCGCCTTTTGGTGCTCGTACCTTCTACCTGCCGAGGGTCTCAATTGTGGTGCTGAGCCTAGGCTACTAGAAGTCGATGTTAGATGTTGCCAAGTTCCAAATAATTCCCCAAAGGCATGCATACCAAACAACATCAAGTTGTACACAAGAAAACATCAAAATAAGGCGTACCTTCTAGCAATTAAGCAAGAGTTGTAATAGTTGAATGAAACTTCGATCTTTGTGTAACAATTTTGGGATGTTGCATTAGTGGCAACCTGTGTTACTTGTCGATCGTTTAGCTTCCAGAGTCTAAGTTTTTGTTTTCCGTGTGTTTTGTGGTTATGATAATGTCAGGCTTACGTATATAATCGATTAATTTTAATTATATACGTGTCGGGCGTCCTTTTCTGGTTAAATTCTCGGTATCCGGATCAAGGTCATCACAGTTGGTATCATGAAATGAAATAACACCGTTGCATAGGTTTTAGTTGTCTTAAGATTTGATTTTATCAAGTTTAGACCTTTTAGTTATGGATTTTGAGGTTAGACTTCTTAAGTGTTAACCTCCTAAGTTAGATCTTCTAAGTCCTAAACCTCTATCCCCTGGATATGGCCTAGTGGTAAGCGGGAGAGGTGGTGTAGTGCCTTGCTATATCTAAAGCCGGAGGGTGGGGGTTCGAGTCCCGTAAAGGGCTGGCCCCTTTCGGTAAGAGATATCTAATGCAAAGCCTCATCCCTGAGCTTCTAGGTCCCATGATTAACCTCTCCTCGCATTTCTGTGGGATCAGGGGCGAGGGGGCCCTCACGGTTAGGTTTAACCGTTTTTCTAAGTGCTAAACCTCGTAAGATTGGAATCCGTAAGCTTTGGTGATGTGACATCAGGGCTAAGTGTGATTCCCTTTAAGTGAACCTTTGAGGTAGGAAATTTAGGCTTACGTCTTAAGGTGATGAACCTTTAAGTTGGGTTTCGTTAAGCTCAATAATGGAACCTCTTGGCTTTCTGCCAAACCTCTCTTGAATCTTTCCTTTCCTAGTTGTTTCCTTTTGTTTGATTCATCGTTTCTCAAGGATTCCGGTTTATTAATGTTCACTCAAACTTCTTAATCCAACTTTTTTCATTATGATAACATTGTTGTAATATTATTTGCACTTGAACCCTTCAAACTTTCACATTTATGGTGCGACCTCTTAGTTCAAAATGTTTATTGTTAGATTCTTCCTTGCCCCTAGCATACAATTTTCTCATCTTTTTGTAACTTTCTCTAACCATCATGATCACATGGTTTTGTTCACATGTTTGTTTTCGGTGTACGACTGTTTTCCTAACCCATAAGATTTGAAAGTTTTGCTGCTCAAGAAAGGTTTCCTTTTCTATAAGACCTTTTTTTTTTACATCTACATAACTTTTCAAATATAGCTACACTAAATAGTTTCAATACAATATTGGACTTTATGTTTGAACAAAAAATAGTGCTGGTTATCTTTTCTTAATCCAATTTAAATAAGTCATACATATTCAAATGGTTTGATCCTTGAGTATGTTATGTGATGACGCTAAAAATAGTACATTTTGCGACATCAACATTTCACCCATTATGAGCTAACAATAGGTGTAACGGCCGATTATAGTGAGCCATTTGTGTTAAATGTTATATGTTGGGTTGACGAGTCGAGTATTTGGTATTTCTTATTATTATTATTCCCGGAATTGGTATTATTTCGTGTTTCGTTGGACTATTTTCAGGTAGCAAGATTGGGCCAAGTGTTAAGGAAGGATACATGGAGCGGACTGGTTGCAGAACCGGGCTAGGGTATTCCCTAAGGTTCCAAGGTAAGTCGGCAGAGAGAAAATGACAAAATTGCCCTCTCTTGAGCGATGCACACCGCGTAAGCGAGCCTTCTAGAAGCCGTGTTTATGCATTTTCTTGGATGAGGGGTAGATCTTATAGGGTTATTTATGTCGGTTTTTCTACTATAAATAAGAGGCACCAGGCCTCAGTTCAATGTGCAATGCACAATTTTGACAAGACAAATACATTATTCAATAAAGTTCTTTTGTTCTTTTATATTTTCTATGAGTGCTAGGTGCGGATCCGGCGGATTCGCCATTTAGGGAGAGATCTGCGGAGGATCTACGCTTGACATCGAAGGTATGATTTTCCGGCTTTCTAGATGTAGAACTGTCGTTCTTTTGTGATGAGTTTGTTTTGATTGTTTATATTAGTTCTGCTATGTTGTAGTTAATTTAATTACCCCGTTTATGAGTATATCTGAACGTTGATGAAGAAATCATGAAATAGAGGCTGCGATCTCTCGATTCGTTAACGGTCTATATCGACAATCGAGATACCTAGTAAATCTTGTTTCATGATAATCGGCGCTAGCTATGTCTGATCGACAAATTTAATTTACATGTTTGTAGCTTGATCAACTATTTTCATGTTATCGTAAATTAGCGTGAAGGACTATTAGTGATGTGCTAGTTTCGTCATAGTTCAGATCGATCTCTAGGAACATGCTAGTCATTGTCGATAGCTGCCTGGGGAGGTTCTCGGTTTTGAGCCGGCTATCCCAGATCTTATTTCATGTGGATTAAAACGGCCTAAGGTAGGTTAGGGTCACATAGGTACCTACCGTCCTTTCCTTAGAAGTAGCGGAATATTAGGGGTTAGCACCCGTAGTTGATAAAGAATTAAAATTTACCAATGGGGATGATCGGCACATAAATTGGGGGAAATAACTAATCACTCATAGTTTTTTTAGAAACAACTAATCACTCATAGTTAGAAATAATCTTTAGAACTCATAGAGGTGCATTTGTTTTCTTGCTCTTGCGTATCATTGTCACCATTGTTTACTTTTTACCATTGTTGACCGTAGACCGCCCTATCTGTTCTCAATCTTGATTAATTTGTATCCTTATGAGTCTCTGTGGGATTCGACCTTGATTCACCTTCGCTATACTGCAGTTGAACTAGTTCTCTTGCTAGTAATTCGTGAGTTGCACGCGATCAAGTTTTAGCGCCGTTGACGGGTGATGTGATTCCTGTTGAAAAAAAGAAACTTAGTAAATTTATTTGGAGTCTTTTATTTATTTTTAGTTATTATTTCTTTTGATTGTCTTTTATCATCACACTTTGGTTAGATAGTTTTTTTATTTTTGTTATTATTTTTATTTATTGTTATTTATCCCACAGTGCTAAATTAGCAATTGGTCTTGGAGTATGTGTCATATATAAAGACAAATAGAGTCATTGTACCAATCATTCAAACATTATTTATCGAAATTTATATTAAGCTTTTTAATTTTTTTGTGAGTATTCTTATGTAGAATATTCAAAACCTGAACTTATCAATGTTTTGAGCATACATTGTGGCGTTTGTAATGCCCTGTATCGAAAACCCGAGTAGTTTCGAATGCACTGGTGGTGGGTCATTCTTATGCACCGCATCCGTCTTTTTCATCAAAATCGGTCTCCAACATAATGTAGAAGAATGCCACCAATCCCAACGATTCTTGACATTTTCCTTCGATTTTCGAGCTTTGGTTTGCGAGCCTTCGCTTTATTGCTCACGTATTCTTCACCTACCTGCGAGTTAGTACAATCCACAATAAGGGGACACGAGGTGTCCACTAAAGAACAAGATTCTATTGTAGTGTGTGGATATTTCAATGAAGTGTAAATGTTGAAGACAACTCGCTCATCGTTCACTCCCAAACTAAGCTCTCCCTTACGAACATCGATCACAGCTCCCACCGTTGGTAAAAATGGTCTACCGAGGATAAGGGGTGTAGTGTACCCTTCCTCCATATCCATAACAACAAAATCGACGGGGAAATAAAATTTATCAACTTTCACTAGTACATCCTCAATGACTCCCATTGGGCATTTTATGGATCTATCCGCAAGTTGGAGAGTCATCTCCGTACGTTTTAGCTTGCCTATGCCAAGTTTCATGAAATCATTGTAGGACATGAGGTTTATACTCGCACCGAGATCACATAGCGCATTCTCAAACAAAATTCCCCCAATATCACATGGGATAGTAAAACTCCCGGGGTCTTTAAGCTTAGGAGGGAGCTTATGTTGAAGCACGGCGGAACACTCCTCACTTAGACACACTGTCTCATATTCTTCCAACCGTTTCTTGTTGGAGAGTATGTCCTTAAGAAACTTACCATACGCCGTCATATTTGTGAGTGCTTCGATGAAAGGGATATTAATAGTTAAGTGCCGAAAAGTGTCAAGAAAACGTGCATACTTCTTATCCAACTTCATCTTTTTGATTTCCTCTCTCAGGGGATAGGGAAATGATTCAAGATCAATTAAAGTAGGGTTAAAATGTATACCTCCCTTACCCTTGTCGTTTGATGAAGATGGTCAAGCTTCCTTGAATGTTTGTGCATTGGTTGCCTGCCAATTGATGTCATTTTTCTTTTCTTTCCTCGACTTTTGCATTGGTTCCTTTTCAGTTTGTTGGATAGGAACCGCCAAAGGCTCCTTAGAAACCATGTTTTCTTCAACATGATCTTATCTCACGTGTTCATTGAATAGAGTTCTTAGATCACTAGCCATTGGGTTCTTCAATATTCTTGGCACCTTCACTTTTTCTTCTTCTTTCTCCACCTCAACATAGTCATCATTTCCCAAGAAATCACCAACAATTTCTTCCTCTTCTTCACTTAATTCTTTTTCCTCATCCATGTCATGCAAATCATTATCAACTTCATTACTCACTTTATTCTCATAAAATTCATGATTCTCATATTCTTTTCCACTTCGAGTAATGAGAGCATTGACTTCTCTCGGGTTTCTCTCGGTGTTGCTTGGTAATCCACCCGGTGGTCTACTACTATGTCTCTCGCCTTCCCTAGTCAAAAGGTCTTCAATAACTCTTATTGATGCTTCCATAGTTCTCAATCTTGTATTTTGACTCACAATGGAGGTTTTCAAATTGACAACATCTTGGTACATCACATCAATAGAAGTCATCATTGTTTGCATATTGGCGGCTTGAGTAGCCACAACTCCCATCAAGTTTTCCAATAAATTTCTTAAACTGGCCACATCCTCATTTGTTTGGTTCGGGGCTTGTTGTGCTATACGTGGTGGATCACTAACAATGGTGTGAGTGTTGCTCAAATCCCGATGTTGTCTCAATAAACCCATTTCTTCTTGTGTAGATACATCAGAGTTTGATAATTCTTCGATATGAAAAACACCAAATGTCACATCATCACATTTTTTATGCCTCAACTCTCTCTTCCCCTCTTGTAATTCATCCATCTTCTTATTTATCACCGCCATTTCTCTCAAAATTTCTTCCTCATTCGAAATATTCTCATCCCCAATGGCAACTTCCATTTTACTTGGACCGGGGACCCATAATTTCTCATTTCTTGTCACTCTTTCAATAGCCTTATAAACATCTTGGGCCATGCTCATCTTAAGTGATCCATGGCATGCCGAATCAATTTTTTTCCTTGGCAATTTGCCCCAATATAATAATTGAACTTGCATTTCTAACGTATAATCATGATTTGGACACGCCCTCAAAAGCTTCTTAAAATGGTCCCAAGCATTGTCCAAATATTCAATTAAATCTTGCTTGAAATTAGCAACTCTTACCTTCAACTCCAAATATCTACCCGGTGGAAAGTATTGCTTCAAAAACTCGGTTTATAAATCATCCCATGATTGCAAGTGATGGTGGGGAAGTGACATTCCTTTGCTTGACCCTTCAATGAAAAAGGAAATAATGCAAGACTGGTGAATTCATGACAAGCACTAGTTTGGAATCCCGTATTGCATATTTCTTCAAGGTTATATAGATGTGAGTGCGGGTCATCATGGGCCTTTCCATGGAATTGAGCTCTACTCTTCATTAGACCGAACATATGAGACTTGATTGAAAAGTTTTTAGCATCAATGTGAGGTAGCCGAATAGAATTATGAACTTGATTTTTTCTTTGAGTGGCTTGCTCACAAAGCTGTCTATATTGGTAGGGTGGATTTGGAGGTGGATCATATGGATATGGTTCTTGGGGTGTTGGTGGAGGATAGTCATTTGGATTTAAGGGATTTTGTTCAAAAAGGGCATTTTCGTGGTTATGCCATCCTTGTACCATTCCTTGAACCTCATTCATTTCCTTTTTTTTTTTTGATGTAATGACACTTGTGAAGATGCTTCACCAAGATCCAATTTACTACGATCTTGGCCAACCTTTCTCTCAAATAAATGATCCCTAATATAAGTGTTGATATCCGGGATGTAATGAGTATCGGGGGCCTTACTATGTCGAGAATGGTTCATCAACTACAAGATAGAAAACAACAAGAACACAATTAATAGCACTTGGCGACTTACCAAAGAGGTAAGCACCAAAAAAGTAAAAGAAAAGATTAGAAAAAGTTTTTACTTATTCTCAAGACTTTTAAGCTAGTATAAGTATCAACCGTTAAACAATCCCCAGCAACGGCGCCAAAAAGCTTGATCGAGACTTCCTAGGTGTCCAATCTTACCGGTTGTACCGGGTCAATTGTAGTCTAGTAAGTGGTCAAGGTCGTATCCACGAGGATTGTGAGGTTGAACACCAAAAGGCTATTATTATCTTGGTCTAACTCACAATAATACAATAAGGTAATTGCATCTAAAAATCTACTCCTACAAAGGGTGATAAAATGATAAAAAGCCTAGCCAAGACAATGCATTGATCAAGCCAGTCTCTACTAGTGTCATGGGAATGAACTACCTACCAACCTTCCAATGGTGTTCAAGTGGGTGTTATCGGTGCACTCCTAAGCTAGCAATTTCCCCTCATACAAGTGTATGAAACTACTCTATACCTCCTCCTTGGTCTAGGTGTCCTAACCTAATGAATTGGTATGATAAGCATTTGAATGCAACGACAATGTCAACACTCCCCGGATAAGAAATTGAAGTCCAATTAAGGTCAATTATACCTTCCGGTTTCCTATTCCTTCTCCCACACGAAGCATCTCCTTTCGGTCTCAACTAAGTGTGTGTGTGTGTTTAGTGCTAGGTGATCAATCCAACACCAACAAGCAATACAGTGCAAATAGAAAAAGATAACAACAACACATAAAGCTATGAAACATGAACAAACATTCCAATCAACCAATAGAGATTAATAACTATCTCAAATACATAATCTTGGCTAGTGTAGAACTAGCCACACATTGCTATGAAATCTACAATGTCACTTAGGGATTTCATAGATTTGAACATAAACTATTCAAGTAAAGATAAAGAATTTACCCAACCCAAAGTGATGACACTTCAAGAAGAGAACTTGCTTTAACATCAAAAGAGTAACTTTAATGGAGTATTACACCAAAGATGTGAGTTTTTCATCCAAGAAAGCTTGAATAAAAAGAGCAACAACAAGAATCTTTAATGTTTACAAGAGTAATTAATGCTAATCTGGTGGTAAGGGAAGAAGAAGAAGAATGGGGAAGAAGATGGGGGTTAGGGATTGTAAAATTTGATCCTGTTGAAGTTATATGTTGAATTCTACTTTTTGCGACCTTCGGCGTGCGCTGCTAAAGGTCCGGCGCGCCGGAATAACTAACTCTGACATCTTTCTGCGACATTCGGCGTACGCCGCAAAAGATCTGGCCTGCGCCGGTCTTCACAGCATCTCAGTAAAATAGACATAATTTGAGTTGTAGACCTCTGATTAATGTGATTCAAAATGCGTTTCCCGTTTCTTGATCTACAACTCTCATAAAGAAGTCTTCTCCAAAAAATACTTCTAAGTGGGGTCAAAAGTCCGTTGAAGATCGACTATGGTAGAAGCACTAAGGACAATTGATCCATTTGAACTCGATAGCTTCCGGCACACTCTTCAAGCCCTCAAAAGACGTGTCTAGGCTCAACACGTGTCGTCCATCGGGGTCTTGGTCAACCTATAGTCCTGCAATAAATCACCAAAATACCAAGCGTAAACCCGACATGGCGCTCCGGTTACTAAACCGGTACTAAACCTATAAAAATATGGTATTTTATATAATAATTACTATCTACACATATGGATGAAACTAAGAAAATAATGACTTGAATTGGTACAATAATGCTCAAAGTGGTATCAGAAATGGGGTAAAATGTCATAATAATAAGCGACAATTTATCACTTATCAGGTATTCTTGCCGGTCGAATCTTATTCGACTTCCATTGGTTGACTAGTCAACTCTTTGACAGTTCACATCTGTATGTGATCGCCACCCCTTGTCTCTAAAATCAAACGGTCCTAACGTGGGCCAATCACCGCAAGATTCTTAGTCGAGCCGTAACCCAAATATTCATGAGATCTCATAATGATCATATCTCGATAATAACGATATACCCGAGTTAGGTCAACTCCCGACGTGGGCTGATCAGTTGGATCCGAACAAGGGCTCTTCACCTTCATTATAATATTGGGAGACAATTTTGGCTCGAATTTTGTTGTGGGAATAATTTTAAATTAATTCACTTAATTAATTTCATTTAATTATGGTCTTATCTATTATGTGCTTATTACTACGATATCGTATAAAGTAAAAATGCACAACATTCCGTGCACAAAATAAACCGGTATGATCATGGACTTCCCTAGGTGCAGTTTCGAATACAAACTGACGAAACCGCGGGTCACAATCTAAGGGTAGCTGCAACCTCCAATAGGATCTTTATTGATGTACGCCAATGAGTTCTTTATCTCTCTTTGGTCTTCGTCTTATTGCTCCATTCTTGTTACATAATAATCTATCTAATAAATAATTACAACCACCGCACACGGGGGGAGCCAACAGGAATGAGATAAATGCAAAAAGTAAACTATGTCGCATTCTTCATAACGGTCTAGGACAATTTGAAAAACCAACATAAAGAAAATCACACCCATCTATCATATTGGTCGAGTCCGAGATCAATCGGGGTCCATATAATCATATTATATCTACACATCCAATCCATATAATTATATCTTATGAAAAAATCAAATTAAAAAATTTAACTACTTATGCGTCTTATTTTATCACATCAAAATAATTAATTAACTTTTAATTAATTAAATGACTTATAATCGAAAATAAAATCAACATTTAATTTTAAAACGATTCTAATTTCAATTGTATTAATTTGGAACTATTCAAAATTAAAATGTCTCTTTTGTTTCCTTTCCTTTTGATTCTTAACCAAAAGGAATGCCTTTGGTTTCCTAAACCAAAAGGCATCTTTCCAAACAAAATTTGGTTGACTGCCTGACCTTTTTCCAAAATCAAAATTTTGAAAAGGGCCTAGGCCTTGGACTTTTTACCAAATCAAATATTTGGAAATGGCATAGGTCTATTTCAAACAAAGTTTGGAAATACCATTATGATTTTAATGCCATGTGGCATTCCAATGGCCCAAACTATTTGAATCATTGGTTAGACACATGACACAACTTAAAAATGGAGATATCAATGCACAATAAATATCACAAAACAAAAAATCAAATCGATCACCCCCTTGACAGTACCGGCCGACGCCGGAAGCCTTAGGGGCGCCGACGCCGCCGGAGGTTGCTGCGGTGGTGGGGGCCGCCGCCGATCGGCCGAGCCCCCCATCGATTATATTTTTTTCTTTCTGTTTTATCATTTCATGAATCTAGATCTTGCATCTATCGATTAATTACTACGCAATTTAATTAGTGCTTATTGCTTAAGCTCGAAGTTGGCTCTGATACCACTATTAGGAAATCCCTAGTTTAATGCAGCGGAATTTAAAATTTTGATTTCTGATCCCAAGATCGACTTCGTTTAGCACAATAAACACGTTAAGTAGTTTGACGGTATATACCTTGGTTGATCTATAAGATCGCCGCTGTGACCGTGAAGGAGAGTAGTACTGTGCGGAAGCCGTCCACGCGCCCGGCCTCTATCGATATCCACACGAACTCCTCGCCGGAATCCTCCTTGGACTGCTACTAGAAAAATCCGGCTGCTAGACCGGCTTTTTTCTCTCTCTAAAATTCTCTACTAGAAGCTTTCTATTTTTCTTAAGAACAATTAGTTCTTGGAATTGTGATGTACAAAAGAGCTAGCCAACCCCTTTCTTAATTAATATTTTGTATTTGTTGGACTTATTTTAAGTTTTAGTGATGAGTGCCAAACTAGCTGTTATAGAGCAAAGGCAAAAAGATGTCTAGATCAAATGTATAGGCTTATTAGAGTTTGATCTTTGTATAGGTTTGATCAAACAAGCACTGTAAATGGTCAGCTGACTTTCATCAACAGACCCTGTCTATATCAGTAGGGTACCTAAGTCAGTAGACTAGTTTAGGAACCTGCTGAAGACTAAAGGCTTAGGGCTCAAACTCAGTTATTGAAGGCTAAGGGATCAAACTTAGTATTTAAAGTCAAGGATATGGAATCAGAATTTAGGGAAGTCTGTGATGACCTAAACTGATTACATATACCTTGTGTACAAGGTCTAAATTCAACAAGTTAAATGGTGTTTGGAACTTGGTTATGATTAAAATGGTGTAATCTAACTTAATAATAAAAAGTTAGATATAAGAGAAGTCAGCTGAAGTGTTTTTATAAACACAACAACTTTGGAATAGCTGACTGATATGCATTTCAGCAGACTTACATTCACAGGAACCTGCTGATATATATTTCGAATTATTCAAAGGTTACATTGGAAAAATACAAGGATAAGGACAGATAACAACTTCGATTTTATCAAACAAATCAATGGTTAAGATTAAAGGGACGTTGGGAAGAAACAGAGGTTTATCCAATGGATACAAGTCAAAGGGTGGACAGACTGAAAACTGTCAAAAAGCATTCTGACTGTGTCAGTACTATGTGCAGGGACAGAAAGCAAGTCAAGAAGGGACAAATCTGAAATGGCTATGTTTGAATTTCAAACTTAAGTCACAAGGATTCCTACCTATAAATAGAGGACTCCTAATTCAGATACAAGCGATGAAAATTGAGGAAAAACAACAGATAATCTTAAGCTTCAATTTCTTATCAAGAAAACACCCTGCTGACCCTACTGAACATAAAGCTACTGATCTAGTCAAACTCTTCAAGTGTACTCTGTTATCAAGCTACATCAAGTTTACACACTTGAAGACCTCAAGCTGCTGATCATATCATCCTGATCAAACTGCTGAAAGCTGAATCACTTACTTGATTCAAACTTTCTTTTATAAGAAATCTACGAAGACAGTGAAGCATCTTTGGTTGTCAAGGACTGTTGTTTGTGGTGGAGCTGGTGAAGAGGCAATCCTAACCTTCAAGGACCAGTGGAAGACTTTGGAGCAGCAATCCTACCTGTTCCAAGTGTTTTGTTTGTGAAGCCATAGTTATTGGTGAAGGACAAGCAACTTAGGGATTTTTGTAACTGCTACCTCAGAGATCTATAGTGAATTACCTCCTACATCACAGGAGAAGAGTGGACTGAAAGGATTACACCACTTGGAACCACTATAAAAATTGCCTACTTACTTTCTGCATTTATATTCTGTATTTAGTACATTTAGCACATCAATCTACTGAACTAGCAACTGAGTCACACACATACACTACTGAGTATCTAATACTTGGTATCATATTTTCAACAACAAGTAATAAGGCTTAATTTAAATATATTCTACTGCAACAAATTCAGGAAAATCAATAGTCGGCGGACTATCGAGCTATCGCCACGAGTTGTCGAAGTTGCTGAGTTTGTTAACTCCAAAAGTTTTAAATGTTAAGTTTATTCAACCCCCCCCCCCCCCTCTAAACTTAACCAAAGCCTTTTCAAGGGACCAACAGTATTATATTTATTCATAATAAATAAATACCACCATATTAATTTACCACTATAACCTTTATAGTCTTGAGATAAAACTTTCCTTATTTGGTCAACAACTATAACCGCATTTTAAACCGGCTCGATGTTCTTATGTGTGTGTGACCCGATAGGCTTCCGAATATGTTGGCCGTAGATACAAAGTGCAAATTACGAAAACGTCCTTCATACCTAATGATCACGGGATATCATCTAGTAACACACCGTGACCCCCAATCATCGGAGAGTCAAATGCAATGACTACTACCTTTCATGTTAAACAGTTACCGTGTAAATAGAATCCTATCGTTGTAATAATATCCATACGACCGTATCTCGAGTGTTAGTACATTAACGATCGTATCTTATAATCTGGATATCATACTCTCTCAAAATAACTCATTTACTCTCACTTTGCAAAGATTCACGAGAGCTAGACATTTCTTATAAGAAGGTCATTTCAGATATTCACTCCCAATCATAGGATACGCAATTCCCGGACGACCAAACATGTATGCTCCGCATGCTTCAATATCACACCCAATCACTACCACATGATCACCCCGTGGCTAGGGGAAACCTCAATATTCTCAAAGCATGACAATCCACACCGTGATGCCATGAATACTCCGGTCTTAGGATAATTACACAACTACCACATATTGTGACACTTAATGTAAGTGGGTCAGTCTAACGTACGCATTCTCTAATACACGTCCACGTACAGTCCAAGTGTCTCTACACTTCGATAGACGAGATCTATCCATGTCTTCAATGAGATAGAAGACATCCAATACGTGCTAGCCTAATCATACTATCAATGTCCCATTCGATAGTACACACGACTAGAGACATTTAAGTATCAAACTCATTAAAGCAATTTGAGATCTCATCAACCATAATCACTATCATGGTTTCTCTATCACAGTTTGACACTAAGGATATTACTATATATACACATTCAATAACATGAAGATAAACAATATATAATAACAAAAATTCTTTTATTAATTATAATAAAGTTATTACATGAATTAAAATAGACTATAAATGACCCGACCCGGTTGGATCTGGTCCAACCCGATTGGGTTTAGGACACCCTTTCAAAAAAAGTGTCATTGGATCAATGTGTAACAAATGTCATCTTTGGTTGATATTATTATTGTTGATATATATGTTTTAAAGAATGTGTAGATTCGGTGCTACTACAGTTTACTAAGTACGTTTGTACTTACCCCGTTATTGTTGTTCCCCACCCCGAGAAGGTGATTTTGTTGTAGGTTGAGTTCGAGATCACTTAAGAGTGATTCCCAAAATTGCAGCTGTTGAAGTTTATCTTTGTTTTATTCTTTTGAATTAATGATATAGAATCTTCCATTTTCTTTTGTAATAGATTGAGATAGTTGTACCTTTAAGTTGTAAAAAAAGAGTTGTAACAGTTGAATGAAACTTCGATCTTTGTGTAACAATTTTGGGATGTTATTTTAATTGCAGCATGTGTTACTTGTCGATCGTTTGTAGCAATCTTTTAGCTTCCCGAGTTTATGATTTT
Source organism: Gentiana straminea (assembly GCA_036785695.1). NCBI lineage: Eukaryota > Viridiplantae > Streptophyta > Magnoliopsida > Gentianales > Gentianaceae > Gentiana > Gentiana straminea. The sequence goes on along the minus strand of JAVUPR010000090.1, from coordinate 484,333 downwards.
GTTTTTTGCTTGTTCTCTGGTTATGACGATTTCAGACTTACGTATATAATCGACTAACTTTAATTATATACGTGTCGGGTGTCATTTTCTGATTAAAGACTCAATATCCGAATCAGAGTTGTCACCGTCAATCTCTTCATTATACTTTGAACATTAAGCAATTCACCTGTAACGCCCCGTTCCCGGACACCGAGTCCTTATCCGGAAAAGGAACGTTCGGCACGTATAAAATGAAATAAATTCCACTTTATACGTAACCCTCTACTACGCCGTATCGAGTTAAGCAAAACGGAAGCAAAAGACTCGGGTATAAATTTTTCAACAACCAAGAATAGAAACTCAATATCTAAAGAGAGAAATGTAACATTTATTACATTGGAAAACCAAACGAAACCAAAACGTACGAAAACCTCCAAACGTATACTAACAGGAAATTACAATGTTTCCTAAGGAAAACTCCAAGTCTAAAGCATAAATAAAACATGAATAAATAAATTCTTCAACTTCGGCGTCCTTAAACGTCTTCATCAAAGTCCCCATCCATCTCTGGATCAACCTGTTCATCTTCTCTCCCCCAAACACATAAATAAACATGCATTTGAGGTAAGTACATTGTACACAGCAAGTGGTAGAAGCCATAATTTAATTAAGGTTTATAATTAAAAGATTATCTTTGTGAGACCGACTCAATCTAGGGTTCACTTCATGTCCATCAACATCTCACGACTATACGTTTCTAGCTTAGCTTATCTTGGTTACGTCATCACTCAAGGGCACTATGAATGATGTGTATCCATCATGAGATATACTTGCCAACTACGGTGAATAGCACCGATAGTCCCGGGATCTTCCCGGTATGCATATACGTTCGATGAATTTCCTCCATTACCCTTCAACCTTTTGAGCCAGTAGCGTTGTTCATCTTTTATGAACGTATCACATCGCCGATATGAATTGGTGCCTAACCGGGAATAGGTGACGTTTTATCTTTTACTATCACATATGTAGTTTTATTTTGTATTAGCTAGCCACCTAAGTATTTTCAAGGCAAAACTCACCTTATCAACTCTACTCCTTCACTTAGACAGCTAGACATCACATCCTATCAAGTACACAGACAGTGATGAACTCTAGTTCATCAAAGCACAAGCCCTTTTATGCCCTTCCGACGGATCCGAACTTCAACTCCCTTTAAGAGTACATCCGGTGCCGAAACTAAACGAATCGGAAGCTCAAGTGAGGCTTGTTCAGGCTTAAATAATGTTATAAGGTCAAAGAACAACGTTTAAAACTCATGTCATAGCTAAAATCATCTTATTCATAAAAAAGGAGGTCCGGTGCGCCTACACTGGGTTCAGTGCGCACGCACTGAGCCTCTGTACGTAAAAACTCAAATTATGCTCGTCCAGTGCGCATGCACTGGATCTGGTGCACATGCACTGGATCTGGTGTGCATGCACTAGCTCTCTGATTGTAAAATGTCACTTTCTGGTCCTCCAGTGCGTCCGCACTGGGCTTGGTGCGCACGCACCAAGCGCGGCAACTTCCTAAAAACTCAGTTTTTGACCCCTAATCGAACCCCAATCGTTCTTAAACTTGTTCAACATCATAATACTTAGAAAATGGCATAAAAACACAGCTTTTATCTATCATAACATCTGTAGATCCTTAGGCAATACGAAGGTACGATTTCTAGCATAATAATCATCTCAAACCTTAAAACGAAACCTAATAAACAATAATTAACTTGTAGGAAGATGCTCTTACCTTTAGCAAGCTAATCCAAATCCCAAAACTCAGAAAACTTCAGCAAACTTGAACCCTTTTCTGCAGGAACCGATGTGATCAATCCATAAATATATTAGATACGATCACATGCTTCTATAACAACAAAACTATGAAAGGTATGAGTTTTGATCTTCAAAACTCCTCCAAGAACACATCTAGGTCGAATTACATACCTCGAGAAAAGATCCAACTTTCTGGTGCTGAAACGACGCTCCTTTCGCGAAGATTCCAACGCTCTACTCGAATCTAAAAACGGTTGAGATTCGACTTAGAAAACGGAAGAAATCTCTCAGCCCTTTTCTCAAGCTCTCACACGCAGGAAGGAGGGATTAGGAGGAGAAAATTCTGATTCAAAATGTTAGGGAAACTAATGGGGTTTATTTTTCGTTAAGTAGGAAAAATCTCAATTATCAACCTAATCCCTTATTTTCCTTAATTACCCTTACAAATCAGATTTTTCCCTTAAAATATATATACATATAATTCGACACACACACACACACACACACACACACACACACACACACACATATATATATATATATATATATATATATATATATATATATATATATATATATATATATATATAATAATAACAAAATACTTAACTCCAAATAAAGAAGTCGGAATAATAATATTTCGTTTTCGCAAAATGACACGTCTGCCCTTTCCCGAAAATCGGAATATTACACACCACCACAAAATGAGGAATTTTTTGCCTAGTATCTCCATATGGACTGAAGTGATAGGAGGAATGATCAGAATCACACAGTTTGAATCCAATTTAAAAACAGATAGTTCATGTGATGTCACATGTGTCTCCACACCGTATAGAGACACCACCTAAAAACCTCCCCACAAATTGTGTTAAAAATATCATCAAATTGGGGAATACGATGCTAATTTTATCTAATCAGAATCTTTACCATGATTTAAGAAAAACAGTCCGTTCATGAAAGTAATCGACATTACGGGCACCACAACTTTTAAGTTATCCTATCTAAGCGCACTTGTTTCTTTGAATTCATTTCATTAGTTCAATCTAATATAAAATTTTTATTTACGTGGACGCAGGAAATTCCTTTGGGTGCTCTTGGTTTTCATAGGAATATATATATATATATACCTATATTAAAAAATATCGTTGCAGAATAATTTATCAGAAAAAAAGATAAGGTGAATATATATATTACCATCAAAGAATTTTACCATTTATTCCATCAAAAAAAAAAAAAAAATAGGGCAAAAAAAATTCCATCACAGAATTTTACCATTTATTATTGATAAGGTAAATTATATACTATATATATATATATATATATATATATATATATATATATATATATATATATATATATATATATATATATATATATGTGTGTGTGTATTTTTTTTATTTTTTTTTTTGACAAATTTGGGATATAGTCTACTAATCCTTATGTCTTGAAATAGTAAGTTGAATGTGATGGAATTAAAAGTTGCCTAATTTTTTACCTTCCCGTCAAAGCTTTCGCGGGGGAAAATAGGGGTGACGAAGGTTATACCAAATGGAAGGATAAGATTCTTTCAACTCATTCATTTTCACACAATAACTCTTCTCTTTAATTCGCTAGATTAAATTACACGAAAGAGAATATTTTCTTAGCCAATAAATACTCCCACTATGAACCATCTACTCGGCCTAGCAAACCAAAATACATAAACCTCAGAATAAAAAATGGTGATTGGAGCTGAATTCTATCCCCCAAGTGGGCTCAAACATCAGGGTTATGCTCATCAGGTTGAGGGGTATTACCAAAACCCTCAAAAAAACAGTAGCTATGCCCACATGGAGGAAGATTACTATGCAAAAGATGACTGCTACAACAGCAGTTCATCAAACATAAACATGAAAGCTAACCCATACATGACCCCCCATCAACCCATCAAACATGGCTTTGTTGGCCAAGAGGGTTATGCATATCAACAAGACAACTACTTTGGCCAAGCCCAGAAGCATAAGATGCATGACATCCATGGCGGCTATGGAAATAAGCACTCAAACGGCATGCACTTAGGTGAAGAAGGCTACTACAGTCACCCACCTACAGGCCATTATGGTAAGCACTCAAATGGCATGCATCGCAATGGAAGCTATGAAACTGAGCATGAGTCTTATACCCATATGGGGCCTAACCAATATGAATCGGAAAGCTATGATTATCATGTTGAGTCTCCTAATTATGCACACAAGAACACGAAGAACTGGGCTGCTCCTGGTGCTGAGTGGATTTCCAAGGGCTTGTAAGATTATAACACATAAACCGTAGCTATGTTGCGCGACAAGCAGCTTTATCTAATGATAATAATTTCCCTATGCAAGTTTGTGTACTCTATATTTGGTGTGTAATGATGATAATAAATAATATTAAGTTTGTTTGGCTTAATGGTGAAATCTGGACAACTTAATTAAGATATAAAAGAACCCAGCAAATCTTGTGGCAAAACAGACCGGACTATATTTATATTGTCGGGTGGTGTATATATAAGACATCTAACTGTGTTTGACTGAATTGTATAGGGTTTTTAATGCACCGAAAATAAAAAAATTGGTGGGATGCGTCCACCCTAGCCTTCACCCTAGTTCCGTCCCTGGCAAAATTGTTCATGTTCTTGCAATAATTGATTTAACTAAAACAAAGGTTAAATTATGCAGGGAAACATCAAAATATATATATATATATATATATATATATATATATATATATATATATATATATATATATATATATATGCGAGCTTTGTGAAAGGTAGAACATTTAGATGTGTAGTGTGCGCACTCAGTGTCAGACGCAAGATGTTGGCCGGGGGCAATAACATAATAAATTAAAAATCTAAGGGTGGGGTGGAGGGGAAATAATAAACATAAAGTGCATAGTAGTGTTTTTTCCGACTCAAGGATTGACAATGACCCTCACCTTAGTTGTATGCAGTGTTTATAACAACCCAAGAAGTAATTTGATGATGGGTATTACTGCCTTTTCAAAAAAAAAAGTGTTTCAACAGTTAAAATTCATAAAAATTATTTTCAGTTTGAGTTAAAATGCCATTAAATACGGAAAAAGAGATTTTGTCCGAGTTAAAGTTTTTTATAAATATCCTAGAATGGGATTAATATAAGGGGGAATGAGGGGGAATGACATAAATATTTAATCAATTGAGTAGAAGGACAGTCTTTTAAAACTTTTGCATAAAAGACAAAACTATTTATTCACTGTCGAAACTCACTGTCTAAATTCACTGTCGAAATTCACTAATTTTCAAAATTCATTGTCGAAAGTCACTGATTTTTGGGATTCACTGTCGAAATTCACTAATTTCGGGATTCACTGGGGAGATTCACTGATTTTCAGGATTCACTGTTTGTCCTTCTCGCTATAAAAATTATGCAGTTGTCTTTCTCTCTATAAAAAATATGTAGCATGTCATGTTACTTAAAAATATTTCAGATTGTGTCATTATCCCTAATTTCCCATTAATAATAATGGACAAAAACAATTATTTAGAGGAGTTACCTAAAATACCACAGATCGATGTTATATATATTCGTGTGTTGTGTGATTAGTACCAAAATTATTCTTGTGTTGTGGATGCAGCAGAATCTTGTTGGGAGAGATCCCCACTTTTTGTGCTCGACATTATCTCGAATGATTAGTTTCAAACAATTTTGTGAGGATATTTTACGAAAGGAAACAAATAATAAATAAATAAACTAAGAGAAGCAAACGAGCTGCTGCGATAGAAAGAAAGAAGAGGACGATATCAACAACAACGGCTTGGTGATCACGAGGTATATGAATGTACATATTGTTATATATATTGTTGGACACATTTTTTTTTTAAGGATACAAATTAAGTCAACCAAGGAGGTGAGGACGTGAGTGGAAGCAGTAGCCATTATGGGAAAGCAGCCGGGATCGATCTTTTATGTTTGTTACAAGACGAGGTCAGAGAACTAAAGCACACAGAAGAAAACTAGTTCCTAGGGATCCTAAGCCCTCGCATATCTTCAGCTAAAGTAGCTATAACCTCCTCAGGAGGATCCTGCACTCTGGTGACTTCATAGTCCATTTGCTACCCAATTCTGGTCATTTGATCTACAACTCTATTGGCTTATCTCAGTTTTTAGGTCACCCTCACATCAATTCCATACTCTTTCATGGCCACAGTGTCATCAATGATAGCAAGGCTATCCTCACTTTTGCTCTTTATGTTAATGGCTAGAACAATTGTCACGGAGTCAGACTCAACCTCCAATGAATGGAAACCATAGTCCTTATCAATCCAACTTGCTTCTTTGATGGCCAAGTGTTCAGCAGTAAATATCTTGTTTCTGCCTGGCCATAGCCCCAACAAAACCTCTGATCCATCTTCCATCATGATCTCTGAACACTACTAATAGATATTTTGTATGGAAAAGTGTATTTCATTGGTGTAAACCGTGTACTGTGTAGTGTGTATATATATAAATTGGGGAATAATCTGGAGTATTCTAGAAATATCTACTCAATAAATACAAATATATCCGTAATGAATACAAAATAATATAATATCTTCTAATACTCCTCCTCAATCTGGACGAGGGGAGTGAAGGCCCAGCTTGGACTTAAAGTGAACAAATTGTAGACGAGAAAGCGGCTTGGTTAAAGCTTCAGCAAGTTGATCGGAACTAGTGACGTGAGAAACCTGAATGAGTCCCTATTGAACTTGATCTCGGATGTAATGATAATCGATGGCAACGTGCTTCATTCGAGAATGAAAAACCGGATTAGCGCATAATTGAGTAGCACCCACATTGTCATAGAACGGGGGAAGTCAACTGTGAAAAGCCAAGGTCGGTGAGCAAGTAGGAAAGCTCAGCAGCAGTGGCAACAACAGAACGGTATTCAGCCTTCGTGGAGGACCGTGCAATGGACGTCTGCTTTTTAGAACTCCACGAAACAAGGTTTCACCGAGGAAAACTAAGTAGGCAGAGGTGGACGAGTAATCATCAACTTTGTTACCACTCCAGTCAGCATAAAAAAGACATGAAGCGCAAGTGGGGACGTAGAGAAAAGTTGTAAGCCTTCATGCAACGTACCATCTAAATACCGAATAACACGCTTGACAAGGGCCCAATGATAATCCGTATAAGAATTCATGTATTGAGAAAGCTTATTAACCATGTAAGCAATGTTCGATTGCGTAAATAAAAGATACCGTAGCGCACCAAGAATCTGACGAAACTGAGTAACATCTGAATACGGAAGGGCGGCGGAATCACTAGGATTAAAGGCATCCGGGGGAAGCGGTGTGGACACCGGTTTGGAGTCCTACATGTTAACCCATGAAAGCAACTCATGAATATACTTGGTTTGCGTGAGAAAGAGACCCTGAGAGTTGGGAGTGACCTCAACACCCAGAAAATAGGATAATGCGCCAAGATCCTTAATAGAAAACTGTTGGCCAAGCTGGTCAATAACCTGCTGAACCTGAGAGGAAGAACTGTCAGTAACAACAATATCATCGACATACACAAGTAATATGGTAATGCTATTGGAAGTACGATAAATAAAGAGAGAGGAATATGTAGCAGAATTAACAAAGCCAATAGAGTGAACAAATGACCGCAATTCATGATACCAAGCCCGAGGTGCCCTTTAACCCATAAATAGCCTTATGCAACTTGAAAATATAAGTAGGATGGTCAAAATCCACAAAACCATGTCGTTGAGTCATATAAACAGCCTGAATAAGGGAACCCTGCAAAAAAGCGTTATTGACATCTAATTGCTTGAGAGTCCAACCCATGGATACCGCAATACTAAGAACCAAATGAATAGTTGTGGGTTTGACAACAAGACAAAATGTCTCAAAATAAGCAATGCATGGTCGCTGCGTGAATCCTTTGGAAACCAAACGAGCCTTATAGTGCTCAATCGGCCATCCGAATGTCGTTTGATCTGAAAAACCCTTTTGCAGCCGACCACATTAAGAGTCGAATCGGGAGGAACAAGGGACCCTGTGCCATTGTGCACAAGCGCATCAAACTCTTCAGACATAGCAAGACGCCAATGAGAACTCTGTAAAGCCTGTTTAGCGGTGGAGGGATCAGTATCAGAATATTGAGAATCCAACTGGGCAATAAGGTTTAGGAGGTGGCAGGGTTTAAAGATATTATTGCGAGATCGGGTAACCATAGGATGAGGGAGAGGGGGAGGTGATAAGGAAATGGACAAAAGGGGGGAAGACGAGGTGGATGAGGACGAATAGGGAGAGGCCGGGTGTGGTGGGGAAGGAGGAGGGGATGAGGAAGGATAGGAAGTAGGAGTTTCTTGGAGGAATGGAGGGGAAGGAACGACATGATCCAAGATCAGAGTAAAGGACAGGCGAGACTAAGTGATCAATGGACGGAATGTCGGGATTTGGAGATGTGGAAGCAAAAGGAAATATATCCTCAACAAAAGGAATATCACATGAGACATACATACGAGCACCAATCTTATCATAGCAGAGATAAGCACTTTGAATGAGGGAATAGCCAAGGAAAACGCATGGCATGGAGGAGGACTCCAGCTTATGTTGATTGTAAGGTTTGACCCATTGGTAACAGAGGCAACCGAAGACCTGAAGTTTGGCGTAATTAGGGGGAGTGGACAGAATTTTTTCGTGAGGGGATAACATGGCCAGAGTTTTGGTAGGTATACGGTTGAGAGATAAACAACAGTACTAACAACATAGGACCAATAAGTGATGGGCATAGAGTCTTGTGTAAGTAGAGTGGGGGGAAATTTCAACAATATATAAATGACGGCTTTTGGATATACCATTATGTTTGGGAGTGTGAGGTGGGGAAGTGTGATGGGCAATGCCATAAGATGCAAGGAAAGGATGCAAAGCAATGAACTCAGTACCGTTATCATAGTAAAGGGTTTTAATCGAGGCCGAAAGGAGCTTCTCAACGTATAGTTTAAACTTTATGAAAACAGAAGTAACATCATATTAACGGGTTAAAGGGTAAAGCCAGATAAAACGTGTAAAATGATCAACAAAAAAACATAGTATTTATAACCTTCAATCGAATAAATAGAAGCAGTCCGAACATCAGAAAAAACGTCTAAGGGTTGAGAAGAGTGCAATGTAGATTCTGAAAAAGGAAGCCAGTGGCTTTTATTATGAAAACAGTCATCACAGGGGGAAGAATTAACAGACAATAAATCCAAATAATTTTTTTTAACCAAAAATTGAATAATGGGAAAGGCAGGGTGACCACAACGATGGTGCCAAGTCGAGGTGGTCATTTTATTAATTGAAAAGGTAAACAAATGTTTGGAGGACCAGGAGTAGACTCCATCTTTAGTCTGACCCTAGTAGAGGCAACGGCTCGTCCGTAAGTCTTTCACCAAAAAAGAGTCAGATAAGAGTTCAATAGTGACAAAGTTATCAGAACAGAATTTAGATACAGCTAACAGGTTGTGGGAAAGGTGAGGAACACATAATACATTTGATAAATGAAACGAAGAAATGGAAGCAGAACCAATGTGACTAATAGAAAGTGCACGAACATTGTTGGACTTATTTCTTAGTTTTGATGATGAGTGCCATACTAGCTGTTATAGTGCAAAGGCAAAAAGATGTCTAGATAAAATGTATAGGTTTATTAGAGTTTGATTCATAAATAGGTTTAATCAAACAAGCACTGTAAAAGGCTGCTGATTGATATCAGCAGACTGGTCTAGGTCGCAGGGTAGATAGGTCGCAGACCGGTCCGGAACCCGCCGAAGACCGAAGACCGAAGGCCGAGGGTTCAAACTCGCTTAATGAAGGCTAAGGGATCAAACTTAGTAATCAAAGTCAAGGATATGGAATCGATTTTAGGCAAGTCCGTGATGACCTAAACCGATTACATATGCCTTGTGTAGAAGGTCTAAGTTCCACAAGTTGGATGATGTTTGGAACTTGGTTATATTTAAAATGATGTAATCTAACTTCACAAATAAAAGTTAGATAAAAGTAATCACCGGATTATATTTTACGTACAAAATAATGATGTTCAAATAGATCGATTGGTATTACATACAGATCGATGAACCCGCCGATATATACCTCGATTAACTCAAGATTATTGGAAGATTACATGGATAAGAACACCAACTACCTCTCGACTTATCAAGCAAATCAAAGGCCGAGATTAAAAAGACGTTGGGATGATCCTTATTTTTATCCATTGGATACAAGTCAAAGGGGTGGACAGATCGCATCCGTCAAAAAGTAATCCCGACAAAGGTCGGGCGATCCCATGAATAGTGACAGAATGCGTGCGTATGGGACAAATACAAGGAACGGTCACATTTGAATTTTAAATTCAAGTCACATGCACTCTTACCTATAAATAGAGGACTTTCAACTCAGAAACTAGATGATGAATTTTGGGAAAAACTTTAAGTAACAATACTGAGCCGAAAAACACCCCGCCGAACCTACCGAGCTTAAGACCGCTCGATCTAGTTATCTTCTTCAAGTGCATTCTCGTGTTCAAGCCGCATCAAGCATACACACTTGAAGACCGCAAGCCGCCGATTACATCATCCTAATCAAGCCGCCGCAACCGAATCATTTATTTGATTCATTCTTTATCTTATAAAGAATCTCGCCGAAGACAAGAAGCATCCGTCGGGTGTGAAAGACTCGTTGGTTTGTGGTGGAGCCGGTGAAGAGGCAATCCTACCCTTCAAGGACCAAGTGGAAGACTCGGGAGCAAAGAATCCTACCGTTCCCGCTTTCGCTTGTGAAGCCGTAGTTATTGGTGAAGGACAAGCAACCTAGGATTCTTTGTAACAGATAACTCAAAGATCACTAGTGAATTTCCTCCAACATCACAGAGAAGAGTGGACCGACAGATTACATCACCCGGAACCACTATAAAATCTCTCTACTTACTTACCGCATTTACTTTCTCGCACTTAGTCATTATCCATATCAACCCGCCGAATCTAGCAACCGAAATCACACACATACACTACCGAGTATCTAATACTTAGTAACATATTTAACAACAAGTAACAAGGCTTAATTTTGATATTATTCCGCCGCACAAATTTAGCAAATCGAACCGTCGCAGACTACGTTTATCGCCAGTTATCGAGGTCTCGCAGACTATCGAAGTATCGCGTGCCGCCGAAGTTGCGTAATTTGTTAACTCCAAAGTTTTAAGTGTTAAGTTTATTCACCCCCCCCCTCTAAACTTAACTAAAGCCTTTTCAAGGGACCAACAATTGGTATCGGAGGAGTGCTTCTGTTCTGAAGGAATCCTACTTGTTGTACTTGTGAAAATTCTTTAAAAATTTCTTTCAAGTTACTGATTTTCAAGACTTGCATCATGGACAACACACAGTATGCTAGAACTATGTTGATGTGTTCTCTTGACAGATTTGATGAGTATAAACGTCGAATGCGTGTGCATATCTTGTCGCTACTCATGATGAGATGATGGATGTACTAACCGAAGGACCACCGGAGATTACAAAGGCAAGAATAAAGGGTGACAGAACCGAGTACATTCCTAAACCAAAGAGAGAATGGAATGCGTAAGACAGTAAAAAGAGCAAACCTCAACAACATTGCTATTGATATCATCTACGTAACCTTGGATAGCAATATGTACATGAAGGTCAAAGATTGCAAGACTCGTAAAGGAACTTTGGGATAAGATTCACTTAATCCGTGAAGGCACCGATGCAATAAAGAAGAACAAAATCGTGTGGCCGAAAAAAGGTTTCAAAAGTTCAAGATGCTACCTAATGAAACCATTGAGCAAATGGAATCAAGATTCAATGCTATATCGATGAACTTACCCCGCCGAGTGTAAGTTATTCAAAAGAGGAAGTAAACACCAAAATCTTGGAAGCTTTACCTCGCAAGAGATGTTTGGAAAATGAAGGTGACCGCAATTGAAGAAATGAGAAAGTTGCATGAAGAAGATACCTTCAAATTGTTCTCTCGATCTTAAGGCCTATGAATTTAGCAAGAAGTCGGTGCCCGAAATCGAAAAGGAAGAGCCAAAGACCACCGCATTGGCTCGCATCACATCATGAAGAAACATCGAGGACAGATGATATGCTAGATGAAATGCAAGAGCAAATTGCCCTACCGAGCAAGAAAATCGAATGATGAAGACCGGAAAGGCCCCTACAAGAAATTTCACAAAGAGGCCTACCGAAAGAAGAAAAGAAGAACCAAAGAAAGATAATGACTATCTATGCTTTCATTGCAAGAAACCAGACACTTCGTACCCGATTGTCCCGAGTTGAAACAAGGCAAAGAACCCGATTATCTTTGCTTCAACCGTAAGAAGCCCGGACATTTTAGACCCGATTGTCCGTACCTACCGAAGACCAAGAGTCAACAAAGAAGACATGGCAAGAAGGCTATGGTTGCCGAAGATGAATCAGATATGAAGTGGAATCAAAAAGGAAATGAATCGATGACACAAAGACTTGTTGCCGATATGGAGGATTATGCTTTGATGGCCAATATGGATGAAACCGAGGAGGTATACAACACCGTATCTATAAACACTCCCGCCGGAAGTGATTGTGAATCAACCCGTGGTTCAAATCCTAGAAATTCTGACAACAATGAGACTTTGGATGCCATCCTTAATAAACCGAGGATAATACAATCTGGTTACGAGGTTGTGAAGGCCGAAAAAGAGGCTCTTGAGTTAGAAGTTGGAAGATTGAAAGCCGAATTAAGGGTTTTCAATGGTAAGGAAAAAGAAGTTGGACGTAAATCGATAAGTCCGTCGAACATCCAAGCCTCCTCGAATCCGCTCGAACCATCTTGTTCCAATACGCATACAAATCGTGAGAAAGGCTTATGGAGATAGAACTCGGGCTTGGATTTGGAACTCGAATCTAACAAGAGTGGATCCAAGAAGGTTACCGAACCCGCACTCGCATTTGGTCCTAAGTTTGTGCCCGCACTAGATCCATCTCCCAAGCAAGGCCGCCGAAGCAAGAAAAACCCAATGAGAATGCCTCAAGGAAGCAAAATCGTAAGTCTCGAAGTCAACGCCTCCTAGTAAAATGAATAAATCTAAAAATAGGACTCGCTATGCCTTCTAAGCTCGCCGATAGCAGACTCGCTACTAAGTCTCCGCCGGACCACGTAAGGGAAAGAAACAAATATTCCAAGGATAAGAATCCTAAATCCAAAAATGTTGATCATTCAAGGGATACTTATCTCAGGGGAAAGGTAGACCGTTCCCCGCCGATAATGATTGGAATATTCCCGCATCTAATGCTAGAAACAAGTAAGTATAACCATACTACTAGGGTAAAACCTAGGCAATGGAATCAAGCAGAGGACTTACACAAGACCTCAAGCCAGACTCCATATTACAGGGGCGTCCCTAACAGTACAAAGACACCTATGGTTATGCAAATGTTTCTAACAACAAGAATCATTTCAAACAAACATTATGTACCAAAAGGCCGTAAAACATATGTGGTTCCTACACAACCTACCGTTAGAACCTATGGATGTGTGGAATACATGTATGAACCAAAGTATGAACCAAAGTATGACACATTTAGGAGAAGACCTTATGGAAACATACCAAGGGTCATGCTTGCCATCGACCACTATGGACCCAAACAGTTTGGGTACCTAAAATGCACTAACTTTGTTTTGTAGGTGTCCGGTACTTTGACAAAGGATGTTCCGTACACATGACAAAGAATAAGCACTGTCTAACAAACTTTGTGGCAAAAGATGGTCCAAGGGTGAATTTTGGCAACAAAAATACACCCGGATATACAAGAGGATATGGCACACTTATCGAAAATGGACTTACAATCAAGAATGTGGCATATGTGGAGGACCGGACTACAACTTGCCGAGCACCGGACAATTCCGGATATGGGATACAAGGTCACTTTTGACAAAAACAATTGTATTGTCATTAGTGAGAGAGGTGATCAAGTTGTACTTGTCGGTAGAAGGCAACAGAACATGTATGTTGTGGATTGGTCTACCGCAGCCTTCCGTAAACTCGCCCGATTGTGCATACCAAATCCGAACTCAATTGGTTATGGCACAAGAAGTTAAATCACTTGAATTTTGATGATATTAATCAGCTTGGTGAAAAAGAAGTTAGTGATTGGTTTACCCGAGATCACATTCAAGAAGGATGCTATATGTGATGCATGTCGCAAGGTAAACAGATAAAGTCAAGTTTCAAGTCAAAGACTAAACAATCAACTAACAGAGTGTTGGAGCTTATGCATATGGATCTTTTTGGACCAATAACTCCAACAAGTGTAACAGAAAGAAATACACCTTAGTAGTTGTGGATGATTTTTCTAGATACACCCGGGTGATATTTATGAACAAGAAAAGTGAGACACTCCAAAGCATGCCTAATCTTTTGAAGAGATTACAAAATGAGAAAAGTTTAACAACATAAAGATAAGATCGATCGTGGTACCGAATTTCTCAACAAAGTTATAAGAGAATATTGTGAACGTAATGGTGTACTACATCAACTTGCCGTCGCCGGTACACCTCAAAAAATGGGGTTACCGAAAGAAGAAACAGACATTAAAGGAAGCAGAAGAACGATGATTTGTGAAGCATTGCTACCCGAAAGATATTGGGTCAAGCAAGAATACAAGATGCTATACACAAAATAGAACTTCAAGAACAAGAAGCCGCCGAAGACACCCTATGAGGTCCGGAATGGAAGGATACCCAACATATCCTATTTCCATCCATTTGGAAGTAAATGTTTTATTCTAAATCACAAAGTTCATTTGAAAACATTCCAACCTAAATCGATGAAGGCATATTCTTGGGATATTCTTCGCCGCAGAGCATTCAGTGGTACCGAACAAGAGGTCACTAAAACATGAAGAAACAATCCATGTTGTGTTTGATGAACCTAAGTTTACCGGAATGGAAGATGAAGATCATGAACTCGCTAGGAATCAACAAGTCACCGATCCAGATTGTGTTGAAGTTTTGGAAAGATTCAATGACTTAAAAGTTTCGATATCGCCTCGCCGAACACCCCGCCGACAATGTTACCGATGCAACAATCGAAGCAGCTTCAAGGATCCGCCGACCCCCATGTAGAAGAAACTACAAAGCAGACCCTACCGAAGATGATGTTCCCGAAAATCAAAATAACCAAAATCCTCAATGGTTAAGGAATCACCCCGTCGAACAAGTTATTGGCAATGTACAAGAAGGTGAGAGGACTAAGACAACCGGAAGCTATGTTTACATGTTTTCTATCTCAAATGGAACCTAAAGTTGTTGAAGAAGCAATTTCGCATCCAGATTGGATAATTGCTATGCAAGAAGAATTAAATGAATTTGAAAGAAATCAAGTTTGGACACTAGTTGAAAGGCCAAGTCATGCAAATATCATTGGTACTAAGTGGGTATACGTAAATAAACTTGATGAATCATGTACCATTGTGAGAAATAAGGCCGACTAGTTGCAAAAGGCTATTCTCAAGCGTAAGAATAGATTTTGATGAAACTTATGCACCCGTTGCAAGATTGGAAGCTATCGATTATTCCTAGCACATGCTGCATATAAGAACTTCAAAGTATATCAAATGGATGTCAAGAGTGCATTTTTGAATGGGATCCTAGAGGAGGAAGTGTATGTTCAACAACCTCCTGGATTTGAAGTTAAAGATCAAGAAGATAAAGTGTATAGACTCAACAAAGCACTTTATGGATTGAAACAAGCACCAAGAGCATGGTATGAGACTCTATCTCAATTCTTGGTAGACAATGGTTTCACAAAAGGCACCATTGACAAGACTCTTTCGAATCGTTGAAGGGACAAGACTTCGCCGGTACAAATTTATGTGGATGACATAATATTTGGTTCGAGAATGATTTACTTTGTGAAAAATTTGCAAATCTAATGAAGAGCAAATTCCAAATGAGTATGATGGGAGAAATGAATTACTTTTTGGGATTGCAAGTCAAACAAGTGAATTATGGAATCTTCATTCATCAAACCAAGTATACCAAGGAGTTGCTGAAGAAGTTTGGTATGGAAAATAGCACTAAGAATTCAACTCCTATGAGTACAAACATCAGATTAGATGAAGATAAAGAAGGCAAAGATGTTGATCGACCTTATACGTAAGGATGATAGGCGTCCGTTGTACCTCACCGCCAAACAGACTCGATATATCCTTTGCCGTAGGTGTTTGTGCAAGATTTCAATCTAAACCTAAAGAAAGTCATTTAGGTGCGCTTAAGAGAATTCTCAAGTATCTTAAAGAGACTTTGGGAGTAGGGATATGGTATTCCAAGGAAGGAAGCTTCAAAGTAATATCCTACTCGTATTCCGATTATGCTTGGATGCAAGATTGATAGAAAAAGCACCTCGAACCCGTCGCTAATGGGAAATAGATCGGTCTCCCGGTTTAGCAAGAAACGAAATTCTATTTCAACTTCCACCGCCGAAGCCGAATACATTGCCGCTTTGGAAGCCGCCGTGCACAAGTACTATGGCTAAGACAACAATTAAGGGATTATGGAATTGAAGAAAGGGAAATTCCAATCATGTGTGACAACACAAGTGCAATTGCAATCACGTAAAATCCCGTTTTGCATTCAAGAACCAAGCACATTGATGTGAGACATCATTTTATAAGAGATCATGTTGAAAAGAAAGATGTGGTGGTTCTATACATTCCTACCGAAGATCAACTTGCCGATATTTTCACTAAACCTCTTGACAAAGGAAAGATCCGCTAAATTAAGGACCGAACTTGGAATCATAAAGATTGACTGATATTCAAGCGGTAATCGGAATTCACCAAGGGGATTAGTCTTTGCTATGTTGGGTGAGCTCACTTAGCGATTAGTCATTGGTATCAACAATTCCATGTACTTATGTTTGGACAATTGAGCAAATGAGGTTGCCAAGGGGATTGGTCTTTGTCATTTTGGGTGAGCTCACTTGACAGAGTCATTGGTATAAAACCTCATCTTGTATTATCAATTGAACAAAACAAGAAGAAAACAAGGATCAAGAGAGTAATTTTGTCGCCAGTCCGCCGAAGTCTACTTATCAAGACACCGCCGAGCCCTTAACTATTATTCCACCGCTTGTAATCGTGATTCCTCACCCGATGAGGTTATTAAGTCTATCGGAAGTGAACAAAGTTGTTGTTGAGCAATCTCACAAGAAATCCGCCGTACAGCCCGCTTGTAGAAGATGTTATTGGTGAATCTACCGAAGTGCACAGTTGTTGTTGAGCAATCCGTCGAAGAACCACAAAGAATCTACCGAACCTACCGTGGTAGTTGAAGAAGTGATTGAAGACTTGATTGAAGACCCCGCAAGTTTGGCAATAGTTCGGGGGAAGAGCACTCGTCGCTAACCCCGCCGATGAGCATGTGAGTCGGGGGAATCAAGTGTGATACAAATGGAAGTAGTAGGTACAACTACACAATCACAAAGAACTCCGCCGATTTTCAAACATCCGTGAAGAGACCATGGGTCCGCTTGTTGGGACCTTTGGCGGTCAACAAGCCACCGAAGTCGCTCCCAGAGATCTTTCATGCCCTTTGAAAGGCATGTGAAAGAGAGGAAGAAAACTGAAGAATCTGTGGATCCCAAACTTCAGCAAATTGCTAATTATTTTCAATGGAAGTTTGGTTTCTACAAGAAACAAAAGCCAGCTGCTAAACCTATGACTGATTTTGAAGAATGGGCTTTTAACAATTTGGGAGTGGAGAACTTGCTGGATCTGGTTGATACCACTCTGCTGCAATCCAGACTGATGGATCTATTTGATGAGCAACAGAAGGAGGAGGGTATTAAGTTCGTAGATCCAAGAGATGGAGATGATGATTCTTCCTCATCATCTGACTCAAGGGGAGATTTCCCCTCAGGACAGGAGAACCCAGGTTGGGACTGCATTGATAAATGATCCACCTGCACAACAGTCCACTGGTACTGGTAAGTCTGCTGAGGGCCAGCAGACTGAAGAAATGGATGAGGATCTACAAGATCTCACCATGGATGATCTAGAAGCATTGATCAATGAGGGAATTACATTGAGTGATGGTAGGCTAGTTGATGAATCTGCTACATTTCATGTTGTAGAGCCTGCTGGACAACCTAAAGATGAACAGATTGTTGATTTGGATCAGAAAAAGTCAGTGACTTTAGTGAACCAAGTGCTAGTTCTGAGGAATCCATTGAATATCAAGATGGATTTGACATTGAAGGCACTCTTACTAAAACTGCCATCATCCTGCACAAGATTGGTCATGCAGAAGGTTTTCAAGTGGATAATACCAATATCTTTAATCCACAGAAACCGAAGAGGAGGTACAAAGTTGTCGGGGGGTACAAACAAAGACTCCGGACAAAGGTTGGAACAGAGGTACAGGTTTGCCGAGTCTCAAACAAAGACTCGGACACAAAGTTGGGAACAAACTTTGGGTTTGGAGGAAACCCCTGCTGTTGCTGAGGCTGCTGTAGTGGAGCCTTCTGGAGCCAAGACCACTGTAGGGAAGGATAATCAGCAGGCTGCTGGTGTTAATCAAGAAGAACAACCGCCGGATTATGACTACAGTGATGAAGAATTTCAAATTTTTGGACAAGAAGAAGTTGCTGAGGAACCTGCACAAGATCCAACATGGAAGACATTCTTGGTGCAATGGTTGAGGAAGGACCTCCCCCGCCGGGAGAGATTTGAGTAAAGCAATGGTCATCGCAGACAACAGTGCACAATATAGAGTTGAGGAGCCTATCGATGGACCTACCGATAGTAGAATGACTAGTGGAGTGCCAATTGAAGTTGTCAATGAGTTAAGAACTGTAAGAAATGACATGCAACAGCTTAAGAACTCAATTGGACAGTAAGAACAAAGATTTGAAGAACTCGATGAAGATGGTAAATGATAACGTACAATCTATCGATACAAGCTTGCTTCAAACTTTGCATCTACTCAAAATGCTATGAATGATTTGATACTAGATGTCGTGGGTATCAAAGTTGGAAATAAAGCCAAAGACAAGTCTCTAAAAGACCAACTTCTTTCCATACATGAGAAACTTGACAAGCTTGTCAAGCTCCTAAACCCGCCGAGCTCGCTCGCCGCACAACAACTCGCTATGCCCGATCCCAAACTCACCGAAAGGATCAACAGACCGGAGGAGACATTGCAATCTAGGATCACTACCATTGATACTAGAACCGGAACCATGGAAGGCCAATTGCATAGAGTGATTGTATCACAGAGGGTATTCATGGCCTCATCTCCCGTTTTGTTGATGATGTCACTAAGGGGGAAGAGGGCAAATCACCGCAAAGAAAGGAGGCCGCAAGACTCTTTGCACGTAAAAGATGGATTGATGATACAAATGCTTTTAGGAGACCCGCACTGCGAGTTCAACTCACCGATGATCTCCCGTCACAATACAAGAAAGAATTTTATAACGTAGGAGACCTTACCATGATATGGGATTTCATGAAGGCCTTAACTCTTTCTTGAGTTTGAAATTTTGGGAGGCAAGAGTCGAGCCTTAAGGTCAAATTACGAGGAGGCAGAGGTGGAAGAAGTGGCGAGGTGATAGGGTGTTGCCTATTACAAAATCAAAAGACTCACTTAATGAATTCAAGGATCTTTATATGAGATTTGGATTCGAGTGAATGATATCAATCTTGTCCCGCTCGAAGCATGGAATTGGTGGAAACAAGTCAACTCTTATATTGATTTCACACTTATTGAAAATGAATGGATGAGGGACATGATAGAAGAAATTAGAGCCTATCAAGAGCAAGCTGAGAAGGTTAGACAAGAAAGAGAGAAGAAACAATAGATCAGCTACTTATCATTATTTTATCTTTGCTGATGCTAGATTGTAATACTGTGAACAAATATTTATAATGAGAAATGACTGAATTTGTTCTGTTTTTGTTTTTATCTTTTTGCTTTGCTGATTAGGTGAGGGTAGTGGCATCATCACCAAAAAGGGGGAAATTGTTGGACTTATTTCTTAGTTTTGATGATGAGTGCCATACTAGTCGTTATAGTGCAAAGGCAAAAAGATGTCTAGATAAAATGTATAGGTTTATTAGAGTTTGATTCATAAATAGGTTTAATCAAACAAGCATCGTAAAAGGCCGCCGTTTGATATCGCAGACGGTCTAGGTCGCAGGGTAGATAGGTCGCAGACCGGTCCGGAACCCGCCGAAGACCGAAGACCGAAGGCCGAGGGTTCAAACTCGCTTAATGAAGGCTAAGGGATCAAACTTAGTAATCAAAGTCAAGGATATGGAATCGATTTTAGGCAAGTCCGTGATGACCTAAACCGATTACATATGCCTTGTGTAGAAGGTCTAAGTTCCACAAGTTGGATGATGTTTGGAACTTGGTTATATTTAAAATGATGTAATCTAACTTCACAAATAAAAGTTAGATAAAAGTAATCACCGGATTATATTTTACGTACAAAATAATGATGTTCAAAGACGATTGGTATTACATGTAAGAACCGATGAACCCGCCGATATATACCTCGATTAACTCAAGATTATTGGAAGATTACATGGATAAGAACACCCAACTACCTCTCGACTTATCAAGCAAATCAAAGGCCGAGATTAAAAAGACGTTGGGATGATCCTTATTTTTATCCATTGGATACAAGTCAAAGGGGTGGACAGACCGCACCGTCAAAAAGTAATCCCGACAAAGGTCGGGCCCCATGAATAGTGACAGAATGCGTGCGTATGGGACAAATACAAGGAACGGTCACATTTGAATTTTAAATTCAAGTCACATGCACTCTTACCTATAAATAGAGGACTTTCAACTCAGAAACTAGATGATGAATTTTGGGAAAAACTTTAAGTAACAATACTGAGCTGAAAAACACCCTGCTGAACCTACTGAGCTTAAGACTCGCCGATCTAGTTATCTTCTTCAAGTGCATTCTCGTGTTCAAGATGCATCAAGCATACACACTTGAAGACCGCAAGCCGCCGATTACATCATCCTAATCAAGCCGCCGCAACCGAATCATTTATTTGATTCATTCTTTATCTTATAAAGAATCTCGTCGAAGACAAGTGAAGCATCCGTTGGGTGTGAAAGACTCGTTGGTTTGTGGTGGAGCCGGTGAAGAGGCAATCCTACCCTTCAAGGACCAAGGGAAGACTCAGAGCAAAGAATCCTACCGTTCCCGCCGCCTTGAAGCCATAGTTATTGGTGAAGGACAAGCAACCTAGGATTCTTTGTAACGTATAACTCAAAGATCACTAGTGAATTTCCTCCAACATCACAGGAGAAGAGTGGACCGACAGGATTACATCACCCGGAACCACTATAAAATCTCTCTACTTACTTACCGCATTTACTTTCTCGCACTTAGTCATTATCCATATCAACCCGCCGAATCTAGCAACCGAAATCACACACATACACTACCGAGTATCTAATACTTAGTAACATATTTAACAACAAGTAACAAGGCTTAATTTTGATATTATTCCGCTGCACAAATTTAGCAAATCGAACCGTCGCAGACTACGTTTATCGCCAGGCTACGAGGTCTCAAAGCAGACTATCGAAGTATCGCAGTGCCGCCGAAGTTGTAGAATTTGTTAACTCCAAAGTTTTAAGTGTTAAGTTTATTCACGCCCCTCTAAACTTAACTAAAGCCTTTTCAAGGGACCAACAAACATCACCAATAATAATATCATCCAAATCTGTATAAGGATCATGCGAGGACAAAAGGTTGAGATCAGGAGTCATATGGTGCGAAGCACCACTGTCGAGCTGCTACGAGGAAGAGAGACATGTCAAGCGGCCAAACCTGAAAAATAATATTTTGTGTGTTTTTTATTTTTTGGTTTTTTTATTTGGCTGAACTTAAATATAAGAAAGAAAAAAGGGGACTACGGTCAAAGGACCAAAGGTCCAATTTACGGGGGAGCAACGAATGGGAGGGGAAATCAAAGGGGGTGGGAGACGATGGGGAATTGGCTGACGTTGGGAGATGGGGATTTGCTTATGGTTGGACGCCGGAAAGAACAGGTGTGGCGGCGCTGGAAAAATGGGATTGTGCGAGGAAGGAGGTTTTCCGGAAAAGAAGGGGTGGTGGCGGCCGGATCAGAAAAACGTAGTGTTAGGAAATTTACGCGGGAACGCAGCAGAATTCAAAAATTTATTTCCTTTTAACCAGGATCGACTTCGTTTAAGCAATAAACAAATAAGCTAGTAGACGCTGGTTATCTTGGTTGATCTAAAAGATCGACGCTTTGACCTTCTAAGGAGAGTAGTGGTGCACAGAGCCGCCCACGCGTTCGGCCTCTACCGCCAGTCCACACAAACAACCCGCCGGAATCCACCATTGGATTGCTACTAGAAAAATCTGGTTGCTAGACCGACCTTTTCTCTCTCATAAATCATTCTCTAAAAAGCTCTCTGATTTTTCACAAGAACTATTAGCATTTGGAATTGTGTTGTACGAAAGAGCTAGCCAACCTCTTGCCTATATAGGGTGTTGGGCGCCACTTATGAATCCCAATCTGATTGTGAGAAGCTTCCTAATAGATTGAAGAGAAAGAAAATATTTTCCTAATTAAATATGGAAAATAAATTTGATTGATTTATCTCATTTAATATTCAATATATTTACAAGATATATATTGAATATATCTTTATCTTAGTACCATAAATCTATTTTTCCAAAAATCAATTAATATCCAATATTAATATTATGGTAATCTTATTAATTAAATTGCACAATCCAAGTGTATCTTGTACACTACTATTGGCGCCACCTTTAGCCATAAATTGGCATCCGGAATATTCTTTAATTGATATAATGCTATGATTAATTAATTTGCAAAATACATGTGTATCAATATACACAAATAATTTCGACATATGTATACATCATATGTATATTTAATTAATCAACATAATTAATATCTTGTATTATATCTCTTCATAATTAATAAATACCACGATATTAATTTACCACTATAACACTTTATAGTATGAGACAAATTATTTCCTTATTTGGTTATCAACTAGAACCACATTTTAATCCGACTTGATGTTCATATGTGTGTGATCCAATAGGCTTCCGAATATGTTGGCCGCAGACACAAAGTGCAAATTACAAAAATGCCCTTCATGCCCAACGATCACGGGATAGCGTCTAACAACACACCATGACCCCTAATCATCGGAAGAGTCAAATGCAATGACTACTACTTTCATGTGAAACAGTTACCGTGTTAATAAAATCTTATTCCATACGGTCGTACGTCGAGTGTCAAACATCAATGACCGTATCTTATAATCTGGACATCATGCTCTCTCGAAATAACTCATTTACTTCCACTTTGCAAAGATTCAAGAGAGCAAGACATTCCTTATAATAAGGCCCTTTCGGATATTCACCCCTACTGATAGGGTAGATTTCCGGACGACCAAACATGTATACTCTGCATGCTTCAGTATCACACAAAATCACTACCGCATGATCGCCCCATGGCTAGGGGAAACCTTAATAGAGTCAAAGCATGACAATGCACACCGTGATGCCATGTAGACTCCGTTCCTAAGGATAATTACACAATCGCCACATAGTGTGACACTTAACAGTGTAAGTGGGCCAATCTAATGTACGCATTCTCTAATACACATCCACGTACAGTCCAAGTATCTCTACACTCGATAGACGAGATCTATCACTGCCCTTAAAGACAGAAGACATCTAATACGTGCTAGCATGTTTGAACTATCAATTCCATGTTTAATAGTACATCAGCCTAGAGACATTTAAGTATCAAACTTATTAAAGTGATTAGAGATCTCATCAACTATAATCGCCTATCATGGTTTTTCTATCACAGTTTAATACTAAGGACGTTATCATATAACAATTCACAATTGGTTCTTTAAAAGAACAGATAATATAACAACATAAAAGCCATTTAATATATGTATAATCATAAAGAAATAGTAGAAATGATCCGACCCGGTCGGATCCGGTCCAACCCGATTGGGGTTAGGACACTATCTCAACACGTAGGACGGAGGGAAAGATTTTGCGGAAGCAAAAAATGGATGATCGGGGGAATTGAATTCTCAATGCTCTGATACCATAATAGTATTTTGTATGGAAAAGTGTATTTTGTAAACCTTGTACAGTGTAGTGTCTACATATATACAATTGGAGAATAATCTGGGGTATTCTAGAAATATCTACACAATAAATACAAATATATCCGTAATAAATATAAAATAATATAATATCTCCTAATAACTCCACCAATTGCAATTTGTTCTGTTCCATAGTAATTTGTGTTGATACAACTAGCATCAATTCACATTTACCCCCCCCCCCCCCCCCCACCCACCCCACAAAGGGTGGTTACCAAGCAATCCGTTGTGTTTCTTTCCACACCAAGGAAATAAAGTTAGTTCCACAAACATTTATAAATTCATGAGCACAAAAAAGAATAGACCTAACAGAGTCATGAGTTCTATTCTTTCTGTGCTAAAAAATGTAATGGTTCCCGTCCTTCCATATTTGCCATAAACTAAACATGAAAAGAGTATTTACGGGGCTAACAAAACCTGTATCTCTAATAACCATGGAGTTAGTGGAATTAGAAACCACCCAATCATTAAAAGTTTCTTGATCATTGATATATGTATTTAACATACTCGAGGATCTCCAGATGTTTACAGCAAAGACAAGCTTTCTGAAAAGATGGTCAAGATCTTCACTATGAGAGTTGCATCTTTCACAAATGTCTGAATCACTCATCTTTCTTTTAGATCTTTCTTTATTAGTTAAAAAAAGTACTGCCAGATCAGAAAGATAAAAAATATTAATTTTGTGGGAACTCTGGCCTTCCACAATATTTTCCACATCTTAGAGCTGATACCACCGATGTTAGCATCATGAACCAAAGTCAGGTAGCAAGTCTTGGCTGTATAATTACCAGAAGGGTGTGTAACACAAATTTCGTTGTCCTGCAATTAAATTTAAAAAAAAGAAAGACAAGAAAATTGAAACAAATATAATTTTATTAATTTCAGAATGTGAGTGGGTACAATCTCTAGCAAAATCGCTATATCTACGGGACGCCTTTGATTCTCCTTTAATTTGGCCGAGAGTCGCGGGGACTTGTTTTCAGACTTGTCAGTACTCCTCCAGTTTGTTGGGAAGGATACTGGATTTATGGAAGATCTCCGGATATGGCGGATAATCTTCGGTATTTGTTGAAGAACTCTGGATATGACGGATAATCTTCATTACTTGGAGATGGCTTGGATGCTTTCGCGCTTCCTTGGTCTTCTCCTTTGATTTCTCAGAGGGTCGTGGTGACTTGTTCTCGGACTTTGGCGATGCTCCTCCTATTTGTTGGGAAGAAGACCTTTGTTTGTTGTTGAAGAACACTGGATATCCTGGTGGCCTTTGATTTGTTGAAGGACTCCGAATATGGTGGAAGACCTTTGATTGTTGTTGAATAACTCCGAATATGGTGGAAGACCTTCGATTGTTGTTGAAGAAATCCGGATGTGGTGGATGACCTTCGATTGTTGTTGAAGAACTCCGAATATGGCGGACGACCTTCAAATGTTGTTGAAGAACTTGAAGGCTTCTTTGTTGCTTCTTAGATCTTTTTTTTGTTGAAGAACTCCGGATTTGGCGGATGATCTTTGGTTGTTGGAGATGACTTGGAGGCTTCTCTATTACTCCTTGAATCTTCTCCGCGGTGGTTGAACAGAGGGCTTGATGCTTTATCTCTAACTTCTTAACCAATTACTATTGTGTTGATAACTTCCGGATATGGAGGAAGAACTATGATTTGACGAAGACTTGAAGGAATACTTTGTATTACCTTCAATATCTTAGATGAAGGGCTTCGACTTTGCGGAAGATCTTCGATGTTGAAGTAATCTTTAATGGTTCTTTGAAGCTTTTGATGTTCTTTATCTTCTTGAAGAACTTTGGATTTTCCCGGAAGATCTTCAAGTGTTGAAGGCAACTTTGTTGAAGAACTTCATGTCTTTTCTTGGAGGATCCTCAATGTTTTTTTATGTTGCTGCAGAGTTCTTGGTGTTCTTCTTCCAACAATCCTTCTTGCTTTTCACCAACTTTTCTGTGAAGATGCTTGCACCAACTCTGTGTTGCTGATGCTTTTCGATCTTCCCGCTTTTCTTGACTTTGGGTTGATCTTCAAGTGTTGAAGACGCATTGTTGGAGAAATCCATCTTTGTGTTGATCTTCGAGTGTTGAAGGCGCCTTGTTAAAGAGCCCCGTCTTTGTGTTGATCTTCGAGTTTTGAAGACGTCGTGTTGAAGAGCTCTACCTTTTGTGTTGATCATCGAGTGTTGAAGACGCTTTTCGATCTTCTTGGTTTTCTTGAAGAACTTGAAGGATTTCTTGGAAGATCTCCGATGCTTGAAGATGCTTTTTCTTGTGCTTGTTCTTCTGTGTTTCTGTGTTGTTCTTAAAGAACTTTAAGGATTTCTTGGAAGATCTTCGATGCTTCGGTGTTGTTGATGAATGAAGCTTTTTGCTCTGAGATTTCCACCAACTCTTCAATCACCACATCTTCGGTGTGTTGATGATTTCACCAACTCTGTGTTGCTGATTCTTTTATATCTTCTCGCCTTTCTTGACTTTGGGTTGATCTTCAAGTGTTGAAGACGCCTTGTTGAAGAACTGCGCCTTTGTGTTGATCTTCAAGTGTTGAAAACGCTCTTCGATCTTCTAGGCTTTCTTGAAGAGCTTTGAGGAATTCTTGGGAGATCTTCGAGGCTTGAAGACGCTCTTCGATCTTCTTGGCTTTCATGAAGAACTTCGAGGAATTCTTGGGAGAACTTCGAGGCTTGAAGACGCTCTATGCTTTTCCTTCCGTCTTTGTTCTTCGGTCTTTTCTCTAGTGTTATTCTGTGTTTCTGTGTGTCTTCTGTGTTTCTTCAAATGATCAAGGAATCTTATTTATAGTGGTAGATGAGAGCCTTTGAATTGATTTTAATGCGTCCACACTCATTTAATGCGTCCAGACTCCTGATTGATTTGCATTTAATGCATCCAGACTCCTGTTTGATTTGCAGTCCAGACTCTTGATTGATTTGCATTTAATGCGTCCAGACTCTTGATTGATTCCAACCATATTAGAGGATTGACATTTATTACAAATCAATCAAATTACTTACTAATTTATTTCAGCGATTTGATTTGAATCATTATTTATCTCCTAATATTAATTGTAGGAAACAATATAAAATATTTGGATTATATGGCATATGTAGTATGTGACACATATGACGTTTCACATTTATATTTATATAGCCATTTATTACAAAATAACTGAATCTCTAATTTTTTTAAGATATTTTAATTATTATTTTATCATATTACTTCCTAATATTTTATATAGGAAATAATAATAAAATATATTTAATTTTAGGACATATATAGTATGTGACATAAATAATATGTCACATAAAATATTTATACCTACAAATTCCCCCTCAAGGCTTGTTGTTGTCCCGGTAAATTTTACCGTAGCGACAAGTCTCAACCTTCTTTTTTCTTTCCTTTTTTTTTGGGTAAATGTTGCCTTTGTCCACGTGCTTCTTTATAATGCGTCAACCATTGAGGAAAAATTCCTTCGGCCTCTGATTTTTTTGGCGGATTCTGATTCCTGGTTGCTTGCATCACGGCCAGCCAAGGACGCGAGTGGGGTAGTTAGTTGATCCACTCTGCGTAGCACATCCAGAGACACTTAGCCTATCAAGGACACGAGTTGGGTACCTAGTGACTTCACACTGCGTAGCGGATCCAGATATTAAGACAATCAATGACACGAGTGGGGTACTTAGTAACACCACCCTGCATAGCATATCCAGTCATCCAGCTGATCAAGGATGCGAGTGGGGTACTGAGCGACTTCACCATGCGTAGAACATCCTGACAGATCGCAAGTCAAGAACGCGAGCAAGGTAGTTTAGTTGCTCCACCCATTGAGTTTGAAGCTCCATCTTCCCATGGTACAGAAGCATCACCGCTTTCCAATGAGCCTAGACCTTCACAGGGTGAACCGGTCCACAAGTTGAGTTCATTTTCCTTGTGTCTTTCCTTAGCTTTGTTTTTGGTCTACCGAGATCCTCATTCAGCACCATCAGCTAATGGTGTGAAGTGTAGCAAGGATTACTCCAATGGCCATGATGCTTTCCTCTTGGTGCTTTGGAAGACCAAGAAGAATCATTACTCGTACGCGAATGTTGGAGAAAATGAAGCTTCATCGCCGGTGCCACAATTTCTTGAGGGGACTTTCATGCCAGCAACTTGGAAAAGGTGCAAAGAGCACGCGTGCCATGATGAAAAACGTAAGGCTTCTGACATCGAATTCATCACTCAATAAGGCTACCAACAAAGTTCATTCGAGTGAAGATCCTCTTAAAGTGTGCAGCTGACGGAACCTCTCCCTCTTCTGCAACAATCACTCGTGGCAATTTCAGAATGACATTGCTGGGAAGCTTACTGCCTCTTCATAAGAAGAAAAGCATTCTACCCTTTCAAGTTTCCTTTCTAATTTTTGTATGAGGGCCTCGTTCTTGTATGATGGACCTTCATTTCTTTTGGTATGACTGAACTTGGAGTAACTTCCCAAGATGCCTACGTACCCTAGAGATTTATCTAGGAATCAAGTCAAACGTAGTTCATTTATTTAACTCATTCGATGAGTGTAACGCATTTTAATCTCGTGCTTAGGAGCATTTTTTCCTTTCACTCATTTGGAGAGTGTAACACAATTTAAGCTCGTGCTTAGGAGCATTTTTTTCTTTTCACTCATTTGGAGAGTGTAACGCAATTTAAGATCATGCTTGTGAGCATTTTTTTTCTTTTCACTCGTTTGGAGAGTGTAACATGTAACGCAGTTTAAGCTCGTGCTTTGGAGCATTTTTTTCTTTTCACTCGTTTGGAGAGTGTAACGTAGTTTAAGCTCGTGCTTAGGAGCATGTTTTTTTTAAAACTTATTTGATGTGTGTAACGCAGTTTAAGCTCATGCTTAGGAGCATGTTCTTTTTTTAACTCATTGGATGAGTCATGAGTGTAACGCAGTTTAAGCTCGTGCTTAGGAGCGTTCTCTTTCTTTAACTCACTTGATGAGTTTAATGCGGTTTAAACTCGTGCTCAGGAGCATTTTTCTTTTATCTCATTTGATGAGTGTAGCGCAATTTAAGCTCGTGCCTGGGAGCATTTATTTTCTTTTGGCATAGAGCCCTTTGAGGAACTTGTTGTTGATTTGGTTGAATTTGACCATCTTTATCAACTTGTATGCTCCATTTTTCCGATCTCCCGAACAACATGGGGGCCGTCTCATTTTTATTTGAACTTGTTTTGGTTTTGTATGTCATTATGGTAGGTCTTCATAAGACAAGCACTGAATTTCCGATTTGGGATAGCCGTGGGCACTCCATCTTGTTGAATGCCTTGGACAAGAAGGCTTGGCAGCATCAGGATTTTGCTGAGCTTGGCACCACTTTTAATCTAAAGCTTATGACTCTCGCAAGAGAATACCAACATTGTCCTCATTTGTGATGCTTCTTGGATAGTGATGACGCTCTAAATGGTACCAATAATTATACCTTTATTCACCCCAAATTCTGCTCAAGAGAGGATAGATAGGCTTGTTATTATATGAAATATATGTTAAATACTATGTGCATGTTTCTAGGATCGTAATTTTGCATCTATGCTATTTTCCCGAAGATTTGGTACTGTTTTGTCTCGTTTTGCATGTTTTATAGGATGTACCGGATCTAGAGCATTGGAGAATGGATCTGGACCGAAAGAAGTACATTGGGCCAAGTAATTAAAGTCCAAGAAGAAGCCTGTTGAAGAAAAAGGAGAAAAGCCGACCCGGTTTACCGGAGGCTAGGTCCGGTAAACCGAGGACTTGTTTGACACGAAATTGATTCTGCCGTATTATCTAGGTCAGTTAGGGTTTTAGAGAGTCTTAAGTCGGTCACTGTATCTATATAAGGCCGCATTAACATAGTTCTTCAACAAGTTTTATATATTACATTACATACATTACATATTTTGATGAAATAAAGTTATTCAAGCTTTGAAGGAGTTATTTTCGGTTTTCTCTCTTCCTCCATCATCTCTAGCTTTAGTAGATCGAGCTAGATCACCATTGTTGAAGGTATAAAACTTTGAAAGAACCCTTTTTGTCTTCAATATGGTAGATCTGTTCATATTTATGTGTTTTAGTTAATCTGCATGTTTAAAGACCCCATAATTTACTTAAAATAATCGTAATTGAGCAATGTAGATCCAGGAATAGGAAAAGCCGCCCTCGGTAACCCGGCAGTCTATACCGGTTTACCAAGGCATTATTTAGAAAACCTAAAACTGGGATTCACTACAGCTACGTTGATCGACAGGTTTAATTAACAGTAGGTTAGATCTGGCCAATCAGCTTATTGTAATCGTAAACTGGCATGAAATACGAATAGTGAAGTTCTAAGTTTGGACATAGTCTAGAATGGACCCTAGGAACGTGCTGATCAATGTTGACAGCTGTCTAGGCGGGTTAGCGGTATGAGTTAGCTCTCGATATCGGCAATTCTAGTTCTTTATGCGTATGGGCTATTACGGACCAATTAAGGAGGGTAGCTTGCGTATAGATTGTCTACTACCATTGTCGGAGTAGATAGGAGTAGGAGTTGCACCCGTAGCTGATAATGATAATTAAAACTAAAGCTCACGATTAATTTAAGGAAATTATATGGAGAAGTAAATGTAACGATTAACTAATCCAAGTTAGTAGATCGGTGAGAAGAGGGAGAGAAATACCATGTTTGTTTTCTTTTATGTTATTGTTGGTCAATGACCGCTTCTATGTTGCTTCTTAATTAACTTAGAATCGTTTATACTTATAGTTGCATTGTCTCTGTGGGATCGACCTTGACTCGCATTTACTATACTACGATGTACCTAGTATTCTTGCTAGTAATATCGACGTTAGTGACTTACACGCGATCAGATGGCGATCCCTATTGAGGGATTTGGTGCTCAAGTGGTTGAACTGTCTCAAAACCATTGACCAGTGAGTATGGCATGGCTTATATCATGACGCAAAGAAGCAAAGGCTTCCTTTTTGTAGCTGCCACCAAGACAGGATTTTTTTGCCAAGTATGCCTTGAAGTTTTCAAATACTTTCTTGCATGACTCATTATATTCAAATGAGACCCTCTTTTCATCAAGTGGTTGAAGCGTTTGACATCTTCCGACAATATCTAATGTAAATTGTTGCAAGTAGGCGAGCCTTTCTTGCAAGATTCCAAACTCATGGAGGTTGCAAAAGTCGGGCCAGGCATCTTTATGACGACATCAACTTTAGATTGAACTATCTCAACTCCTCGGCAATGTATGATGAAACCGAGGAAATTTTCTTGAGCTTACCTCAAATGCTATTTGAGAGGTTTTATTTGAGTTAAAGTCTCCCAAGTCTTTCAAAGACACGTTTCAAGTCGTCCGAGTGATGGTCTTTTTTTTTCTTTGACCACGAGTTCATTGACATGAAAGTTAACATCTTGATGCAGCATGTATCATTTTTTTTTGCATGGTACGCTAGTAGGTGACCCCAACATCTTTTCAATCCAAAAGGCCCCGCCTTGTAGCAGCGGTTCTTTTAGGCATGCGGAAAACGGCGAGTTCTTCATCTTCCGGAGAAACGTGAATTTGATCATAGACAGACGACCAATCCATGATGGATAACACCTCATGGCATGTAGTTGCATCCATCCCTGAGTTCGGTGATTGGATGAGGGAAATCAACTTTTGGACAAGCAGTGATCAAGTCTTGAAAGTAGACACAAGCACAGTTTTGTCTGTTTTTTTCCTTACCGGAATAATGTTTGAGATCCATGAAAGGTATTTGACTTTGCGGATGAAGCCAGCTCCGATATGTTGGTTCACCTCTTCTTTGATTAGGTGGACAAGATATGGTCTACACTTGATTTTGAGCTTTCTTGACTGAATGTGATTCTCTTTTGATGGAGAGTTGTGCTCCTTTTCAGGGGATAGAAGAATGCCAATATATGCTGGCCTAGGCTCATCCTTCGTGTCGAGTTTGATTTCTTTCAATTAACCGAAAATGGAACCAACCAATTCTTCTAGCTTTGGAGGTGCTTTCTATGCATCATCTTCTACCTCATCATTGCTTGTCCATGTTATTGGGATATGAATTGGCGCTTCAGGAATATTGCCTGAACCTTTATGAAAAGATTTTATAAAATGACTTTTACCCTTAGAAAGGGTTTGCGATTCATTCATGTTTGATTTTGTTGCCCCTACATTTGGCATGGAGGTTTAAGGACTTTATCCTGCTTTAACAATGAGCTTCTATGTGATGTGGTCAACCCTTCCTTTTTCATAGAGGAAAACATTTCATGCTCCACGGTGGGGTCTTCTTTATACGATTTAACAACTGTAGGAGAGCGTATATATTTACTAATTCGATTTTAGGAATTGGTAAAGTAAGTCCACTTAGAGCTTTTTTTTTCTTTTGTGACGAGCGGTTCGTTTGCTTAGGAGAACCTGGAAGCCTTGAAACTTTTCATTTCTTTGTTGATTTATTTATGGTGCATTTTTTGTTGGTGTTTATATTTCACCACGTCTTCCCAGAGTTCCTCTCCCCCCTTTTGAAGTGCTAACTTCTTTGCATGAATCATCCAGGTGAGGTTCAGATGGTGAAGTTCATGTCATCAACAATGACTTTCCTCATCACTTGAAGCATTGGCATAGTGTGGAAGGAACAACTCCATTTTTGTAAATCCATGGTCTTCCCAGAAGCATGTTGTGATATGATTTGGCATCAATCACGCGGAAGAGTGCACTGAATGACATGCCATCAATAAAGACGTCAAGTCTTATTACTCCAATGGCTCTTTGCCCCCATTAGTTGAATTCTTGAATCATCAAGCGATTGTTGATGGGGTCATCCATGGAGATTCTCAACCCTTTCATTATGAAAAATGGCAAGATGTTGACGGAAAATCTTCCATCAAGCAACACACGATTCATCTTCTGTTCACAAGTGTATGCCGTCACGAACGATGGATGAATGTAAGACGCCAATGCCAGAAACATGTCATCGTCAGAAAAATTCATCTCGACAAAGCAAGTGATTTTGTCTTTGATTGATGGCTCCTCCTCTTGCGAAGAATTTCATCTCCACGCACAAATTTTTAGAGGTATAGTTTTCATTATCAAGTACGGCATAGCAATTGACAATTTCATCGTCACTATGTATGCGGCGCCAAGCTCCATTTTCATCCTTTAGGATTCCCTTCAGCATGTACACTATTAAGGTGATAGAGGTTCGAGGAAACTTGTGCTTGAGATCATATGAAGAAGAGTTTGATTTTATCGTCCACTTCTCTGTTTGTCTCCATGTCCGGAGCTTCCTTGTGTTTTGACTTATTTTGCCTTGGTGGACTTGTGGCGACTTTATTTTGATTTTATAGACTCGAAAAGCCGATGCACCTTTTGTTTCATTCTTTGAGCCACAGGAATACACCATTTATCATCCGTATCAACGGACTGCTTCTCTTGCCTTTGTATTGACAATTGGGGCTTTTACTGAAAAATTCCCAAGTATTTAACAACAAGTGATGACATGGCGGCAACTTGCACCTTGATAGGATCGAAGGTTCCAAATCGAACGGTCATAGTATGACCATGTGACGGCTCCACCAATGAGACTTGATTTGTGCTAGCTTTTCCTTCTTCAAGCACGACTATTTCTTTATCGGCTAAGAAAATTACTTTGCTTTCAAAGACAAAGCAATTCTCGATAGTGTACCCCGTCAAGAGCTGATGTTTGCAACATTTTCCTTCATGGGATTTTGCAGCATCTTTGAGGCACTTGGTTGTGGGAAGATCAACGAGTTTGAGTTGAGATTCACATCAAAGTTTGACAGGATGTCGGAATCAAGAAATGGTACGACTTTCATTTCTTTTCCTCTAGAGTTGGTTGTCGCCTTTTTTACTATTTGGCCTTTTTTCCTCTAGACCTTTTGAAGCCTGCAATTCCCACATTTGTAGCCATAGACTCTTTGCATTTTGTTTTTGGAGTTGCTTCGATGAATTTTTTGGTCTTCTACTTTTCATTCCCTTTTGAGGGTCTTGAATGAGAGCCATGTCCTCCTTTTGTGGCGATGCTCAACTTGGTTGAATTCCCTTGAGAATATATTGAAGACTCTATTGCCTAATTTGAATGCGCATCTCGATGGAAGAATTCTTAGATTTTGGTCCCTGCAGTTGAAACTCAGGCTCTTCCGTCTGTTGACGTAGTCAAACGTATTTTCTATTTTTCATTGGTGAGAATTGGTCAGTTCCACCATGTTGTCCATCCTACGAGTGTTGTAGAAGCGATTTGACGATGACAAATTATGTCACCTTAATGATGTGAGCCCTAATTTAATCTAAATGATGAACACACAAGAACCCTAATGCCGAAAAGGGAATGAGAGGATGGATTTTATGTATGCGGCTGAGTCCAAGACTGTATCTTGGATTGCCTACGTATCCTGTTATGTTCCAGGAATCAAGCCTTACGTAGTTCCTGGATAGGGGGTATTTATAATGACAATACTTGCCTAAACCCTAAGGTTAAGTCGGCTTGTGTTATTGTCACCTTTACCCTTAAATGGGCCTTGACCCTTGCCCAAGCTACCGCTATTAATGGCTTAGTAAGCCGATGCGGACTCGTCCTCGATGTCGACCCGTGGTGATCGACTCGGGACTCACCGTCCTACATTGCTAGCCGGTGCGGACCGAAGGTCCTACACCGCTCGGTAGTCGATAGTCGATCATCGTAGCCTCGGCGTTTATGAGATGGCCTTGGCCTCGAGCCCGGGCATCGACATGAATATACCGACGTTATTTATAGTGTGATGACCAACCGATAGATGACACGTGGAGGGAGTGAAACCCCGTATCGTCATAAGCCCCCCGTACTCGCGAGAGGCGCCTTCCGTTGTCCGAGGTCGAGTCTCGTCACTTGAATTGTCATCGAGTTGGGTTTGTTCTTTGGGCGGGAGAAAGCCCGCCTTTTCATAACCCTAACCGCCTAGCATCCACGTGGAGCGGTTTCTAGCCCACGAAACGCTTTCGAATCCCGCAAAAGACGCGTCATTGCCTTGATAACCGCGATTTTCGGTTATAACCCCCATAACTCACGTCTCTTCAAATCATTTGCAAACTTTTGCTTTCATATATAAAAAGAGAGAAACCGTACGCCGCCGCAACCTCGCTTGCTATTTTCTTCACCTTATTCTCCAAACTACAAAACACCAAGTAAGATCTTGTCTTTTATCTTAGTGTTGTTCATCTTTGTTTGATTTATCTATGTCAAGTAGTAGTAGTGCGACCGAATCGATAGGGGTAGTGAAACGCCCGTTCATAGCCGCTCTCGTGCACCTCCGCTACGCCGATCATCTTCTCCGGCAAGAGTCCGGCGAGCCTTCGCCTTCCCTCCTCCCCGTCCCCAACCACCCCAAAAACTAGTAACAAGGATGGATGGAAAGTGGCGCTAAGGATGTCTCGTGGCACTTTCTCCCGAGGAAACCGTTAAAATCTATCAAAAATATGATATCAAGCCCCCACTCGAAGCTCGACTTCCATCCGGTAATCATATATTTGCCGACGAGCCCCCGTAAGGATTCTCGTGCGGTTTACGAGAACCAACTAGCGAGTGGATCGAGGTTTCCACTCGCCCACCGTTCGGCCATCCTTCACCACTACGAGATTAGCGTCTCCCGCCTTGCCCCGAACGGTGTCGAACTCGATGGGTTTTATCATAGCGTGTCGAGTGGCTCGTGTCCGTTTTTCGCCCCCGTGTTTCGATATTACTACAAGATTGCCGCCACACCCGACAAACTATGGTATTCCTTCCGCAGGAGAGCTAATCGCCATGAGTTCATAACCAAGGGGCCTTCTTCTCACGGGGAGTGGAAGCCTCGATTCTTTTTTCTCCGTCATGGTTTGGACAACCCGTATATCGGTCAACGGAGGTCGAGAGGGGGGAAGCAAGATAAGCTTGGGAAGGCATCAGCTCCTCACGAGGCTCGACTCTTGAGTGGACACAACTTCGAGGTGTGTACTCGAGACCTGAGTCTCCTGTATCACCTGGCTCGCTTAGAGGAAGCTGGGCCCGTGCCGTACGTAGGCTTGAACGTTCCTGATCACGAGAATCGTAGGATGTTTACTTGCTTGCTTGTTTTTACACAATGGTAGTTCTTTATGTCGATAACTTGTTGTTTGTTGGTCCAAACTGACTTGTCTTTTTTCTCGTATTGCAAGGGCAAATTCTCCAAGGTTACCAACCCTCGCCGCATTCCCGAGTCGACGGTCGTAGCCGCCCCACCTCTCGGGGGTCGCCGCCGCCGACTTGCCGCTGGCCGAGATCGCCGTGCCTTCTTCCTCTCGAGAGGCGGGCGTCCCTCCACCTAGAACCAACCTTGCCGCGATCGGATCGTCCGCCGGAGCCGGAACGACCGAGGTGCCCTCGACCACCGGCGAGCTAACCGTCCGATATGGCTCTCTTCGAGATGAAGACGAAGAGGAACCTATCGATCCGACCTCGAACGTCGAGGCTAATGTTGAAGAGCCGGCGGGGCAAACAAAGAAAAGACCTTCTCGTTGCCGAGGTGGTAAAGGAGCAGCCTTCGAGAAGCGAAGAGGAAGAAGGTTGCCGAGACATCCGCCGAGACAAAGAATCGGTGTTGACCGGGTCTTTGATGATTATACCGGTGTGGATGACAAAGACTTGTCTTATGTCCTACGAAAGCCGAATCGCCTCGTAAGTCGATCCTTCTTTTTATATTCGCTTTCTTCGAGGCTCGTGCCCCGTTTGTTTATTAACTCGTTCTTCTATCTTGCGCATACTCTTGTTGGTCGAGAGGCCGCTCGTCGGCTAGCCAAAACAGAGAGTCGGCGAACGAGATCAAGAAGGTGAATGGGAGGTTACTCCAAGACATCATTGCAAAAGACGCCGCTCTCTCTCGCCGTGGAGAAACAATATAAGGAGTTGAAGCAAGAGTCGGTTGCCGAGCTCGAGAGGCCGCAAAATAGGTTGGCGGCCGCCGAGGCAAAGCCGGCCACTACCGAGAAGCGAGCCGGATCGACTCCGAGATGAAAGACAGATCGTGGCAGAGCCGCTCAAGCCGGCTCAGACTATGAGAGGTTGCGCAGCCGTCAAAAAGCCGCGTACGATGAAGCAAGGAAGGCTCGCCAAGATCGAGATGCGCTACAGCTGAATTATATCGAGCGCAGCGCAGTCGAAGAGGCTAGGACCGAGGCCATTATGGAGTATCGCAAGTCCTCCAACCTTGAAGATGATCTGTGATCATGCGGGCTTCAATGATGGGTGGATATACCCCGGCCGTGGATCGTGTGAAGGAGGCCGTTCCGAGCTTCGATATGTCGACTCTCCGTACGCCTATGTTCTACAATCCCGACTCGGAGAAGTTGTACGACCAATACTTTGAGGAGTTTCGCCGGGGAGAGTCGCCGGCTATAAAGTATGCTCCTCCTTCGTCCGCCCCTACCGCCAATCCGACCGCCGCCGATCCGACCCCTCCCACAAATGAGCCGACTCCGGAAGCCAACCCCCGATCTTGATGTTTTTTATATCTTCTTTTGCTATTCAATCCTCTCGATTTGTAATAACATTTATTTTTACTTTGGCTGGTCTTTTCGACCCGGCTTTGTCGTGTAATTAACTTTATTTTGAATTTGACTTGATTTGGCTATCTTTCTTGACTTGACTCTGCTTGTCTTCTCGATATTCGCTACTCGCTATTCGTTTTATTTGCTGTACTTGTTGTTCTAGATACTGTGTTGCCCCCCAAGTGTATTATGAACCTTTAGTTCTTATTGCACTTGAGATCGAGTTGCTTGCCTTAGTCCTTTGCCCCTTAGGCTTAGTTGAACTTTGGCTGAGCATTTTAATGTAAACTGTCCCTGATCTTTGGTCTTTTTTGCCATTTAAGCTCTTTCGACCATCAATCGGGACAGGTGGCCCGACTATGCGAACCGTCCTTTGTCCAGGCCTTTTTCGCCTCTCGGGCTTATTTGGCTTTCGACTGGGACAGGTGGCCCGACTATGCGAACCGTCCTTTGCTTTGGCCTTGTTTGCCTCTCGGGCTCGTTCGGCTCTTAGCTTGGACCTTTGGCCCGACCCTGCGAACCGTCTCTATGCCTTGGCATTCGTCGCCCATCGTGCTAACTTTGCTTTGGCTTTATCGAGATGTCCGACCCGCGGATTTCTCTACTCGTATTCGATTGTTTTGCCTTTAACTTTTCTATCGCATTGGACTTGTATCGTTTTGGCTATAAATCCTAACAAACACAAAAGCATCTCGAAAAGATAGAAATTTATTAGAATACTCATAAAATTGTCTCATGGACTTATTACAAGGTTCATAAGTGAAAAGTAAACAAGTTCATCAAAGTAAAGCTTATCTCAAACATAATACTTCCTCGCATTGTTGGCGTGCCAATGTCGAGGAACAAGTAGTTCCATCTCGCCCGACCAAGCCGATAAGACCCTTTGGGGTGGACTTTTAGGATTTGATAAGGTCCTTCCCAATTCGGGGTTAACTTCCCGATCGCTTCCCGTCGACTCGCTTCATTTTTCCTTAGAACCGCATCGCCAACCTTGAAGTACCCGTGTCTTACTCTCGAGTTGTAGTACCGAGAGATCTTTTGCTTATACCTTGCCATCCCGGGCCGAGGCTATCTCTCTTCGCTCTTCGACATTGTCCCTTTCTTGTCGGAGTTCGGGATCATTTGTCTCCACGTTGTAGGCCGTAACTCGAGGAGAAGGGACTCCGATCTCGGCGGGAATCACCGCTTCACACCCATATACCAAAGAGAAAGGAGTTTCTCCAAATTGATGAATTAGAGTCGTCCTATACGACCATAGGATGCTCGGAAGTTGAATTGCCCAATCTCGACCTTCTGCCTCTAGCCTCTTCTTTAACCCCAACTTGATCTGTCGGTTAGTCTGTTCGACTTGACCGTTTGCCTGGGGGTGAGCCACTGAGGTGAATCGCTGGTCGATTTGGTACTCGCTGCACCATTCTCTAACTTTTCGATCCTCGAACTGGGTACCATTATCCGAGATTAGAGCTTTCGGAATTCCGTACCTGCAGAGGATGTCGACCCACAAGAATTTTTTAATGGTTGTAGCTCGGATATCGGGCAAAGCCTTAGCTTCTACCCATTTTGTGAAGTAGTCCACCGCAACGACCACGAATCTGAGATTTCCCGGAGCTCGAGGTAAAGGTCCTACAATGTCGACTCCCCACTGGTCAAAAGGCCATGCTGACGAGATGACATTCATGTCTTGCGCTTGTTGATGAGAGATATTATCATGAATCTGACAAGCGTTGCATTTCTGGACAAGATTATTTGCATCTCGTTGCATCGACGGCCAAAAATATCCAAATAACTTACATTTTCGAGCTAACATTCTCGGCTCCACAATGATTCCCACAGTGCTCCTCTATGAATCTCTTCTAAGAGGTATTTGCCTTCACTTTCTCGAAACACATCTTAGCCGGGGTTCACAAAAGATTTTCGATACAAGATATCGTCAAAGAATGCATATCGAGCCGATTGAAGTCGGACTTTCCCGGCTTGCACTTTGTCGATGGCGTATTCCGTCTTTAAGGTAAAGAGCGATCGAGTCCATCCACGTGGCCTCGCCGAGTGATCGGCCGGGCCTCCGTCTCGATGTAACTCCGGTCGGTCAATAACTCGACTAGAACCTTCTTACTTGACATGAAGTTCGACGCCAACTCGGAGAGCGCGTCGGCTCTCTTGTTCGACTTCGGGGGACTTGCTCAAACCGAACTCGTCTTGAATTTTGGTATGAGGCTCGGACAACCGCTAAGTAATTCTTCATGGTTTCTTCCTTAGCCTCATACTCCCCTTTCACATGATTGACCACTAACCGCGAGTCACCGTAAACCGACAAATCTTCGACACCCGCCTTCAAAGCGAGCTTTAAGCCGTTGATCATAGCCTCATACTCGGCCTCGTTGTTCGTTGCTTTGAAGTCGAATCGAAGGGCGTAGGGGAATTCCTCGCCTTTCGGGCTTACCAAGGAGCCCCGCTCCCCGCCCTCCTTACTCGATGCGCCATCGACCCGAAGAGTCCATTTTTCCTCCGGGCTTTGCTTTTCCCGATCGAGTTGGACGGATATCCCTTCGCCCAAAAAATCGCCAAGGCTCGTGCTTTTATCGCAGCTTCGAGGGACGAACTCGATGTCGTACCGGGCCATTTCAATCACCCATTTTGCCAATCGACCCGAGGTGTCGGGTTTTGCCAATATTTGCTTTAAGTGGTTGGTCGCTGACTACCACAATGGGATGAGCTTGAAAATAGGGCCTTAACTTCCTCGAGGCATGAACCAGGCACAATGCTAACTTCTCGGCCGGCGAGTATCGGACCTCGGGGCCATGTAAAGCCTTGCCGACAAAGTAGATTGGCACTTGGCCATGTACCCCTTCTCGAACCAGACCGCACTCACCGCCTCCTCGCATACCGCCAAGTAAATTAACAACTTTTCCCCTTCTCGAGGAGAAGTGAGGGTAGGCAATTTTGA
Organism: Gentiana straminea; assembly: GCA_036785695.1. Classification (NCBI taxonomy): domain Eukaryota; kingdom Viridiplantae; phylum Streptophyta; class Magnoliopsida; order Gentianales; family Gentianaceae; genus Gentiana; species Gentiana straminea. The sequence continues at coordinate 443,795 of JAVUPR010000090.1, read as the reverse complement.
CAAATAAGTCTTCAACTCTTCAAAGGTCGTCCGACATTCATCATCCCGTTGAAAAGGACCGGCCTTTCGGAGTATCTTGAAAATGGTAGTGCACGCCGTGCCGATCTCGATAGAAATCTATTGAGGGCCGCCATTCTACCCGTGAGTCTCTCGCACTTCCTTTACATTTCGAGGTGCGGGCATATTCTTCAATGTGTCAATTTTATCCGGGTTTGCTCGAATCCCGTCCTTCGAGATCATATAGCCCAAGAACTTACCCGACCCGACTCCAAAAGTGCACTTCTTCGGGTTTAATCTCATCTCGCGTTTCTCTCAACACTTCGAAAACCTCTCGAGCATCGACTGTATCGTCTCATAGATCGACTCTTGATAAGGTGTCGTCTACATAAACTTCCATACATCTACCAATTTGTCTTGCAAATATCTTATTGATCGCCCTCTCGGTATGTTGCCCCAAAGATTCTTTAATCCGAATGGCATGGTCACATAGCAGCGTAAGGTGCCGAATTCTCGTGATAAACGCCGTTTTTTCCGCATCTCGAGGATCCATTAAAATTTGATGATATCCTTTATATGCATCTAAGAAACCAAAAACTTCAAAATCAATGGTTGAATCTACTAATCCGTCGATTTTGGGCAACGGATAAGAGTCCTTCGGGCAGCTTTGTTAAGATCTCGTAAAGTCCACACACATACGCCAACTACCATCGTTTCTTGACTAAAACCGGGTTAGCTAGCCACTCGGGATAGAATACCTCTTTCACTATCTTGGCCGCTAGTAGCTTGCCGACTTCCAATTCAATAGCCTCAAGCCGATCCAACCGCAAAATTTCTCTTCTTTTGTTTGACCGGCCTCCTAGCCCGATCAATCTCGAGCTTATCGAACCGCGATGTCGGTAGATAGCCCCGGCATGTCGTGGCCTTCCAGTGCAAAGATGTCTCTCGAACTCGATCAACAAATCAACCAAGAATCGTTTATCTTTCTCTCGGGATCCAAATTCCCACTTGCACACACCGATCGTCCTCTCCCTCCCGTAGTCGGACGTTTTCAACTGCATCACTGGAGACCCAACTCTTCTCCTCTTCTTCCTCTGGAATAAGTTCCTCGACTAGGACTTGTTGGACCGCCATTTTCCCGTTCATGACAACAGAGTTACAGCTCCGAGCGACTTCAACGTCTCCTTTTACTTCGTGGGAACCATTCCTAGTGGGAAACTTCATACTATTATGAAAAGTTGATATAATAGCACGCAGGTCGAAGAGCGCAGTCGCCCTAAGATAACATTGTACGCAAGGAGCCTTGACCACCACATAGCTTAATTCAAGTGTCCTTCCTTTCTCGCCGTCCCCAACCGTCGTGAGTAGCTTTATCGAGCCCAGGGGGGTGGATCGCTTGCCCCGTAAATCCAAACAGGGGAGACGCTATGGGGCTAGATCCTTTTCTTTCAACTTCATCGCTTGGAATGCCGAGTGATATATGATGTTCACCGCACTCCCGTTATCGACACAAACCCTCGATACCCGGGCTCGGCTAATAACCGCGCCTCAATAACTAACCCTTCGCTATGATTCCTCGACTTGGGGATATCATCTCGAGGGCCGTATCCAACTTCTCGTCGTGAACCCGAGCCGTTTGCGCTCTCTCGAGCTACAACCGGCTCTTCGCCGGTCCGGTCTTTATCACTTTCACCAGACCAAAGATTGTGTTGACATAGTTAATCGGTCGATTATCTTCATACCGTCTCGACCAAAGTTGTCTCTCGTTGTTTCCTTCTCGACCCGGGGATCGGTTCCTCTGAGGTGACCGATCCCTTCGTCTCTGGGCATCTCGACCTCGGTTCCTGTCTTGATCGGAGTTTTTCCTCTTAAATTCTCCACGCCCTCTGGGCCCATCATACCGAGATCCGTCAACAACTTCGTCTAGCTTTCCTTCCCGAATGCGTACGTCGATATCTCTCTTCGTGTCGATACAATCCTCGCTGTATGACCTATGTCCTCGTGAAAATCACAAGTATTTGCTTGCGTTCCTCTTTTCTCGAGGTTTCTTCAACGGTGGCGGTTTCCTCGCCAAGTTTTTCGAAAGCATAATCGACAACACCTCGCATCGAGGTCGATTGAGCGGGATAAAGTCCTTATCACGTGAGGGTCCCTTCTTGCCCCCACGGTCCGAGGTGGACGTGTCGATACGGTCCCGCACCGATGGCTTACTTTCGACATCCCGCCTTTTGACCGATTCCCGATCGGGCCTCGGGTGTCTTTCTTGGATTCCATCCAAGCCGGATTGGGTGTGTCGCCGCACCGCCTCCTCCCCTTGACAACCTATGCACTATATTGACACATTCGTCCATGGTATGAGGGACATCTCTCGCTCAACTTCATGTATAACTTAGTATTACGCAGCCCCCTACGAACGATGTGATCGAAGTCGGTCATCCGCGTCCTTGACTCGCATGGCCTCGAGATTAAACCTCTTCAAATATTCCATCACCGTCTCATCTCTTTGCGCCTCACGTTCATGAGGTGCGTGGCACTCGATGAAACTTCTTGTTGACTATAAACGCATCTCGGAACTTTCGAGCGAGCATGGCAAACCGGAGATCGACCCCGGGCGTAGCTTCGTGAACCATTCTCTTGCTCGACCTACGAGTAGCGTCTCGAATGCCCGACGCCGCATTGCATCGGGTGCCCCATCCAACCTCATTTGAGACAGATACCTGTGGAGATGGTCCTCCGGGTCGGTGGTGCCATCATAAGGTTCTATCTTTGGTATCTTAAACCCCTTGGGTTTAGGAAAGCTCTCGATCTCCTTCGTGAAGGGAGACTCGAGCCACAACGACACCTGACTCTTTCCCAAAATTGCATTCAACTCCTCCCTGGCGCTGTCATCGTCCCCTCTCTGGTGTTTTTGGTGGATCTCGCGTCTCTTCCTTTCCACTGAGCTGGATGATGCGCTTACTTCGTCCCCAGGAGTCCGTTTAGGTTTGTCCACTACATCTTTCTCGGCCGCCTTCCGCCATAGCTTCTTTCTCGGGCCGCGTCCGCCGCCCGCCGCGCCGTAACCGCCTCGGCTATTATCCCGGACATTACCTCCAAATTTGCTCCCGCCAACCGATCCGCAAGCACCCGATATTCCGGAGCAAGGGCTTGCTTTTCCGGTTGGTGGATCTCCCGGACAAGATTCAAAACCGGATCTTTTTCCCCTTGTTTTTGCCGAGGATCGTGCCGAATAAGATCCAGGGCGGGATCTTCGTCTCCTTGCATATCGTGATCGATCGCCTCGTTCAACCGGGAGCCTTGATCGACCGCCTTGGATGCGCTTTTGGATGCGGTTTTCTTGGGAGGCATCGTGTTTTTGCGTATTCAATCAATAGAAGGCCCTCCTTCTAGCGCCAATGACGATGACAAATTATGTCACCTTAATGATGTGAGCCCTAATTTAATCTAAAGTGATGAACACACAAGAACCCTAATGCCGAAAAGTGGAATGAGAGGATGGATTTTATGTATGCGGCCGAGTCCAAGACCGTATCTTGGATTGCCTACGTATCTCGTTATGTTCCAGAATCAAGCCTTACGTAGTTCCTGGATAGGGGGTATTTATAATGACAATACTTGCCTAAACCCTAAGGTTAAGTCGGCTTGTGTTATTGTCACCTTTACCCTTAAATGGGCCTTGACCCTTGCCCAAGCTACCGCTATTAATGGGCTTAGTAAGCTGATGCGGACTCTGTCCTCGATGTCGACCTGTGGTGATCGACTCTGGGACTCACTGTCCTACATTGCTAGCTGGTGCGGACTGAAGGTCCTACACTGCTCGGTAGTCGATAGTCGATCATCGTAGCCTGGCGTTTATGAGATGGCCTTGGCCTCGAGCCTGGGCATCGACATGAATATACTGACGTTATTTATAGTGTGATGACCAACCGATAGATGACACGTGGAGGGAGTGAAACCTTGTATCGTCACCGGCGGCCATCTCTCCGAGGTCGCAAGGAGCAAGCCTTTTCCCGCCTCGTCCCCTTGGCGCCCCTTCTTGACTTGCTCGGATGAGATCCACAGGATCTGTTGCACTTGCCTGGGGCCGCAAATGCTTTGGTCGCGGCGAGGTGAGACACAGTGGCCGCCCTCTTTGCGATCTATTCTGTCATGCCGGAGGATGGCCGCAGTGGGTTCCCTCTTTGCGATCTATTCTGTCATGCCGGAGGATGGCCGCAGTGGGTTGTCTCCCACTGTTGAGGTGGTGGAATTATTTATACCCATCAATGGCCCCCTACTCCGTGCTTTAATGATATTCCCTGAGGATATGAAGGATGGAGTAATTATCAACACCTTTTATGACCTCGTCGTCGGATGCGACTTGTACACTTAGGGCCGTGCTTTTAAAGCAAGCGACCTCAAAATAACTTTGGGTCAGTTTTTGCGACCTTGTCGTCTGATGCGACTTGTTCACTAAGGGCCGTGGTTTCAAAGCATGCGGCCTTCGAAGCAACTCTGGGCCTGTTTTTGCGACCTTGTCGTCTGATGCGACTTGTTCACTAAGGGCCGTGCTTTCAAAGCATGCGGCCTTCGAAGTAACTCTGGGTCAGTTTTTGCGACCTTGTCGTCTGATGCGACTTGTTCACTAAGGGCCGTGCTTTCAAAGCATGCGGCCTTCGAAGCAACTCTGGGCCTGTTTTTGCGACCTTGTCATCTGATGCGACTTGTTCACTAAGGGCCGTGCTTTCATAGCATGCGGCCTTCGAAGTAACTCTGGGTCAGTTTTTGCGACCTTGTCGTCTGATGCGACTGTTCACTAAGGGCCGTGCTTTCAAAGCATGTGGCCTTCGAAGCAACTCCGGGCCTGTTTTTGCGACCTTGTCGTCTGATGCGACTTGTTCACTAAGGGCCGTGCTTTCAAAGCATGCGGCCTTCGAAGTAACTCTGGGTCAGTTTTTGCGACCTTGTCGTCTGATGCGACTTGTTCACTAAGGGCCGTGCTTTCAAAGCATGCGGCCTTCGAAGCAACTCCGGGCCTGTTTTTGCGACCTTGTCGTCTGATGCGACTTGTTCACTAAGGGCCGTGCTTTCAAAGCAAGCGACCTTAAAGCAACTTTGGGTCAGTTTGGTGGGGCGATATCGTCAATCGTGGCTGACGTCAGTCCTCCAGGTACCATTCTGCTGAGTAATGCGGCCGCCTTTGCAACCGCCAGGCGCTGCACGTGAGCATTGATGGGACGCCCTTCGAATTTCGAAACTGATGACTGCCGCCCCAATCTGAACCGTCGGATGAAGGGTTCCCAACCGTTCGATCGTGGCCCCCTTGCCTATATAAGGCTTTCACCCCTCAACCTCCTCACACTTTTAGCATTCCTTATTTCCTTCGCTGTTTATCGATCGGAATTCTTAAGGTTTTGCGGCGGAGCTTTGAAGGTTCGGCCGGCGTTTCTCTCGGTGGTTTTAGGATTTCAAGGTGGTTCTTTTGAAGATTCCGGCCACTTTCTTGAGCATTTCCCGCCTTCACGCGGATTTCCTCTTTTCCTCAAAGAAATTGGGTAAGAATTCCTCTCTTTTAACTCTTTTATTCATCCATCCCCGCGTTATTTTTCCATAGGCATCATTTTCATCTTTCTTTCGCAACGGGGATGCAACCTCGATTTGTTTCTCGATTAATAATGGGGTTTTTCCCGGGGAGAGATTATAGCTTTCCCCGGGGAAAATTGGGGTTTCACCCGCTCCCCGCTTTCCTCTCGTAATTTTATTTGCGATCTCTCTTGTAAAAACGGAGGAGGCGGCATTGAAGTGGGTGCGATCACCTTCCTGGGCTAATTTATTATTATACCAGGTCTGAAAGCTCCACCTTTTTCCTCCCTTGTTTTTGCAGGATGTCGGGGAATGATTATTCTGGCGATGATTCTCGCGGAAAGGAGATTTATGATTATGCCGAGGATGACCCCATATTATCCGCGGCCTCGCCGGCGATCTACCGGACGAGGTGGAAGTGGAAAGTACTCGCGCAGTGTTGGCGAGATTACCGCCGATGAGGTCGCTACTATGGATGCCGACCCTTTTGAGTTGGAGGCCTTTATCTCTCGCCGTAAATCCGCCGCGTAGAGAGCCTTAAAGAGAAAGCGCGGGCTCAAAAATCTCCAACCGTTCACGGGGCCGAAAAAATCGCGTCCCCGGGCCGAAGGACAACCGCGGTCCCAAGTACTAGCGGCGCTCCCGACCACGACGAAGCTTATGTTCGTGACGCCGCAGCTCATGAGTTAATGGGGTCCAAAGAGGATGAAAATGCTGAATTGCCTCGGAAGGATATCTGGGTGCCCGCAAAAAATCAGAAGAAGAAGAAATTTGTGAGCCAAACCATGACAGTCGGTGAAGCCGCCGCGGCTGCCACCCAGCCGAAGAACTCTCGACCTAACAATCCTGAAGCTATGCGGGAGTTTGGGACCATGACGGCGTATGAGAAGGATGTTGAGAAGAAATGGTCCCGACCGTGTAAGGGCGCGATCTCAATAGACCATAAATCGTATATTTGGAATCGACACCGGGTGTATCGGTTTTCTTTTTTCGATTATGAGAAGGAGGCCGACAAATTTAAGCCCGGGGATCACAAGGATTACGTATGTGCGCGCCGCTCCGAGGACACCCTTATCCTCCACTTCCATCATTTGCATGCGGGTCTGAGACCGCCTTTCGATCCTTTCTTTGTGAAGATCCGCGAGGAGATGCGGGCGCTTCCTTCGATTTTGCCGTCGGGGCTATTATCCGCTAATGGCTTTCACAAGCTATGTGCCGGATTCTCGAAGATTGAGCCGACGTTAACTTTACTCGGGGCAATTTTATCTCTTCTCGTGGGACGACCGTTCCCGGACAAATCTCCCCGAGGACGAAGACTCCCCGCCTACTATTCCCGCTTCCCAATAAGTTTCACAAACGGGGGCAACGGGTACCGAAAGTCGAGTCGAAGGTAGGTTGGCCTTTTCCCGTAAGGTGAGTCCGCGGAGGCAAATCCACGCTTTTAATCCTTGACCCCCCGTGAGTGAGCGGCGCTATGTAAAGGGGCCGATGACGTTAATTCGGGGCCGGACGGGGCGGCGCCATCTCGGAGAAATGTTGCCTCGGGTTGAACTTCTTGACCTCGGCCGAGCCTTTTGTATGTATGGCGGGCCTAGTAGGTAGGGGGAATGCCGTGCCCTTGGTACGAATGGGTCCCGAGAGTTGCGATCCGGACCGGATTGGGGATTGCCATATCAACAAATGTTTTCCCTCCGAGTGTCCGTAATGTGGGGGCGATCCTTTACTTAGGCCGCTTTGTAACTTTCTTTGTCCACTTGTATTTATTTGTATATGTTCATTTTGTTTTGTTGGGTTCTAAACCGCTTTCCTTTTGTAGGTATGGATCCAAATGCTCGCAGGCTCAAAGAAACAAGCTTAACGCGGAGGCGCCAATGCTCGACAGAGGCTCAAGAAAGCTCTAGGGAAAGTGCCCCGAATCGTGGATGCCTCGGTTGTCGCCGAGACATATAACCCGAAAGTCGCGACCTCTTCTGCCCTTGTTGCGAGCCCAGGTCGCCGGTGCCTCAAAAAAGACTCATCCCCCTGCTAAAGAGTCGCACGGCGTAAAGCGACCTCAACCAGAGAAGGCGAAGAATGATCGCCCACCCAAACGGCCCACTCACAGCCCGGTGCATCTTGAAGAGGTTGAAGCTCCGGTGGAGAAAAGCGCGCCCACTGAGACACTGCCACAAAAAACCTTGCCTCGAGCTTACTCTGGGAAAGAGGCCCTTTGGTTGGATCCGAGCTTTACCCAGGATCTTGACCTATCCAAAGCTCGCCGGGTTGGTGAAGCAATTGCTGATGTGATTCCTCTTGGGCCGATTCCTTTTGACTATCCTGATCATGTTCAAGTGGAGATTGGTCGGGGCATACTAGCCCGCTTTGCGGCTCAAGATAATACTCCGCCTCAAGATGAGATCGCCGAAATCAGAGATTTGAGCGGTCAGTTTGGGATTGCTGCTTCTATGGTAAGACCACCTCTTTCTTCTCTTCTTCAATTTTTCTTTTTCTTTTTTTTTTTTTATTTATTTTTTGTTTTTTGGCCAACTCCCCCTTGCTTTTCCCAGCTCGGCGCTCGTTTGAAAAGGGTGCTCGAGGCCGCTGAGAGGCGCGAGGCAGAGATGATAAAGGCGACGGCGCAGCTAGGGGCGACTGATCAGGCAAGAGTTACCGCCGAAAAGAAAGCTAGGCACGCGGCTGGCGAGGTGGAAAAGATGAGATCAATCTTGGAGGAGCACTCTAAACTGGATGCTGAAATCAATGAGAAAGTTTCCACTTTGACCAAGGATTTTGCGGGGGCGCAGGAGGAGATCGCTAAGTTGAGGGGTAAGCTCGCCGAGGCGGATACGCTTGCTAAAGAGGGCCGCCGAGAAAGCCGCCGAAGAAGCCGCGAAGAGAGCCGCAGAGGAAGCCGTGAAGAAAACCGCCGAGGCCGTTGAGGAGGCCAAGTCCGGGGCCGTCGCCGCCTACAAGAATTCAGATGACTTCCTTGACCTCATGGAGCATAGCTTTGATCAGGGTTTTAGTCACTTAGCTCGCTGCATCTGGGCTGACCGAGGCAGAGAGCACATTACTCTGGAAGATATGCTGCGGTGGGTGAAACGCACCAAGGTCATCCTGATTTAGTGGTTTTTCACCCGGAGATTCCCTATGCCAATGAGCTTATTACCTCGATACAGACTGAACAACTTAGTCGTGGCGAGCCTGTTTGGGATCCTGCTCCTGTTAATCTTGTGAACTTTGAGGCGTTGAAGAAGCCGCCGTCCTCTGAGCAAGGCGATGAGTTCATCAAAGACCCCACCTACCCCTCATGATCTCTAGATTTTTGGATTTTCCCCGCGAGCCCTTTAAAAATTTGACTTGTAACCTTGACTATTTATCTTTGTGATTTGCCTGAATTTTGAGTTGTAATATCTTGACAATTTACTCTCTGCATTTTCTATTTATAAGATTTGATTTTTCCCGTCCCTGATTTGTGTTGACTATCTGGCGGTCTTTAGCGAGGCTGTGATAGGCATTACTTTATCCTCGGTATGCGGTCCTCTTGATTTGTGCGAGGTCTTTTACATAATTTGTTGGAGTACGCGGTCACGAAACGTCGTCGTCTTGTCCTAACCATGGTCGCTATGCGGTGTCAATTGTCAAGATTTCCGCGGCCCTATGAGCAGTGTTGTCAGAAATTTAGCCTCTCAGAGCAGCCTTTGACCGTGTCATTAACGCAGAGTTACGACCCCTAATAAATAGGTGTCAGGTGTAACTGTAGCCATAAATTTCGGTCTCTTTTGTTCCTGCTGCCTTGGTTATATCCTCCTTTTAGTATAAAAAAGGGGAGTACCTTGGAACTCATTCTGCCTCTTGCCTTATACTGAATTTGCTTTCTTTCTTCTGCAATTTGTTCATTATCCTCTTTATTGTTTTATCCCCCCTTTACTTTATGCTAAGTCTCACCCAGGGAAAAGCAGCCGGGTTCGGATATGGAAAGCTCGTCCTATTCGTGATGTATCCCCTTTCTTCTTTACTGCCTCTGACGTTGCTAAAGATCATTTCTGGCGCTATTTTGAGTGGGTTGAGCCTGCTAAGGAGAGGGGTTTAAATCAGAGCAAGGTCGAGGGTGACGGTTCTCTTCTGCGCGTATGTTTTTCTGTGTGGCCAGATTTTGTTGCACCACCTTCGTCAATACTTCCCAATCTTTCAATAGTGAGGGAGTTCTATTCCATCTTGTCCAAAGTTGCTTCTGAGGGGACTGTCAGCTGCATTACCCTTCGTGGCGTCGCGGTCATTTTTACTCCGGAATCCATCAATGGTGCCCTGGGTATACCCGCTATCGACCCCTTATCCCATTATGAGCTCGCTTGGAACCTTGCCGATGAGTCAAGTAGACAATCTTGCTTGCGACGAGCCCTTCGCGAGCTCTTTCCTGATTATGAGCGACCTCGTGTACTGGGACCTGCGTCTGATCTTTCTTGCAGCAATCGTGAGTGGAAAAGGTTCATCAACTCGCGCGCCCTCTTGTCCACGGGTAACGAGGCTGTTAGTGAAGCTGAAGCTTTGCTTTTGCACGCTTTTCGCGATCATCGCGTTGATATTGATTGGGGGATCTTGATTCATCGGGAAGTGGTTAATTTTGCGGTTTCTATGGACCGACATCGTCGCTTCCCTTTTGCTTCATTAATAACGAAGCTATGCAGCTTAGCGAGGGTGCCGAAGCATTCACTGGATCGTTATAGGTACACTCATTAGATAGAGTGTAACCCGTTTTTTTTTTTTTTTTTTTTTTTTTTAGATCGCAAAGCATGGTAGGCCGCAGATTTGCTGGAAACAATTGTATTTCTTAATAAACGAAGATGGCTCTTTTATTTCGATTTCCTTTCCATATGCCCCGTTCGTACGCGGGCATACATACGCTTTACATATAATATTTTTTCGATTGTCCGCGTGCCGTGTCGGTTGTACTCGCGACCTTGGTTGTCACTTAGTACGTAAGTTCCTTTTTTGACTATCCGAGCGATCCTCTCCGGTCCTTCCCGCTTTTCCGATAGTTTTCCCTTCTTGGCCTCGTGGCCGGTGGCTTGTCTCTTTCGCAAAACATAATCTCCCACGGCGAAGTGATGCCCGCGAATACGTTTGTCGTGATGACGCTTCGCCGCCCGTTTATAATTGACTAAACGGCCGTATGCCCGGATGCGCCGCTCCTCTACTAGATCAAGCTCGAGTTTACGTGCCGCGGTATTATTGACCTCGTTATAAAAAACGACCCTAGGGCTTGGTAAGGCCATTTCCACCGGCGCCATAGCCTCGCATCCATAAGTTAAGGCAAAAGGAGTTTCCCTCGTTGTGATTTTTCGCGACGTCCCGAGTGCCCATGAGCCGCCGGAAGGTGATCCGGCCGTTGACTCGCTTTCTCACCCAGGCTCTTCTTTAGTACACTTAGGACCCGTTTGTTGGCATTTTCGCCTTGCCCATTTCCTTGTGGGTAACACACGGATGATTGCCAATGTTTAACATTGTTTTCTTCACAAAATTTGTCGAATTCGTCTCTGAATTGAGGTCCGTGATCGGAAACCACAACTCTCGGAACTCCGAATCTTGTCCATATTTGATCGAGCAAAAAGTATGTTATATCCCTGGTGTTGGTTTTTACCAAGGCCTTAGCCTCAACCCATTTAGTAAAATAATCCACTGCGACGACCACATACTCGCATCCCGAGCGACCCTTCTTCAAAGGTCCGATGAGGTCAATTGCCCACATGTCGAAGGGCCAGGCCGCTACCACTATGCTTTGTTCGACTGAGGGTAGCCTGGGGATACTGGCGAACCTCTGGCAAACATCACATGCCTGGGTATATGCTTTGGCGTCTTCTGCTAATTTCGGCTAATAGTATCCGGCTAGGAGTACTTTCTGTGCTAGCGTTCGATTGGCGGTATGGCCGCCGCACATTCCCTCGTGTAGTTCTCGTTAGAATGCCCGTTACCTCCTCGTGTCGCACGCATCGCAAGGGGTTTTGAGAATGAATGACGGTAAAGCACATCGTCCATAATCATATATCTTGCAGCCCTTTTTACCAAGGCCTTAGCTTCGCACGGATCACTGGGAAGCTCCCCTAGCTCAATGTAAGATTTCATGATGTCGACCCAACAAGTATTCCCGGGTTGGAAGTCCATGACCTCGACTTGAGAAATGGCGGGCTCAAAGAGATGCTCGACCATGATGCTAGGATCGCACGACGCATCTTCATTGGTCAATTTGGATAAATAGTCTGCCCTATGATTATCCTCTCGGGGGATGTTTTTGAACGGCAATACGCGAAGCCGTTTTCGAGTTTTTTGACGAGGTTGATATACCTTCGTAATATTTCGCAATGAATGCCGAAAGAGCCATTGATTTGATTCACAACCAACTGTGAGTCGCAAAATACCTGTATATTTTCGACTTTCATGGCTTTAGAGAGCTTTAAACCAGCGATGACGGCCTCATACTCTGCCTGGTTATTAGAGGCGGTGAAATCGAATCTCAGAGCCTGCTAGATTTCCTCCGATGTGCCCGGCTCTAACAGATTATCCCCGTGCCGCACCCTTTGTGACCGGCGGCCCCATCGACGTAGAGTTGCCAACGCGTGACTTGGCCTAAAAGGCTCGTCCTCCGTGGCTACCTTATCCCGGTTGCATTTGGGGCAAACCTCGCTCCGTTGTTTCTTCGTTGAAGCTTGTTTCTACTATGAAATCCGGGAGAGCCTCGGGCTTTTATAGCCTTCCGAGGCTCATAACGGATGTCGAATTCGTAAGTTCGATAGCCCACCGGAGCGCCGACCGGACAAGTCCGGTTTATGAAGAACCCGTCTTAGCGATGCATTCGATAGGACTACGATGGTGTGCGATGAGAAGTAAGCCCTTAATTTGCGGCGCCTATAACAACACAATAAGCTAACTTTTCAATATTAAAATAACGACTTTCTACGGGGCTTAGAGCCTTGGAAACATAAAAAATTGGCTTCTGCGAGCCCTCCTCTTCTTTTACAAGTACTGCGGCTACGGCCCTATCTGAGGCTGCCAAATACCAAAACAAAATATCCCCTAGTTTTGGGCTGGTTAACAACGGCGGGCTTGACAAGTATTCTTTAAGGTCTTTAAAAGCCCGAGAGCATTCCGCCGTCCAAGAGAAGGTACCCGCCCCTTTCAAAATTTTGAAGAAAGGCGTACTTCTTTTCTCGCATTTTGAGACAAACCTACCCAAGGCCGTGATTCTCGCCGTTTAGCCGCCGTACTTCCTTGACACCGGTGGGCTCGCTCATGTTGATTAGGGCTTCGATTTTTTCGGGATTTGCCTCGATCCCCCTCTCGACTCACCATGAAGCCCGTAAATTTTCCCCGCCCGGACTCCAAAAATACATTTCGCAGGGTTTAGTTTCATTGAGTGGTCTCTTATATTGGCGAAGGTTTCGCGAAGGTCCACCAGGTGATCCCGGCGACTTGATTTTACGACCATATCATCAATGTAGGCATCCATGTTCCTGCCTATTTGTGTGCTAAAAACTCGTTCACCATTCTCTCGATAGGTCGAACTCGCGTTCTTCGTGCCGAAAGGCATCATCTCGTAGTAATGAGTCCACCCGTCGCCCTAAAGGCCGTCATCTCTTTGTCTTCATCTCGCCATTTTGACTTGGTGATAACCGGAATATGCATCCGTAAAACTCGCCGTTTCGAATCCGGCGATCCCGTCGACCATTTTGTCAATTCGAGGCGCGCGTAAGTGGTCTTTGGGGCAAGCTTTGTTCAAGTCCGTGAATTCGACACACATCCGCCACTTGACATTATGTTTCTTTACCATTACTACGTTTGCCAACCAGGTGGGATACCGAAGCTCTTTGATTATGCCTCGTCGCGAAGTTTTTTGATCTCGCCTTTTATTGCGATCTCTTTTTCCATGAGAACCGTCGCGCTCTTTGCCGTATCGGCCTCGAAGTTGGGGTCGGCACTTAGATAGTGCAAAGCGACCTCCGACTCTACGCCCTCATATCTCGTTACCTCCCACGCGAAGGCGCTCATGTTGGCTTTCGAAGCCCGATCAATTCTTCCCTTTCTCCTCGGTGGTCCGCGATCCTATTTTTATCCTTTGATCGGGATATTTGTCATTTATTATGACCTCGACCAACTCGTCCTCAGCAGTGAAGTCGGGCTCATCTCGAACTTGCAATGTTTCAACCTCCACTGCTTTTTCCGGCATTTCATTCGACGTGGCGACCTGATCCCGAACCAGGCAAAAACCATCCACTCTGGGTCGCTTGGAGTCGACCCTGTTCTTTGTCATATAATCGAGGAAAGATCCGGGTCGGCTAATGGCGACCCCAATCTCCTCCCCTATGTGAAATTTGACCCTTTGATGGGGAACGGACGCCACCATTTGAAATTTTTTCATGGCTGGGATCCCCAAGATAATGTTGTAGTATGAGGGGAGATCAATGACTAGAAAGGTGATCATCTCGGTTCTGCATGGCTCGTAGTCACCCAAAGTGATGCTGAGGTCGACCGTTCCTTTAACCCGCACAGTGTCGTTGGTAAAACCCTCGAGCACCCCGAGGTAGGGTTTCAACTTAGCCTCTCCAAATCCGATATGTTTTAAACAAATCCGAAATAGATGACGTCGCGACCAGCCCCCGTGTCGATCATTACTCGTTGACACCATGCTTGTCGTTTATTCCGACTTTGAGAATAAGAGGTACTTCCACGGGGCCCTCGCTTGTGGCCAATTCGCTTTTAGTGAACATGATTCCCTTCTCGTTCTCCCCCAATACTACCTCGCTTTTCAAAGCCGCGCGTATTAATCCGGTGCATCCGAGATTTCGCTTGATTGTTGTCGGGGATATCCCCATGGATAACCCGGACCTCCTTCCGATGACGCGGGGGTGGCGACCTTGTCCGGTACCGTGTTCCCGTCTCGCTTATACTTGGTCGCCGGTCCTTCGCGGATTAACCTTTCTATCTCTCGCCTTAACGTGAAACATTCGTCCGTGATGTGACCGTGGTCCTTGTGATAGTCGCAAGATTTGGATTTGTCGCGACTATCGGGATCACCCCTCATAGGTTTGGGCTTCTCAAAATGTTCGCGGATTTCGAACAATATTTGAGATGCTTTAGTGTTGAGCGGGGTAAAATTGTCCTCGCCGAATTTATAAGGCTTTTTTGTCTCGCGGTCGTGGTTAGCATCTCGCCCTTTTTCCTTCTTACGCTCCTCTCGCGCGATCCTCTTTCCGTGAAGGTCGTTCGCTTGGGCTTCGCCCTCCCCGAGGACGGCGCTTCGCCGACTCCCATCATTCGAGCCCTTTCCAACATTTCCCCGAGACCCGCTTTAGGGGCCGCAGTTGAACTCGCCATTGGACCCTTGGCGATCCCCGTGAGGAAACATGTGACAACCGCATCATCCGGAATGTTTCTTGTCCGATCGTATATTCGATGAAACGTTCATAATATTCTTTTCCGGACTCATATCCTCCCATGCGAACTTCGTATGGTCCTCTATAGTTTTCTTTGGTCTACTCGCCGATTCAAACTCTCTGACGAATTTCTCGGAGAGATCCTCCCAGCTTTTTACTGAGCCACGGGGAAGTCCACGTATCCAAGAGGCGGCCCTATCCCCGCATGCTTCCGACTAAGGCGATGCACCGTGCGTATTTATTTTGGGTCGCCAGGGTGATGCGACCTTGGAAAGCGGTGAGCCGCCGTTTGGGCAAGAATTTCCATTGTAGTAATTATAGCCGGGATAGCTAACCTTTTCGTGACCGGTAGGCAATGTTTCGTAATTCTCTTGGCGAGCACGTCGATTCCCGAGATCGGGGCGGCTCTCTCGGCCGGCCTTGACTTTTTCAAATCGGCGAGCTCATTTTTCATTATCTCCATCCGTTCGCCCAAACGGGGTCGAAACCGGGTCGCAACGGCGCCCGTGTATTAGCCTTCTCTCGCTCTCGCGCTCCGACTCCCCGCGCCTTCCGACTCCTCCCGACGAGCTCTTTTTTCACGGATAATTATGCGGGCGTCCGGTGCGTCCCCGTCGTCTCGTCGGGGGAAGAAATCCTCCCTCGGGAAGGCTGAGACGACTTGGGGCCGAGGCCTTGTCCTTCTCACCCAACCTTTTGAAAGCCGAACCTTTTTCGTGTGATTTTTCCTCCTGATGGTCGCGATCTGGGAGAACCGAAGTCTGCACAACGTTTTTCCTGGGTCCTTTGCGGCCTGATGAGCGCACACTTTCTTCTATCTCGATCCCGTGAATCCGCTCGCCGACCCTTATTCACCGCCGCGGGAGCGATTTCATCTCTCGGGGGGATTTGGGGGTCGTATCGACATTGGAGCTTGGCCCTTTGCTACCGTACGGGAATTGGCTAGGTACATAGTTTCCGCATACCTCGCGTATTCCCTTATTTCCGCAATCTCCGGATCTTCTTGGAGATCTGGCTCTGCCCTAGGGGTTGATCTCTGGCTTTGCTGCGATCGAGATGATCCTCTGATTTTCCCATCCAATGCTGCTACGACCTCTCTTGACTTAGCCTTCTGATTTATCGATTTCGGGCATCGCTAGGGGCCAGAACTCCCCTTTGTGATCCTTCCCCACCCGCTTGCGTAATCTCTTGTGTCTCTACCGCGACATCAGCTTGCATATGCGTTTGTACAACGCCTCTCGCAAGAGTTTGGGGGTTCAGTTGCCCTTTGCTTCCAGTCATAGGTTATGACTATACTTGTGATTAGGACTCGCCTTGAGTCGGACTTCCTGGCAATCTGATATGTGATTTCTATATGATGGAGCCGGTCGTGAACCGCCGTTTTTTGATTTTGTGTGGAGTTACGAGCCGATGAAGCTTTCGTTTCCCGGTAACGGAGCCAACCGATGATGTATAAATCGTCACGGTGTCCTTGCGGTGTATAGACGGTGGATATCCGGGCCGTATTAAGGTGGTGTGATACTCCGGCGGGTGGCGGTATGGAGGAATAAAAATGGACGAGCTTTGGCTTGCAAGTGTAGTGTATATTTTTCTCCTCTTCTAGTTTACAATGACCACACCTTTTATAGAGGTGGGTAACTTAGGGAATAAGTAATCTATTAGACATTTTACTAACAGCTAGGTTTAAATTAGATATTAAGTAAGACGAAATATCTAAGATACAAGTGGGGAAAAGATCTGGATCAACCGGCGGCCATCTCTCTGAGGTCGCAAGGAGCAAGCCTTTTCCTGCCTCGTCCCCTTGGCGCCCCTTCTTGACTTGCCTGGATGAGATCCACAGGATCTGTTGCACTTGCCTGGGGCCGCAAATGCTTTGGTCGCGGCGAGGTGAGACACAGTGGCCGCCCTCTTTGCGATCTATTCTGTCATGCCGGAGGATGGCCGCAGTGGGTTGTCTCCCACTGTTGAGGTGGTGGAATTATTTATACCCATCAATTAGGTTTTTTTATTTTCTTTTTATTTAATGTTATTTTGTCCCACATTGCTAAATTAGCAATTAGTCTTGGAGAGTGTAGCCTATATAAAGGCATTAAGAGTCATTGTAATGATGAGACAAATTTTGAGATATATATTATACTTGAAGCTTTAAGCTTCGGTGAGTTTTCTCACGTTGGTGCTTGGTGGATTCCAACACCGTTGTTGGTGGATTCCAAACGGGACTTATCGAGGTTGTGAGCGAACCTTGTGGGTGTCCATTTTTACCAAGGTTTTTGGCTACGGGTTAGCCAAGGGTCGCGGGGCTCGTCGTATTGGTGCCATCAGTCGAGTCCTCGGGTATTTTCGGATCTGTTTCGACTACGGATCACATCAGTTGGTATCAGAGACACAGTCACTGACGAATTTTGAAGATATGATGAATCAGAATTTAGAGAAAATAGAACAACGTTTTGATGATATGATGGATGAGATGAAGAATATGTTAAAGGGAGTAACTAAGCAATCTAACCGTGGTGGTAGAGATAACCGCAGTGGTAGAAGTAACCGTGGTGGTACAGAAATGGTTAAGAAAACTTCTAAAGAGCCGTTTTCTGTGTTTTGCGGTCATTGTAAAGGAAGTGGTCATCACTATTATGATTGCCCTGATTTATTGCAAGAACTACGTAGAATCGACGAGGAAGCTCGTTTGAATCGTGAGTCAGCACGAGAAAAAGACTTGGTTGAAGCGACAAACGAAGTGATTACTAATACTCGAGAGGACGAGTTGAAAGGCGATGATTATGAGAGAATGGTAGAGCATAATAATCCGAATTTTATGGAGAAATCGGAGGAACATGCGTCAGAACTCGCTGAGAAGGAGAAACATTCGGTTGTACTCAATACTTCACTTGAAGATGATCCGGCTCTTATCTTGCTGCGGGTTATTCCTGTTCGTGAGGCCATTGTTAGCAAGCCAGAACACCTATTTGTGGACCCCTTTGCTACGATTATTGATGCATATCCGACTGATACTTTCTATTCCTATATTGTTGTTTCACAGGGGGTCATCCATGAGTCTATTCCGCCGAATGAGCATTGTGATATTGCATGTATGGCGTATGACTCATCAACAAAACATGCCATTGGATTCCTTTTGTCTATCCGGATCGTGTTTGATCCAGGGGTTCGCTTGGTGCCTCTTTGTGTTTCTTTGAGATTGGCATGTGCAGATGCCTTTTATGATGTCTTATTGATTCGAGGACGAATCCTTTCCAACCCGGAGGGAATGATGTGATCGAAGATGAAACGTTTTTGGCATGGAGTCCATTTGTCCCACATCGTTTCCATGGAAGATTTTATTATATTTTTATTATTATATATTATTAGGTTTTTTTATTTTTATTTTATTTAATGTTATTTTGTCCCACATTGCTAAATTAGCAATTAGTCTTGGAGAGTGTAGCCTATATAAAGGCATTAAGAGTCATTGTAATGATGAGACAAATTTTGAGATATATATTATATTTGAAGCTTTAAGCTTCGGTGAGTTTTCTCACGTTGGTGCTTGGTGGATTCCAACACCGTTGTTTGGTGGATTCCAAACGGGACTTATCGAGGTTGTGAGCGAACCTTGTGGGTGTCCATTTTTACCAAGGTTTTTGGCTACGGGTTAGCCAAGGGTCGCGGGGCTCGTCGTATTGGTGCCATCAGTCGAGTCCTCGGGTATTTTTGGATCTGTTTCGACCACGGATCACATCATGCTCCCAACTATCCAGAGAGGCAGGGGCGAGATCAGTGTACCAATCAAAAGCGTTTCCTTTTAAAGAACACATGATTTGCTTCACCAAGTGATCTCCATACGTCCAAGAGTTGTAGCAAGTTTCAACAAAATGGGCAATGCGTTGCTTTAAATTTCCCTTTCCATCTAATTGCTGGAACTTCAGTGATCGATAACCGGCCGGCATCTTCAGATCATCAATCATTTGGGTGTATGGTTTGGCATACGTTTGAGAAGAATTCACGGACCTTCCGACTTTGTCCTTGATGGTACCCATGATGAATTCCCGCAGCTCGTTAGGAATGGTTCCATCGGGGAAATCTTCAGATCACTTGCCAAGGTAAAAGACCTTTAGAAGAGTTTTCTGGGGCAACCCTCAAGTTATTTGCCATGCGAAGAGACTTGAAAGCCTTTTGATCTATGGAAGTGACGTCAAGTCCATCCTCATCATCATTCAGCACTTTGTTTTGCCTTACTTGCTTCTCCAACGGAATCAAGCCTTTTGGCGAGCATCGTATTTGGCACATCTTGAGTCTGAACATGCGCCGTGAGAGCTTCAATGGTCTTTGCGAGGTTGAAAAATTGCTCCTCCAGGGTGGTGGAATTTGCCATCGTGAAGTCCGCAGCCATTGGTGATGAGGATCCATCATAAGTGTCCTGAGGGAAAAAGAGGTGAAGGCCCGACTCCTTTGACATTCTCCGAGTGATAGGGCCATAAGGTTGACCCTGAGATGAGGAAACATCCTTAGCGGAAACAACTTCATAGTAGCATCCTCTGAAGCAATAGCTTTTGTAGCAGTAGCCTTCAGAGCAGAAATCTTTGAAGTAGCCATTGAAGTAGAAGCCTGTGAAGCGGTAGAAGTCTTTGGTGCCATTTCCTCAAGACTTTTCTTTTTGATAAGGAGAGACGAAATGAGAGATTGGTCCCACCGGGCATGCCAGAAATTTGTAACACAAATTTTGTTGTCCTGCAATTAAATTTAAAAAAAAAGAAAGACAAGAAAATTGGAACAAATATAATTTTATTTATTTCAGAATGTGAGTGGGTACAATCTCTAGCAAAATCCCTCTATCTACGGGACGCCTTTGATTCTCCTTTAATTTTGGCGAGAGTCGCGGGGACTTGTTCTCGGACTTGTCAGTACTCCTCCGGTTTGTTGGGAAGAATACTTGATTTATGGAAGATCTCCGGATATGGCGGATAATCATCGGTATTTGCTGAAGAACTCCAGATATGGCAGATAATCTTCATAACTTGAAGATGGCTTGGATGCTTTCGTGCTTCCTTGGTCTTCTCCTTTGATTTCTCGGGAATGAAAAAAAAAAGATCCACTTCGAGGGTCGCAGTGACTTGTTCTCGGACTTTGGCGATGCTCCTCCTATTTGTTGGGAAGAAGACCTTTGTTTGTTGTTGAAGAACATTGGATATCTTGGTGGCCTTCGATTTATTGAAGGACTCCGAATATGGCGGAAGACCTTTGATTGTTGTTGAATAACTCCGAATATGGCGGAAGACCTTCGATTGTTGTTGAAGAACTCCGAATATGACGGATGACCTTCAAATGTTGTTGAAGAACTTTAAGACTTATTTGTTGCTTCTTAGATCTTCCTTTTGTTGAAAAACTCCAGATGTGGCGGATGGACTTCGCTTGCGGAAGAACTTGAAGGCTTGTTTGTTGCTTCCTAGATCTTTTCTTTGTTGAAGAACTCCGGATTTGGCGGATGATCTTCGGTTGTTGGAGATGACTTAGAGGCTTCTCTATTACTCCTTGAATGTTCTCCGCGGTGGTGGAACACAGCGCTTGATGCTTTATCTCTAACTTCTTCACCAATTTTTATTGTGTTGATAACCTCCCGGATATGGCGGAAGAACTTTGATTTTGACGAAGACTTGAAGGAGTACTTTGTATTACCTTCAATATCTTATATGAAGGGCTTACACTTTGCGGAAGATCTTTGATGTAGAAGAGATCTTTCATGGTTCTTTGAAGCTTTTGATTTTCTTCATCTTCTGGAAGAACTTTGGATTTTCCCGGAAGATCTTCAAGTGTTGAAGGCAACTTTGTTGAAGAACTTCATGTATTTTCTTGGAAGATCCTCAATGTTTTTTATGTTGGTGCAGAGTTCTTGGTGTTATTCTTCCACCAATCCTTCTTGCTTTTCACCAACTTTTCTGTGAAGATGCTTGCACCAACTCAGTGTTGCTAATGCTTTTCGATCTTCCCGCCTTTCTTGACTTTGGGTTGATCTTCAAGTGTTGAAGACGCATTGTTGGAGAAATCCGTCTTTGTGTTGATCTTCGAGTGTTGAAGACGCCTTGTCGAAGAGCCCCGTCTTTATGTTGATCTTCGAGTATTGAAGACGTCTTGTTGAAGAGCTCCACCTTTTGTGTTGATCTTCGAGTGTTGAAGACGCTTTTCGATCTTGTCTTTCTTGAAAAACTTGAAGGATTTCTTGGAAGATCTTTGATGCTTGAAGATGCTTTTTCTTGTGCTTGTTCTTCTGTCTCTTTTGTGTTTCTGTGTTGTTCTTGAAGAACTTCAAGAATTTCTTGGAAGATCTTCGATGCTTCGGTGTTGTTGATGAATGAAGATTTTTGCTCTGAGATTTCCACCAACTCTTCAATCACCACATCTTCGGTGTGTTGATGATTTCACCAACTCTGTGTTATTGCTGATTCTTTTTTATCTTCTCGTCTTTCTTGACTTTAGGTTGATCTTCAAGTGTTGAAAACGCTCTTCGATCTTCTTGGCTTTCTTGTAGAGCTTTGAGGAATTCTTGGGAGATCTTCGAGGCTTGAAGATGCTCTTCGATCTTCTTGGCTTTCTTGAAGAAATTCGAGGAATTATTGGGAGAACTTCGAGGCTTGAAGACGCTCTATGCTTTCCCTTCTGTCTTTGTTCTTCTGTCTTTTCTCTAGTGTTATTCTGTGTTTCTGTGTGTCTTCTGTGTTTCTTCAAATGACCAAGGCCTCCTATTTATAGTGGTAGATGAGAGCCTTTGAATTGATTTTCACTTAATGCGTTCACACTCATTTAATGCGTCTAGACTCCTGATTGATTTGCATTTAATGCATCCAGACTCCTGATTGATTTGCATTTAATGCGTCCAGACTCTTGATTGATTTGAAGTTCAGACTCTTGATTGATTTGTATTTAATACGTCCAGACTCTTGATTGATTCCAACCATATTAGAAGATTGACACTTATTACAAATCAATCAAATTACTTACTAATTTATTTCAGCGATTTGATTTGAATACTTGTATATTATCTCCTAATATTAATTGTAGGAAACAATATAAAATATTTGGATTTTATGGCATATATAGTATGTGACACATATAACGTTTCACATTTATACCTATATAGCCATTTATTACAAATTTACTAAATCTCTAATTTTTTTAAGAGAATTTAATTATTATTTTATCATATTACTTCCTAATATTTTATATAGGAGATATTAATAAAATTTATTTAATTTTAGGACATATATAGTACATGACATAAATAATATATCACATAAAATTTTTATACCTACAGGGTGTCCAGGATAATCCTGCAAATCAACATCATTAGCAACAGTAGTAATATGCTTACCTTCGTTCTCCATAACAGAATGCCTGGGGATATTAGTGGAAAGACTAGAGAGATCCCGGGTTCTTTTATAAGATATAATATCACTAACTTTTAAATTCCAGTCACATAGTAAAATATCATCATTTAGAATTTGATCATGGGGATTATCCCTTAACCGAATGTCAGACCACAAATAAACTTGGGAGCCATCTCCAATATGCTGACCAAACAAACTTTCATAAATGGACTTGAAGAGGTTGATCCAACAATAATTTGATGGTTGTGTTGATGGAAAATGTTTGTTCCAGTAAAGATTACGTATTGATGGCCATTTTATGGTAAATCAACTTAATTGGCCGAGTATGGAGTTGGTTGTACTATAATATGGCGAGCAAAGTCGTAATCCTACGTGGAATCTAATTAAGTATCTGATATTGCGGTTAATACCAGATTTGCGGTAAGAGATAAATTTCGTGGATATATGGCTGTGTATATGTGATTTCTCCGGAGAGAATGTGGCGGATATGAAGAACTAGGCGGTCGGAATGATGCTTATAATAGTAAACACAAGTGATTCGACAAATTGACAGAGTAGCTCTGTTTGTATTAGTTCTTGGTCCCTTTCTATTACATTGTGATCCCATATATATAGGCTATGACTAAGTCGGTCGACTAAGTCGGTTTACTGTTCTTGACAAGACAATTAAAAAGATATAACTAGAGATAATCATATACATAATACAGGTGTAACGGCCAGCTGTCTAGATAAACATGGAGGACAGCGTGCTCGTTTATAGGTCGGACTCATAATTGACTTGTCTTGATATCAGCTTGACCATATGGGTAGAAATCACACGGAGTGGAGGGGTCCGTCTTACGGCCAGCGGACGGGATCCGGCTTACAGATGGCGGACAGGACCCGGCTTACGAACGGTGGGTAGGATCCGGCTTATGAATTGCGGACGGAGGGGATGGAGGCCCAATCTAAATGAATATGGCCCCAATCCAGTTCGGGTATATCAATGGCCCCCTACTCTGTGCCTGGCGTGCCCGCCATGGCGGAGAGTAGAAATCTAGAAGCCGAAGTTACCATGACGTTGGTCGTTCGTGACGGAGATGCATTACTTATCATATGTTGTGCATTGCAGCGGACAGGCTTAGATGCCAATACTGAATATCGGGATTGAATCAGTGTTAGGATCACGTAGCGAATTACCGATTATATGCTGCGCATTGTAGTGAACATGCTTAGTTGCCGATAACGTTCTATCGGGCTTAGATACCGTGCCATGAAGCGGATGGGTTTAGGTGGCCGTAACCCATGTTGAGTGAAGGTCGTAAACCATTTGAAGTGAGGCCGCTGGCCAAAAGAAGTTGAGTCCTTAGACTATGTGGAGTTGAGGCCGCCAGTCGGGGCCATGGTAGATGAGGGTCGTATCAGCTCGCAAAGTGTCGCCTCGGTTGGCGCTAATGACGTGACGTTTGACCTGAACTGTCACGCATTCCGATTGGTCAAGGGATTTCGATAACCATTCCTAGCAATGATGGCGTTTGAATTTTGAAACCCCAAGCATCGTTTCCCTCCAGTTTTTGTCTATAAATACAGGGCTCCCCCATCACTTTCATAATTTCCTTTTTCTGAAATTTATTCCGGCAAGCACAGCAATGAGATTCCGGCGAGAGCAAGCTATTTCCGGCCATCAAACAGTTTCAAATCAAAGACAGCATCCTTCATCCCTATTCCATTAATCAGGTATGATTTTGAATGCCTTTATTGCCTATTTGCTTCGATTTTGCTCTTCCTTTGATAAAAAAACCGTAATGTAGTAGGTCGAAATTAGGGTTTCTCTGATTTGGGAATTACAAGCTCAATTTATAGATGCCCAAATCGTTGCCTGGCTTAATGTGAAGGTTTGGTTTTTCTTAATGCTTTTCTGAGTTGTTTGAGGGGTATTTTCTAGGTAGTTTGTTTAAGAAAGATGGAGGGGCGAGGTGTCGGGATGTGATTACTCTCACTTCGGCCCTATTTCCATGTCTGGGTGATTATACTGATCCACCTCGCCCTGGTTCTTTTCCAGAATGCCTTCAGAGCGCACCGTGTCACAATCAGATGAAGAGACCCGGGCCGCTGCCGGATATGGTTCTGAAGAGGTTAGTATGGAGGAGGTCAGCTCAAGTGACATAGAGGAAGTACTCGAAAAAGAGGCCGTCGGGGTCGAATCTGACTCGGGTGCTGATGAAGAAGATGAGGATGAGGTTGTAGTACTCGGCGAAGGTGCCACCGGGGGAGAGGTCGAGGATGAGGACCAAGATTAGGCATCGCTGAGTGACCTTATCAATCGGAAAGGGTGGTGACGCCTATGGCCGCCAGTCACAGTGTGAAGCTCAAGGAAGCCGTGGAAACCGCGCAGGTATCGAAGAGGACCATAGTGTCCGAGAAACCATCGACGTCCAGGAAAGCTAGAGCATCTAAGAAAGCGGCCGTATCGAATGATCCCGAGAAGAAGAAAAGGCCTCCTAAAAAGAGGTCAATTGCTGTCGAGATGGAGCTGGCGGAACAAAAACGAGCCGATAGCCATCTCATAATTCGATCGAGGGAATTTCAAGACCGAGTTGATTACACCTCGGCGCTGACCGCCTTTGACATACCAGAGGATTACTGGTTTTCCAGTATGGGCGCGATGAATGTGTCGCGGACTTGTGGCCGAGAAGATGAAGATTATATGTGGTCACATTACGACCACTTAGTTGCCGGTCTCAGACCGCCCTTTGATCCGTTTTTCATTACGTTCATGGATGAACTGAAGGTGATGCCTTGCGACCTTAGCCTAGGGGTAGTCCAGGTTGTGATATCAATTATTGTAATCAGTCAGTTGAGTGGTTACGAGCCGTCGATGGCGGCGTTGCTTTATTTTTACGGCTTCAACCGGAATGGTGATGCTGGGCAGATTCAACAACGGAGCAGATCGAGCAGTGGGAGACCTGGACTTCTGTTTGATCTTCCGGATAAAGTGACGGACTGGGACAAGAGGTGCATGAAAGTTGAGTCCCGGGTAGGATGTCCATTCGAAAAACTCCCAGCGAACTCTATACATACCGAGCATCTAAAGGACATTAAGACGTCGGAGGCCGACGATGGGTTTATAGCCGAGCTCAAGGAGCTGCTCGGGTACACCCGAAATGGATAAGAGCAAGCCCGAGCCTTTAACTCGGAGGCGAAGAGAAGAGAGCCGCTGAGTTGAAGGGAGTTAAGACGACGATCCCTCTGGTTGATATCCGGAAAGACGCTCCGGGAGCCCCTGGGTCTATAGGCGGGAAATCGACGCAGCCGCCAGCCAAGCAACCGGAGGGCAAGGCCCCAGCAGCCAAAACTTTGAAGCAAACAACCTTGACCAAACCTCCTGCTGGTTACAAGAAGAAAAGGGCTTTTGTTGAAGAGATTGACCCCGCTGGGGATGGGGATGACGAGCAGGATGCTCCCCTACCTAAGAAATCCAAAGTCGTACACGCTCCTGGGAAAGAGGTGGCTGATAAAGACAAAACCTCCGATAAAGGCAAATCTCTAGCTGACACATCATTCCCAGCTGGCACGAGGTCGATGGTGCATTTCGCCGGTGTGCCCGTTGGGCACGAGGGTCACCCGGTGGTCTGGTCAGACAAGGAGTATATGCGCCAACAGCCCTTAGATATGTCTAAAGCGATCACGATCTCGAAAGATCTCTGACGTGGCCCCGCTGAGGCATTTAAGGTGGGGTCTCCCTAACCCAATTCAGCTGGAAATTGGCCGGGGTATTGCGAACCGGATCGTGTTGGCTGATCAGTCCGATCATCGCCGCACCTTTCTCCAAAACATTGAAGATTTGTGGGGTTTATACGGCGCCACGATGAGCATGGTAAACCTCTACCCGCTAAGTGCTTTTCTTTTTCTTTCTCTTTTATTTATGAAGTCCTGTTTAACTCCGCCATATTTCCTTTTTTTCAGGTCGGCACCGGCTTGGCACAGTTTATAAATGATTACCGGAGCACCATAGCGTGGAACTCAGACGCTATCCGGTTTAAACGCCGCTAAAATGGTAGGAGATGAACTATGAGTCCGACTCAATGCTACTGAATCTGAAAACATCGAACTAAAGAAGCAGCTCGCTGAAAATGATGGTCTGAGGAAGTAGCTCGCTGAGGTGAGGAAGATGCAGCGAGAGGCTCAGAAGAACTCTGACCGTCTAGAGAAGATGAATGCAGAACTTGCGGAGAAAGATAGATCGGCTGCTAAGTCCATGAAGGAGATGCAACAGCGGATTGATGAGGCCAAAGCTCATTGGGAAGCCAAGCAAGAAGTAACCGCTGCTCTGAAGAGACAGCTGAAGGAGCTGAGTCCCGGAGTCGAGGCCCAGATAGAGGCTGCCAGAAAAGCTGCTGCGGGTGATAACTTTTGATGGGATATGATCAAGGATTTTATCACATCTCTAGATGTGTGTGGGCTCACGGCGGCGACAACATTCCCGATGTCGGAACCTTGAGGGATTGGATCCTTACTCATCCTTTCGCTGATCATCTGAGGGGTTTCCACTCGCAAATCCCCTTCTCCGAGGTCGAACTGCATGGATATGCTGAGGGCTGGGAGGCTCCCCCTGTTGATGAGGAGAACCTAAGGGAGTTAGTAATTCGTGCTATTGGGAGGCCGACCGAGGAATAAGCCCCAGCCACCGAGCAAACAGAGCTGACCGAGTCGGATGCGAATGCTGATAATCTGATGCATCCCTCCCTTCGAGCGAGAAAATGTTGGTGATGACAACATGCGGCCCGAAGACTCCTAGATTTGTTGGTTCTGTGTTGTAAAAACAATGTTTTGATTTCATATTTGTATGACTCTATTCTTTCCGCACTTTATTTGTGATAACTTTTCCTTTGCTTTCCAAATGTATGAAGCTTCTTCTCTGTTCGCCTGTATGTTTATTTTTGCTCGAGTTTACCGTATATATCTAGTCCGATGTAGTAGTGTCCTCTGGACCCCTTTGTTTTAGATAAGATTCGAAGTTGATAGCGGACGAGCTAAATTTGAAATATGGCCCCCCTTGTATCTTACCTAAAATAACTGCTCGCTCTTACATCACTCTTATCTAAATTTTTCCAAGATATGCCCTCTTGAATCTTATCTCAAATAACCGCCCGATCGCATATTTGAAATTTTTCCGGGGTGCGGCCCCTTGTTTGGGATAAGATTCAGAGTCGAACACGATAAGTGCTTTGAAAATTTTCGCCCCCCTTTCTAAACAAAGTCTGAGATGAATCCGAAGTCTTTGTTTGAAATATCTTTCGGGATTGTACATATGCTGAAAGATAATGCGTTTGCTAAAAGGTAAATGTAAAACCGGACTATACCGAGCTTGCCTCACCCCACTAGGTGAGTGAAAGTTACATGTAAGAAAGCTTAAACGCTCACATCGTAAATGAGATAATAGCCATAACCCTAGCCGATTATTACATGTAGTACCTTTTGAGGTTGTCCGCATCCCACGGCATGTTGAGTTCGAAACCCTCTTGGTTTCTGAGGACGTAAGTCCTTTTTTTGATTTCCCTGGCGACCTGATAAGGGCCTTCCTAATTTTCCATAAGCTTGACTTTATCGGGATCGAGACCTATGGCTTTTCTATTCCGGAGAACGAAATCGGCGACCTTGAAGGAATGGTCGTGAATCCATTTGTTGTGTTGTCGCTTAGCGGTCTGTTTGTAATTTACTAGCCGATGATATGTTGCCAATATTTTCTCCTCCGCTAGATCTAAGTTGATCTGCCTGTTTAGTAAATTGTCCGTTGGATCGTACACAGCAACCCTGATACTGAGGAGCGTCATTTCAATAGGAGTCATGGCCTCCGACCCGTAAGTGAGAGCGAACGGTGTTTCCCCGGTCGGTGTTTTGATTGTTGTCCGGAGTGCCCATGATATGGTGGGCAACTCGTCGACCCAACCGCCTG
The DNA here is from genome assembly GCA_036785695.1 of Gentiana straminea. NCBI lineage: Eukaryota > Viridiplantae > Streptophyta > Magnoliopsida > Gentianales > Gentianaceae > Gentiana > Gentiana straminea. Next base: position 415,521 of record JAVUPR010000090.1, on the reverse strand, counting down.
CCTTAGCTTTCTCACTCACGCTCTTTTTGAGCATTTTAATTATCTGTTTGTTGCCGGCCTCGGCTTGGCCATTGCCCTGGAGATAAGCAACAAATGATTGCCAATGCTTGACCTTGAATTCCTCGCAAAAACTTGAGAATTCCTTCCTGAATTGTGGACCGTGATCTGACACCACTGCCCGTGGGATACCAAAACGAGACCATAGCTGATCGTGTAGGAAGTAACCCGCATCGTTTGCGCCTATTTTGACCATAGGCTTGGCCTCGATTCATTTTGTGAAATAGTCTACAGCCACTATGATAACTTTACATCCGCCCTTCCAGGCGGAAATGGTCCGATGAGGTCGAGTCCCCATATGTCGAAAGGCCAAAGTGTGACCACAATACTCTGCTCGACCGATGGTATCATCGGGATGTGTGCATGTTTTTAGCTTTCCGGACATTCTCTGACTAGCTTCTCCTAATCCTTAAGGATCGTCGGCCAATAATACCCCGCTGTGATAACCTTATGTGCTAAGGAGCGACTAGCAGGATGGCCCCCACACACTTCTTGGTGAAGTTCGATAAGTATTTTCTTGCTTTCCTCCTCTCGGACACACCGCAATAAAGGTTTAGTAGCGGACCTTCTGTAGAGCGTTCCGTCATGTATAATGTACCTGGCCGCTCTCTTTCTGAGTGCGCGAGACTTATCTACCTCAGCGGGCAAGGTGCCCGATTCAATATAAGATTGAACTTCGTCAATCCAACACGGAGTCGACATCGGTCATTGATCTCCATGATTTCTGTTATTTCGACGGTAGGTACAGCAAGATACTCTATCATTATTGAAGGATCTACAATTTCCTCCTCAAGAGATAGCTTAGAGAGATAATCTGCTCGCTCGTTATCCTCTCTTCGAACTCTGATGAATACGCAATAGCTGAAGCCGGCTCTCAATCGTCGAACAATCTCACCGTACTTTTCGAGGATACCGCAACGCGTCCCGTAGTCCCCTGATATTTGGTTGACGATGAGTTAGGAATCACAGTAGACTTCAATATTTTCTACTTTCAGCTCTTTCGCAAGCTTAAGTCCGGCTATAACTGCTTAATACTCGGCTTGATTATTCGTGGCCGGGAACTCGAACCTTAAAGCTTTTTTGATTTCCTCTGTTGTCCTAGACTCTATTAAAATAACACCAGCCACACAACCATTTCGACTTGACGCTCCGTCGACATATAGTTGCCGGCACTGATCGGGTTTGCTCGGGGCTGCAGCGGGCCCAAGTGGTACGGGCGAACTCGATTGAGGCGAGCTGAAACTTGTCTCAACAATAAAATCCGGTAATGCTTGAGCTTTGATAGATTTTCTGGGTTGATAGCGAATATCGAACACAGTGATTTCGATAGCCCATCGGAGCAAGCGACCTGAAAGTCGGGCTTATGTAGTATCTAGCGCATTGGACTATCTGTTAAGACAATTATAGTGTGCGAAGTAAATTATAACAAGCGAGTAGGCTAACTTTTCAACATTAAAATAGTGACTCTCCACCGGACTGAGAGCCTTGCTTACACAGTAAGCCATGCTTACATAGTAAACGGGATTTTGGAGGGTTCCGGCCTCCTTTACAAGAACGGCGGCAACAGCCCGGTCCGAGGCCGCCAGGTACAAAAACAAAACCTCTCCTTCTACAGGGCTAACCAAGAGAGGTGGCTTCCCTATATACTCTTTCAAAGATTGAAATGCCTGTGAACATTCTGCATTCCAGGAAAAGGTCTTGTCACCCTTGAGTATTTTGAGAAAGGGAGACATTTCTCTGCCGATTTGGAGATGAAGCGACCCAATGTGATGATTCTGCCATTGAGCCTCTAAACTTCTTTGATGGTCGTGGTCTCTTGCATGTCGAGCAAAGCCTGTATCTTTTCTGGATTAGCCTCGATGCCACGAATACTAACCATAAACCCAAGAAACTTGCCTGCCTGGACGCCAAACATACATTTGGCCTGATTGAGCTTCATCGAGTGCATGCGGACATTATCAAACGTCTCCTGGAGGTCGGCGGTGTGACCTTCACCTTTAGATTTGACGACCATATCGTCTATGTAGGCCTCCATATTTTTCCCAATCTGTGAACTGAAAACTTTGTTGACCATCCTTTGATAAGTTGAACCCGCATTTTTCAGCCCGACGGGCATCGTTTCGTAATAGTACAAGCCCCCAGCAGCTCTGAAAGCCGTTTTTTCTTTGTCGGACTCAGCCATCCGCACCTGATGATAACCCGAATATGCATCCAAAAAGCTCAAAGTTTCAAACCCAGCAATAGAATCAACTAACCGATCAATCCTTGGAAGCTGATAAGGATCCATCGGACATGCTTTGTTGATGTCCGTGAAGTCGACGCACATTCTCCACTTGCCATGTTCACTAAAAACGTTCACTAAACGTTCACTAAACACATTCTCCACTTTCCGTTACACGTTACCATCGGACAGGCTTTTTTACCATTACCATGTTCACTAAACACGTGGGATAAGCTAGCTCCCTTATGATTCCAACTTGAAGAAGCTTTCCTACTTCTACCTTAACCGCAGCTCTTTTTTCGGTTGTGAATTGTCGTGCCCGTTGTTGTAATGGTTTAAACGTAGAGTCGACGTTAAGATGATGGAGGGCGACGTAGGCCTCGACCCCTCTCATGTCCGTAACCACCCAGGAAAATGCATCTAGGTTTTCTTTGAGCAACTTAATCACCATTTCTTTCTTAGAGAGGTTCAGTCGAGCCCTTATCTTGATCTTCTGGTCGGGGTATTCGTCGTTAATGATTACCTAGACCAACTAATCCTCCGCTGTGAAGTCGGGCTCATCCTTGACTTGCAATGTCTCACATTCCACTTTGACAGCGAGGGTTCCCCAACTACCCTGATCATGTTGATGTTTTCCATGTTCTCGGACTGCTCGATGCGGGCTTTCTTGTTTCATGTCCTCATTTCGTGTATGTAGGTGAGGACGGTTGTGGGCTTGCTGATCGATGTTCCGACCCGGTCCCCAACGTAAAATTTTGCCTGCTGATGCGGGATAAATGTGACCATTTGAAATTGCTTTAACGTTGGCATTCCGATTATCATGTTATAATTTGACTGGAGATCGACCACAAGGAATGTTACCTTTTCTGTTCGGAAGGGTGCGTAATCCCCCATCTGTACGTCCAAGTCGATGGCCCTCTTGACTTGTATTCTGTGATTGGTGAAGCCCTCAAGGGTGTCATTATGCGGCCTCAAATTGGAGTCGGCGAACCGTAGCTCTCTGAAGCAGTTGTAAGTATAAGATGTTTCGACATGCTCCCGTGTCGATCATTACCCAGTTGACGCATGCCCGATTGATCACCACCGACACGCACAGACACATGTCCTCTACATTCACGGAAGTCACCAGCTCACGTCGGGTAAACGCGAGGGGTTGCTCGTTCCCACGCAGGACAGCTAGCTTCTCCACGTGTTTGTTTATAGAGCGGATGCGGCTTTTGGTTTGATTGTTGCTGGGGGGAGTTTCCGTGATCATCCGGATCTGTCTATCGTACTGGCGGGCTTGTAGATTTTTTCTGTCTGGCCCGCCAGCATCTCTCTTGTAGTGATCGTGGTTGCCGAGAGCGAGTAACTTTTTGATTGCTCGCTTGAACTATATGCATTCTTCCGTGGTATGGCCCTTGTCCCTATGGTATCCGTAATATTTGGTTGTGTCACGGCGTGCATCTGGAACCATAAGGTAAGGCTCAGGGATCTCGACCCTTATTTCTTTAAGCATCTGAGTGTATGAGATTCTGAGAGGTGTGAAATGCTCTTCCTTAAACCTCTCAAGCTTTTTAACATCTCTATCCCGATTTCTGCGGCTATCTCTGGGCGGACTGCGCTCAGTCCTTTGCTTGCCCTTGTTGGACGAAGACGCTCCTTCGTTTCCCGTAGTTGCAATATATTTTCTTGTCGAACTCAACATCTCTTGTAAGTTCGAGGGTGGCGTTAGCGCGAAATAGGATTTCAGATAGCCGAAATTCAGCCCCGTCTCGAAGCTGCTCATCACAACGTTGTCCGCTTAACTCATACACTTTGTAAAACCGCTCATAATAGCTGCGGGTACCCTCAATTTCACCCTGCCGGACCTCATGCAGGTCGATGTCCGTCTTATTAGGACCTCCTTACTGACTTGAATTCCGATATGAATTTGTTGATCAGATCATCCCAAGATAAAATTGAACCGGGAGGGAGACCCCGGACCCATGACGCTGCTCAATCTTGCATTGACCCCACAAAGGCTATACACCACGCCTCACTGCTAGGCGTGCACAAACTGATCCTACTCTGGAAGGCTGAACACCAATCTAAAGGATCCGTGGCTCCATTCTAGTTGGTAAAATTCAGGTAATGTGTACCACCCCTAGAAGCCGCTTTCAAGATGTTCGGGTGAAGTACGCTGGTACCCCAAGTCGGGTTAGTTTTTGTTCCCGATGTTCTCCTACCTTTCATATGGCAACTCCTTTATCAAGTGAGATTTTAATCATTATTCCCGTGTTTTGATCTCGATCTCGATTTTGATCAAATGTTGATATAATTCGGAATAGATGGGAGAAAAGAAGGATAAATGCTAAGAGGCTAAAACCCTCTTGAACAAGCGTTGTGAAGCCTTCCTTCAACAATTCAGCTTTGATTCGTGATTAATCTGTGAGTATCTATTTCAAGTTCGTTTCTTTTATCATGTTTCGTATGTTTTTGCATGTTTAATCGAAAGATGCTTGCTTTGATGATTGTTTATTTGATGAAAATCATGTTAACGATAGATCACCGTGATAAAAGAATAGATCTTCGATCTAATTAAAACGAGAGTTATTAGATTGACTTTCTAGATTAGAAATTGAAAGATTTCACGCCTAGGTTAGAAAGACGTAATCTTTAACATCGAAAGATAAAAGATTAGGAAACGAACTTGTCTACGAGAGTAGGAGCTTATGCCTTCGATTAGGTGAATCACGACTTGAGTGGAGATCACGAATTAATCCGATTTAGAATTGAATGTTGATAGGATAGGTGGATCAATTGCTTGTTCGTTCGTTATAATTTGATTTTAATCCTTTAAACTTGAATCTAGATTAGTTTACTTTTAATTGCACTCTAGTTTTTATCGCTTTCAATCTTGCCTAGCATTGGATCAATTTCCTCTGTCTAGTTACTTTTATGCATATTTGTTTAGGTTAGTTCTTCGTTTAGGTTAGTTTCATGACAATAGTTTAGTTGAAAAACAAAAGCTAGGATTCACATTCGTCTAGTTCCCCGTAAGATCGACCCGGCATTAGCCTCCGTACTACGATCCTTGCACTTGAGGTTAACCGGTTTATTACTTGTTGTTTTATATTGATAAAATCCGGGACAGGGAGCGGGGTATAAATTTCCTCGGCCCGTGACTCTCCTTGGCCCTCTACGTGGGTGCAGACTTGCCGAGGGTTTTGAGGTCGCCCTAGGGCTGCACCGCGATCGTCGACCACGGGCCCCAGACGAACCAAAGTTTATTTTATTCCCACTTTAGGCTGTGAAGTGGCATGACTGCTCTCTTCTCTTTCTGTCCGATGCGGTTGATTTGTTTTTTGCGGATGCGGAGTGGGTTGTACCTCTGTTGGTGCGGGTAGGGGGGAAATGAACTTGCGGATGGGTTGGGGAGGCAGGCCCTCCGCAATGAGTAGCATGTTACCCACACGCATTTCCTCTATGTACTCCATGTAGGATTGAAGATCTATTGAGTAAGAACTCCGCTGCAAGGGTGTTCCACCTGCTGAGACCGCTTCTTGATCGTTATTTGGGCGAGAGACACCAGCGGCAGCCTTCCCGTGGCTTTTTCTAACCGCCACCTCATGTATTTCGCGGGATCAGGTTCTCTCCCTTATGTAAGCCCGTATATCGGGGGTGATGTCATGTCCTGCATCAGCCTCAACGGACATCACTCTCCTGCTCGATTCCCCACGTGGCGTGTTCGCTCCACGTGGAGGGCCCTAATTGCCCACCTTAGTCGGTGTAGCATGTATAATGTTTTTCCCCCCAGTCATGATTGACTAAGAGTATTTGTAGATATTTTGCCGGATGGTGTTGGTATTTGCTAATTAAGATATCCTCCAAGTCCCCAAATTTATTCCCCAGGTGATCTCAACTACCCAACAACTCTCTTATCACTTGAAGAGCTGAAATTGCCCAAGAGATGTACCAACCTGGGTTTTAAGAGGGACTCGTGTGCAAGTTATGAAGATGGCGTTGAAGACGTTCCTTCAAGTTGAGCCTTATCTGATGAGGTATCCGGTTTCCTTCGTCGGCGACACCGTGAAATGTTCTTTGCGGTGGAGCAAATGATTCACAAAAGCTGAATGATGATGATTTTCCCGGTAACGGAGCCAACTGATATTGCGGTTCATACCAGATTTGCGATAACAGATAAATTTCGTGGATATATGGCTGTGTATATATGTTTTCTCCAGAGAGAAGGTGGCGGATATGAAGAAATAGGCGGTCGGAATGATGCTTATGAGAGTAAACACAAGTGATTCGATAAATTGATAGAGTAGCTCTGTTTGTATTCGTTCTTGGTCCCTTTTTATTACATTATGATCCCATTTATATAGGCTAGGACTAAGTCGGTTTACTGTTCATGACAAGACAATTAAAAGGATATAACTAGAGATAACCATATACATAATACAGGTGGACCGGCCAGCTGTCTAGATAAACATGGTGGACAGCAGGCTCGTTTGTAGGTCGGACTCATAATTGACTTGTCTTGATATCAGTTTGACCATATGGGTAGAAATCACACGGAGTGGAAGGGTCCGGCTTACGGCCAGCGGACGGGATCCATCTTACAGATGGCGGACAGGACCCGGCTTACGAACGGCGGGTAGGATCTGGCTTATGAATTGCGGATGGAGGGATAGAGGCCCAATCTAGATGAATAGGGCCTTAATCCAGTTCGGGTATATCAGTATCAAAGTCAACATCATTCTTAGTTTAAATCAACACAATATTGAAGAGGGGTAATGTAAATCATCGATTATATTATTAATGTCCAGATTACAAACGTGAGTTTAAAATACATAAAAGGAATAGCCGAGAAATGATCCGATCAACTACTATCAAACCCGGCCCTATGTAATGTATGGAAGGATTACGATCAACTTTTCATGTTCTTGGCATATGTTTATGGGTGCAATATCCAATTTCAAGCTTACTAGAGACTCATACCGCAATCCATCACCCTAAGGAGTTAGCTTAGTAGGTCACTGTGGCTTTAATAACAGCAAGGTCATCCAGAGGGAAGCAACCCACGTCCTCAATATCAAGGAACATGAGAGGGTAGCCGCATTGAGTACATGCATAGATTCATGGATGAGCCTAGAAAAGTAATGGGGGTAGAGGACCATGTGATGGTCACTTTGTTTGTTGGAGGACTCAAGAGACGGGATGCTATATACAAAGATCAACAACAAATTCCTTGGATCCATGACAAATTACATGGACATAGTTTTCAGTTACTGTTAAGGGAGGAGGAAAATTTCATGAAGAGATGAGCAGGTCAAAATGGGAAGATGGACCACAAGTAGGATCGGTCTGGTCAGAAGATAAAGCCTGCAGCGGACCATGAGGGGCTCTCTCAACTACGAGCGACGCCGTGATATAAATGGAGCTCTATTGAACATGAAATTCTTTCCCTTAAATCAGACCGTGACTCAGATCTAGGCCATGCTAGAAAACAAATGGATGGTTAGGCCTCCACCTCAGATGATGGGGCCCATGAGAGATGGAAGGTTGTTTTTCCAATATCACAAAGATATCGGTCATGATACTGAAGATTGCAGACAAGTGAAGAGAGAGATTGAGAATCTGATCGAAGCTAGAGTTATAGGTCAGCAGACGGCCTGAGCTGGGAATGATCGCCATCAGGGACACATGCCTAATCATCAGTAAGGAGACAGAGATATGGAAAACCAAAGCCGAGACAATCGGTGAAAGGATAGGTCCAAGCATAACAACAACAACCCTCACGTGGCAAAGGTTTTTCTCACCATAGCGGGGAGGGGCAACCGTCCCTATTTGGAGCATCCGCGGGAACTCCGCCAAAAGATAGCCGGCTGAGGACAAGTCGAGGAAATATGAGAAGAGCTTTTGGGCCAAAGAATCCACTCCCTCTGGTGCCCAGCAATAAATGACTTGTTGTGAATGCCATGATCCACAACCATTTGTCAAACGCATTTGTGTGGATACTGGAAGCGACATAAGCATTATGTATCACAACGTCTTTCAGTCGTTAAAGCTCAAAGAAAGAGACCTTATGCCAGTGGCATCTCCGCTCTTCGGCTTCACAGGGCCGCCAATATAACCCTTTGGTATGATTTGTTTGGAAACTATCTTCGGTAAAAGGAAGAAGAGAAGGACTCTTCTAGTCAACTATGTAGTCATCAAAGGGGTTTTTGCGTACAACACTATTTTGAGAAGGCTTGTAATCATTGATCTAGGGGAATTTTTTCTATTAGCTATATAATGTTAATTATCTATCTCCCTATCAGCTTAAGCTTTTAGGAGAGATGGTAGTGCAACATGGTATCAGAATGGAAGGTCCTGAATTCAAACCCCGCTTCCAACAGCACAGTTAAAAAAAAGTGTTGGGCCTCTCTCTCAAATCAAGTGTTGGGCCTATCTCCCCTCTTATAGGCCCACACTTGAAGGGGCGTATTAGGTATATAATGTTAATTATCTATCTCCCTATCAGCTTAAGCTTTTAAGAGAGTAGTTTAACAATTTCCTCTGCACACGTTACCATGAAGTTTCCCACTCCATGTGGCATGGCCAAGCACATGAAGGATATGGAGGCAGCAAAGAGCTACTACACCTCCTTGATCAAACAGAAAAGACACGAGTAAACCGGGGAAGTAGTCGGGATCTTTCTTACTTTGTACAAGTCGTTGTTATCCGGATATTCGGCTCTTGATGAATAAATTCTCTTAGGATGCACGGGTATGGATACGTGGATACGTGACACGCGGATACGGAATACACTCATACACGATTTTATAAAAATATAGGATACAGATACGGGGTTGTATTTGTAAATATTAAAAAGATAAGGACTAAACTGTAAATAATAAAAATAACATATATACGTCTATATATATATATATATATATATATATATATATATATATATATATATATATATATATATATATACATATATATACACGTATATATACACACATATATATACACGTATATATATACATACATTATTTCGTTTAGATAAATTTATACTATCATTGTTTAGGCTATATATATTGTAATGTTCTATCAGTTTAATCAATGCAATACAATCATTTGGTTTAGATAAACTTGTACCTATCATTATTTAGGCTATATAATCAATGCAATACATCATTTGGTTTAGATAAACTTGTACCTATCATTATTTAGGCCATATATATTATAATGTTTTATCAGTTTAATCAATGCAATACAATCATCGGTATATTCATTTTGTTGATTTTTTTTATATTATCTCAAATATTCTAAATAAATTCCCACAGATATATACGTCCCTATGCTCAGCACCCACCTGAAAATCTACCGATCACAATGCGACACCTCAAAACATCCACCACTGCCGCACACCGCTCCCTATTAGAATTATTAGAAAAATATATGTGCACTACACATGAGGTGTAGTGCACAACCACTACATGCGTTACGACAATAATATTTTCATAAAAAGAAATTTTACGACAATATTATTGTCGTAAAAAGTTTTAACGACAATAACATTATTGTCGTAAGAATAAATTTTACACCAATAATATTGTCATAAAATTTCTTTTTACGAAAATATTATTGTCGTTAAATATTATTATTTTTTTACGTAATATTATTGTCGTAAAATCTGATTATTGTCGTAACGAGTAGGATGTAATGGGCATTTGTAGTGAAGTGAAGTAGTGCATGTATCCGCACCGTTTCTATTATGATTATACTCTACATCTTTCGCCCACCTTCGTCTTGATTTTCTTTAATATCACCTTTTTCTTCCGACCAACTCTCACCGTAAGAGCATCCACTATGGCCTGCTTTTCCACCTGCAAAAACAAAAAATGTGTCAGATTATCCTTTGTCATACACACAATAGCTCAAAACTCCATCCGTAAAAAATAAAACCGTGGAGTTGGAAGGGGTTCTACCCCTTCACCTTCACAGTTGTACACAATTCCCCATATTTATTATTTATTTCTCTTTCTTCAAAAGCATGAAATGTTTAAATAAATAAAATAAAAATAATTTTAAAAAATCCAACATTCATCTCCAGACAATCATTTCATATAATTAAAGTAGTTGTCATATCTTGAGTCATAGTGAAGTAATTCTTTTTTTCAAAACCATAAACTTAAAATATTAATATTTTGTTTTCAGCCACCACCCCAAAATCAATCGGTCATTGCCGATGCTCTAATGGTTGGTCTTTCTTCTAATTCTATTGTTCCCTCCCCCTCCCCAAGAAGTTTTATGTACTGTGAAAACTTTTTTATACACCAAGGTGGCTTTTGTTATATGGATAAATACTAAATAGCATTGGTTGTATGTTTAGATTCTTCATGTTTTTTTCCGTTGATTTTTTTTTATTTTTTTATAATCAAAATAAATTACTCTCTTGTCGTTATCATCTCTCAAACCCCATCAACTCTCCCTATAAACTCTTCTATGAATTTCCAAGACCCCCAATATATTTATTTTTCTCTGCCTTTCCGGAGTTTTAGCCCCAACTAGGAAAGGGCCAGAGAAACTGTCTAGTTATGAATCGGGGATAGAACCGATGGGCGATGCTTGGTTACAATTTTGAATACGTTATTATATGTTTCTGTTGGTCCCTTGAAAAGACTTTGGTTAAGTTTAGAGGGGGTGAATAAACTTAACACTTAAAACTTTTGGAGTTAACAAACTCAGCAAGTTCGAGTAGTCGAAGTCCGTCGACAGTCTCAGTCCGTCGACGCTGATTTTACTGAATTTGTTGCAACCGAATATATTCAAGTTAAGCTTTATTACTTGTTGCTAAAATATGATACTAAGTATTAGATACTCAGTAGTGTAAGTGTGTGTAATTCAGTTGCTAGTTTCAGTAGGTTGATGTGCTTAATATACTAAATGCAGAAATTAAATGTAAAAGTAAGTAGGCAAATTTTATAGTGGTTCCAGGTGGTGTAATCCGGTCAGTCCACTCTTCTCCCGTGATGTTGGAGGAAATTCACTAGAGATCTTTGAGGTTGCAGTTACAAAAATCCCTAAGTTGTCTATCCTTCACCAATAACTATGGCTTCACAAACTGAACACTTGGAACATGTAGGATTGCTGCTTCAAAGTCTTCCACTGGTCCTTGAAGGGTAGGATTGCCTCTTCACCAGCTCCACCACAAACAACAGTTCTTGACACCTAAGTGCTTCTCTGTCTCCAGCAGGTTTCTTATAAAAGAAAGTTTGAATCAAGTAAGTGATTCAGCTTCCAGCAGCTTGATCAGGATGAAATGATCAGCAGCTTGGAATCTTCAAGTGTGTATACTTGATGTAACTTGATAGCATGTTACACTTGAAGAGTTTACTAGATCAGTAACTTTAAGTTCAGTAACGTCAGCAGGGTGATTTCTTGATAAGAATCTGAAGTCTCAGGATTGGTTATGTTTTTCTCCAAAATTCATCACTTGTTTCTGTATCAGGGGTCTTCTATTTATAGGTGAGAATCCTTGTGACTTATGTTTGAAATTCAAACATAGCCGTTTCAGATTTGTCCCCATCTTGACTTGCTTTCTGTCCCTGTATATAGTACTGACACTGTCAGTTTTTTTGACAGTTTTCAGACTGTCCACCCTTTGACTTGTATCCATTGGATAAAGTTATGACTCTTTCCAACGTCCCTTTAATCTTAGTCATTGATTTGTTACAGAATCAAGAGTTGTTATATGTCCTTATCCTTGTAATATACCAATGTAACCTTTGATTAAATCGAAACATACATTCAACAGATTCTTGTGTTATGTAAGTCTGCTGAGATGCTTGTCAGTCAGCTGACTGAAGTTTGCTGTGTTTATAAAACACTTCAGCTGACTGCCTTTTATCTAACTTTTAATTGTGAAGTTAGATTACACCAATTTGAACATAACTAAGTTCCAATTACCACTAAACATATGGAACTTAGACCTTGTACACAAGGTATATGTAATCAGTTTAGGTCATCACAAACTTTCCTAAATTCTGATTTCATATCCTTGACTTAAATACTAAGTTTGATCCCTTAGCCTTCAATAACTGAGTTTGACCCCTCAGCCTTCAGTCTTCAGCAGGTCCCTAAACTAGTCTATTGACTCAGGTACCTTACTCGACCTTGCTGACCTAGACAGGTCTGCTGATGAAAGTCAACTGACCTATTACAGTGCTTGTTTGATCAAACATATACAAAGATCAAACTCTAATAAGCCTATACATTTAATCTAGACATCTTTTTGCCTTTGCACTATAACAGCTAGTCTGGCACTCATCACTAAAACTCAAAATATGTCCAACAGTTTCGCCAAAAACTGGCGGAATGCTCTCAAAACCAATTCACTTGAGTGAGACAGAGGAGAGTGGAATTTCGTGTGTAGGGGTGAAATCCGCTTCCTACTCTTTTCTCCAGCTTCCACACACTCTACACCGTTTCTTATTTCTTTCTAGTACTTAACTTTGATTGTGTCTCTCAATTCACTCTTATCATCGGCATCTATACTTTCAATCACTTGATTTGCTCTATCCCAATCTATAAATTATCATTTCCTCTATTTCTTTTTTAGGGTATGAAATTCCCACCAAATACTTCCTCCTCTCTATCACAGGGTATGATTCCCTCCAAATATTTCCTCCTCTCTATCACTTATTCTCTTACTGTTCCAAAGCTTTTGAGTCAATCATTGCAGATTCCAGCACAATGACGGAGCCAGGAATTGGATTTCGAGTGGGTTAGTCGATTATATTGGATCTCGGGTAGGCTAGTCGATTATATTCGGACAATCGAGTGGGTTTAATTAAGACGTTTTGATGAATTAAGTTGAATTATATAGGTTTTTTGGTGTAGAATTTTTTTCCACCGGGTGGGCTTAGCCCACCTCAGCCCTGCATACACCTCCTCCTTGGATATGGAGCAGTTTGTTGTAGACACTATGTGAAGGAGACTAGGTCCATTCATTACGAGTCAATCTTTATGTTCATTGCATTACTATGGGATTGTGGGGGCATGGGATTGTGGGGCGTGCTAGAAATAATGACAAGATTGAGTTGTTTAGATAATTATATTTGAATTTGAATTGTGTTAGGGTATATTATTTGATTTAGATAAATTTCCACCTATCATTATTTAGGCTATATATATTGTAATGTTCTATCACTTTAATCAATGCAATACAATTTCTTTTATATTTCTCTATTAGTAATCAAGATACGTGTATCCGGTAAATTATCCAACTTTTGAAAGTTACAATTCGCCACAGATACGTATCCAACGGAGTATCCGTCGAGTATCTGTATCCGATACATATCGGATATGGGATACGCTTGCGGGATTAAGTATCCGTGCATTCTAGAATTTGAAGCTTATTTTCTCTTCATCAACGTTATCATCACTAGTCGTATAAAAACAAACTGTGCTCTTCCAGCTGAATGAGCACGTTTCCTTCAACTCGACTGGCAAATTAGCTGATACTTAGAATTTTCCATAAAAAGCAAAATGGTTGGAAAATACATAACGAATATTTCAAGCTTGTTGTAGATTTCTTGGTTGAGAATGCTCCCGTGTCCGAATGTATATCTTTTTGCGTCTTCTCACATCCAAAATTTTACTACCTAACAGGAATAATCTGAAAGAAGATCGAGCATCAGATTCTATCTGTTAACGTAGCCAAGTTTTCAATATAGTAGGATTTTTTTTTTTTTGGGAAGTAATATAGTAGGAAATTAAGCTATAAATATGTATCTGAAGCATCTCTAATTTATACTGAAAGTGATCAATCATTTAGCTTATACATCTAATTTTTAATTTCTAATCATATTTTATTCCACACCAACAAAAAGCAAGAAAAAGTTGAAGATAAGTATGGAATTGAATGCCAAGAATCAACATCACCATGGAAAACATAGATAACGGCTACAGAGAGAAAGAGGAATATTTTGTCTTACATTAATGATAATGCAGCCACAGTACAGATAGCAATAAATAGAGAATCTATCACTAGATTTCTATTACACCTTAATGACACATGTCATGATCTCTACCATTAATGATAATGCAGCCACCGTACAAATAGCAATAAATAGAGAATCTATCACTAGATTTCTGTTACACCTTAATGACACATGTCATGATCTCTACCATCCACTTCACACTTAGATCTAACGGTTCTTATTTAACCTTATCTTCAACAACCCCCCTCAAAAGAAATGGTGCACTTGCTACATTGAGTTTGTGTCTAAAGTAGGTGAACAATTGTGGTGGTAGAGCTTTGGTCATGATGTCTGCAGTCTGGTCAGATGAAGGAACATAGAGAACCTGTAGCTGTTTATTCAGCACCTGGTTTCTGATGAAGTGGATATCAACTTCGATGTGTTTAGTTCGAGCATGATAAACTGGGTTGTAAGCCTGAGAGGTAGCTCCAGTATTGTCACACCAAGCCCTGGGAATTCCAGAAATCTGCAGCCCTATTTCCAACAAAGAATCGTTTAAGCCACTTCATTTCAGCTGAAAGATCAGCCAGAGCCCTGTATTCTGACTCAGTGCTCGATCTAGAGACCACCCCTTGTTTTTTAGAGCTCCAGGACACAAGTGAATCACCAATATACACACAGTAACCCCCAACTGACCTTCTATCAAAGGTGTCAACAGCCCAATCAGCATCAGTAAAACCAGTTAAAACTAATTCATGTGAAGGTTTGAAATGGAGACTGAGGTGCAGGGTTCCACTTACATACCTCAAGAGCCTTTTCAAAGCAGTCCAATGATCAGAATAGGGCTCTTGCATAAACTGACTAAGGCAATTGACAGCAAAAGTAATGTCAGGCCTAGTCAAAGTCAGATACTGCAACCCTCCAATGGCACTCTTGTACGGTTTAGGATCTGACAGAGGTGTCCCTTGTTTTGGTTTCAAACTTTTCCCTGCTATCATAGGTGTGGGACATGCCTTGAGATGTTCAAACCCTAATATTTTCAGCAGCTGTATGGCATAATGTGACTGATTTAAGTAGAGGCCTGAGCTGTTTCTGAATACCTGCATCCCCAGAAAGTGGGAGACCTGTCCAAGATCCTTAAGAGCAAATTTAGTGTTCAGCTTCTGCACAAATTTCTGAATCAGACCAGAGGAATTTCCTGTAATCAGAATGTCATCAACATACACAAGAATGTACATCACTTGTTTAGCTGCCTTATAAGTAAATAAAGAAGTATCAGAAACTGTCTGAATGAAGCCCCATGCCTTCAGTTGCCCAGTCAAAGCTTCAAACCAGGCCCTAGGTGCCTATTTTAGGCCATACAAGGCCTTATTCAGTTTGCAAACATAATGAGGTTTAGCAGGATTCACAAAGCCTTCTGGTTGGGCCATTAGGACTGGTTCAATAAGAGGGCCATTTAGGAAGGCATTGTTGATGTATATTTGGTGTATGGGCCAATTCATGGATACAGCCACTGCAAGAATAACTCTGATGGTTGTAGACTTGGAAACTGGACTAAAGGTCTCAGTTAAGTTAATGCCATGACTCTGATGGAATCCCTTAGCAACTAGCATGGCCTTGTACTTAAGAACACTACCATCAGGCTGCAATCTAACCTTGAACACCCATCTGTTCCCTACAACATTCTGATTTGGTGGTGGTGGAACCAAATCCCAGGTATGGTTATGCATTAGTGCCTTGTATTCATCCTCCATGGCATGTTTCCACTCAGGTTTGCTCAATGCTTCTGACATATTTAGAGGTTCAGTGGGAAATGTCAAGGCACTGACATTAGCACAAGTGACACTGTAGGTTTTAGGTTTAAAGATCCCTGCCTTGGATCTAGTTTGCATAGGGTGAGATGGGACAAGGTTATTAACAGGTTGGACAGGTGGTGACTGTGTAGGACCAGGGGAGCTAGCAGTAGGTAATGTTTCTGGAATGTGAGAGAGAGTATGATCATGTGTGATTGGTGTTAATGATGTAGGTGTAGGTGGAGGTGTAGGGCTTGGTGTGTGATGAGGAAGGTTTGAAGGACTGACATTTGGTTGTAAATCACTGGATGAGGACTGTGCATAAGTACATTCACTGTTAATCTGGTGATGCAATTTGTTGGAGGAGTGAGTCTTCTCAGGATGTATTGTACCAGCAGCAAAAGAGTTTGTTAGCCAGGTATCAAAGGTGAAGGATGTAACACTAGGAGACTCAGGTATATGAACAACACTCCTATGAGGCCCCTGTAGGAATCCTTTGGAAAAAGGGAAGTCCTCTTCATTAAACACAACATTAATAGAGATATAGATTCTGCCTGACTCATCTAAACACTTATACCCCTTATGACTCATACTAAGCCCAAGGTGAACACATTTCTGACTATGGAACTGAAACTTTTTGTGTTGAAAAGATCTTAATTTTGGAAACACAGCACACCCAAAAGTACGAAGCAAAGTATATGAGGGCTTAAAATGGAACACACACTCATGTGGAGACCTATTTTTGAGAACAGGTGTTGGGAGACAGTTTATAAGATGGATAGCATATTCAAAACTGTGCCACCAAAACCTAAGTGGCATTGATGCTTGTGCAAGAAGTGTCAGACCTGACTCAATTATATGTCTATGCTTCCTCTCAGCTCTCCCATTTTGACTGTGATCATGAGGACAAGGGTGTCTAAATAATATGCCTTCATTTTTCAATTAGGGTTCAAATATTCTGTATTCTCCACCCCAATCTGATTGGATGCACTTGATAGTTGCACCAAACTGATTCAGAATAAGGGACTTAAACTGTTTGAAGATGTTAAATGCTTCAGATTTTAGTTTTAAAGGATATATCCAGGTATGTCTGGTGTGGTCATCTATAAAGTGGATATAATAAGAGTATCCTTCTATGGATTTCACAGGGGCAGGTCCCCATATGTCAGTGTGGACAAGATCAAACATGTTATCAGCACAAAAATCAGAGGCTAAATGAGGTAGAAGATGAGATTTTCCCAACTGACAAGCTTCACAGAAATTTAACTTTTCATTCAAAATAACATTACATTGAGACATAACTTGTTTCAAGACATGATAGGAGCAATGCCCTAATCTTCTATGCCAGATATCAGGGGACACACTAGTACTGGCAGTTTTAGGAATCACAGACATAGACTTAGACAACCTAGACACATTAAGGCAGGAGATGTCACTGCTTTTGGAGTGAAGAGGGCTCTAAAGATAACTAGTGGGAATTTCCATCTGGTACAATCCATCCTTGAGAAGACCCTGGAGCAGAATTTGATTGGAAATCTTGTCCTTCACAAGACAAACATTGTCAGCAAACAAAACAGTGATGGAATTATCAGAAATCAGTTTAGACACACTAATCAAGTTCTTTGTGATATCAGGAACATGTAAAAGAGTTTTCAGGATTAAAGGTTTTGTGGATGTGTCAATGGTGCTAGTGCCAATGTGTTTAATGCACAATGCTTTGCCATTTCCTACTGCAAATGTTTCATTACCATTATAACTAGCACTGAGATGCAGATTGTTCAAGTTGGACGTCACATGGTTGGTTGCTTCACTATCAAGGTACCAGGAGTTGTCAGCTACACTTTGAGAACCAGCAACAAATTAATGCAGAGATTTGCTTAGGATTGGTGTTTTCAGCAAGTCCATTGTTGAAATCGGTTTCAAACATATGCCAGCAGATATTGGCAGTATGACCAATCTTACCACATAGTTGGCAGGCCATCTTGCTTCCTGCATTTGGATTTTGTTGCTGATTCTGCTGATTTCCTCTTCCTCCCCTGCCTCTGCCACCATTCCTTCCACCTCTATAGTTGCCTCCACCTCTGCCTCGTCCATTTGTGTTTGAGGAGTTAGGAGGTCTGCCAGTGTAATTTCTAGTCCTAGTTGCCATATTTGCACTAACAGAGGTTTGGAGTGCAGTTCCTGAGCTACATATGGGATGAAAACGAGCAACAAGCTTCTCATGAATGAGCAGCTGGGACTGGACCTCTTTCCAGGTAAGAGCCCCAACCCTGGCTGTAATGTTCACTATTGCAGCTTCATATTCCTTGTCCAGTCCTCCTAAAATAGCAAGAATCAACTCAGATCGGGTAATTGGGTAACCTGCAGCAGCCAAATTGTCACTGTAAGATTTCATCTGAGCCAGGTAATCTGCCATTGTTCTGGTGCCTTTCTCTGCTTTGGTTAAGGCATTCTTCAATTCAAGCATACGGGCTTCGGATTGACTATTAAACAGACTCTCAAGGGTTGTCCAGACTTCATATGACGTAGTACATCCAACAACTTCCACCAAGGCTTGTTCTGTCATAGAACTCAAGAGCCATCCAACAATAAGAGAGTCTATGACATCCCACTCTTCTAGTGTTTGATTCCCTAGATTACCAAGAACAGCAGTAGTGAGTGTGGTTTCTGGAGGTCTGGGTTTAGTGCCAAGAAGGTAACCGGCTAATCTGTGACCTTTGATTACGGGCAGAACAGTAGATTTCCAGAGAAGGTAGATTTCCAGAGAAGGTAGTTTTCACGAGTCAATTTGACATTACAAGTTTGGGTTAAATGACCAGTGAAAGGAGGTGGTGGTGGAGAAGAAAGAAGACCAAACACAGGAGACCGGAGAAGAGAAGGATAGTTATCTGGCCGGAACTGTGGAATCGGTGACGACATGGATGGTATTTGACCAAACTGCATTCTAGTGTTAAGACCAAGGCCAGATCCTCCGGTTGTGACTCCACTGAGAGGAGGAGTGTGAGTTCCGATCGGAGTTTGAGCTCCAATCGTGAAAGAGCTTGTGTTGAGAGTTCCACCAGAGGCCGGCGAGCTTGACCCGGCTGAAACATTGTTGATTGGTGGTGAGGTTATTCCGATGGAACCTACTGCAGCTCCAGATTCAGACGTCGGAGTTGTCATCTCCGGCAACCTTTAGGCTCCGATACCAACTAGGAAAACATAGATAACGGCTACAGAGAGAAAGAGGAATATTTTGTCTTACATTAATGATAATGCAGCCACAGTACAAATAGCAATAAATAGAGAATCTATCACTAGATTTCTGTTACACCTTAATGACACATGTCATGATCTATACCATCCACTACACACTTAGATCTAACGGTTCTTATTTAACCTTATCTTCAACACCTGAGTACATACGAGTTTATCGAGATGGAACACAATAAGTTTCGACATGTCAAATGGGCTTCTTGCTTCGGTTTCTAAAGTGGATGTTTTCTTGGGGAGCTTATTGAAGCTGATGGAGTAATAGATAGATTCACTACAGTTTTATAGATATACATATAGATAAACATACGATATCACTGGAGTAATATCAAAGCCACTGCGTTGGGTATATATTAGATATTCTCCTGGAAGGTTTTTTTTTTCCTCCACCATATAACTAGTATAGGGCAAGAAGGAGCCATTTCCATTAGAAACAGTAGTCTATTCTTTTAGAACATGAATAAAAAAACCTTTGGTGTGACTTAAATGTAAAATTATCGAAGAAGCATAACTATAAACTAACGTGAAAATAAGAAGTAGAATAGAGCAAATAATTCAGAAAAAATCAAGTTGAGATAAATCCAATTAAAGCCATTGGTTTCCTCCCTAAATCAATACAATCGATCATTGATGCAAAACGACTCATTTAAATTTTAATAAATTGGTTATAGCTATCGCAACCGCGAATCAGCCGGTTTTTCCTATAACCAATTATTAGGACAACCGCCACTAATCATCCCCTAATCAAAATCACACTCCGAACAACCACCAAAAGTTGGTAAACCGTCAGCATTAACTAGAAGAAAAACTCAATTTCTTGGTATTAAGCCAACCGATCTAATTCTAACCATTGAACGCCTCAATGCGGGAAGCTATCCGGCAGAATTTGTTGTTTACCACTTTTAATTTCACCTAAACAACTATCTTAGGGTAGATTTTGGTGTTGAACTAGAGAATTATCCTAAAAACCATGCAGTGGAAATTATATTGATTTTCTAATTCTAATTCAATTAAAACAAAAAATAAACCGATACCAAAAATTAAACGAGGAGAAAAATCAATTTGATCCCACAATTTTTAGAATTAGTGATTCACACTACTTTAAGTGGAAAGATAGATTTAGCTGCTCATCGTCATCATGAGAAACACAAGAGATAATGAAGGAATTAAGAAAAGAATTGAGTTGTTGATGAAAAAACCCAAAAACCAAGAAAAGATCAAAGTCGACTCAAACTCTATTTTCCAAGTCGCATAAGGCTGCTAATGTCGACTAAAACCCTTTTCCTCGTTTAGTTGTCTAATTTTAATACACAATTATCAATTGGGTAAACATGTGTAAAAAAAAATTTCACATTAATTTGTGACATAGTACGATAGGTACTTATAGGTACATATAATGTGACAAAATGACAAGAATAACCTTTACATTAAATGTTGTAGCCTAGAGTGTTCTAGATTATTCTGTGGTAGTGATATAGTCTTCAACACGCCCCCTCATTCCCGTACAAATTGAGTGAATACGGAGATTGCTGATAGCCAAAATAGTGACGTCCAACTTTAACCGGCAGAGTATCGAGTCAGAAGCACTATAGTGACAAGTAAGGTCTCGTATCCCACGAGGAATTGGTTAAGTACCACAATCACGTTCGCATTTAGTTTAGGTCACAAATATGGGTAAAGTTGATTATAGCTAAAGGAATAAAATCACGACTTTAAATAATATATAAGATAAACGAAATAGCTAAACTATGGTCAAAACATTACTCTTAACACATTTACCGAATCGCTAGGGATGAGCTTTACCTGACTGACAAACCAATAGTTTCAATTGAATATATTTGTGGGTGCAATCTCCTAAAATTGTCCCTGGATACTAATACCACAACCTAGTTACCCTATACTCGGTTCAATAGACCCCTAATTAGGATTTAATTGACCTAATATGGTTAAGAACTATGAGACGCTCCGTATTCACCGAGTTCACATGAAAAACCTTAACAAGGAATAGGCTGCGAAAAACTCGACTAGTTCGTGTATGGAAATTCTAAAACCCTATGTCGCACAATCCCACGCAAAATACATTTATAGAGTTCGTGTGTGATCAATAATGATTCGCGACTCCACTAATAGCATAAGTTCAAGTTTTAGAACATAAACATTCAAAAGATTCAATTTATAAGCCTTACTCATCCCTGGATCATCATTCGGGTATTAATTAATTTCGTAGTTCCATCGCATAATTTAGCTATTAGGAAATTAGCTACGCATAATTGAATCAAAAAAGCAAGAAATAGTAAATAAATTGATAATATACATGATAAAAGGCTAAATAAAATTGCCACAAAAGGTTGGAGCAATCCACCACTTGGTTCGTCAATCCGTCGTGAAGAAATCGCGAAAAGAAATAAACAACTGATTGTTATTGTTGAAGAAATTGAAGCAACAAATAATTTAGATCTATTTTTCTTGGGGAAAACCTAAGCTAAAAACTAAAAAGAAAATAAAATATGGAGTCTGTCGGTGAAAATTCGACCTAAATGGCTTTTATATGGCCAAAATCCGACCCGAAAAGGTAAAATTCAAAAATCCGCGAAACATGTCGGTACCAACCTGGCGCCCGCCAGGACTTGATGGCGTCACCTCCGGTGCCCGCCAGCTTGATCCGTATCGCGTGTTTCCTCCCTGGTCGACAGCCCGGGCGTGCGCCCGGCGCTCTACCCTGCGCGCGCCAAGGTCTTCTGGTCTGTGTCCTCCTTGAGCATCCTTCCAAGCATGCCCCCGGCTCCAAGACCGGCGTGAGCCCGACCCTATTGTCCTCCTCGATATTTTCGTCCGTCTTGTCCGGCTTGTGCCAAGGCCTAGCCCGGCGGCCGCCGGGGCCTCCTTTCCGGCCACCACTTTCGTTCCGAACTTAAATCTTACGCCAATTTCGCATCCGAACTCCGTTTTCACCGATATATGATCCGTTGCAATCCTTGTCACAACCTCTTTCACACTGTACCTATAACAAAAATAAACAACAAATCCAAACATGACACATGCCAATAAAACCCACACAATTCACCCAAAAATAGAGAGATTTCTATGTAAATGTCTTTCATCTCTTGATTCAACCCGTGACGAAATGTGCCTATAAAAACCACCTAATTACCTCAAAACCATATCAAATTGGCCATAATAGAGTTTAAATTACATATAAAATGACAACAAAGGTGACTCTAATAAATTACCCTTAAGGAAGTCGAAACGAGTATTTCCCATCGGCTTGGTAAGAAAGTCAGCAAGTTGATCCTTGGAGCTAATGAAAGAGATGTCGAGCTTCTCAGCAGCAACGAGTTCACAAACATGGTGAAAATCAATATCAATGTGCTTCGTGCGCATGAAATGAATGATTGTGTGCAAGATAGTAGCCCCGATATTCTCACACCAGAGGGGTGGTGGCGAGAAAGAGTAATGGAAATGTCATGGAGTAAACTGCTAATGCCCAGAATTTCTGCAGCAGTGTTGGATAAGGTTTTGTATTTGGCTTTAGTGCTGCTTTTGGACACCGTGAGTTGCTTCTTGGAACGTCAGCTAATGAGGTTGGAGCCAAGAAAACAACAATAACCACCGATTGAACGATGGGTATCCGGATCAGCTGCCCATACAGCATTAGAATAATGTGGGATAGATAGAGAGGATGACTGACAGATAAATAATCCGTGGGATATAGTGTGTTTGAGATAGCAAATAATGCGCTTGACTGCCAACCAATGATCCTTTGTAGGAGAGTGCATATATTTACTAACAGTATGAACAGCAAATGCAATGTCAGGGTGAGTGAAGCTGAGGTATTTAACCGCCAACAATATTGCGATATAAAGAAGCATCCGAAAAAATAGGGTTTCCTGCATGCTGAAGGCGAGTATTAATGCTTTGGGAGTATGACATGGTTTGTATTTGTCCACGCCCGCATTTTGAAATAATTGGAGAATATACTTGTGTTGGCTAAGCAATAGGACGTCATTTGTGGGAAGTGCTTCAATGCCAAGAAAGTAAGGCAGTGAGCCAAGATCTTTTATGGGGAAATGCATGCCAAGATAATCAATAACCTATTGAATAAGAGAAGAAAAGTTGCCAATAATAATTACATCATCAACATAAATAAGAATGTAGGTACGGTCGAAGTTCCTGGAGAAAGTATCAGGAGATGTGTTCTCCTTAGAGAGAGTGAAAACAAATTGAGAGAGGACGTCATGAAATCATGAAAACCAGGCCCGAGGAGCTTGACGCAGTCCATAAAGACTATGCTATAATCGACACACATGATGAGGATAATCCGGATGAATGAAACACTGAGGTTGTTGCATGTACATTGTCTCAATCAAATGACCATGAAGAAAGTTATTTTGAATGTCAACCTAATGAATAGGTCATTGCTGAGAGTTGGCAAGAGAAAAGAGTGGACGGATGGTGATGGGCTTAACAACTGGACTGAAGGTCTCGTGAAAATCAAGGCCTTTTATCTGATGGTATCCTTTGTCAACAAGGCGTTATTTGTAGTGCTCAACTTGTCCATATGCATGACGTTTGACCCTGTAAACACATTTATTTCCAACAATATTCATATTAGAACGAAAGGGGACGAGCCCATGTATCATTGCGAAGTAGAGCATCTATTTTCTCTCTCATAGCATCATTCCAAAATTGATGTTCTTGGGCGATTAGACTCGGGGAGGAGATCCTCCATCAATTCTTGTTGATTTATTTGACCTTTTCTCTTTTACCGGTGATTATGTTACAGCTCTTGGTTGTTTCTATATTCCCACTTATCTTTGTAACCCCATTGGTGGTGGGTAACTTCAAACTATTATGGGCGAGAGATAATACGTACCGCCCTTAGTTTATTTAAAATTGGTCTTCTTTTACGACATTGTAAAATGAAGACCCTTCTATAACCATATAATTTACTTTCAGAGTTCTGCTCTGAATGCCTTTCGTGGATGTGGTTTTTAATTTGATAGACCCCGTTTGTTGTATTTGTCTTCCTGAAAATCCAAAACGGGGATTTGGCACTTGCTCGAGATCCTTTGGAGTAAGTTGTATCAACTGGTAGTCATTACTGTACAAGATGTTAATTTCACTTCTTGTAGCAAGACATACTAGTTCACCAAATATTTGTGGATTATGACATCTATAACCAAACCTTCATTTCATAGTAATGCTGGCCCATAAGAAATTTTTCCCATTAACTTAAATTTCTTGATCCTTTCCTTTTCCGGTGATGCTGATGGTAATTTGCGTCCATTTGCGATCATTAGGATGGTGTCTTCCCCACGAAGGTTTTGATGAGGAAAATGGCTAAGATCATGGAGCAGTGTGCTCATCATACCATAAAAGAGCATGAATTATGGGACTATTATTGTGGCAATTTCCGTGGTTTCCATCCTCGAACACATGTGGTCGATGGTGATAACATTCCTTGAGTTGAAAGTTTTGAACCTAGGTGATCTTGCACCAATGTCGATTAAACGAGCTAAGAGATACTACATATGTGACTAGGTGTTCTATCTTGAAGTTATCTGAAATGTAAGGCCCTTTGTTGGAGTGTACTCCTTTGGTCCATTATGCTGGAAAGATCCGAAATAGTCAACTTGTAACTTTTCGTTCATCAATAATAATTCCGCATTTTATCTTCAGTTTATAATTCTATAAACTTCATCATCATCAACGTCCTATGACGTGCCCCACACCCGGGGGTCAATTTAATTCAGGCGGATGTTGGGCCGGTATTAGCCACCTACGGGTTAGAATGAATAGCAGGCCGGTTAGCTTTCCATTTATTTTTGTTTATTATGGGGGTCATGGTAAATGTGACAAACTCTTCCCTTGTGGGCATGACAAAGCAAATTACGCTCTTTTCTTATGGGCATGACAAGGCACATTATGTTATCTCTTTGTGGGAATTACAAAGACGTAATACCCTAGGATCATCTAACAACTTATTACACGTAGGACACTATTATTAATTGCACTTATTTAAATGACTCACTTCATTCAATGGAAGTTAATGTTATTATTTGAAACAAAAGTGATTTCCCCATTTATGCATAATATTTTAATGGAACTTGAATTTATGGAAGATACAGTAATTAAGATAAATATGATTATGCATTAGTGTGTTTAATTCATTATATTATGTCATATCTAATTCCCTATTCCCATTATACATATGTAGCATTTGATTATGGTAATAATGAACATGTTTTTTTGTAAACGAAACCCCTTTTTATTAAGAAGAAAAAAAGAAGGTTCGTACAAACCGTATCCTGGCCCTCCCCTTATACAAAAGACGTAGACGAAGTGTAGCTCTGCCATCTAAAAACCTATAAGTGGCAGACCAAGTGTGGGAAAATCTTGGCATAGGAAAAGGTGCAGCAAACATGTATTTTGAAAGTATGATCGCATTAATCGAGAACCATGAGAGTATTTCCCAGATGCTACCATATTACCATTTCAATTATATATTCTTTATTAGGTCGTCGTACTCATCCTTAACTTAACATTTTTAGATAAAGTATTATTGAGATCGAGGAGTCTCGTAGAAGACGGTTGATATGCTACGTAGTATTTATCATGTATATGGTTTCTTTTTCTATTGATATCAGTTGTATATTATTTTATTTCTTGGTTTGGGCTCCCGCAGTTAATACACAGACATTTATGTGTTTTTCAGTTTCTTTCCTTGAGATAATTGATAGTGATTTAGTTGTATTTCCTTTATTTTAATGGAATCGAGTATGTAGTTTTATTGGGAGTTGTTATGGAAATCGGATGGTTCTTTTGTTTATTGGAGCTGTAGATACATTTGTACCATAGAATGTGAAATCCTAGGAATTTGACCTACTGACGTTGTAGAAGGGCCTCTACACCGGGGGCACGGTTGGTTTCTGGTTTGACGTTTTATGTTCCATCCGTTCAGTTCTGAGTCTGATTAGTCCTGCTATTTAAAACTTGTTTTGTTTTCTACGCGTTCTGATGAATGATTTCTTTTAAACTTCCACTCTTTTATATGATGCATCTGTTTTGTACGACTTACGTGTATATTTGATCACGAGATGTTACGTATCGAATGACCTATTACCATTTTATCCTTGCCTATGGTTTGGACCGTTACAATAACCCATAATGGTATAGCTAGAGATGAGAACAAATTTAACTTGAGCAACGAATTTTAAGTGGCCTATTCAACTATCCAACTTTAATTTGCTTATATCCGTGTACAAAAAGTGACGACTATCAAAATGATGAATAATACAAAGTATTCATCTGAAGCCTAGATAAAAATAACATAATAACCCAAACTTTGAGTCAAAGAAAATAGAGTTTATTCTGATAAATATCAATGATGCATTGGATACTAACACGAGTGCATCAATAATGAATTAAAAGTTACAAGTCGTGTTTACAATGTGGCTGATCATGGGGTATTTATAACTTCATACACCTCATGAATAAGTTAGAAGTAAGTTACAAGCGGTTACAAACACTATAACTAAATAACCACTTTCTACATCACAGTACACGAGATTACTCAGCAGGCTGTTGTGTATTCACACTGTCAACATGCTGATGTGTCTTCATACAATCAGCAGAGTGTGTCAGCTGACTGCACTCAGCATTCTCTTCAGCCTCTATACTGTAACACCCCCTTCAAGCTGAGAGTGGTACATGAACAGCTTGCACTCAGCATTCCCTTCAGCTACTGGAACTTAGAAATATCTTGGAAATTCCCAATTTGTCTATCAGATAAGAGAAAATAGGTGCATCGAAGGCTTTGGTGAGAATGTCAGCTATTTGTTCTTTAGTGTTGGCTGGAAGCAGTTTGACAAGTCCAGATTTTACTTTGTCTCTTACAACATGAAAGTCAATCTCTATGTGTTTGGTTCTTTCATGGAAGATAGGATTATGGGAAATGTGCAAGGCACTGGCATTATCACAAAATAATACAGTAGGCAGTTGAACTGGAATTTTCAGATATTGAAGAATGTAAATAAGCCATTGAATTTCACAAACTACATTTTCCATAGCCGTATATTCATACTCTAAAGAACTTCTTGCTATAGTAGTTTGTTTATTTTCCTTCCAAGAGATTGGTGCATCTCCTAGGAACATCATGTAGCCTGATATTTATTTTCTTGTTTCAGGACAGCCAGCCCAATCACTGTCTGTAAATCCTTTGAGTATAAGATCATTGTTTGCTGGAAACAATATTCCTTGACCAGGGTTTGCTTTCAAATACCTCAGCAGTCTGTGTGCTTCTTATATATGATTTTCAGTCGGAGTGTCTAGAAATTGTCTCATCTGCTGAACTGCAAAGGCAATATCTGGTCTGATAAAAGTATAATAGATAAGTTTTCCTACTAATGATCTGTAAGCAGTGTTTTCTTCCAAAAGTGGTGAATCGCCATGCTGTAAAGTTTGCTTGGACACCATAGGTGTCATGGTATCTTTTTCTCCCAAAAAATCATATTCTTCTAGGAGATTAAGAGAGTATTATCTTTGAGAAATTGATATGCCAGCAGGAGTTCTAGCAGCTTCAATGCCTAGGAAATATCTCAATTTTCCAAGATCTTTGATAGTGAATTGTTGATGTAAGGCATCCTTGACCTGTTGAATTAACTGTTCACTGGGGCTTGCTGCTTTGATGTCATCTACATAGACCAGCAAAGAAATAAAGGACTGTCATGATCCTTTTGTGAATAAACTATGGTCATTCTTAGACTGAATGAATCATTGAGCTTCTAAAAACTCAGTTAACTTGCAGTTCCACTGTCTACTGGCTTGCTTGAGGCCATACAGTGATTTGGTTAATCTGCAAACTTGATTTGGTTTAGTTGCTGCACAACTTGGTGGCAATTGCATGTATACTTCCTCATGCAAATCTCCATGCAAGAAGGCAGTGTTAACATCCATCTGATGTAGATGCCAATTGTTGGCTGTTGCTGATGCAAGTAAAGTTATGACTGTAGTAATCTTGACAACAGGAGAGAAGGTTTCTTGATAATCAATTCCATATGTTTGAGTGTAGCCTTTTGCTACTAGTCTAGCTTTGTATCTCTCTACTGAACCATCAGGATTGTATTTGATTCTGTATACCCACTTGCACCCAATAGGTTTCTTGTCTGGGGGCAGATCAACTATCTCCCATGTATGAGTCTTTTGTAGAGCTTCAATCTCTTTTTTCATTGCTTACTTCCATTCATCATGCTTGATGGCTTGATTGTAAGTCTTGGGCTATTTAATAGCATCAATAGCATTGATAAATCCGGTAGTCTGCGAGAGATTGTCCGGTGATTTCCTTGTTCCCGATGAGCACCTCCTTGATAAAAGGTTGGTGATTTCCTTGTTCTTCTTAATTGTGTGGGTTGGTGCACGATTAACCGGTGCATGTCTTTATTCAGGTACTGCACATCATCTTGTGTGTGGGTCCATTCATTCGGATCATCAAAACTGTCCATTACTGGTAAAGGAACATGCATGTCAGCAAGCTATCTAGCCCTTCCTAATACCTGTTGAAATAGAGGAAAATAATTCTCATGGAATTGAGTGTTCATAGCAACAAAGATGTTTTTGTTGGTAATATCTAAGAGAATAGCACCATTGGATGTGTTTGAATTCCCAAGATAGACACAAGTTCTACACCTTGAGTCAAATTTTGTCATGTACTGCTGAAGTGTGCGAGAGAAAACTAAGCAACCAAAAACCTTAAACACAGAATAGTCTGGTTTAGTGTCATAAAATATTTCATGTGGAGTGCTTTCCTTCAGCAGTGGTGTAGGTGTAGCATTAATTAATATTACATGTAAAAGACAGAAACCCCAATATTCAATGGGTAAATTACTCTGGAACCTCAGTCCCCTAACTAAATTCAGCAGATGCTGGTGTTTCCTTTCAACAATACAATTCTGTTCAGGTGTGCTAACACAAGATGTCTGATGTATGATGCCCTGATGAGCATAAAAGTCAGTAAGTTGGAACTCAGCTCCATTGTCAGATCTAATAACTTTAATAACTTATGAAACTAAGTAGAAGCAAATTTAACTAAAGATTTAACAAGGTCAAAAGCTTCAGATTTGTGCCTCATAAGAAAAACCCAGTAAACCTAGAAAAATCATCTACAACCGTAAGAAAATATTGTTGTCCATTCACAGTGTGTTGTTTCAAAGGACCCCAAATATCCATATGAACAAGATCAAAAACAGCATTTACAGCAGTTGTACTCAAAGGAAAAGGATTTTTCTTTAGTTTTGCCATAGGAAAAACATAACAAAGATCATGATTATAAAACTTGACATCACAACTGTGTACTATAATAACTTGCAGTCTCTTATTTGATAAGTGTCCTAGTCTATAATGCCATAAAAGAGCATAATTTAATCTATCAGATAATGTGTGATTTTCTACAACATTGGCAACAGAAAGCCTTATTGGTTGATCCATGACATAAAGTCATTTGTGTACCTCAGCTAAACCGATCACTCTCTGTTCTTGTCCTGTAAAACACACTTGTTAGCAGAAAGGATAGGTTCACCTTTTGTATGATTAATAAATGAAGGTAAAGACAAAAGGTTATACTTAAAACTAGGAAAGCAAAACACATCATGAAGGACCAGCTAAGGGTTGACCCTTACTTGTCATATATGTGTGACAGAAACATTATTTCCATTAGGTAATCCCGTTTTTATACCAGATGAAGGTTTGGAATCGCTCAATATATCTAACGATCCTACAATGTGATCTGTGGCACCAGAGTCCAAGATCCATTGTATAGATCTTACTAAATTTAGATCACATGTCCCAGTAGCAGGTGAGTAGTGTGTCACAATCTCAACAGGCTGGCCAATAGCAAACCCTACATGTCTAGGAGGATCAGAACTCAGTAGAGCCATCAACTTGTCAAGTTGTCATGCAGTGAGATTTGGAAACCCCGGTCCATCAGACCTATTTTGGTCCTGATCTTCTTCTGCTGACTGTTCTTCCTCTACCAAATTAGCCCTTCTTGACTTGAAACCAGGAGGATAGCCATGTTTCTTGTAACAAGTCTCCTCAGTATGACAATTGAATCCACAAAACTACATTGAACCTTTTTTAGATTCTTAGGTTTAGTATTTGTAGCAGATGCAGAGTTAGGTCTGCTGAGTATTTGATGTTGCCCCTGTCCACTTTTCTGTGACAAAAGAATCATAGAATCTTGATTCTTGGACCTGTTAGCTACATACATCTTTTGTCTTTCAAATTTAATGGCCATTTCAAAGGCGTCATGGATTTCTGGGAAAGTCACCATCAGCATTGCCTGTGAAACCATTGACTCAAAATCATCCCTCAAACCTTTAAGGAATTTCATGACATGTTCAGCCTCCATATGATCCATTAGTGTGTTGATGGCATTGCAGTGACATTGAAGATCACAAGAACAAACTGACACAGGCCTGATAGTCTTGATTTATTCCTATAGAACCATCAATTTTATGAAATACTGATTGACAGAATCACTACCTTGTTTCAACAGATGCATCTCTTCAAGAAGATTTGAAAGCGTCAAGGCATCAACATTAAAAATCTAGCTGCAAGATTCTTTCAAACTGCATGTGCACTCTTGAAGTACATCAAACTTTGAGCAATGTTCAATACAGATTTAAAGATCCATGATCTCACCATTGTATCACATAGTCTCAATGCATGGAAATCTGTTGAATCTACTTCTGGCCTTTTGATTGTGCCGTCTACGAAGCCAATTTTATTCTTGGTAATTAACACCATCTCTATATATATTTTCCATGGATTATATTTGTTGCCATTCATCAATGGCTGAACAAGAACCAGAGACGGATTCTCATTTGGATGAACATAAAATGGATGGAAGGACTTATTTCTTGTTTCTTAGCTGCCATAGCTATCAAGAACTCCAAAAAAGATCTCAAATCAACAATGAAAGTGAGATTACAGAGAAGAAAAAAAACAATCAATAAATGATCAGAAAACTCAGGGGAAAAAAACGATGACAGTTACTCTCAAGAAACTGAAATCACAGAAAAGATAAAGAACACTCAAAATTCTTCCAAAAAAAAAAAACTCGGAGAAAAACGCAGGAAAACATACAGAAATTCTCAAATTTTAGCTCTGATACCATGATGAAGTTTATAGAACAATAAACTGAAGATAAAATGCGGAATTATTATTGATGAACTAAAAGTTACAAGTTGAGTTTACAATGTGGCTGATCATGAGGTATTTATAACTTCATACATCTGATGAATCAGTTAGAAGTAACTTACAAGCGGTTACAACAAACTATAACTTATAACCACTTTCTACATCACAGTAAACTAGATTACTCGGAGGTTGCTGTGTCTTCACACTGTCAGCCGGCTGCTGTGTCTTCATACAATCAGCACAATTTGCGTATTTGGTGTAGTGGTCTAGTGTTGATAGTGAAGAAGGAAGGTTGTGGGTTCGAATCCTCCTTCCTCCCTATTTTTGGGAAGCATTTTTATTTTTTATTTTACTCAAAGTTTACTATATTAAATTCCAAATTCTTCATTTTTTTACTCAAAATTTCAACACTTTTTCCCAAACTATATTAAACTTCAATTTTTAATTTTTTTTTACTCAAAGTACACTTATTTTCCAAGATTTCGAACATTTTAAAAGGATAATTGATATGACAATCCGAAAATTTGTAAACTTATTTAATTTGTTAATCTTTAGATTGTTTTTTTATCGTCAATTATTAATATAAAATTAATATATGATGTAATAATATAAACAAATAAATTTACATTTGTATATTGATAAAAAAATTTCAAATTCGTAAAACAATAATTAATGTTGATCTGAAAAAATAATTAAACACTTTTACCACGACAATTAATTTTTAGAATTCCGCCCCCCTAAACTATAATCCTGGCTCCGCCCCTGGATTTGCCGGAACCGAATCGGATCTGGGGCTCTTGATTTTGCGGGGTGGCTCTCGCTAAATCGAGCGTGCCGATTCCCATTCATATTTTGCGGGGTGGCTCTCGCATGACCTTTCATATTTTATTTAATAAATCATTAAGGGTATTTTAATCCAAAACTATCAAAGTTGAACCATTATTGAGTTTCTTAATCTGTGTGTATAAAAACAGACATAATGATTTATAATATAGGACGCAGGTAGTAGTAGTAAATAACAAAAGCATTTGCAAGAAAGATGACACTTAATGAGCCTCATTTACACTCATTTAATTTAAGGACATCTAAAAAAAAATCAAAAACAAAAACATGGGGATACTTTGTGGGGGGAAGTATAAAAAATCACCAAATATGGCCGTAGAGACCAGAGGGGGGAGCCCAAAAACACGTCGATCATCGTATCAACTCGAATACTAGCGGGCACACATCGACGGAGCGACGACATAGCGGGCAGGTGGTGTGGTGACAGGCAAACCATTTTTCCAAACAAGTATTATGGAAGAAATGGTTGCAAGACAACTGACTGATCTCCTCCTCCTCTTCAAATTTACACAGACAAACGCAGCAGCACTCCATGTCCATGATCATCACCATAGCCATAGAGATAGAAGAGCTACCACAATTTCTTTTGCACAACGATCCATGATACCGGCTAATAGATACCGAAGAATCAAGATTTTTGTCAGCAGAAAAATCATCCTCCTCTAAATAATTCGGAGGATTCAACGACCTACTACTACTACAAACACCCATAAATGAAAGGAGCGATTTCCCCATGTTACTGAGTAAAACAACCGACATGACCGTGTTTATCATCAGCATTTGCATTAAACCCTCTCCTCCAGCGCCACCTGGTAAACTGTAAAGCCCCATCTCTCTCGATAATGAAAGGTTCAATTCAAAGAGAAATTTGATATCTTTAGCTATATATATATATATATATTTACCACTGTATTAATTAGCCTTTGAGAGTCGCCAAAAGCCAAAGTGGCAGGTCATACCAATAAATAATAACCGAAGGATGGGTGCATGTTGGATCTTTCAGTCTATGATTTCATTGATGCATGCTACGTCAACCAGGGTTGGGACAAGACCCCCTTATAATTTGACACGTAGAGGCACCGGGCACGTGCAAGTTTTTGTGCTATGACAAGCCATTTCCCAATGGATGAAACATAAAAGTACAGAGTCCCTTTTTCTTTTCCCTTTTATTGAGAATATATATATATATATATATATATATATATATATATATATATATAATGAGTAATCGGATCAAGTTTAGTGAATTTTGATTAAAAAAAAAAACTCGGGTCAAAGGGTGTTAAGAGAGTTGGGCCAGACTTTTATCAAACACGGCCTGACAAAAAAAATGGCAAATTAGATTTTTATTCCATTCAGTCCAACAGCCAATAAAAAGTCCAATAAATAATTTAATTAATTAATTAGATTATTAACCAAACAAATCGGAAAAATAACTAATTAAAATCTAATTAATTATTTAAATTCCTGCCAAAATGATATTATAAAGTGAATATATTGTGTTTATAATTTTTTTTATAATAATAAAGGGTCTATGCCGTTTTTTTTTTTTCCCTCGCGATGCTTCCTTCCAATTTCAAAAGCAGATAGTTGCATAAAATGACTGTAATAAACATCACAAAAATGTAGCCGAAAAAGCCAACACTAAACCAGAAAACGCAGAAATTATGTTCTAAGCAACTTTTAAACTTTAGCAAACTAAGACCATATATGCATGTGTTATATTATAAAATCTGTGAGAAAAATGAAACAATACTGTAGTTAAGTCATATCCAAAATGTATTACTCAAACCAAGTTGTATGTCTTATATTTTAATATTTACTTTTTCAAGCAATGTTTCTATACCGAGGTCATTATCGTGGGCCTTGAAATCAACTCCGAATCAAACATTCATTGCTCGAAATCATAGGACTAAGGAAGGAAATGGACAAACTGCCGGATTCTACTGAGAATCGAAAGGATTCGTATTGAATGTGGGAAAAAAGTGGATGAAACGGCAATGAGATGGGAAAACAGAGTTTCCCAGGAAATTCGCCTAAGAAATGTGTAATCAAATCAAGTTTAGGGAATTTTGAGAAGAAAAAAAAAACCTCGGGTCAAAAGGTGTTAAGAGAGTTGCCCCAGACTTTTGTGAAACCCAGCCTCACAAAAAAAATGGCACATTAGATTTTTATTTAATTCAATCCAACACCAATAAAAAGTCCAATGCATGTGTTATATTCTAAAATCCGTGATATATATTTTGAACCCAAACCAAGTTTTATGTCTTATATTTTAATATTTACTTTCAAGAATGAGAGATTTTGATGTAGCCCTTATAATATGTTTTCATTTAATATGTTTTCATAAGGTAGATAGTCGAGTTGAGTCATGTCGATACTTTCATGGATCAAGCTCGACTCGATTAAAAATACTTAGGTTCGAAACTCATCTCGAACTCGATCGAACCATTAAAAGGCAGAATCGAAATCGACTCGTCAAATATCGATATAATTCGACTCGCTTCTTGAGCTCGATTATTTTCTTAGAATTCATTAATATTGTTATAAAATATTAGAAGATCGAGCTCAACTCGACTAGTAATTAATGATTTATATAAAATACAATTCAACAATATATTTAGACGGCTTCTATCGGCCCCACAATTTTACTAATTGGCACCACCATTGCTTCGGGCACTCAAAAAATTACTTCGAGCAACATGATTATTTTTATGCAATATAACGTCAGTGACACAAGACGTTTTTTCAGTACGCCCGACACTAGCACTGCCGTAGGTTTTCAATAACAACGTCAATGGCACTGATATTATATTTATAAATGTATCATTGGTGAAAAACGTCGGTTAACTGTCGTTGTTATCGAAAAAGAACGTCAGTGGCATTAACGCGTGTACCGTGGTGCCAAAAGTAAAAAAATAAATATATGTATTGTGTCGGAAGTAAATGGAAAAAAAATGTGTCAATAGTAAAAGTTTGATGCCGATAGAAGCTGACTATATTTATATATATAATTAATTAATTAATTATTTAATATAGTTCGATTAACTCGCGAGGTACATGATTATATTGTATTTTGAAGCTCAAGATCGACTCAGTTAATTAGTCGTTCGAGTAGCTTGACGTGAGCTCAAACTTGAAAACAACCGAATCCAATCAAACTCCTTTCCAAGTCAATGGGCTTTTTATTAAGTGTAGGGTTGTTACCTAAATTACCTTTAAATAACTTATGTCTTTAGTTGATAAGTCAACTATGTAATCTTGAATCCTCTTCAGGGATTGAAATTATCTAAAAGTTTGGATTAACTTGTGTTTTTATCGTTGTATATCTTCCACGTCATTTGGTATTAAAATTTAGGTTTTTCTTTTGCTCGTGATAGCTAAAATGAGCATAAAATATTTCCGGATCTACGACGATATTCAGGATTGAAAGAACCTTTTGGATGTTCTATCTTTAATGTACCTCTAAAGTTTAATGATCATTCAACAAGGGATATTTTCTGCACCAGTGAATGTACCTTATCCTTTGGTTGTGCTACTAGCAATGCATGCACTTTACTTCTTTTTTCTTGATGAATTAAAGAAGAACTTAGCTAGAAGCTCTCTATATTGTACATTACCTCACGATTAAGATCAAGCGTTTACCGTTCTATTAAAATCAATTAGTATTAGTAACATTGATACTATATTTCCTTATAAATTCACAAGAGTGTAGGCAATCTCTCACAACACCCCCCTTAAGTGTGGGTAATCTCTCCCAACACTTGTACAATCTTCAACCCCCCCCCCCCCCCACCCCCAAGTGTAGATGTTCACATCGTGACCTCTGGCTCTGATATCATGTTAAGATCAAGTGCTTACCGTTCTACTAAAACCAATTGTGTTAGTAAATATACTACTATATTTCCTTATACATTCAAGAATATGATCAATCTCTTCCAACACTCACCAAAGTCGTATTCGAATTTTGTATCATATTCGTACATTACCTCACCAAAGTCATATTTGACTTTTGTATCATATTTTAGTCTTACAAATGAAACGGATAGTATCTGAAAACTATATCATATGTTGGCTCCTCTCCTTTGGAGTACAACCCTTTTGTAGAGTATTTTGTAATTTGACAATTGGAACAAGAAATATATTGCACTATTGTTGATTATTGTGCTTGATTTGTAATAATAGATTCCTTCGAATATGAATGCGTAATTGATTAGCTTGAACGGACATGTCGGGCACTACACGGCAAACACTGCACTAGCTAGGTGGACCAATGAAAAAACAGAATAACAAAATAAAGTAATTTTCTTTTCTTGCATTCAATATTTTGACACGATATTGAGTTCAATGTGATAAATTATGTTCAACTAAAACTTATATTCAAACGGATTACACAACTACATTGGTACTTTTTTTGTATAAAATTATGCTAATTAGCTCTAATTAGTGACGTTATTTTTTTTTAATGTCTTGTTATAATCATTCTCTGCATCTGTCATCCTTGCATTAAACATCTTCCATTCTCTCTCACACCTTTCTCGTACCTGAATCCATCAATATAACAATTATTTGGATGAGCAATAAAAAGTTTCAAATTGGCAATTTATTTCTTCCTTTTTCCCTCAAAATTTGAAAGGATAAGGAAAAATTCTATTTTTTTAGGGGTAGATAATGAAAAATTATGATGCAGTGATTTTCTATTAGAACGGACCATCGGATGACTGTCACATGTACAAAAAGACAATTGTTTTGTCTTCTTATACGTGTGGCAGTTATTCGACGGGTCGTTATAATAGGAGTCTCTACAACAGATAAGATAAAGAATTTAGGATGTGATCATAAGTTTAAGGAAATGCTGTACCCCTTGCCATGAAGCTGTCCCATTCTCTAGTACTTGTCCCTATATCCAAAAAAAAAAAAAAAATTATATATATTCTTAAATAGTAGTACTGTGATAATGATTAATGTCATAAACTAAAATAGTGTACAATAGACCTCAACTGTCACATGTCTAGTATAGACATGATATGCAGAGTCACTTCATTTGCACCATACTGACTCTATCGGTGCACCACAGTAGATATATACGACATTGTGAAAGTCATTCTGATGTCAAAAAACCAGCTTCCGATAGGTGCATCGTGAGAATCGACCTATGAAAAGTCGGTTTTTGATTTCAGAACCGACTTTCACAAGTACAGATTCTATGTAATCGGTGTGGTGCGGACACTAGTAGAACCGGAGGGTGCAAATAATAGCCCTCTTGGCAGAAAGAAAGATAAAGGGTTTGAACCTGATCTCCAAGTGAAGGAATAGATTGATGAACAATCCACTGAGCATCCACAACTCCAATCTTCTCATGAGCAGGCTAGTAGATATATGGGAAAAAAAGCACAAAGATTTCAAGAATTTGAGAACTCATGTAATTCAGGCCAAAAAAGATAATTTAAGATATATATATGAACATTAATATTTGCTCAAAAGGCATATCGATCACCTCAACACATTTTTGGAGATTAAAATCTACACCCCAACCATGCACTAGATCATTCTGCAATTTTCAAATGTGATTTAATTAGTTCAGGGGAGACATTTTTACATGTTTATATATCAATGAACAATAAGTAAACTCATATAATTTAATCAATCTCGAATTAATGCACTTAATTATATATCAAGTGTACCTGAATCATGTGCCAAACACACCGCCACGCATCGCGAGAAAATACAGGAGCCATGATCTCAACAAATCTTTATTAATGAAAAACAAAAGGATATATATATTAATTAAATGTGTCACTTAATTTTCGTAATTACATGCATTTTAGATAAGGCATGCAATAAGGGGTCGTTCTATCAGTAGGATCCCTAAGTAGGAATCGCCTACGCGGCAGATCCGGGCCACACAGCTTCGAGGTGGAATACACAGTGCCCCGTGTGTGGAAATTGTGTGGTCCGATCGTCGCCACGTGCATAGCTTCCCTAATAGGAGCTCTGGATAGAATTTTCCTGCAATAAGCCATTGGAAATGTGAAGAATATCAAGAGAAGTATTCGTACGCTGCACAAGGAGGCTTAAGTGGACCATCAGGACACCACGCTTCTTTTTCAAGCGTTTTTCTGTTTTTTAAGAATTTAATAACACAAAAAATGTTAGAAAAAGAAACGTTATTGAGATATAACGTTAATTATCTACCTCTTCATCAGCTTAATAAGTTTTTTAAGAGAGATATATAGTAATTCAACGAACATTAAGGTTTCTGTTTTGGACTTGAAGATTCTTACTTGTGCACTTCGAGATTATCGATTCTCTTTGTCATCGGCCATGTCAATCTACTTATGGGGTCCAAAGCAGGCTGAGAAATTTCCAAATTATGTTTCTTCACAAGTTTAATGTATCTGGGAGCAAAATGAAACAAAAATTAGAAACAAGAAACTTAAAAAACTCGATCAAAAACGCTACTAATATGTTTATATATCATGAAATTAACACTTACTCTTCAGCATCAAAATGTTCAACTCCAAGATCCTCATCCCAAATAAAGATATAATCATAAGGTGCAACAATGTCTGGATGTAAAAACCTCTTGGCATACCACCTTTAGGGGAAATTCAAAAATGTTTGGATCAAATTAAGTATATGCATGCGAAACGATATAATTAAAAACGATAATTACTAACCATTTTGTTTGTTTACGAACGCTAACATGAATAGCCCGCTTCGACCACTCAAACTCATCCCATTCACTTGTTCGACCATCATAATGGAAGAGAACTATCGTGAAGTTATCAGAAAACTGCAAAAGATAATGTTGAAATATATAAAATATTAATTATATACGAAGGATAGCATGAAGACAAGGTATAAGTACGTATAAGATATATATATATATATATATATATATATATATATATATATATATATATATATATATGGGGAGACCTTTTTAATGGCTGCATCCACATTATTCTTCTGGTTATAGCCAACAGTAAAGATAACAAGATATTTTGGTTTGCTAGGCAAGTCCTGCAAAATTTCCAATTGCATTTTGAATACACAAATTTTCAGGAATTAGGTTACTCAGCTATGAATATATGGAGATGCTGGTATTTTATAAAATTTAAGACACGCGTGTAGAAGGCATATGTATAGTTATTGATAATATAAGGACCTAATCGTACAATATATATAATAATTAAACTATAAGGAAAAATCAATAAATACTAAATACTTAAAATAAAACAAATCTTAATGGTTCTATTAACTTTTGGTATCTTGGACAGCTTTTTATTCTTTATCTTGTAGTACATATTCAATTTCATCATCCAACATTCTCAATGTTGATCATGCTTCGACAGTGCGGAAAGTCGAATGTCGGCTATACATTCGACTTTCATAGAGGACTCATAATGTGAAAATAGTGTGGTGTGCCGGTAGGTGAAGGACAACGGATAAATCATATGTGATGAGAATAATATCCCTTTTTAATATTCTCTCCCGATATAATAAAAAAGTTTCACTCTCATTCTCATGTTCGCCCAAACAAAAAGGTTAAAAAAAAATGTGTTCTTATCCAAGGTTGTCCCTACAAAAGGCATGCCCTTATGCCTTTTATAGGCAAATGCAAGCTAAGAAACATAATGCAGTATACTAGCCTAATTTCACTATGCAACACTTAATACAATACGATGCATTTTAACTTGTTTTTTTTTTTTTTTTTTGGATCGTTACGGTTGATATTAGAACCCCAATTCGATGCGTCTTAGGAGTCTACTCTTCTTTGGTTATGATTATTAAGTGCTTATGTATGATAATGTTTACGCTTTCGCTTTGTCCTATGTGTATTGGCCGGTGTAGACATGGAATAAATTATGACAAGTAGCAAAAGGATTATACGACTCATACGGATGCCCTTCAAGAAACCAAAAACCAAAGCAACGATGTTTGACCCGTTGAATATATAATTCAAGAAATTAAAGAATTCGGTATAAAATGTCACAAACAAGTTGATCTCATGCTTGATAACGCCTAAAATCACTTGAAGACCGCAAAGAAATCAACACATAAGGAAGCATATAAAAGCTTTCCATTAGGATGAACTTCCTTCAAACTCAATGTATGCAAGGACGCCATCCAAGAGTGACCAAGTACATGGTAAATACAATACGGAGCTTGATAACTTCTATGGAAGAGATAGTTTTTAAGAAAACTTAATGCTTTCATTGATAAAACAAGCATATAAATACATGTAGAAAATAAACCACTAGGCCACTTCCTATAAAGTAGGAAACATGGGATCATGACTTAAAATTAGAAATAACTACTCTAGTAATGGAAAACATGCGAAAATAGGAAATAACATGGCTGACATAGCCTTAGGTTATAATAAAACTTAATTAACATAATAATTAATTTAATTCTTCTAACATTCCTTCCCTTAATCTGAGTTGTCTGTTTAGATTACTTCACACATTCTCAGCTTGTCTCTATGCTTCAGAAATTGATCCCTCTTCAGTCCTTTAGTCATAATGTCTACCAATTGATCTTCACTTCTGCAATGTAGCAACTCAATGATGTCTTCATCACATAGATCCCTTAGAAAGTGATACTTCACATCTATGTGCTTGCTTCTGTTGTGTAAGACTGGATTCTTGGATAACCTAATGGTGGAACTGTTATCACAATATAGAATGTTTCCAGTCTGCTGAACTACTCCCAGAACTTCCAGCATTCTTCTTAACCAGATCAGCTGACATAAGCAGTGTGTTGCTGCTTACAAACTCTGCTTCTGGTTTTGATAGAGTGACTATTGGTTACTTCTTTGATGACCAGCTGATAGCACTTGTTCCATACATGAACACAGAACCAGAAGTACTCTTCATGTCATCAACATCTCATGCATAATCAATGTCTGAATATCCAGTCAGATGAGCCTTCCCTGCTGAACCATACTTGATGCCAAGATTGATGGTTCAATTCAGATACCTTAGGATCCTTTTCACATAGTTTAAGTGGTCTGCTGAGGGTGACTCCATATATATGCTTGCCACACTTACATCATGCATGATGTCAGGTCTTATTGTTGTCAAGTATAGAATGCACCCTATCATCTGTTTGTATAGGGTGGGATTCACCTTACCACCTGTCCCTTCCTTGCCGAGTTTCACACCAGTTTCACAGGGTGTGAGTGCTTTGAGGTTGCTGTCCTTCATTCCAAACCTGCTGAGAATTTCAGATACATACTTCTTTTCAGATACAAGTATATATGACTCAGTCTGCTGAACCTCAATGCCCAAGAAATATTGCATTAGTCCCATGTCTGTCATGGTAAATTTGGTCTTCATTGCCTCTTTGAACTCTGTCATCATGCTGAGTTCACTGCTGGTAAAGATAAGATCATCCACATACAAACAAGCAATCAGAATCCTTCCCTTGCTGTTAACTTTCACATACAAGATAGGTTCATATGGACACCTTGTGAAACCTACCTTCACATAATAAGAATCAATACAACCGTACCAAGCCCTAGGGGCTTGCTTGAGTCCATATAAGGCTTTTTTAAGCCTATACACTTTGTTTTCTGCTCCATTCTTCACATAACCCTATGGCTGATCCACATATACTTCTTCTTGCAGCTGTCCATTCAAAAATGCTAACTTCACATCCATTTGATGTACTTTCCAATGATTTTGAGCAGCCATAGATAACACTAGTCTGATAGTTTCCATCCTTGCTACTGGGGCAAACACTTCATTGTAGTCAATCCCATATTCTTGTTTGTACCCTTTGTCCACTAGTCTGGCTTTGTACTTGCTGACTTTACCATCTTCATTCATCTTTGTCTTGCAGATCCACTTGACACCAATAGTTTTGTGCCTATTTGGTAAATCTGTGAGATTCCAAGTTTGATTTCTTTCAATGGCCATGATTTCTTCATCCATAGCATTCTTCCGTTTGCTGTCTTTTGATGCCTCCTCATAAGTGATTGGATCATCACTCGCAAATAAAGCATATTATGTAGTCTCCTCTATTTGTGGCAAACCTGATACCCCAAAATCTGTCATCCAGCTTGGTCTTTTCTTAGTTCTCGAGGTCTGGCTGCTGAACCCTCAGCTGCTGTTTCATGATCTGGGTCTGCTAAACCCTCAGCGGTGTCTTGGGTCTGCTGATCCTGAGTCTGCTGAACCTGTGGCAGATCCTCACTATGTTCTTCATCTATCAGATTTTGAATTGGATGGAACTGAGCATTGTTTGCCTCCCAATTCCAGGTGTTCAGTTAATCAAACACCACATCTCTTCTGACCACTATCCTCTTGGTTATAGGATTATACAATTTAAATGCCTTGAACTTTTCACTGATCCCCAAGAAAACATATTGCTCTCATTTATCACTCGGTTTCCTCCAGTTTGCTTCTGGAATATGAGCATAAGCAATGCATCCAAAAAATTTAAGGTGACTTACAGATGGTTTGATTGAGCTCCATGCTTCTTTTGGTGTCATGTTTTGAACAGAAAATGTTGGACATCTGTTCAAAATATGCACACTCCAACTTACAGCTTCAGACGAGAATCTTTTTGGTACATTTCCGTAGGCCGGCATGCTCCTCACCATATTCAAAAATTGTCCTATTCTTCCTCTCAGATACACCATTTTGTTGTGGTGTATAGGTTGTTGTCCCCCTTCTGATTCTATTACTGGTACAGAATTCTTCAAACTCCGCTGAGCAAAATTATCCTCCTCTATCTGTTCTCTGACTTTTGATATTTTGACATGTCTCTTTTTCTCTTAGCAATTTGAAGTTCTTGAATGCATTCAGCGCCTCAGATTTTTCTTGCAAGAATTCAACCCAAGTTTTCCTAGAAAAATCATCAGTGAATGTAATGAAGTACCTCTTTCCTCCATTAGATGATGGGTTGATTGGTCCACACAAGTTAGAATGGATGAGTTCCAACTTCCAACACTTGTTTTGCCCTCCAAGATTTTCCTTTTGAGAACGGATGTCTGTGCTGCTTTCCTTTAGTGCATTTTTCACATACTTGCTGAGGAGTCTGAAACTGTGGAAGTCCTTTAACCATTTCCTTCTGTTGAAGTGTTTTCAAACCACCAAAATTGAGATGTCCATACATGTAGTGCCATAGCCAAGATGCATATTTCAGTTCTTCCATAAGACATGCTTGTGGTTCCTTGATTTCCAAAGGGAATAATCTGTTGGCATTCATGGGAACTTTAGCTATGATTCCCTTGTTTGAATCATTGATTTCACACTCCTTATTCTTCAGAATAATTTCATA
The DNA here is from genome assembly GCA_036785695.1 of Gentiana straminea. Taxonomy (NCBI): domain Eukaryota; kingdom Viridiplantae; phylum Streptophyta; class Magnoliopsida; order Gentianales; family Gentianaceae; genus Gentiana; species Gentiana straminea. The sequence goes on along the minus strand of JAVUPR010000090.1, from coordinate 371,926 downwards.
TCCCTTTTCTTGTAAATGTCCAACACTTTACAGATTGCACTTCAGATCAGGAACATATAAAACACTAGAGATTGATTCAGATGTCCCATTTTTGGATCTGATGCATATATTTCCTTTTCTCTTAACACTAACAGAGGAGTTATCTCCAAACTTCACTTTTGAATGGTAGTTTCATCAAAATAAGAGAATGATGCCTTGTTACCACACATATGATTAGTACATCATGTATCAACATACCATATTTGGGGTGCTAAAGTCTGCTCATGCTGTGTAGTCATCAGCAGGGTCTCAACCTTCTCATTGTCAGCACAGTGAGAACTCTGTTGAGTGCTCTTTTCATTGTCTGCTGGCAATTTGGTGTAGCATTATGACCGGTAGTGTCCAAATTTGTGACACCTAAAGCATTCAACATTCTTTTTGTTTGCAGTACCTCTTCCCTCTATATTCTTGGATGCCTGAGAGTTGTCCCTGCTATTAGAATCTCTAGTTGTTCTCCCTCTACCTCTTCCTCTTGCCTCTACCCATGTCCCTATAATTGCTATTAGAGGCAGTGGTCTTCAAGGCCTGCTCTTCATTTGATGTTGATGTGCCTCTCTTCATCTTTTGTTCTTGAACTTGCAAAGAGCTTTGCAATTCATCAAGAGACAATGCATCAATGTCTTTGTATTCCTCAATAGAACACACCACATAATCAAATATTGAGGTTAGAGACCTCAAAATCTTCTCCACAACTGCTACATCCTCCATCTTCTCACCAAGAAATCTCATTTTATTGCAGATTTCCATGGTTATGGAACAATAAGTTGAGACAGATTCACCTCCTTCATTTGTAGGGTTTCAAAGTCTCTTCTTAAAGTCTGTAGCTGTGATCTTTTCACTCTTGCATTTCCTTAGTACTCTTCTTCATAGAATCCCAGATGTCCTTTGATGATTCCTTGCAGAGAATGGTCTCCAAGATATCTCTATCTATTGCTTGAAATAGATAGTTCTTGGCCTTCAGATCTTTGAGTTTTTTGCTCTCAAAATTTGCTCTCTGAGCTTCAGTTGGGGGTGGATTTCCTACTGGTTCAATCACTCATTGCTCAATGATGATCCAATACTTCTTAGAACGCATGAAGTTCTCCATCAACATACTTCAGTGATCATAATGCTGCCCATCAAACCTGGGGATGGAAGCTTGAACAAAATTTGTTTCGGCCATGGATCTTTCTCCAACTGCTGTTGAGAATATGTCTCTGATACCACTGATAACTTTTATGGAAGAGATAGTTTTTGGGAAAACTTAATGATTTCATTGATAAAACAAGCATATAAATACATGTAGAAAATAACCAACCACTAGGCCACTTCCTATAAAGTAGGAAACATGGGATCATGGCTTAAAACTAGAAATAACTACTCTAGTAATGGGAAACATGCGAAAATGGAAAATAACATGACTGACATAGCCTTATGTACGTAATAATAAAACTTAATTAACATAATAATTAATTTAATTCTTCTAACAGAGCTTTCATGGCCTTGCCAGTTTCTACACAAGGTTTGTGAAAGATTTTAATACCATTATATATAGCAACTTTGAGAATAACGACAAGATGAATGTGACTTTTCATCGGGAGCAAAGCAACAAAGTGCTCTTGTATGATATCCCACATTGAAAGTGGAGGAAACGCATCACCACCATATAAGTGTAAGACATAAATGTCTTGTCAATTCGGGTTAGCCCTTTTAGATCAAGTGAGGACAACGGTCTAATCAGTTTACCGGACCATTTATGACTCATTTAGCGCTACCAGGCCCGGGGTCCGGAGACGTTATAGAATGGTATCAAAGCCGACTATCATACGAACCTAAATGTCACACCGTGAGAGGCAGTGGGGGTCATCTCTAGAATCCTATAGTAGTGACGAACTGGGACAAGTCTAGTGGAACAAGTCTTGATCGTCGTGGCGAGGACGAAATCCTTTATAAGGGGGGAGAATGTGATATCCCTCGGGGGTCTTGGGGCGTTAGGGCATTCATATCAGAAACCTTATTTTTTATCCCTAAAATAATATAAAATTATACATATCTCTATTTTACAACATCCCAATTCAAAACACTCTACAACAACATCCATATCCCTATCTTTTACCAAATACCAATAAAATAGGGATAGTCCTCCACAAATAGGGATACACCACTCACCGACCCTAAAAATAAATAGGGATGAGACTTCTGTTGTAGAGGTATTTGAGGAAAAATTTCAACTTTTTATCTTTATTTTAGGGATAGAGCACCGTATATAGTTTCTCATGTGAATGCCCTTACATCTTGACATCCTAGTAAAAGGTCATAGTCCACGACCATGGGATGTTTTTGTGTGGTATCTCTATATGCACCGAATTGACTGGTAAACAAATTTGGACAACACAGTTTGAATTCAGTTTAAAAATAAAAAGTTGTACAGTTTGCCACATGGGTGCACCCCGCATATGGCGGGTGCACCCAATAACTTCCCCACAGCCATATATGTCCTCTTTTTTCGGAAATGACATGAATTCTAAACCAAATAATATGTAATACCGTTTGATTGTCATCAATGAAATACTAGTGTGTAAAGTCCTACATCTATAAAGTAATAGCGTGCTCACCCCAATATAAGTGTGAGACATAAAAAGGTCTTGTAAACTCGGGTTAGCACTTTTAGACCAAGCGACGACGACGGTCTAAGCAGTTGACCGGATCATTTATGACTCATTTTGAGCTACCAGGCCTGGCGTTTGAGGGCATTACAGAATGATATTCAGAGCCGACTATCAAACGGATCTAAGTGTCACACCGTGTGAGATGGTGGGGTCACCTTCAGAAATCTTCTGGTAGGGACGAAACTGTGACAAATCCTGGTCAAGTCATGGCGTGGCGAGGATGCCCGGACTTTATAAGGGGGAGAACGTAATGTCCTACAATTGTAGAGTGATAGCATGCATACCCACATACAATTGTGAGGGCGTTACAGAATGGTATTCAGAGCCGACTATCAGACAGATCTAAGTGCCACACCATGTGAGATGGTGGGGGTCACCTCCAAAATCTTTTGGTTGGGCCGAAACTGGGACAAGTCCTGGTGTGGCGAGGACGCAGGACTTTATAAGGGGGGAGAACGTAAAGTCCCACTTGTATAGTAATAGTATGCTCACCTTCATATAAGTGTGAGACATAAGAATGTCTTGTAAACTCGGGTTAGCTCTTTTAAATCAAGCGAAGACGACGGTCTAAACAGTTGAGAAGATCATTTATGACTCATTTAGCGCTATCAGACCTGGGGTCTAGAGGCGTTACATAAAGTGAAATAATGAAAAATATATGAATAGATAATAATTCAAAGACAAGGTGAAGCAGAGGACGATAAAATATCTATCAATAGTTAAAGAAGAAAAACATCGCCATACGTTTTTATTTACTTACAGCAATTGTCAAAAACATTAATTCTAATTTATTCGGAAAACAATTTCCAAAGCAGCATTGATCGTAAGTTTTCCTTGTTTAGCATTATTTATTACTGTATTTGAGTGGTTAACAAATATAAACATGGTTTACTGATTCATGAATCAAATTGATATAATCCTATAAAACATAAAGATAATATTGTGAATATACGATTAATTAAGGATGATAACTTACGTCTTTGGGTAGACCCCATAGTCGGCGGGGAAACAAATCTGACTCATTTACAATAATCCTAGGGGGTAATCTTTCTGCACCTTTTGCGTTTGAAACCACCAAAATCTGCCATCAGTACATGAAAGAAATAAAGTGTAAGAATTAACCATTTGACATTAATTAAATCAGGATTTTATGCTAATTAATTAATTATATGTTCAGAAAAAATAAAGAGTACCTTTAATTGATCAGTACCGTTTCGATTTTCGTCTGAAGTAGTGTTTGTACATGCGAAACTTGGAGCTAAAACATCTCTTTTCTTTTGAATAGTATTTGAAATAATATTGCCCATATGACTAGATGTAGTATTTAATTGCCTTCCTCTCAAAAAAGTATTTAATTGCCACTGAATAGAAAGAAATGGAATTATTATATTACTAACATGATATGTACAACCAAATAAATAAATAAATAAATAATGCATAGGGATCGAAAATTGGTTGAAAAAATATATTTATTTTTTTATGTCCAGAAAAATAAATAAATGTTTTTTATATTTTTTAATTTCTGTACCTTGGCTGAAGTATTATCTGGAAACGATATTCCTGTAAAGACGCCAAAAATAAATGCCATCCATATTGCAAGAAACATTCTCATCTTCTCATTCGACTTTATGGGGATCCATCTATAAAATAAATTCAAGTTTGTAAGTTAAAATCAAAAGTTAAGAACACCAAAATTAAATGATACAACTGTTATTTTTTTTATTTTTTTTTTAGGAAAATGATACAACTGTTAGGAAAATAAAAATAAAAAGGTTGTAATAAATGGATGCATTATACTTACCTACATAAAGGATGGCCCTTTTTATCTGATTCCATTATATATCCAGCTAAATTTGTCAACAGATTCCTCTGTTTTCATAAATGGGGTAATTAAGAATGATGTTCTTGAGACACTGAATACTCTTTTTTTTTTTTTTTTTTTTTTTTTTGAACGTGACAGTACTGAATACTTGAGAGAGAATAACCTGTATTGCCAAAAAGGTATTTTGATCAAGAAAATGCCCAAATAAAAACTCTTGCATACATACATTGCAGATATACGGGTTGAAATCATCTGTCCGATTTCGGTGTCTAATTTCGATATCTAAGTAAAAACTACGTAGTTTCATGTATCTGAGATCTCAACCCCAGATATACACACTTTAGTTTTTCCGTTATGAAACAATATCTGGTGTGGTGGAGACCCAAATCCCAGAAGTTAAATGCTACCAAAAAAAAATAAAAAAACGAAATTAAAATTTTGACTTAAAATCGTGTAAATTAGATAGCTATCCTCGAATTTAAAAAATAAAAATAAACATAAAAATAGTGCCATTACTCAAATGAAATAGTACCTATCCCTTAAACAAACACATAAATTCACCTTAAAAAAAAAAAACTGACAGTCCCATTTCTCGGCTCAATTCACATATTCACACGCAAAAAAAAAAAACGAAAATCATCTAGGGCATTCTGCCTACAAAATCTTATATATATGTATATATATATATCTCACCTTACCAGTACAATTTTTTTTTCTTGAAAGGCAAAGTTAATTTTATTAATTAAAAACAGCAAGAAACTATCGGTACAGGTTCTTTGCTCAATTCATATTCACGAGAATTGAAAAAAAAAAGAGTATAAATTGGCTAAAAAATAACGAGTGTGTACCTATAAATTTTCAAGAAAAAAGCTGGTGGAGAAGAAAAATAAGCGTGAGACTGAAAATATAAACGTGGGCCGTGGAGTAAAATCGCTTTAATGTAAAATAAATTTAAAAAAAAATTAGATGAAAGATGACAATGAATGAAGAAATTAGGTGTATGTATGAGGAAGTTATAAAGGACAGAACTTCCCGGGAAATATATAACAAACAGAGTCAAACTTGTTGAACATAAAGTTGGTGGGGTGAAACAGATTAGGAAGAATAATAAAAATAGGGAAAAGATACAGCTCAGTTTTGATTTAATTACATAACCATCTATATATACTCCAATCCAATTCATCCAAAAAAGGTTTTTTTTTTTTTTTTTTTTTTTTGAAAACATTTATCCAATTTGTTAGCACTTACTTTTTTTTATATTTTTTTATATACATAATTTAACCATAAAAAGTATGCACACAAATTATCCAAATTTTAATGAAAAATGAAAAGAAAAATGTCAACCATTTGATTAGTTTATGTGACTTTTTGTGTGGACGAAGTGTATGCATAAAATCACTTTTTTAAAAATAAAATAAAACGTAATGCATGTGTAGCATAAAAACTGTTAAATCATCATTTCTCCCAAAGGCTTAAGCTGATAAGGATATAGATAATTAACATTAATGCAATATGTTACACACTTTAACACGTCCCTCAAATGTGGACTTATAACAAAGCTGAGCCAACTAGTCACACAAAGGTCCTCAAGTGTGGACCTATAACAAGGTTGAATCAACTAGGTACACAAAGGTGGAGGCCAACAACAAAGACGACCAACACTTGCACAATATAATGACCCCTAACACGCCCTCAAGTGTGGGTCTATAACAAGTATTACTAAATGGGATGCACGGACATCCTTAATAAAATTACCTCTAAGTTTCTTTTTTGACCCAATTGAAAAATCGGCCTTTTTTTCCAAACATTTGTATAAGATTAATCTTTCTAGGTAAAATCAGATAGCAAAGATGGAGATCTCTCCAACAAATTTTGTTGCATTTGCATCTACAATGGTTCGAACTCGATACTTCTTCTTTAAGCGACCAAAATCGCTTCGTTATCCTCTGCTTTTGTATCCCAGCTTTTCACTAGATATCCAGGTGGATATCTGTGTTCGTTTTTTTTAATTTTATTTTTCATTAGATATCCACCTGGATATCTAGTGAAAAGCTGGGTAAAGCTGGGATACAAAAGCAGAGGATCCGCACCCATATTTAACAACGTCGTAAACAAATTTTTTTAACCGCTATGAATGGCAGTTTTTCCATTATATGTCATGTTGCCCTCAAACGTAGCCAAGAGATATTGGTACTAGCATGTCTCTAGCAAGGACTCTATAGGAATAATATTACATAGTCAAAACAACTTTAATTCCTTAAGGAAAATATCTGTTTACAAAAATTAATACACAATGTTTACATAACAATGATTTAACGAAGAAAGATGATTTGTGATTTGAAAAAAAAAAATTTTAAATGAACCACCAATAAGGATTTGGTTCATAACCAATATAAAATTTGTATATTGATAGAGTAATAATCATGATTACTGTTTTTATTATTATCATATAGGGGCGAAAATAGAAATCGAACTCTGATTCTCAACACGATATGCAATTGTGTGTACCATTAGACAAATCCGATTCCATGATTACCTTTTTTATCAATTAAACTATTTTAAAATAATTTGATGTTAGAAATAAGACTCGTATCAGTAATAGATTATTATTCCAAAAAATAAAATAAAGGTCCACATCAATATTTATAATTATAAGGGTAATTGATGGGGAGGCTTAAAAACCGGTGAATTTTACATTTTTTAAGATGTAATAACACTATATTTTTCAATAATAATATTTTTTTTAGGAACAATATTAATGTTTTATCCTTGCTAATAAATTTATTAAAAAATAAGGTGAAAATTAGCTTTAATCCACATATTTCTTATTTATTAGGTTTTACTCATGTCATGATTTTTTAGTAGCAATAAGGACAAAATTAATTTGTATGGTCTATTTTGCCCTTACTCCAACTTAACTAACATCTTAAACTAATTGTTTCCGATTTAAACTATTTTAATGCCGGATTTCGCGCAATTTGGTCATTGGCAATTATGCGATTTCCTTCTGTGATCTTTCACTGGAATTGATCATCTTCCTACTTTTTGGGTAGTTGTATACAATACGAATTGTGCTTCAAGTTGAATTTCTCATAATGTTTGAGTAATACATTACAGTAATACAAATGATGGGTGTTTTGAGATATTTTCATCATTTTTAAGCTGTAAATCTGAATTTCAACTCTTTTGTTGTGTTGATAGTTTTTTTTTATTTATGTTTGCGGTGGTATTTTTGGATTGTGAGTTGTTTGTGGTTATTGTTACTTTGTATTGTTATTGTGAAGTTCTGTGATTGAATGTGTGAAATATGTATTGCGTAGTGTTAATGTGTACTTTAACATGTGTATTTTTTTATGTTACTGAGAATTGTTACTGTGAAATGAGTTTATTGCAAGGTGTTATTGTGAAATTCATACTTTTGATTTTACTTTGAATTGTTACTGTGAAGTGTTACTGTAAATTATTGTGAGGTGTTATTGTGAAATGTGTATCTACAAGTGTTTTGTGTATTTGTTGCGTTACTGTGAATTGTTACATGGAAAGGGTTGTTATGAAGTGTTACTTTGGTATGAGTTACTGTGAGGATGCTAATGTTATTTTGAAGTTTCTATATTCTTAGCTTGTATTTAATATATTACTGTGAGATTATAAGAATGATGATTTTGTTGTGCACATATGTGGATGAGACTTATGTGTTGTCAGTTTGTGAAGCTGGCTCTTTGATGTTTATTGTGGATAGGATTTGTAGTAAACGGAGTTGTCTAGAGGCCTCATCTGTTAAGTTGATCTACAAGTTACATGGTTGTGCTAGGTGCTTTTTATCAAGTGACGAAGATTTGCGTACATTGTTTGTTGTAGCTCAGTCATTTATTGGCCATGGTGTTCATGTGGATGTCATAGAAGAAAGCATTAGTGGTTCTTCAACTTACAAGACTTCTTTAGCTATTGTTGATTTTCATGTTTTGTTGCTCATGAGAATGTTATGTCAGTATCTTCATTGAGTAACAAAGCTAGGATAAACTTAGGTTGGGATAAGATTTCTTTTAATGTTGGGACAGTATTTTACGGTGGTGCTCCAGAATTCAGATTATTGTTCCAAAAGATGTCTCTTCAAACTATTTTTAGTATGTTTTAACAAAGAATGATAGTAACAACAGGGTAACAACTTGTTGTCCTTTAAATGATCGATATTGGTATGAATGGATGGTATATGCTATCAAATCACATTTGAATGACTTTTTTATGTGAGGAATGCAAGCACCGTTCACATTTGTAGTACTGCCGGTTGTTCTTTGAAGGATCGCAAATGAGCTCAGATCTTGTTTCGGAGGTTATTGAATCTATTGACCATGATAGACCTAATGTCAGGCATGATGTAGTCAAACATGATTTGTTCTCACAATTTAGGGTGAAAGTGTCATATTTTAAAGCAAGAATTGGTGTGTGGAAGCCAAATCGGTTGTTTTGGTGATGAATAGGCGAGTCTACGCTATATTTAAAAATTAATATCAGATCTATTCTCAAAAAAATGCAGATCTAAAAACCTTTCAGATCTAGTGTTTTAGATAACTAGTAATGAGAATAAGTAAAAGATTGGATTTTAGTCACACTCTTGACTCTTGAGTTTGAAGTTCTTGGACTTATTACTAGTTATCTATATTTCTTATGTATTTTATACTTTTGAATATTTGCTTAATGTTTAGGATATATATATATATATATATATATATATATATATATATATATATATATATATATATATATATATATATATATATATAACTAGGTGGCCGAATAGTGAGGAAAAGCTTGTTGTTGTGGCCTTTGAATCATTTCAAGATCTTTGATTGTCTTCTCCATAGATTTGATATTTGCCAACGTCATCATATGTTGGTTCGCTTTTTGTTGATTAGATCTCCCTGAATTCCATTGCCTATCGTTTTCAGTACATCTCTCGATAGTGGCTTAAGCAACTTGGGGTGTTAAGCTCATAAAAGCACCTCCACTAGATGAATCAAGATTTGTCAACACTTATTTTCTCAAACCATTGTAAAATGTCTGGACTTGCATCCACAACTCATTCCCGTGATGAGGGCACTTTCTTAGCAAAGCCTTCCACCTATCCCAAGTTTCATGCAATGATTCCCGTCTTGTTGTAGAAATTTGTAATAGCAGCTTTAATCTCCAATGTTTTCCAAGGAGGAAAATACCTTAACAAAATGTTGATCTGACGTCTTCCAAGTATGTAATGAATCATGGGCTTGGGACTCAAGCCAATCAACCACATTGTCTCTGAACGCAAAAGGGAATATCCTCAACCGGAGTGCATCATCACTTACCCCATTTATTGCCATCCCGCAAACATCCATGAACCTTGTCAAGAACCGATACGGATCCTCTATCTCAGTTTCATAAAAGAGTGCATGCTCTGCCATCAAATCCCATATATGTTGCATGATCTCAAATTTTTTCGCATCAATGGGAGGTAAGCGAATGGCACGATGTATAAATCCCACATGTGGCATAGCATAATCCATTAACGTTGTTTTATGGCCTTGCTTTGGAGCTTGTCGAATAGGGACTTGTGGTGCTTGGTTTCGCACCAGTTGGAGCAGAACTTTTCGATTATTTCGGAGTCAAAATTTTGGTTTGAGTTGGGAACTTGAGCTTGAAGCATAGGTTGCTCATTAGTTCGTTCCATGATGAGTTCAGGTCATAAACTGCACAAACTCAAACAACAAGAAAACAGTGAAAAGAAAAAGAAAAAAAAAAACCTCTAGTCCTAAATGTTTTGGCAACTTGCAAGATATCAACTGAAAGATTTCTTCCCGCAACGGCATAGTTAATTAAAGCTTGGTCGGCCTCACTAGGTTTCCAATCTAACCGACAGAGTACCGGGTCGACTGTAGTCTAGATCGGTGAGTCAAGGTCGTATTCATAGGGATAAATCTAGTTGAATATACAAACGGCCCAAACAATTAGTCTAGGTGTATCCATTAATCAAAAAGCAAATCTGAACCAACTACAAAGAAAATAATGAAAAGCAAACTAAAAGTGCAATTAACTAAGGTTAAAATGACTCGGATGAAGGGGAAATGATATGTAACCAGGTGGCTTGGGTGATGTTCCAATGAGCAAGACACAAACTCTCGTAACTACTTGGAATCAAGCTTCACTAATGAGTTCTCAATACATTCAAGGTGCAATTCACTATGTTAACTGAAAGGATGCAGGTTCTTAGATCTAAACGAGTTAGATCTATGCGCAGCGGATGGATCACGATTCATATGACACAATTCATAATTAAAGGACTTAAACTACTACAAGGGGGTTAAGATCAAGTTACCAATAGTAGGAAGAGAAGCCAAGATCTTCCGATGTGTTCTCCAAACGGTGGTTGGTGGACACCCTTCTTGATACACGAGCCTCCTTGATATGCAACACCAAGAAAAACTCAAAGTTTTTCTCCAACCGGGTGGAGCTAAGGATCGAACTCCTTAGCCTTTTTTCTCTATAAATTTCGTGGCCCTCTCTTCACCTAGGGCTCGGGGAGAAACTCTCTTTTTATAGGCAAAATCCAAGAGAGAAAACCTATACCCAATCGGTTTAACAAAATAAAAGAGATAATTCTAATTATTATCATCCAATAAAAATAAGAGATAATTACAATCTTATAATAAGAAAATATAATTATCCTTATAGTTAAGAGATAAATAATAAATAAATTATTTTCTTTTATTTATTCAATTAATTATTTAACAAATAAATAACTAATTACACAATATGTCATTATCCAGGAAAACTAATTTCTTGGAAAATCCAAGACATATTGGCGCCACACTAAGCCCACCAGGCCCACAGAAAATGTCTTTTTCGTGTATTATATTATTTAAATTTCCCAACTAAATAATATCCATGCATATCAATTAATCGGCTCGGCCAATTAATTATCACCGAGGCCCAAGTAACAAGATTATTAGTCCGAATTACGAAGTCACATCGGGGACCATGGACCTATAACCGGTAGCTCCAATAATTAATTATTCATCGAACGAGAATAAGTACATTAATTATTAATTCCGGGATTACGCCACCATAAACCCGAAACCGAACTCTACCGATTATAGATGTATACTTATACTCAACCCATAGAGTGAATAAGCGTCCATTGATATAATCACTACATACGGATTAACCCTCCATGGCATCGTCCATTCGAGTGGGAAGTCTCCGTGAACCCGACTCGAATATCTTATCCTTATTTACCATCAATCCCCGATGATCAATTAGTACACATATCCGACTAGTAGCTAATTAGTCAAATGTGAACTCCCGGGATCGATCACTTTCTTAGGGCTAACAAATAAGGGGATCGTCTCTCTACTTCCCGCGAGAAGGAATGGATTCCATGTCCGTGAAAATCGAACTACTCACTCATCCGGAGATAGTGCCAATGAGAAGTGGCTTGGAACACATATTTAAGTGAACCGTAACTAACACATCAAACACTACCCCGGGACAAGCGACCCCGTGATCACCTCGGGATTAAGGTTGATCCATATATGATCATCTAATGATTTAATAAGATTCCTCGATTACGGAATTATATCGAGAAATTCGGATTAAATCGGTCCATCTATATGAATGCCATCATATATAAATGCCCCACGTAGGTACCCTCTACCGATAGCCCCGATAAGTCTATCACACCGTAAGGTGTTCTGGGCGCATTATTGGTGTTTTAATCAAGAGACCCTAAACTCTGATTAAGTTCACCACGGACTAACAGTTTAAGCATATCTCCACTAACTCAATCCTCACGTGTAATCCATACACTGAGTTAAGTGGTTACATACTGATATACTTAAGGTTTGCAGCTGTGTATTACTTACAAGCACAAAGCAAGTAATAAGGTGAGATAAATTCTGTCATCCATTAAAAACAATTACACAAATTGTCTTTCGGGCACTACACCTAACAATCTCCCACTTGCACGAAATGACAAGCAACGATTGTTTTTAGAGCACACCCTTTCTCATCTTATTCACAACACTCTCCCACTTGCTCTAAAAGCGATGAGACATATCCATCAATGCCGTACCCTCCAAGCACTCGACTTGGTACACTGATTAGCTAGGTTGTCGACTCGAGACGATCTTTAGGATTGAAGCGTAGCCGGTCCTTCCAATCAGGCGGTACTCTCTCTCAATATGCTTTTGACTCCTTATGACTGAGAAGATCCTTCTAAGCTATCTCTTCACTGTTTTCACGATGAAGTGATATCGGCTTATCAGACCTGGAATTACTTCCAGACCAAAAAGGAAATTCTAAGCACTATGAGTAAACACTGAGCCCGAGATCAACTTAATGATCATCCTTAATCTGACTACAAGTCAGAATCAGTGTAGTCAACCATATTCAAGTTTGCACCTGAATATACAAGCATATTATTCCTCGTTCTTCAAAGATACTTGAGGACGTACTAAAATGCTTTTCAATGCACGAATCCGAGATTCGACTACTATTGACTTGTGATAACCTGACTTGCCGTTATCCAAGAGAGACTCTATCCCATTTTCTCTTTATCCGGAGATTTAGAGAATCATTCCTGAGATGTAAGGTAGGACTACTCTCGTTGAATGTTGCATACGTATATGCATTATCATCTTAACCAATAAGACGGATGGGATAGCCAATGACTCATTCTTGTGAATTTGACCGAATCAAATTCTTAGAATATAGTCCAATTCTCTCATCCAGAGAATCTTGGCGTGTCAGTTTCCGACTTCAGATAGCACACCCATGTTGTTTCCAACCGTTTTAGTGTTATCATTTATGAACACTAATACTACTACTACATTACCAATATTGATATCCGATCTACGAAAAAACTTATCAATATTTTGGTCAAGTCCACATATTTTAAAACATGTGACTTTTAAATGACCGAGAGGTTCTCTTAAATCCACAAAGGATATAAGCCATGGCGAGCCTCCTACCAAAGGTTCTTTCGAATGAATTAAGATATCGTTTGTCTTGCAAAAAAGGTCTTAGGGAATCACCCCTATCTTCTCGCTTTGTAACGAATCCGTTATTCATTCTTAGCTAAAACCCTTCGTTCGAATGAATTCGATTCCGCCGTTCGGCAAGAAAGTCTCGGGGAATCACCCCTATTTTCTCGCTTTCTAACGAAATCTAGCAAGATCGAGTGGTGAGAGAGTTCAAGGTCCGGTTAACTCTCTACTTGTCGTGGAATCACCCCTATACCACTCAACTTTGCGCCGAAAGTTTAAACTTTCCTATTCATTCGACTCTTTTCCGTGTAGAACCAATTGCTCCCACTTGGGCCCGAGACACTCGGGTGGTTCTACAAGAGGCGAATTAACGAACCGAGTACCAAAACTCCATTCACGGGGTTAAGGGTTTCAAACCAACCTCTATAATCGAATCCTATACGACCCACCAAGAGCCATAGGTTATCAATCACCCCAAATAGATTATAAAGTCCACAAAATCACAATGGGTCAACGGTTAAACCATACTCCCACCGTGTCTTGGGTGGATTGACATTCGATCTAGTAGTATTTATCGGTGTAATCACCAACAACTAATGTTGGACGTGGTCCGATTAAATCGGATAGTAACTACCTTTGGGTACCGTACTCCAAGGTTTAAGGTCGTTTCTTATAGATTCTATCGAAGGCTTGTGACAGTTCAACCGTCACTTTCGATCTCAAGAATCTTATAATCAACCTTCACTCGTCTCATTAAGATATTTCACGAACAAATCACAATCGAACGTATGCGCAAAATCCCCGATCCTACCTTCAAGCATTAAATGCTAAATGCCTACATTTACGGATGTGGTGTGAACCGAATTCACTCCTTATCCATAAACTCACTAGCATCTTCTAGGTAGACTTCTCGGTTTACATAATAATGTTAACCGTTATTTTGCAACGAATTATCTTAATCGAGTTTAGCGATGTATTGTAGCATATCAATAACTATATAGGGCAAGTCTATGGTTTCTTCCTCGGTGAGAAACATTCCACTAGGAGGCGGTGAGCATCGGTCCCAAGACTATGCGATAGCCTATTTCGAGCATGGAATACTCTATTCTCTCGCTAAAATCGAGACTCCTCCTCGTATTCTTTTGATAAACTAAATCACGTTTCGAGTAGTTATCAGACAAAATGTCACCACTCAAAAACTCCCACTAGCTTGTATCTCTCACTAGACCCCGAAGGTCATGGTGAACAAGCTATGTTACCCCTTCAAATCTATTACATTTTCCCGATTGAAAGGAAACTTAGTCATTGTTCCTTTGAGATAGTGTTCCTAGACTGGGAGATAGGAATCACCCTTAGCCAGTCGTCAGGTCTTATCTCTAGGATACATGCACTAATTAATAGATATTGAAAGGTCGCTTATCTTAATACGGAAACCTTTTACCTTTAATAGTTTTAGATGTGTTATACTTATTCAGCTTTTCTTAGTGGTTCTGACTTTATCAAACAAAAGTCCGAGTCTTGGATTCGTACTACAAATGTCATATTCACTTTCTATGAGGCAACAATATATCGAATTGAAAGTGAATCTATTTGTTTCAACGAATCTGTAAACAGAAAAATAAATTTTTCTGTGATATTCAAGGATAGAATCCGAAATTCATTTCTTTATATCACTCCCACTATTCTAGCTGAAATTACTGCCCGTTGTTACTCTATTAATCGTTAATGCACAACTTCCTTGTTCTTCCAAAGAACTAAGCTATCGAGTCAAGTTACTCGGTTATGAAAGTCGCTAAGGATTCATTGGTTAGTGATCTGAAATCACTTTCCTTATCCTATACTTTCTTTAATTAATATTTTGGTTTAGCCTTAAAACTTTAGTTAAGTTGATTAACACTTATAGACATTCTTTCCCATTCTTAACTTTCCTTAAAAGGAAATAGTCTTGAACTAGCGAGTTCGTTTGAGTAGACACTACTCGTGAACGTGGGATGTCTAATGAATGTGTTACCCGAAGGTGGGACCGATTTTCTAATAAATTAGAAAAAACATAATATAAAAGCTCCCACTAGTTTATCGGTTCCAAATACCGTCTAACTAGCGACACTTTAATTTATGATTCTCCAATTTTTCTATCGAAAAATTTCTCATGTAGACACTACACAATTCACTAGAAGAATTTTATCGTCCCAATCATCTTTCAAACTAACTACTGTTGTCTCTCGTTCTGCACGAGTGACAGCAGTGACATGTCTATTTACGTCAATTAAGTTTTGAAGGCTTCAAGAGAAATATCTCTTCCGAAAAATTAATCGCACGTGAGATTAATAAATACAACGTTCTAGTTACTTACCACTTTTTAACGAAGTCATTACTAGTCAATTTTACACTAGCAGTCTAGCACCTTAGAGAGATATATATAACAGTTGTAAATAAAATTGACAAAAAATAAATCCAAATCATACACTACTAAAATTTTAGGAACATAAACTAAGTACTTATAGTCTATCCTACCGTTCCAAGGATTTAATCTAATGCCTCAGTGCCGCCTTAGGGTAGGTCAAAGAGGTTTCGATTAATATTGAAGATCGATTGAGAATCGAACATCTCATTTGTGATCGTCAATCACCTTTCCTTTTTCGGCCAAGGTACTACCAAAAATACCCTTTATGAGTGTGACCTACCGTCTCGGATTTTTAGGTAGACCCCGAGTGTGCCGCCTTAGGGTCGGTCGGTGACCCGACGAGTACCCAAAATCCTATCCTTTCGGAGACCAAGCCTTGAATTTTGATAGCGGTGAAGGCCTTCCTTAGGGAGGCCGGTCCCGAGCCGGCACGAGGCGTCACCATTCTCTCACGTTGCTTGTGTCAACGGTAGAGGCCGTGGGGTCGGCCGTCGCCTCTCCCGCTCCCACTCAATATTTTGAAAAAGTGGTGGGTTTACGATCACGTTTTTGGACTTGATGTTACATTAAGGAACAATAAATCATAGGCCCGAATGTTGTCGGTTATGTGGGGTAGCCCACCCGACCTATTCGTTAGAACATATGTGGCCGTCAGACGGGTCAAGGCTAAGAGAGGTTCGTTGAGCCGTAGTAGCTCTTCGGATGGCTCAGTATTGCCAGACCCCCGTGCAAACGCCACACGTGGAGGGTGAAGTCGATTGAGCCGTAGCTACTGTTGACCACCCAACCGTGGTTAAACCACTTTCGAACCTGTTTTCCCGTGATTATCCAATCCTTAAACATCAAACTTTCACGTAGACACTACGGAACAAAAACGTAATCTCGTCTTAGGTAAGGTGGAATTCACCGAGAATCCAACACCTTAACCACGAGGTTTCGGGATTTTACTCCTTATGCTTTCGCAGATTGGGATTCACCGAGAATCCATCACCCAACCTCGACGATTGAAAAAACCCGTGTTCCTCGGTTTTTACCCTAATTAGTTTCTAATTAATATCAAACAATTAATTAAAACTAATCGTGTGTTTTATACATGCCTAACTAATTCCTCGAATTAATTTCTACATGTATGCATATGGAGTGGAATTCATGATATGATGCATGTCATGGCAATTTTCCGGTTCTACTCATACAATCTACACATGTATACTAGTGCGGAAAATAAAACCGAGATGGACCGTTGGCACCCCCGTAACTAATCTATTCGAAAATAAATTAAAACCCTAATCAGCTTGTTGAGAATCTTTGACGATCGGCATATCAAACGAACTTGGATCGGGACGAAACTTTCCGGATCTGATCTTCATTCTTCGGACTTCAAGATGGACGGTCGGATCGAAGCTTTGACTTGTCAATCTTTCTCGATGAGCCGCCCAACTTGCTGCTGAAACGGACTCTTACAGCGGCGCCTCATTGACTTCCCGAGGCCGATTGGGGATCTAGATAAATCCCGATCGTCCTGAAAATTTTATCTTACGTCAAAAACTCAATGATATGCGATCTGACCGGTCGGATTTTAATTTGAACGGTCAAATTGTTCCCAGAAAATCGAAGAAGTCACAGTTAGGGTTTCTGTGAATCCTGCGTTTTTCTGTTACAGCAGCCACTTCGTAGCAACGAACGGAAACCCAAACGGATTTTGATCGACACCAAAATTTGTGGGATTGTTCATCAGCTTCTAATCTTAATTCTGACCGGAGGGATCTTCGTTTTAACGGCTCAAACAACAGAAAAAACGAAAACACTATACAACTACTAAACGGATCTATTTACGGGAAATTAAACTTGCAATAATAAATAAATTACATAATTTCCTATCTTTCATATGAACGAATTTTCATCGTTTATATGAGTTTACAATAGATCTAACAGGAAAACGGTGCCAACCCTAATCCATCTCTTCAACCATAGCAATTTAAAAATTATTAATGCATAATAATAAGTAAAATATCATCTACATGCAATTCCACTCCTTTAAATCGTTTAACTACGATTATGATTATATAAATCGTGGAACCTGGCTCCGATACCACATGAAAGGATGCAGGTTCTTAGATCTAAACGAGTTAAATCTATGCGCAGCGGATGGATCACGATTCATATGACACAATTCATAATTAAAGGACTTAAACTACTACAAGGGGGTTAAGATCAAGTTACCAATAGTAGGAAGAGAAGCCAAGATCTTCCGATGTGTTCTCCAAACGGTGGTTGGTGGACACCCTTCTTGATACACGAGCCTCCTTGATATGCAACACCAAGAAAAACTCAAAGTTTTTCTCCAACCGAGTGGAGCTAAGGATCGAACTCCTTAGCCTTTTTTCTCTATAAATTTTGTGGCCCTCTCTTCACCTGGGGCTCGAGGAGAACTCTCTTTTTTATGCGAAATCCAAGAGAGAAAACCTATACCCAATCGGTTTAACAAAATAAAAGAGATAATTCTAATTATTATCATCCAATAAAAATAAGAGATAATTACAATCTTATAATAAGAAAATATAATTATCCTTATAGTTAAGAGATAAATAATAAATAAATTATTTTCTTTTATTTATTCAATTAATTATTTAACAAATAAATAACTAATTACACAATATGTCATTATCCAGGAAAACTAATTTCTTGGAAAATCCAAGACATATTGGCGCCACACTAAGCCCACTGGCCCACGAAAAAATGTCTTTTCGTGTATTATATTATTTAGCCCCAACTAAATAATATCCATGCATATCAATTAATCACCACCAATTAATTATCACCGAGGCCCAAGTAACAAGATTATTAGTCCGAATTACGTGAAGCCACATCGGGGACCATGGACCTATAACCGGTAGCTCCAATAATTAATTATTCATCGAACGAATAAGTACATTAATTATTAATTCCGGGATTACGCCACCATAAACCCGAAACCGAACTCTACCGATTATAGATGTATACTTATACTCAACCCATAGAGTGAATAAGCGTCCATTGATATAATCACTACATACGGATTAACCCTCCATAGATTGTCCATTCGAGTGGGAAGTCTCCGTGAACCCGACTCGAATATCTTATCCTTATTTACCATCAACCCCCGATGATCAATTAGTACACATATCGACTAGTAGCTAATTAGTCAAATGTGAACTCCCGGGATCGATCACTTTCTTAGGGCTAACAAATAAGGGGACGTCTCTCTACTTCCCGCGGGAAGGAATGGATTCCATGTACGTGAAAATCGAACTACTCACTCATCCGGAGATAGTGCCAATGAGAAGTGGCTTGGAACACATATTTAAGTGAACCGTAACTAACACATCAAACACTACCCCGGGACAAGCAGCACCCTGTGATCACCTCAGGATTAAGGTTGATCCATATATGATCATCTAATGATTTAATAAGATTCCTCGATTACGGAATTATATTGAGAAATTCAGATTAAATCGGTCTAGTCCTATATGAATGCCATCATATATAAATGCCCTACGTAGGTACCCTCTACCGATAGCCCGGATAAGTCTATCACACCGTAAGGTGTTCTGGGCGCATTATTGGTGTTTTAATCAAGAGACCCTAAACTCTGATTAAGTTCACCACGGACTAACAGTTTAAGCATATCTCCACTAACTCAATCCTCACGTGTAATCCATACACTGAGTTAAGTGGTTACATACTGATATACTTAGGGTTTGCAGCAGTGTATTACTTACAAGCACAAAGCAATTAATAAGGTGAGATAAATTCTGTCATCCATTAAAAACAATTACACAAATTGTCTTTCGGGCACTACACCTAACATTAACCTCAACCGATCTCTCGCATCAACGAACTATAATCAAACATCTATCTATCGGCTAGGACTAGAATTGAGTGAATGGCTACGCATTAAAGTGCTATGAATTTTCCAATTTAAGATTAGGTAACACACACTCTAGAAATCAATTCTATCTCTAGATGACTTTACTAAGTGTTCATGGTGACTAGGTCTCATGCCAATTGTTACAATAATGCCTACAATTAACACTAAGATGGTGCAATTAGTCGCAAATTAATCACCCATGAAGATCAATCACCGTTACTTAAACAAATTAAGAACATACAAGACGACCCAACTTGAATCCAAGTAATTGCAAGATTTCTAACTCGTTTTTTCATCACCCAAACCACAATTAACTTAGCTACTCATGATTAATGCAATAGCCAAGCAATTAACATTAACTAAAGCCATGAAACACAAAATTAAAGATAAATTTGGAAGTATACCTCAATTAAGTGAGAAACATGAAATTAGCTCTAAACTCATGTAGATTCACAAAAGAGATGATGAATTAACCATTTTAAAGGAAACCCAAGCTTAATTACACATTAATTCTGAGATAGGAGATCTAAGATTCTACTTTTTAAGCTAATGGAATGAAGAAAGTGCAGAGAAACGTTTATGGGAGTTTTTCTAATCTAATTCTAATATAGAATAATGAGGTCCTCTCTCCCAACTGAAAATTGGCTTTTATAGTGCAAAATTCCGGGTGCCGCAGGAGTGGGCTTTCATCGTGCAAGCGTGGGCTTGAGCTAAAAAAAGCATTCTATCTGATTTTTTGGAGCGTCAGGAGTGGGCTTACATCATGCAGGCATTGGCCTACACATGTTGAACTTGACTGGGAGCTCAGAACCATGCCCGTGGGCTTGCCCTGGCTGATCCTCAAAAACTAGTTGGAAGTACTTCTGCATTGGGTAGAACCATTCCTAAAGTGCCATGATCACCAAAATTGATTCCAACACAACAATTTATCATTTAACTTCTAAAAACACACAACACGAAATACAAACGTATTTTTCCTAGGGCGTCGCTTACCATGTGTGTGCTACAATAATGTCAGCATTTTACGGCAAAAATAGATTTTTTTCTAATACGTGCGATGTGGAACCGAAAATGATAATGATAGCTTGATTACGCGTCTAAATGATGAAATTATGGCGCGAAACGCTATAAAATAGAATAAAATACGTGTGAAATGCATAGAATGATCGACTCTCATCACTACTCACCAACCTACTACCGTCCAACGTCTTTTACAACATTGATTTTGGCCATTTGGTAATCCAATTATAAGATTAAAATCATATTTAAAAGTTAAACATATAATCAGCATAACAAACAATGTGATTCGTTGCTCCGAAATTAAAAATCAACTTAGTAAAGTTATGATGAATATTCTTGAAGAATACTTCATTATGAGAGAAGCTCTGATACCATATTTGCAGACGAAAAACAACCGAAATTGCCTAACTATAAATACTGCAAATTCAAAATGAGAAAACAGAAAGAAATTGCAACAGAAAAGGAAAGTAGAAGTTTTTTTTTTATTCACTGGGAAAAACTTGAATAAATCTACAATGTAGGATTCCAGTTATTCATATAGGGAAATGAGCTCCAAACCACTTAAGCTAACTCCCTAACTAACCCGGTGTTCGTCTTAACTCCCTAACTAACCCGGTGTTCGTCTTGTTGCTTCTACATTTCCTGATATTGCTCCAATCTTTAGCTTTTACACTAATCTTCAGATTCGGTCGGTACTTTTAACAATGTTCATTCTCCTAAATTGCTTCATGGTATATATCACAACACTGTTAGAATTAGTCACAGAAAATGACGGAGATTACAAGGCTCGGAAGAAACACAAGCATACCTACAACTGGGTGCAGCGGTAATCCTCTTTTTTCAGATCCATTGTTCAACATCATCTTACGAACTAGGTCTTCGACATTGGGGTTAAGTCTTTGGTCCAGAATAGCATCTAATTTTATACCCTTTTCAGTTTCTGCAATGCACATAGGAAATTTAAAATAAAATCAATAGAACAATAATAATAGTAGTATCATGGTGAATAAACTGACCTTCAATAAGGACATAGAGCCCAACCTCCGTTGCTTGTATCATGGCTTTATCGTCTTTGCTAGTCAGGAAAATGTTTTTTCGCGTTTAGATCCCTATGCATGCTTCTCATAAAAAATGAAAATGTGAACGACATTCTCAATCTGCCCTAGTGAGATAAGGAGCATCTCCACGTAATACGATCCTACATTCTCTTCTCGCATTTTGCCTGTGGAAAAGTACAATGATATCTAAGATTACATTATTTAGTGATACAAAACAACATGCAATCTACAACTAAACATAAGAGCAAAATCAAGAAACATGGTGATGAAACAACTGGGGATCGATTAACTTGATTCCTCTTTCTCCCTTTATTATCATTTAAATAGAGTACTGGTTACAAACAGATAAAGACCAAACTGAAGATAACTTTTTATCTTAAGACTCCTACTTAACACAAAATACTTATCCCGACTTTAAAACGCATATCTGATAATAAAAAAAACCTCACTGGACCTGAACAGAAACATAACTCCTAACGGAGAAAGTCAAACTCCCTTTACGTTCAATCCTACTATTACTTCTAACACAGATAAATACACTATTGTTTATACTGTTGCAGTGAATAAATAACAAAGCCATCATATAGCTGCCACGTACAGTATAAGGAGCAAATAAGCAGAAAGTGCATTCAAAGAGTATGTTACCCTCATTGTCTAAAGCAATCGACACAGCAACCTGCTCATGGCCGGGACAGCAATACACGCCTTTTCACTAATATGCCAACATCCTGTGCACCAAAACCGTTTACAACACACCCACAAAGCCGCTCACACTGCACTCCAACCAACCATCTTTCTAACCTCCCTTTCTTTCATAACATCTCTCATTCGTGTTCCCTCTTCCCATAATCCTAAAGAATTATACATATCTGAGAGTGCTACATAATAACCATCGTTTTCTGGGTCAGCCTCAATGGCATGCTTTGCTATCCTAATACCAACCGTGGGATTGTTGTGAATTTTGCATGCAGTTAGCAAAGCACCCCACAAACCTGCATCCGGAGGAATTGGCATTGACAAAATCAGATTTTCTGCCTCAAGGAGATTACCTGCACGACCAAGCAGATCTACCATACAAGCATAGTGCTTTAATTTGGGTTTTAAGGAATACTGTTTCATCCTCTCAAAGAAATATTTTCCTTGTTCAACCAATCCTGCATGAGTGCAAGCCGAAAGGAGAGCGAGTAAGGTAAGATCATTGGGGCTGACACTTGATTGTTCCATCTGTTCGAAAATCCTAATGGCCGACATTACATCACCATGCATTCCATATCCCGAGATCATCACATTATAGGCAACATCATCTTTTTCATTCACCAGGTCAAATATTGATTTTGCCTTCTCTAGCTGTCCACATTTTGCATACATATCAATTAGTGCGGTATCAAGCATTAAAGTACATTCAAAACCTGTTTTGGTTATGTAGTCATGAATTTCCTTTCCTCTCTCCAAGCAAGCGGTCTGTGAACAAGAAGACAGTAAAGTCACCAGCGTAGCTGTGTTAGGCTCAACGCCTGCTAAAACCATCTCATCAAACAGTGGTAAAGCCTCAAAAATATGTCCCGAATGAACAAAAGATGAGATCAATGCATTCCATGATAGAGTCTCTCCCTGTGTCTGGGAAAATACTCTCCTTGCAGCTGTTAGATTCCCCAGTTTGCAATACATGTCTATGAGGGAATTGGTTACTGAGACACAGTTACTTGGCAGATGTTTAGTGACATGACAGTGAACAGACCACCCTAATTTTTTGAAACCCAACCTAGAGCATGATGAAATCAGAGATACCAGACAGTTGAATTCAGATTTGACTCCTAGTTGTTGCATCTCTCTGAACATTTCAATGCACTTATAATCAAGTCTAGCTTTACCAAAGCCGCCCACAAGGATGTTCCATGATTCATCATCCATTCCAGGCTTAGTCAAAAATAGCTTTTCTAACATGGCCCACAGATCAAATCTGCAATACATAGACATCAAACCATTGTGGACCATTTGATCTGATGTATAATGTCGCCTCAAAACAAAGCAGTGAAACGCCTTTCCTTCAGGGATTCTTTTACCGTCACTGAAACCTGCAAGCATGCAACTCAGTAGTTTCCCATCAGGACATACCCCTGCAGACAACATATCTAAGAACATCTGCATGCATTCAACAAGCAATCCCACTTTGACATAGCTTTCGATCGCCAAGGTCCAAGACATAAGGTCCCTGGTAACTACTTCAGAGAAGGCCAGATGTGCATCCTCAAGAGTCCCACACTTAGAATACAAGCACAAAACTGAGGACTGGACATCCACAGAACACCCGGATTTCACTGCAAAACCATGTAAGCATTTCCCTTGAACTAATGCACCCAAAGATCCACAGGCTTGAAGTCCACCTTCTATAGTCCGAAAATTCGGCATTTCATCCTCCTCTCCAGTCCTATGCATCTTGCAAAGACATTCTAATCCCTTCTCGCTCTCCCCATTCTGCAGATACCCAATCACAAGGGCTGTCCAAGCAACCACATCCCTCTTCGTAATTTCCTCAAACACAAGAAAAGCATCACCCATGCACCCACATTTTGAATACATATACACAAAAGAAGCCCCAACGGCGCTATTCCCATGAAAAAGATTCAACTTTGAAACCAACCCATGAATTTCTTCCCCTTTTCCAAGCCAGCAAAGTTCACCACAAGCTGAAACAACCATTGGTATAGTAAAATGGTTAACATAAACACCACAACTTCGCATTTGACGAAAAAAATCAAGGGACTCAGAGTAATTCCCATTGGAAAAATGAGCTTGGATGATCGAATTCCAAAGAAAAGAATCTCTAAATTTGACTGAATCAAATACCTCAGTGGATGACGTTAGGTTGCCGAGGCCAGCGTACGAGGAAATGAGCTTTGAGGCAATGAAAAGGTTGTCGGCATGGCCAGATGTGACGATGTAGGCATGGAATTTTTTAAGGCCGGTGCAGTCTCTTAATCGACGGTGGAGGAAAGACTCGATGTGGTGGTGAAGATAGTTGGATATTGCTTCAGAACTCGAATTATACAATCGTTTGCAGAGGGAGGTGAACTGGAAATTGGGCATACCACGTCCACAGAACAATCAACTGCCTTTTAATAGATAAATAAAGGGCATTGAAACTTCTGAATAGAAGATTCCTTCATTAGTTCTTAATAAAAGCAGCCACTTTAGAACAGAGCAACATTTGCAACATTATAGAACAGAGCAACATTTGCAACATTTTATTATGCTTCATTAGAACAGAGCAACATTTGCCATGTTAGAACTGGAAATTGCTTTAAAATACACCTTCCTCAATTTCAAGTACTGCAAAAAAAATGAAACAAATTTCAGGTTTTACCAATGAACAAATTTACTACACGGACAGTAAAAATAAAAATAAAAACAAAAAAGGCCAACAGAAAGACAATATATGAAGGATTGAACATGAAAAAACAGAGATGAGAATTTACAAGAAATCCATCTCAAGAAATCGTGTAAGTAACGGACAATATAAATTAGGGTCAAAACTCACTTAGGGCTTCTCCGGGCAAGAAATTGATCTCAAATCTCTAAAGGCTGCAGCTTTTCTTCAACCCTTCTTCAATGGAAGAATTTCCCGTCGAATTTGAAAGGTGGAGGGAGGAAGAGGTTCAATGACAATGGAACTTCTTCAACCCTGACTGGAAAAAAAGAGGCAGATGAAACCCCACTCCCGCCGCCGCTGTAAATTGCCGTTCTTCAACCCTAAATATTGATCTTTCAGCAGAAAATGGGAGGGAATATGACGATTGTAGTAGAAGACAACTTTAGGAATCATCAAAGCGCAGCTCTAAGCTCGGCTCGAAATGTTTATTTTTTTTATTTTTTATAAAGTTAGATGTTAAACGACGTCGTTTCCCGTCTTTCTGCATTGCCGCATCAGACCGACCCCAACAAAAGGGAAAATACTTGTGTAGAGAGGGAATTTTGGGGTGAAGCGACGGTTAAAACGATCAAAACCACAAAGTTTAAATACACTGTGTGGTTGTGGGCGTCCACATGGTGTCTCCACACTTGTGGAGACACCACACAAGAATTTCCCCAACAAAAGGGGTCCTGATTCTCGGCTTTGAGAATTCCGGCTTTCCCCGGCTTGGGGACATGGCCGGATCACGGCCGCTCATTCCAGTCGAGGAGAGTGAACAGACAAATTTTGGGTGACCACGTCCCCAAAGTAGGAGAAATGTGGGATTCTCAAAGTAGAAGATCCAGTTCGCAACAAAAGGTACACCAATCCAGCATTTTTTAGATTGGTATTATCTCTGTTCCATATTATAAGTCATCCTAGTATTTTTCACGCGTCTTACGATATAAGTCATTTTCACATTTCAATTCAATTATTAATGCTCTTTTTCCCGTTTTACTCATTTCAATGCATCACCTTACATACACCGTTTAATAAATCATTAAGGGTATTTTAGTCCAAAATTATCAAAATTTGATCATTTATTGAGTTTCTTAATATGTGTACATAAAGGTAAGATCACTTATAATATGGGACTGATATGCCTAAATCGTAATTCAGTCCGCGGATCCTTATTCGGGTCCATTCGACCCCCAAAATAGTGGATAAAGCCACCGGCCACCACAATTCGCAAACTAGCAAGCCGTCGGCCTGCTCCAAGCCTTTGGTTCTATGTGACGCTATCAAGCTAGGGGGCCGGCCAGCGAACCCCAGGTCATTAGGTCAGCCAGCAACCTCGTCCATGACGGCGAGGCCATCAGGAGTGCGGTCTATTAGCTCCGGTACAAGCCCGCTACTGTAGATAAATATATATTTGTACTATACGTCCTCATTTGTAAGTAAGCCGAGCTTTAGTCGGTGGCTCCCCTATAAATAGGACAGCTTGTAACCCATTTGAGGGATTGACAACTAATATATATAAAACACAAGGCAAAGCCAATTTGTCCACTCTCTCCTCTCTTATTAAGCACCACCGCCGGAATCTTCTACCACCGCCGAGCATCACTGGCAAACACTACTTTAATACACTTTTTATAGCCAGATATCCTCCACACAAACACCATTAAAATGAGATGATAATTTCGACATATCAGTATGCATTTTGCTTTGGTGTCAATTATTAGCTTTTATTTAGTCATTTTTTCTATGTCAGGATGCACTCTAGCAATATTTTGAATGTCACGGTGTAATCTGTATTTTTTTTATGGAGCACTGAACTTCAAAATTATACTGAACATGAAGGGAAAAGTAAATCTTGGATCAAAAGTAATCGGATCATATTGGTAAAATCACAATCTAGAATTAGTGGTCTCTTTGGTGAGGTTTATAGTGTTTACTTAGCATTTCTTTGACGATCAATGCATGTTTGATTGATTAGATGTAGCTTGTTTTAAAGTCGATAATTAATTGAATATAAGGTTCTAATGTATGTTCAAGAATTAGTAAAAGTGGATAGATATGACATGTATAGTGAAAGTGGTAGATTAATTGGATCATGTTGGAATCGACTTGAACCCGTTTTTTCTATGATGCGATTGACCTAGAACTCTTGCTAGTATCAGTAGTTGCCCGTGATCACCAGATCCAATCCCTGAAGGTTTTCCTAAGTTCTCATTTTTATTATCTCAATATAAAAAATCTTATATTGTGCCTTATTGTAAGGCTCCATAACTCGTGTCTGATAACGTTAAACAAGTCATAAATGACCCGATCAACTAGTTAGACCATCGTATTCGCTTGGTATAAAAAAGCTAACTTGAGTTGACAAGACATTTATGTCTCACACTTATATTGGGGTGACTTGGCTATTACTTTATAGATGTGAGACTTTACATTCTCCCTCCCTTACAAGAGACTTGCGTCTTCACCAAGACTTGTCACAGTGGACTAGTCCCAGTCTTGTCCCTACCAGAGGATTTCTAGAGGTGACCCACCGTTCTTTTCAGATAAGGACTCGGTGTCCGAGAACGGAACGTTGAATAAGATCACTAATTGACATTAAAAAAGTCAAAATTGAAAGAATAAGATGTATATCTTGTTCACATAACTTACGATAGACATGTTTGTAACTTTATTTTTTTTGGGGGGGGATGGGGATAGGGGGGGCTACTTATAATCTAGTGAATCCTAGAACATGAGGTGTACCGGTTTGTGGCAACCAAACATTTCCATCAAGAAAACTATTAGCAGTGTATTCAGCTGCTTCAACTTCATCAATAACACGACTACTTGAGAATTGCTTGAAATCTCTATCATCTGTCTTGGCTCCAGGTCCCCTGTTGTCAAATTCAAAGTATTGGCAAGTAGGTTCATTCACTTCCATGTTCTGAGTTTCAAACTTGGTATAACCTTCCGGCCTAATAAAATCACCTATTTCACTCTCCATGATCACTGTTTTTGCATACTTTTTCCATGGCCTTCCCAAGTAGGTTCGTGTCTCGAATCTTGTCGGATACAATTCCGGGTCTGCAACAATCCTGCAGTTTTGAAGGACTAAACCTGTCCTGTCTTTCTCTAATTCTTTCCCATCTGCTGTGACGGCGTTAAATTGATTCGGGTTGCCTTTTCTTACAATGATGTCAGAGTTTTGAATCAATGCAGCACCTCTACCAAAGATGAAGTCCACTGTTCCTGAGATTACGCAGTTGCGAAAGAATTGGCGATGGGCATGATAGTAAAGAGTGTCTTGATATCCTTCGATACTGCAGTTGAAGATGGCTGCCATATCTGATTGTATACGAAGCGCTACAGCTTGATGCCCGTCTGGTCCAGCTGTGTTACGGATCGTCATTCCTCTTGCAATGAATCCTTGACCAATTGCAACTGCATATATATAATAAGCAAAGTTAGTGTCTTGCGAATTTAAATGGAATTTTCAAATTGGAGGTTTTTCGAAGAATTATACTACTTACTAAGAGTTGCTGTATCCTTTGTGGGAATTTTCATGATCCCATAATTTTTATCTCCTGTAATAACAGTCTTTCCAGGTCCATCTCCATAAATAAAGATATTTGGCTTCTTTTTGTCAATTACAATACCCTCTTGATAGACACCTTCTTTCACATAAATAAAATATCTACCAGTAGAATTTTGAGGATATGCAGCAACAGCCTCGGAAATGGTCTTAAATTGTCCACTGCCATCTTTTGCAACTGTAGCGTTTGGTCGAAGAACACCTTCTTGTTTTAGTACAGGCTCAGATAAAAGCTTCCTGTCTGCAACAGGAAGCCATGTAGGATAACCATCTTTACCAAGATCAAGAAGAAGGCGGCGAGAACGAAGAGGGATATTGTTTCCCAATTCTTGATCTAAGCCTTTCAATACTAATGGGATATCGGCGAACATGTTCACTGCATTGTGGGTGAGTTGAGAAGCATTCGCCATGCCATTCTCCAGAATAGTTCTGTACACAGGGTTTTCAATATCATCCAAGCAAGAACTTTCGTAGCTGTGAACCGTGCTCAACCAATTCAGCAATTCATGGATATGATGAACCTCAAGGGAATGCAATTCGGTTTTGTCTAACAATGAAACGCAGGCTTGAAGCTCATCGATTGCTTCATCAAGCAATTCTTTACAATCTGCTACAGCCATGTGATGGTAGGGATCTTGTTTCTGATCAATTTTAATTCCATCGACAACAGCCATTGCATTCTTAATCTCATTCATGGTTGAATCAATGACAGCCATGATGTAATCCTTGTCGGTAGCCGTTAAGTTTTTCGCTACAACATCAATACTTCTTTCACATGCATCCTTGTACGGCGCAGGAGCGCAGAAACTGGTGACCACCTTGGAGTTGGCGGTGGCTAAGGAATCCGTTTTCTCGTGCTCATTATCTTTCTCAACAGGGTTTTTCTTCAAGACAATAGCAGTGCCGAAGGCGACACCAACAATAAAGAAAAGGAATATAAAGAAAACAATTATGGCTTTTGGCCCCATTTAATTGCCCCCCTAAATCTATAATAATTAACTGAAAAATGAGAAGGAGAAGAGGAAGGTAATACCTTCTTTCTTTTGCTGAGAGGGAGAAAGATGAGTTCATCTCTTTTAATATTGCCCGGAATTACTAAAATTAGAATTGCATTGCTGTTAGATGTATTTAATTCTGGCTGGCAATAATGCCAAAGCAAATTCTTCCAGAGCCACAGCATTTTACCAAGAGTACCCCCTCTTAATTGTCGCAAACTTTTTAGAGATTGAAAGTTGGCACAAATTTTATCACCCTTGATGGCTTTGCCTCAAAAAAAAAAAAAATTTCCAATTCAAACATTTCTTCTCCAAGGCACAATGTGCCATATATACTCTCTGAAAAAAATACATTATGTTTTCAAAAAGGAAAAATACAGAACCTAGCTTTGGAAAGAATTCATTTGACTTGTTAAGGTTAATCAAGGATCCATTCTATTATGACAAGCTAAATTTAATGCTACCTGCAGATCTGAAAATGAGCCATTAACAATCTGATCAAAGATCCACTTGTTTCCTGCTTCTGTGAAGTGAATCCCATCCCAACTGATTCTTGATTGTGGTTTCTTACAAGACTTGGCAATAACTATCTCTGTACCATTCACATATTTCTTAGCCCCACATCTCCTTAATCCATTGTAGTTAAACTTTCCACCATGCCCACAACAGACTAAAAATGGATTATCAAATCCTGCAGTTATAGTAAGTATTAAGGAACAAATTGTTATACAGAGAAAGACTAATAATGTGTAAAAAAATCGAGATAGAAATACGATTATCTTTACCTAGCTTCTTTGCATTGCTAATGAGAGAGTATTTGACAGAGTAAATGTCCACATACGTAATAGACGCCAAAGGAAGAACCTTTCTAAGTTCAGCAACTGTTTCTTTCAATTTGAAGTTGAAAAACTGCGCGACATCATTGTATGGCTTTGCACAGCCATGTTCATCAATCTGTGCTGCTGTAACTGGAAGCCGGTCCATAATGTAAGGCAGGCAACCTACTGGTCCAGTGTTATGAATCCAAAACGATCTTCCACCTTTCGTGTATACATTCTTGTATATGAAATAATGCAAAAAATGTAACATCATTAAATGATTATGAAAGGCAAATTAAATTAGTATGAAAGTGCATTTGTGTATTGCCTACCTTGATCACCTTGGACAATTGAATTAACAGGTCAGGAACATATGCTTTGACTTGCTCAGTGGATAAGTTAAGTTTATATCCAGCAGTGAGATCATTTTGGCCAATATCAAAGGTGTATAATGCACTAGAAAAAGCCTTCTCATCTGGCAACAAGAGTTCAAAGACTACTCCTGTACATGAAATTTTGGTTACAAAACTCGAAAATCTCTCTTAGAACTTATATCGAGCACGTTATGTACCTTGGTTTCTGACTACTTGAGATCTGGTTTGAAAGTCTGAAAACTGAGTGAATTGTACATCAAGTGAAATAGGACTATATCCACTTTGGGACATGGTGGTGTTTTGTGGCCTGATGGTTGAACCAGCAGTTGCAAAATTAGCTCCATGGCTGAAATTAGAACCAATAGCATCTAGGTATGCACTGAGGTAAGGCAATCCCAAGCTCTCCGCTGAAATACACACGAACCATAATTCAAAATACTAACAAGTTTATAC
Organism: Gentiana straminea; assembly: GCA_036785695.1. Taxonomy (NCBI): domain Eukaryota; kingdom Viridiplantae; phylum Streptophyta; class Magnoliopsida; order Gentianales; family Gentianaceae; genus Gentiana; species Gentiana straminea. The sequence goes on along the minus strand of JAVUPR010000090.1, from coordinate 340,391 downwards.
GTGCCCACACTACATGTGCACCACGTAGAATCGATCTTGTGGAAGTCGGTTCTAAAGCCAAAAGCCGACTTCCATTAGAGTCGATTCTGAATAGATCTTGGGAAAATCAGTTTTTGTCTATCGTCCTTAAAAAAAGTCGGTTTTGACCTAGGAAACGACTTTTACAAGGTTGTTTATGTGAAAACGGTCTGGTACAGTACACCCGTAGGTGAGGTGAACGGGTTAATTAGGTGCAAATAATATCCCAAAAAAAATGGTAAATAAATCGTGAAGTGTACAAATTAAAGACAAATCATACATCTAAAGCTGTAGATCACAATAAAATCCATTTATCCAGCCGGTAAGTAATGTTATTATAATGTTAAGAGATAATTTAATACTTACCTATAAAATCAATGACTAGACGGCCATCAGAGAAACGACCAGCAGGGTGGTGGAAAAATGTTTGACCATTGGGAGGAGGAGCTTGGCCAAATGCCGCTGAAAGGCCACCTGTGTCAGAGTTTGAGTCTCCAAAGTTGAATATGGCTGAAAATTGGCAGTTTCTTGCGGTTGAAGTTGAACAACGATATGCTGCTGCGGCGGCTGCGCAGCCTGGCTGCAGCAACAACGCAGCAACTGCGATAAGAAGGACGGCATAAACTTGATATCTCACGTCGTGAAAATCCATGAGTTTCTGGACGAGCTCATACAACACAACTGATATAAGATGCACTACTACTCTTCTTCTTTCTTTTTTATGCACTACGTACTCTTATGTTTCAATAATTGCGCCTTTTCTTCAAGTACTCAATTTTATTTTTTTATTTTTTTTTGATAATGTCTATGCATTTTGAATCCGTGGAAAAAAAAATGAATAATTACTGATAGAATATTAATTTATCTAGCTGAATCTGAAAAGGTTACAAAGTAAAAGACAAATGTGTCGGATGCTCGGGTGGTTTGTCCAGGTATACGTCTGATTTCCGGGAAATACTCGTCTACTTTCCGGAAAATACTCTTGTGGTGTTCCACGTATGGAATTGGGATCCTCTGCCGTGAATGATCCTCTGTCGTGTCTGCCGTGAGGTGAAACGATGTCGTTTTGCCTCCACACGCCGCCGCCCAAATGTATCCGTCCTTGCCCTAATTTTAAACTCGGACCAAACGGCGTCGCGTTACGTCGAAACGACGCCGTTTTGACGTCACAACAGCCACTGCTGTGAAAACCCTACGGCAGAGGATCCGATCTCCCACGTATGTGGGGTGTGGTTCAATTAGAACCCTACAGTTTATTTTTATATTTATATGTCCTGTCACGTTTATTATGAAATTGGTTTAATAATATGAGTTTAAAAATAAAATCTGACAGCCTTTTATAGATTTTAATTGATCACCTGCACCACAACTTTAAATTGAACAAAATAAGCTACATTTGAACAGAGTAGAGGTGTAATCGAGTCGAGTCGATATTCCTAAAGCTCGAGTTCAACTCGATTAAAAAAGTTTGGGCTCGAGCTCGATCTAGCCATAAAAAGCCAAGATCGAACTCGACTCGCTAAGTACTCGATGAAGCTCGACTCGGCTTGTAAGCTCGATTATTTCCTTAGAATTCATTTATTTTTTAATGAAATATGGCATGATCGAGCTCAACTCGTCTAATACTCGACTCGAATTATATTTTTTGAATTATAAAAAAAATTATAATAAATTTAATTAACAAAATAATTATTTATCAAGCTCGATAAGCTCGCGAGCTACTCGATTAATATATTTTAAAACTCGAGATCGGCTCGGTTAATTATTCGAGTAGCTCGACTCCAAAAAGTCCAAATCGAGTTGAACTCTCTTTCGAGTCGAGTACGAGTAGCTCACGAGTAACCCGGCTCATTTACAGCCCTAGGACGGAGTGACCAAATGCGTCTCAGTCCAAATTTAGGCTCGGGTCAAATATTGTTTTAGGTCCTTCTAAAAAAAGTAACCAAATTTTTTCTTTTTTGCCTCTAGCAGGGACTTAACCCTGGTCAATGGTCACTTGTCATATTATACCATAGTGTTCACCATTAGACCAATACATTATTAGCATTTAAAAATACTATATATATATATATATATATATATATATTCAAAAATTTCACAGAGTTCTTAAATTCATAGATTTTGGAAGGCTCTGGGGCAATTGAAGAAGTATCAGGCCGTTAGATCATTTTGGCCAATGTCAAATGTGTATAGCGCACGAGAAATATCTTGAGCTTTCGGTAATATTCTGCTGAAATCTCCACCTTAAAAAAAATATCATTTCCTCGTCATTAATTTATATTACAAAAAATGGTATCGTCATAATTTATCAATCACAAGCACTTATGAGTCGTCAATCGCAGTTGTTTAATTGATTAACGTAATATTTTATGAATCGCAATTGGGTGACTGAAAGTACTCGCAACATCGCTCGCTGCAAGCGAGAGACAAACTATGAACGTAAAGTCCAATGAATGTCCTACTCATCTCTATATAAGTGTGAGACAAAAAGATCTTGTCAACTCGGGTTAGTATTTTTAGATCAAACGAGGACAAGGGTCTAAGCAATTGACCGGATTATTTATAACTCATTTAGCCCTACCAGGTCCGGGGTATGAGCCGTTACAGAATGGTATCCAGGTCTTGTCAACTCGGGTTGGCCATTTTAGACTAAACGAAGACGACGGTCTAAGCAGTTAAAATCAATGATCAAACGGCCATCACAATATCGTCCAGCTGGGGTAAGGAAATATATCTAGCCGTGAGGTAAACCGGCTTGACCAAATGCAGCAGATATACCTCCGGTGTCGGAATTCGAGTCACCAAAGTTGAATATCGCCGGAAACTCACAAGTCGACGTAGCCGATGTTTTCATTATCACCAAGGCCGAGGCTGCTATCGCGAATAAAGCAAGTGCTTTCAAGTTTTTACAAAACTCCATTGCTTAAGAAATAAAAGTAAAATTGATTTACAAACAATGCAGAGGTTTTGTTTGCTATATATAACCGAGGATTAGGCAGGGGTCTGGTTGTGCAACAGAAATTTGCTTTTTTTTTTTTTTTTTTTTTTTTTAAAATGGAGAAGAGGAATGTTATACAGCTGGAAAATATGACAACTATACATACAAAGAACAAGCTTTAATAATGGGAATTGGAGGTTCAGAAAATGCACCATCCTTAATAAGACTGGCCACTAATCTATTTGCAGCTTCTGTATAATGTATACCATCCCAGCTAATATATTTTGCTGGATCACTGCAAACACTTCCTTTTGTTATGTTCTTATCCCAACAAAATACACCCCCCGGCTTCCCGCAGCAGTATTCCACACTGGGATGGAAACCTGCACCAGTTGAATATGTTATGAAGCAAATCCACTATCAAAAATAAATAAAAATAACAACCGAAGTTAGACTCACCGTACTTATCAGCGTTACTGATTAAGGTGTACTTAACCGAGTACATATCAACATATACAAGTGTGGCGTTGTGTAAATTGTCTCTTAAGCTTGACACCGATTTCTTAAGCTGTTGGTTGAACTCTTTAGACACTTCATTGTAAGATTTCACACAGCCGTTTTCATCTGCATTTCCAGCTTTTGGTGGATAGTTGACAATAACGAACGGCAAGCATCCGATGGGGCCAGTATTATGAATCCAAAATGCTCTTGCTCCTACCTCATAAAGTCTCTGGTTACCAAAGATTAAAAAAAAAAAAAAAAAAAGAGGCTGCATTCAATAACGACGTTAAAAGCTCAAGAAGTGGATGCTGGAGGAAATTGGGCCATTTTCATGCCAGCAAATTCATGGTCTTAAACAACAAAGAGAAACAAGTCTGTTGTTTATAGAACAACAACAACAACAACAACAACACCAAACACAAAAGTCTTGTTTCCACTACCTACATTCACATATTCATTTTAGCATTCTTATTCACGCCGCTTCAGGTTCATTTGGACATGAAATATTTTGGTTTGATTTGTATACAGAAAATATAGTTTGGTTTACAATAGATTTCGTTTTGAATAAAGAGGATGTTGTGTATTGTAAGGAGATAAGCAAAAGAGAGAAAATTACATTATTTACTGAATAAATATGCTTTATCCGGATAAATAAAGTGGTGACAATGATGAAGGTAAATGGATTACATGCAGTCCAGAGCATATTCATAATTTACCATTCAACATTCAGACTCGCAGAGCATTGCTAGTGTTCTTGACGTTTTGTAGAAATTTTATGTATGTTTCTGAGCATCTTATGATCACATCCAAGATTTGATGCGCTTCTCTACCTTAACCATCCTACCTGAAACCTGTAACGTCTTTAATAATTTCTGTGTTAAACTTATATATGATATCTTACTAATTGTGCTTTATGATTACAACCAAGGCATTGCTTCTAAATAAAAAAGAAACAAACAGCAGATAAACTAGGCCCTATAATTTATTCAAATATTACAGAAGTATAACACAGCAGCGCTTTCAAAATACAAAACTCAGTTTAATCTTTATCCGGTGGTTTTGAAGTTGCGTTAACACTTTGCATGCTATTCTAGCACATTTCTTTTCAAGAACCTCTCTTAAGATACATACTCTTGAAAATAATAGAATGCTCAAGTATAAGGGTGTTAAATACTGTATTCTCTTGAAAGTGAAGGTTAATTTTCATCTACAGTTGATTGCCTGGTGCAAATTTAGCTAATAAACTTTCAAAGCTTTGTGAAAAAATAATGGAAAGAAATACTAAAGGCTTGTTATCTTGGCCAGTTGAAGTACTTTATGGGAATAGAAGTTTCTAGATCCAAAGAAGGAATTCTTCTTACCCAAAGAAAGTACACCATGGATCTCCTTGCAGACTATGGTCTACTGGGGGACACCAGTTGACAACACTGTCAAATTTGGTAGAAATGATGATGGTGAACCAGTTAATCAAGAGAAGTTTCAAAGGTTAGTGGGGAGACTAATCTATTTGTCTCACACAAGGCCTGACATTTCATTTGCTGTCAGTCAAATCAGTCGGTTCATGCACTCACTCAAACAAATACATTTTGATGCTGCTATGAGGCTACTAAGGTTTCTCAAGGGAAGTCCATGCAAGGGAATATTATTCAAAGATCCACTTCTGGTTGGTGTATCTACCTTTTGGGAAATTTGGTGTCTCGGAGGAGTAACAAGCAGTCAGTGGTGGCAAAAAGTTCAGCAAAAGCTGAGTTTAGAGCCATTGCCCTGGGAATTTGTGAACTGCTGTGGATCCAAAGGGTTATGAAAGAACTAAGGACTCATTTTTCAAGACCTATCAATCTGTTTAGTGCCATCATGTCAGCTATTGAGATCTCTAACAATCCAGTACAACATGACAGAACTAAACACATTAAAATAGACAGACATTTCATCAAAGAAAAGCTGGAAGATGGCAGCATTCACTTATCTTACATCAATACCAAACAACAAGTGGCAGATGTATTCACTAAAGGGTTACTTAGGGTTCCCTTCCAACAATTCAGTAGCAAGCTTGGTTTACTGGATATCTATAAACCAGTTTGAGGAATATAAGTTATAATATTCGTTACACTATTTATTTAATTTCTATTTACTTGTAACACCCTTATTATTGCTAGTCTATAAAGCTAATAAGTGGTTAGTTACTTGTTTAGTGTCTTAATGGTGTAGGTTGCTCAACTACCCATTAATAGCCGCCCTGTATTTATTTCTAATAACTAGATTACTTTGTAACCTTAAATATCCGGCCTTGGCCTCATAATTGAATATGAAGAATTTATCTTCTCTTTATTCATTCCCTCTTCTAAATTTCTACATTTAGGCATAACGTTACGCAGCAGTCTTACTTACATTTCTATTAGGGATCGTTTTCACGCCTTGAACCCGTTACCATACAGTTGAAGAATCATATATATACCTGGACATTTGAAGAGAACTGATCAATAATCGTAGGGATAAGTGACTGGGCTTGTTCTTCTGTCAGAGATGTTAACATATAATGAAGATCATTCTGGCCTGAATCCAAAGTGTAAATGGCTCGCGACACATCCTCAGGGAATGGCAACCCGTTTTTAAGGCCTTAAGCACATGTGTGTTCACAAGAAACATTTTTGGATGGTATCTCCACATGCGGAGTTACAAAGCAAAAGCTTGCCTGCTTTTAAGTGTTTTTACTTGTATCTCGACATGCAGAGGTACCACCAAAAAAAATTCGTTCCACAAAGACAGAACTATATTAGATAAATCACTGAAAGAAAAGCACTAGGAAATAGTTTTTAGAGATTATCCAGTTACCTTGATCATATAACACATTAACCATAGCTTTGAAATGTTCAAACTGTGAAATTTGAACATCAAGTGAGAAAGGGTTGAAGCCTTTGGCATACAGTTTTTCATCAGCATGTTCAATTGTTGTTCCACTTGCAGCGAAATTCGCTCCATGCGTGAAATTTGAAGCCAAGAAATTCAAATATGCACTCAAATAGGGTATTCCAAGCTCATCAGCTGTCAAGTTTCCGAATTAAAACAATTTATTTTAAAAAGCAACAAATTACATAAACTGAATAGACAGTCTGCAAAATAATCATCTCCAGGCATATAGTTATGTCCTAAAAACAGCAGATTAAATTCATTCACACAAAAGATTATGACAATAACTTTGCCTCTGCATATGTACTTTGTCACAAAAGGGAAGTTTTAGGTGGTGGATACACGTGAAACACGAGCGTTTTTATGCCTAATAGGTTTTTATGTATAAATAAGAAAAACCAATATCTCCACATATATATGGAGGAATCTAACGAAAAGGTCCGATACAATTTTGATAACCTCATTTCCTTCAAAGTTAGGTGGGAAACACTTCTTGTTTAGTAAAACAGAATCGACAATCTCTATATCTCATTTCCTTTTTGTCCAGTTCCTCTTTTCATTTCTAACTATTTCCATCGATCCTCCTTCAATCCAAACACAAGGGACCTAAATAGACTTCACAATCCCTCATTCTCCTATCCTCTCTTTGTTGTGGGCCTTGTGGCTATCTTCTCTTTTCCTCTTTACATTTCTAACTATTTCCTTTGATCCAAAGTCCAAACACAAGGGCTTAAAGTTTTTTTCTTCATATTTTTACAGATACAAAATTAACATATAATGGACATATAACGCATGCATCTTTGATGGGGCTTGAACTGTTGAACCCAGAATCTGGACTCTGGAGTAACATACAGTAGACATATAACACACATATGCATCTTTGATGGGGCATGAACGGTTGAGCGTTGCACCTGGTGTTAAACCACTGAACTGAACTAAACCTCATTGAGGATCTCTATATTTTTTTTTATCAATATAGTTTTGTCATTTATTTCCTACAATTATTGCTATAAAAACAAAAACAGCAAAAAATAATTCCAACCTACCGAGAAAGTCTATGATTAGTCGGCCGTCGGAGTAGCGTCCAGAAAGTTTACCAAGGAAGGTTACCCCGTAGGGAAAAGTAAGCTGAGGAAAAGCAGCCTCTACGTTGCCGGTGTCAGAATTGGAATCACCGAAATTGAACACCGCCGGAAAATGACATTTTCCCGACTGGGCATGAGTGCTGACGACACTGACAAATAATGTGGAAGAAGACAAAAAGATCAGTAAGCAAGCTGCCAATATAATCACAAACGCCATGGCATCCCATGGTCTCCCCAGGCTCCGATGAGGCTTAAATATATTGAAGGAATGGTATTGCCGCTTAAGCTGACTTTCTTCAATCTTTCGATTCATCAAACAAACACTGGGATGTCAGTGTCACCTAATGGAGAGAGTGAAACTGGATTCTTCTCTGATTCAGATCGAAGTGTCAAACTGACCATAAGGCTTGCTCGAGTAGGACCGAGGGAGACGTTTTGCAAAAAGCATTTTTAAAGCAAAAATACTTTCTGGAGAGGGAATTTGAGGAATGAGATCCTCTTAAATACTGCTTTCGTCTTAAAATTTAGGTTCGTTTGGACTTTTTTATATTTATTAAAAAAGTTAATTAATTTTGTTATATGACATTAATTTTGATTAAAAAAATTAATACTTGAGATGATCTTAACAGTTAAGTACTTGGGATGATCTTTGCTCGATTTTGAGGTGAATTGACGGGTAAAACGATCAGAACCACACAGTTTAAATACAGAATGAATACGTGTGGTTCATATTGAACCATACGGTGTTTCCATACGTGTGAAGACACCACACAAGTATTTCCCCCAACGGAGGTGTTAAGAATTCGGTAAAGTGTTAAAGAGGCTTGGTGATTTATAAGAGGAGCTGGATTTTAAGATGAAGTGTGGAGGTTCAAACACCGAAAGGACTTCTATCAGTTCTTTGATGTAATAGCTAAGTTACCTGATTAATATCTTCATTCATCCCGTGAAATAGGGGAATTGGAGACCCTCATGGTTAGGGTGTAATCATAAGAAACTGGTAAAGCTTTTAACAAAATGTTTTGGCGAGTTTTATTAGCACCATCATTTTACTATTGACATATTTTTTATTATTTTTTATTTACTTTTTTCACACCACCAAATTGTAGTATAAAGCTTTTAAACGAGAATTTATTCTATGTTGAAAAGCTCTATTTAAGGGGGGGCTTATATTTAGGGAGAGTGTACATCTCTATGGTTTTAAAATCTCCCTTAATAAAAGCTTTAATGTAGTTATTTTGAAAATAAATCAAAGGGGGAGATTGTTGAGTATTTTGTGGTTAGATTATTTCTAAGTGTGTTAATTATTTTATAAACTCTGATTTTGTGATATATATTTGCCTGGAAATTTGTTGAAGTGCTTAAAATGTTTAGAAGGCAATTTTTACCCACACTCTATTCACACCTAACCCGAGTTCTAAGCCGGGTTGGCTCAGGTATGGTGGGTTTAGGTCAATTCACTGGTTGTGGGATCGGTTTAATTACACAGTGAATTGACCACCTCAGGGTTTGATGCTCGGTACAGTCAAACTCTGAGTCAAAATGATTTTGACTTCAATACTGAACCCCTATGTGCTATGTGCCATGTGTAAAACATTTTTGGTTAAGATATTGGGACAAACCCGGGACGGCTTAACTGGTTCTATGGGATTACTATTAAGTCTTAAATAGCTCCCCACAGTGTTAGTGTCCAACTCGTCTTGGTTCAATTTAAAAATGGTTAAACAAAATTCACAGCCTAAAGAGCCCTATTACCGGCCTTAAGTGGCAACCCGGGTGGCACAATGTGAATTGCGTTAACAAAAACACATAAACCGAACCAACTCTGAGTTATAGCACTTGGGTTGAATCAATGTACTTGGATTAATGTACACATATGATTCTAAAATTCAAATTCAACTAAAAGAGCTAACTTAATGAGAGTCCTGTTGCTTAAGGGTTTTCACATGCCCTCTAGGCTATAAATAGACCAGAATAGTAATGTGGATTGAAACAAGAACAACAACTTAGAATATCACTTCTTGAGCAATCATACATTCCATAATCACTTAAAATTTCTCCTTTTTGGTGTCTGCATTTTGAACTGAAGTTGGAGTCTAATTCTGGTCTTGGCTATTGAGAAGTAAGGTTCGATCAATAGCTTTGACGAGTCTTGAATTGAGGTTTCGGTGTTCCTGTGTCTAGGTAACACTTTAACTCAATCGTTTTTCAATTTTATGTGTTTAATGGTCTGTTTTTGATTGCTTATTGAAATTGCTTGATAGTAGTATGTTCTTGATACTAGTCTTGTCTGTGGTAGTTCTGTGTTGGTTCTGAGTTTTGAAGTCCTGATTTTGGACATTGATCATCTTCGGTATGGGTTGTTAGTAATATCATCCGCAACGGAAGCGATTTAAGGATCTAGATCTATAAATTACACGTAATAAAATAACTAGATCTACATCTACAAAGGGGTTGTAGAACATACCTCTTGGATCTCAAAATCCAAGTAGAAGAACCGCAATAGGAAGAACTAACGAAGATGTGAAGAGCACCACGATCTTCCGTACGTGTGATCCAAGCAACTCCCGGTGGAAGGAAATTCTCGTCTCGAATCCTCCCGATATGCTACCCGGAAAAAACCTCCAAGATTTTCCCCAACCCCTCGGCCGAAATTTCTTCTCATCTCTAAGAGGTAGAAGTCGAAATTATGTGTGTCTGTAAGACTTGGGAGAACTCTTTTTATATAGGAGAGTAAACATTGTCCTCCAAGGATTTTATTATGCAAATAAATAAATCCAATAAATAAAAATAATCCCATAATATTCTAGAACAAATCTAGAATAATATTTATCTTTATTTCTTACCATAAATATTTATCCAATAAATATTTTTTTGTGCACGTGTCTTAAAACAATTTCTTGTTTCCTAAAAACATGCTCTTGGCCGAAATTGTCATTGACCTAGTCAATGTTAATTTTCGGCCATAACACACTAATTTGCCAAGATTATGAAAAATGTCTTTTTCACATATTTAATTATTTAGCCCAACTAATTTAATAGTTCACTAAACAATTAATTCACATATCATTAATTAAATTCTAATAAGAACTAAATTAATATTATTAGGATTCGACGTCCGAGAATAGCTATGCTATATTGGAGGCACGTCGGGGACCATGGACTAATAATCAGCGGCTCCGATAAATCAAATAAATAATTATCTTACGAACATAATAATTATATTCGATAAATCAATCACAGGAATATGCCACCATAATCCCGTGATCGCACTCCTCCGATTATAAGATTATATTTATCTCCTCACGAGAATGATAATAAGCGTCCATTGATATAATCATTACATATGGATTAATCCTCCATAGACTGTTCATTCTAAATCGGGAAGTTACCGTTAACCCTTTTTAGAACATCTTATCCTTATTTACCATTAACCCCCTAGTGATCAATTAATTCATACAACTCACTGGTAGCTAATCAGTGTAATATGAACTCCATGGATCGATCAGTTTCTAGGATTAACAAATAAGGGAACTGTCTTTCTACTTCCACAAATGGAAGGAATGGATTCCGTATTTGTGATAACACAGACTACTCACTCAATCCAGTACAATGCCAAGATGGGGTAATTCAGATCACAGACTCAGTGTAATCCTTAACCGTCAAGTCAAACCTCATACTGATTCAAGCAGTTGACTCGTGATCACCTCGGGATTAAGATATATCCATAAATATGATCATCGATTGATTCGATAAGACTTCTCGATTACGGAATTATATCGTGAACTCTAATCAAATCGGTCCAAAGACTATATGATATATCTATCATATATAAATGCCCCACTAGGTTCTCTTAACCGAAAGTCCGGATAAGACAATCACACCTATTGTGTTCGGGCGCATTAATAGCACGTTAAAGGAGAGACCCGATACTCTCGATTAACTTCACTACGGGCTAATTGTATTTTAAGTACATCTTCACTAACTCAATCCTCCCGTGTATATCCCATACACTGAGTTAAGTGATTACATAAACGATATACTTTAGGGTTTTCTGTAGTGTAAATACTATTGTCACATCGGTGAATATGTAATAAATATGAATAATAATATCATTTCATTTATTAAATAAAACAATTACAAAATTGTCTTTCGGGCATCACACCTAACAATCTCCCACTTGCACGAAAGCATGTGATTAATTGTTTTAGAGCACACCCTATTATTCAAACTACAACAAACTACATCTCCCACTTGCTCTAAAGCAATGGAGACCCATCCCTTATTCTAGTACCCATTAAGCATATCATAACCATTGCAGATGACAAAGTACACTCCGAGTGTGCCGTCGTAGGATAGGTCAGTGACTCGGGGAGTACCTACATTTAAATATCATGGGTCTTAATGATTAGTCAGGTTGTCGGCTCGAGACGATCCGTAGAATCGAAACGTTACCGGTCCATCTAATCATGTGGTACCTTCCCAATATGCTTTTGACCTCTAGTGATTTTGAAAATCCTTATAAGCTACCCCTTCATCGTTTGCACAATGATGTGGTATCGGCTTCCAAATCTAGAATCACTCCCAGATATGAAAAGGAAATCCTTAAGCTATATCGCCTCTCTAGCTACTACAAAAGCCGCTAATCACTCAACTAGTTAAAGTCGAGTTGGCGTTGCTGGATTCATCCAGGCAATAGCTTCAACACAAGAGTAAACACGAGCCCGAGATCGACTTAACGATCATCCTCAATCGACTTAAAGTCAAAATCGGTGTATCACACATATCCAAGTTCACACATGAATATGTCCGCATATTATTCCTCGTTCTCTTCAAGATACTAAAGGACATACTAAACTTGCTTTGTTAACCGCCGAATCTAAGATTCGATCAAAGTTGACGTTCAATAACCTGACCATCTCTTACTAGAAAGAGAATCTATCCCATTTCTCTTGATCCGAAGATTTAGAGAGTCATTCCTGAGGCATAGGGTAGAACTTACTCGTTGAATGGTGCATACACAGATGCATCATCTTAACCAATAAGATGGATGGGAAACCAGTGATTGATTCTAATGAATTCGACCGAGTCAAACTCTTTAGAATGTTATCCAAATCTCTGTTGCAGAGAATTGTGGCATTGTCAGATTCTGACTTCAGATAACACACCCATGTTGATTCCAACTGGTGCAGTGTTATCCTTCACAAACACTTATATATATGTATATATTCACTACTGTACTAAAATTGATATCCAGTCTACAAAAGACTTATCAATATTCTGGTCAAATCCACATATTGTAGAAATATATGACTTCCAATGACCGAGAGGTTTGCTTTTTATCCATAAAGGACATAAGCCTTGACAGTCATCCTGTCATAAGTTCATAAGGCAATACCCTTTTATTCCGAATGAATCCAGACTCCGTTTGTTTGGCAAGAAAAGTCTCAGGGAATCACCCATATTTTCTGCTTTTGAACGAAATCATGCAATACTAAGTGGTAAGAGAGTCCAAGGTCTGATTAACTCTCTAGTTCTTAAGGAATTACCCCTAGACCACTCTAGCTTTGCTCTGAAAGATAAACTTTCCTATTCATTCTACTCTTTTCTGTGTAGATCAAATTACTCCCACTGGGCCTGAGACGCTCAGGTGGTTCTGCAAGAGTATGAACAGAACTGGAGTACCGAAATCCATTCATAGGGTTATGGCTATTAAACCAACCTCTATTATCAGAATCCTATACTGCTCACAAAAGAGCCATAGGTCATCAATCGATCTTCAGACTACAAAGTCCGCTGAACCCGTAATGGGTAATGGATAAACCATACTCCCAATACTTACTGGGTGGATCGAAATTCTGATCTAGTTTAGTAGTACTTAGTGTTATCACCAACAACCGATGTTGGATGTGGTCTGATTTTAATCAGTTAGTAACTACCTTGAGTAAACGTACTTCAAGGTTCAAGGTTTTGCTGTTCATGGACCCTGTCAGAAAGGATGCAACAGTATAACTGTCCCTTCCCGATTTCTAGAATCCTATATCTAACCTTTATACACAATAGGTTAAAAGATATATCACGAATGGTCATTGACCGAACGTATGTGCGAAATTTCCAGTCTTACCTTCAAGCACCGTGTGCTAAATGCTTATATTTATGGAAGTGGGGTGAACCGAATCCACACCTTATCCGTAAATTCCAAAGCATATTGTAGGTAGACTTCTTGGTCTTACATTTCAATGTAAACCGTTATTTCGCTTCCAATATCTTTATTGAGTTAACCAGTGTATTGTAGCACATCTAAAACTATATAAGGCAATTTAACGGTTTCTCACTTAGTGAGAACATGTCACAATGAGGCAGGCTGAGCATCAATCTCGAGGACTATGAATGGCCTATTCCGAGTATAGAATACTCTATCTCTGTTGAAAACAGAGAAACCTCAAAATATTTTGGATAAACTTACCAGAGTGTTGGAATAGTTATCAGACAAGAAGTCACTACTCAGAAGCTCCTACTAACTTGTATCTTTCATCAGACCCCGAAGATCGTCATGAACAAGCTATGTTACTTCTTTATAACCATTATCCTTTCCTGATTGAAAGGAAACTTAGTCATTGAACTTTTGAGACAATATAACCAGACTGGGAGAAAGGAATCACCCTGAGCCAGTCTTCAGGTCTTGTCTTTTAGGGACTATGCACTAACTATGGAATATGAAGAAGCGTTTATCTAAATATAGAAACCAATTGCTTTTATAGTTCTTAAGATGTGTTTTATATACATATTTCAGCAGTTCTAAGTGGTTTTGACTTTATCAAACAAAAGTCCGAGTCTTGGATTCGTACTACAAATGGTATATTCACTTTCTATACGACAAACAAATTATCGAATAGAAGGTAAATCCATTTGTTCCAATGAATCTTAAACAGAAAATAAATTTTCCGCGATATCCAAGGATTGTATCCGAGATTCATTTCCTTATATCACTCCCATTATTCTAGCTAAAATTAACTGCCCGTTGTTTACTCCTTTAATCGTTAAATGCACTGCTACCTTGTTCTTCCAAAGAACTTAGCTCGAGAAAATCGCCAAGGATTCATAGGTTGGTGATCCAAAATCACTGTCCTTATCCTATGATTTTCAGTTAATTAATTTTCGGTTCAGCCTTAAAGTTTTCTCAGTTTTAGATGACTAACACTTTTAGACATATTCTCCCATTCTTGACTTTCCGTGAATGGAAACAGTCTTGAACCACCGGTTCGTTTGAGTAGAAACTACTCTTGAACCGTGGGATGTCTATTTCGAGTGTTACGCGTCGGGACTTCTCGGATTTTCTAATATACCAGAAAAAACAACAAATCATAACATTAAAGCTCCCACTAGTTTATCGGTTCCAAATACCGTCTAACGAGCAATGCTTTATTTTTATGATTTTTCGATTAGAAAATCTTTCGTACATAGTTCCAATGTTTCCAGAAAAACAACAAATCATAGAACTCCCACTAGTTCATCGATTCCAAATATCGTCCAACTAGCAACATTTCATGATTTTCCGGTTTTTCAATTAGAACGGTTACGTGTGCAGTCAGTTACATTTTTCTAATGTTCTAGAAAAACAACAAATCATAAAGCTCTCACTGGTTCATCGATTCCAAATATCTTCCAACTAGTAACACTTCATGATTTTCCGATTTTTCAATTAGAAAATTACTCGTGTAATCACTACACACTCAAAATTCACTAGAATAATTTCAAAGTCCGAAATCACCTTTGATC
Source organism: Gentiana straminea (assembly GCA_036785695.1). NCBI lineage: Eukaryota > Viridiplantae > Streptophyta > Magnoliopsida > Gentianales > Gentianaceae > Gentiana > Gentiana straminea. The sequence goes on along the minus strand of JAVUPR010000090.1, from coordinate 325,163 downwards.
AAACTAAGTTTTGTCTCCCGTTTGACACGAATAACACTAGTGACATACCTATATGTCATTCTGGTTTCTTAAAAGGCTTAAGAGAAAATATCTCTTTCGAAAAATAATTGCATTATCGATTAACTAGTTCAACGTCCTAGTTACTTTCCACTTTTTAACGAAGTCAATACTAGTCAATTTTTAATTTTTAAGCAATTTAGTAAGGGATATAATGCTGTAAATAAAATGACATATATTAATTCAAGTTTAACACTACTATATAATTTTATTTTAGGAATTGTAAACTATAAGTAAGTCTACTCTACCATTCCAAGGTTTTAACCTCGCATCTCAATGCCGCCGTAGGGTAGGTCAAAGAGATGACGGTTAAATCGAGACAATCTCATCAATGAATAACTTGTGAGAATCGAACATCCCACGAGAATCGAACATCCTTTTATTCATTGACTACCTTCCTTTTTTAGCCTAGATATTATCAAGAATATTCTTGATGAGTGTGACCTACTATATCGGATCTCTTAGGTACGCCCCGAATGTGCCGTCGTAGGATAGGTCAGTGACCCGACGAGTACCCGGAAATCCTATCCTTCCGGAGACCAAGCCATGAATGTTGATAGGGGTGAACACCATCCGTAGGGGGACGAAATCAAAGCGCCGTGAGGCGTCACCCTTCTCTCACTTACTTGTATCTATAGTAGAGGCCGTGGGGTTGGCTGTCGCCTCCCCTCTCCCACTCAATATTTTGGAAGTGGTGGTGGGTTAACTAACCACGTCTTTTTGATGTTAACATAAAAGCACATCAAATCAAGGATTCCGAATGGTGTCGGTAACGTAGGCAAGCCTACCCGTCCTATTCGTTGGAACATATGTGACATTCGGACGAAGTCGGGTCAAGAGAGCCCCATCGAGATAAGAAGGAATCACCCCTCCGCTCGCCGGTGTAGCTTAGTCTTGCCGGACCCCCGTGCATACATCACACAAGGAGGGTTAAGTCGGTCGAGCCTAGCTCAGTTGACCACCCAACCTATAGGCGAACCGTTTTTATCCAAGATTTATTGTTCTTTTACCATCATTCAATCTCGTAGACACTACGAATCGAAAACGTGATCTCGTTTGGGCTTTTAAGGCGGTTCACCGAGAACACCCACCGAAAAAACTTAACGATTTCATAACCCGTCCTCGGATCTTTAATTAGTTACTAAATTTATTAATTACCACGTATTAATTAAATTTCAACTAATTACGCGAGTTTGTATACATGCCTATTTTAATTACCAAAATTAAAATTCTACATGTATGCATGGAGTGGAATTATGATATGATGCATGTCATGGCAATTTCGGTTTTATATCTATTTTATGATCAAACACATAAAAAATAAATTGCGGAAAATTTAAACACCGAGATGGATTGTTGGTACCCCCGTATCTAATCTATCCTAGGAAAAAATTAAATTACAATCTTGTTTTCTTCATGTCTTCGATCTTTGAACCTTGAACCACGAACCGCGAACCCGAAAGGAGAAGGGGCCTTTATTTTATAACATAAAATAAAATATATATTTTTTTTTTATAAAAATCCTGCTGTTTTATTATTCCGAAATTTTTTTTTTCTTTTTTTTTATTAAACAACCGCCGGTTTAAAATTTTTTTAGGGTTTGATTAAAAAAAAACAAACCCTAGCCGTGTGAAAAAAAAAATACAACAAAAATTTTCAGCCCCGACTCCTATTCATACATCGAGTTCCGTCTTTATCTCGTGTTCATCATCGTTCTTCGTCGTTACAAAAAAAATAAAATATGCCGAAAAATTAAAGAAATAAAAAACAACAACTTTTACATCAATCCTATGCTCAAACGATCTAAATCGAGAGAGCTACAATAGATCTAACGAGTAAACAGTACTCAACCCCAATCCATCTCTTCAAACCACAACAATCGCAACATAAAAAAAAATAAACATGCATTCGGCCCCTTTAATAAAAAATTGGGACAAAAAAAATCTACATGTTTTCCACTTCTAGATCTAATATTTTATATGTACAAATATAGATCACCATGGCGTTGATACCACTGTTAGTAATATCATCCGCAACGGAAGCGATTTAAGGATCTAGATCTATAAATTACACGTAATAAAATAACTAGATCTACATCTACAAAGGGGTTGTAGAACATACCTCTTGGATCTCAAAATCCAAGTAGAAGAACCGCAATAGGAAGAACTAACGAAGATGTGAAGAGCACCACGATCTTCCGTACGTGTAATCTAAACAACTCCCGGTGGAAGGAAATTCTCGTCTCGAATCCTCCCGATATGCTACCCGGAAAAAACCTCCAAGATTTTCCCCAACCCCTTGGCCGAAATTTTCTTCTCCTCTCTAAGAGGTAGAAGTCGAAATTATGTGTGTCTGTAAGGCTTGGGAGAACTCTCTTTATATAGGAGAGTAAACCTTGTCCTCCAAGGATTTTATTATGCAAATAAATAAATCCAATAAATAAAAATAATCCCATAATATTCTAGAACAAATCTAGAATAATATTTATCTTTATTTCTTACCATAAATATTTATCCAATAAATATTTTCTGCACATGTCTTAAAACAATTTCTTGTTTCCTAAAAACATGCTCTTGGCCGAAATTGTCATTGACCTAGTCAATGTTAATTTTCGGCCATAACACACTAATTTGCCAAGATTATAAAAAATGTTTTTTTCACATATTTAATTATTTAGCCCAACTAATTTAATAGTTCACTAAACAATTAATTCACATATCATTAATTAAATTCTAATAAGAACTAAATTAATATTATTAGGATTCGACGTCCGAGAATAGCTATGCTATATTGGAGGCACGTCGGGGACCATGGACTAATAATCAGCGGCTCCGATAAATCAAATAAATAATTATCTTACGAACATAATAATTATATTCGATAAATCAATCACAGGAATATGCCACCATAATCCCGTGACTGCACTCCTCCGATTATAAGATTATCTTTATCTCCTCACGAGATTGATAATAAGCGTCCATTGATATAATCATTACATATGGATTAATCCTCCATAGACTGTTCATTCTAAATCAGGAAGTTACCGTTAATCCTTTTTAGAACCTCTTATCATTATTTACCATTAACCCCATAGTGATCAATTAATTCATACAACTCACTGGTAGCTAATCAGTGTAATATGAACTCCATGGATCGATCAGTTTCTAGGATTAACAAATAAGGGAACTGTCTTTCTACTTCCACAAATGGAAGGAATGGATTCCGTATCTGTGATAACACAGACTACTCACTCAATCCAGTACAATGCCAAGATGGGGTAATTCAGATCACAGACTCAGTGTAATTCTTAACCGTCAAGTCAAACCTCATACTGATTCAAGCAGTTGACTGTGATCACCCCAGGATTAAGATATATCCGTAAATATGATCATCGATTGATTCGATAAGACTTCTCGATTACGGAATTATATCGTGAACTCTAATCAAATCGGTCCAGCCTTATATGATATATCTATCATATATAAATGCCCCACTTGGTTCTCTTAACTGAAAGTCCGGATAAGACAATCACACCTATTGTGTTCTGGGCGCATTAATAGCACGTTAAAGGAGAGACCCGATACTCTCGATTAACTTCACTACGGGCTAATTGTATTTTAAGTACATCTTCACTAACTCAATCATCCCGTGTATATCCCATACACTGAGTTAAGTGATTACATAAACGATATACTTTAGGGTTTTCTGTAGTGTAAATACTATTGTCACATCGGTGAATATGAGAATAATAAATATGAATAATAATATCATTTCATTTATTAAATAAAAAAATTACAAAATTGTCTTTCGGGCATCACACCTAACATGGGTCACAAGGTTGCTTGGTTGACGTGCCAAGGCATCCTGCCTAGTGAGGCTTCTGTGGACCATTTTCTGACTGCTCAAGAAGGATCAATATCCTTAAGTCTTGACCTCTGACCTTAGACAGAAGTCTAGTCAAGATTCTGGTCTGTTTGTGTTTCATACATGAAGAGAGTTGGAGAAAGCAATAATACTTGAGTAAACTCAACTTGTTTATTCATGATAAAAGAATGGGTATAAATAGATACAAGCATGAATGAGAAAGGTCCAAGCTAGTAAAGTAAAAGTTACAAGAGCCGGCTAGTATTAATTGCTAGAGTCGGCTATTATATAATAGGACAAACTAGATTTACTTTATGAAATATTAATTGTTTATATAATACAATTAATATGTCATGTTACATAAGTAACATAGATACAAATAATAATATTTCCACACCCCCCTCAAACTGGGTTGTATATGTCAATACAGCCAAGTTTGCTACTCAGTCTGCTGAACATAAGAGGGTGGGATGGCCTTGGTGAGAATATCGGCATTCTGGTCTACTGAGGGAACATATTGAAGTTGAATGATCTTGGCATCAATCTTCTCTTTAAGGAAATGTCTGTCAATGTCCACATGTTTTGTCTTATCATGATGAACAGGATCCTCTGCCATGCATAATGCTGAATTATTATCACAGCAGAGGATGATAGGTTGCTGAAGGGGTTGCTGAAGATCAGTAAGGACTCTTTTCAGCCACAGTGCTTCACAGATGCCCAAAACAAGCGCCCTGAGTTCAGCTTCAGCACTACTTCTAAAGACAGTAGGTTGTTTCTTGCTTCTCCAAGTGACAAGATTACCCCATTACCCTGAAAAATTGGGATGAAAACTGATACGTAGACCCACTTTTTTTATGTGCCTATCCGTAGATGGATAATGAATTAGCTACAATTTGTTAACAATATCAAATTGCTAAAGGTTCAATTGAATCACGTTTACGATACCACATGGTAGTTTATATTTTTAAGCTCCGTAGCAAAAAGAGTAAGCTTCAAAGTGAAACTCCAACCATTGGAGGAATTTCTCAGGAGCTATAGACTCTCTACTTCTATTCATAGCTTTCAAGAATTTCAGTAATTTCCGTCAAGCTCCAATAGTAATTTACATTATATTTGGAGATAATGTTGCCCATTAGTCATTGATTATCAAAAACATTTTGATAATCATGTAGAGTTGAATGAGATATTATTTGTAAGCATTAATAACATTGATACTAAGTGATAATAGTGATATGACTATTAAATTATATTTTAATGTATAGGTATTTGAACTTAATCAGGAAAACACCATATAGATTATTTCTATATGACATGATGTTAGCTTATTGATCGTAGTATGTTATAACTCTGATATTTAAGTTAAATCAGCTCAATTGATAGAAGACAATATTATTCAAATACATAATTCACATTAGTTACAGAATATATAATTATTCTGTAATTAATATGTAATATCTACAATTACTGTGTATATATTACTAATAAATAATATTAACAATATACACACATTAATTACAGAATATATAATTATTCTGTAATTAATACGTAATATCTACAATTAATGTGTGTATATTGTTAATAAATAATAGTATTTTTATGTGTATCGGGATTTCTCTCATATAAAAAGGAGCATTAATGTAATTAATCAATCAGAAAAACAGTTTCAGCCTCTATTATTTCTCAAAGAGTTTTGATTTTCTTCATGGTATCAGAGTCAGGGGCAGGGGTTCGTAAGCCATAACATTGGTGAACCCTCGCCCGATCCCCCTTCCGCTTGTCTATCAAACCTTTGTCAACTAAACACCTTTACATCTACTCTTTTCCACTCTTCGTCAATTTTTTCAATTTTTGAACACTCGGACCAAAATAATAATAAAATCATCTTATATACTTTGTCCATAGATTGAGTCATATGCGTCCAATAAATTGTCCCAGCAAGGACAATGATTAGGGCACCGACCTTTCCACACAAGATTGGTACCGAAACTTATTTTGGACCACACAAGTCTAAAAAAAAAAATTTACACAAATGCAAAAATAAATTTTCCCATCAAATTATGTGTGTTAGGCCTTTGTGGTTGTTCAAAGTCTGCAGTCAAAGCGTTCCCAAAAAAAAAACATTCCATCACTAAAAGGGTCGAAGGGTGTCCGAATTTTATTTTATTTAATTTTTTTTAGTTTTTTTTTTTGAGGAATAAATTATAACGCCCCGCTCCGGGATACCGAGCTCTTATCCGGAAGAGAACGTTCGGCGCGTATAACATTAAATAAATCTAATATTATACATCAGCCTCTACGCCGTCGTATCAAAATTAAGGCAACGAAAGCTCAAAAGGCTCGGGTAAAATCATAAATGCTACTAGAATAGAATACAAACCGACTAGGAGTAGAAAGGAAAAAGCTTACAACAGCGATATAAAGCTTACACCGTACGATGTTCCAAAAGAAAGATACAACACTTGTCTTACAAATTTGAAAAATAAGTACAACATAATCTAGAACATCATTTAATAGAAAGGTAAAAAGAAAGATCATCATGGCATCAACGTCATCAAATCATCATCGAACTCCTCAACGAGCTCAAGGCTAACATGTTCGTCTTCTCACCCCAAAAGCACACAAATCAACATATGCAATTGAGGTAAGTACAAATACTTAGTAAGAGGAAGAAGCTAATGTATAATTAAGTCTTACAACGGAAGGTTCATTTGTTGTTATTAAATTATCTTTATGTGATCGACACAACTCTAGGGTTCACTTCATGCTAATCAACATGTCATGTCTATTGGTTTCTAACTTAACTTATCTCTGTTACATCAGCATTCAAGGGCACTACGCATGATGCTACCCACCACGAGGTATCGTTTGCAACCTATTAGTGGATCACACCAATAACCACGGGATAGGACCAGATAGTGTACACGTTCGGTGAAGTCCCCTACCATTTAGCCGTTTATAGGCCAGTAGAGTTATTCACTTTATCTGACCGCTCACACATCGCGATATAGACTTGTGCCTTACCAAGAATGGATTTATGTTTAATCTTTTTAACTACACAAGTACGTTTAATATTCATTATTAATTAGCCACCTAAGTATTTTCAAGTAAGCTCCCTCACCTCTACTGTAACGCTCCGCTCCCGGATACCGAGCCCTTATCCGGAAGATAAATGTTCGGCGCGTATAGCATTAAATAAATCTAATATTTTACGCAAACATCTACGTCGTCGTATCAAATTAAAGTAAACGGAAGTTAAAAAGACTCGGGTAAAAACATAAATGCTACTAAGAATGGAAATTAACCATACTAAAGATGGATAGTTAACTTACAACGACGAAACAAAACCAAAGACTTACACATTACGAGATCTTAAAAGTACAAACCAAACTTACAAAAGTCTAGGAGTAAAAGGACAACAAGTCTAGTACAACCAGGGGCGGATTTAAGAAGGAGGGAGGGGGTCAAGCGCCCCCCCTTAGATCCGGAAAACACACTATTATGTATGTTGTGTATTTTTTTTGCCCCCCTAAAAATTTACACTCGCCCATAGTATCGCCTCCCCTTACCCGGGATCCTGCGTCCGCCCCTAAGTACAACATTTACGAGGAAAAATAATCTAGAAGCATCTTCAAGGCATCAACCTCATCAAGTCGTCAACTACTCTTGGTCAACCTGTTTGTCTTCTCGCCCCACAATGCATACAAAAGAAAATGCAAAGGAGGTAAGTACAAAGTACTTTGTAAAAGTGAGAAGCTAATGAATAACTAAGTTCTACAATGAAAAGGTTCCTATTATTAATTATTAAGTTATCTTTATAAGACCGACTCAAACTAGGGTTCACTCGATATCCGTCAACATGTCATGACTATACGTTTCTAGCTTAGCTTATCTTGGTTACATCAATACTCAAGGGCACTGTGCATGATGAAAATTCCACCACGAGATATACTTGCCAACTACGGTGTTTAGCACCGATAGTCCCGGGATCTCCCCGGTATGCATATACGTTCGATGAATTTCCTCCACTACCCTTCAGCCTTTTGAGCCAGTAGCGTTGTTCACCTTTTATGAGCGTATCACATCACTGATATGAAATAGTACCTAATCGAGAATAAGTGAGGTTTTATCTTTTACTACACGTATGTAATTATTATCTGTTGTTAACTAGTCACCTAAGTGTTTTCAAAGCAAAGCTCCCTAACATACACTACTCTCTCTCTCCTTGACCACTAGGCACGGACAAAGCCTAACAATTACACAGACATTGATGAATACTAATTCATCAAAGCACAAGCCTTTCATGCTCTTCCGACGGTCCCGAACTTCAACTCCCTTGAAGAGTACATTCGGTGCCGGAACTAAACGCATCAGAAACTCAATCAAGGCTTATTCATTTTCATTTAGTGTTATTAGATCAAGAAATAACATTTAAACTGGACTCGTAGCTTAAAACAACATTTCCTCAAAACGGGCCTGAATCCGTGTGCATTGCACCTAAAGAGCCCTAAACATGATTTTCTGCAACTTAATGATTTCTAACCCAAATCAAACATGTTTAACATCAACTATCACAAAGAAACAGCAGTAAAAACCTGATGTAAACATAACTAAACATCACATAGCATCCAACATTTTAACCACTACATAAAACATGATTCCTTGCTACAACTAACACTCAACCTAAACATTGTAAAACCATAATTAATCGTTAGGAAGAGCCTCTTACCTTAATTGCAAAAAATCTTCAAATCAAAACTCCAAGTGACTGCTACAACTCTTGATCCTCAAACCCAAAACCTACTTGATCAACAAGTAAGCCCTAAAATCCTTTTTTTTTTGTCAAAAACCGAACTGCAAAAGTCATTAAAACTGAATATTACCGAGATTATTTGATGTGAAACTATTTTTAGAATAATCTACGCTCCAAGACGATCGTTTTGACTACTCATGGCTAAAAAACAGAGCTACGGATTAAAATATACGAGTTTTTGAAGAATCGAACTCGACGATTACGAAAAACTAGGGCTAAACTGAAAACTTACAGAATAAGGATATTTTATTTTCCAAAGTTGTGTCTCGTCGCGGTGATCACTTTTCTCTCCTGCGGCATCTTGAACAGATGAACGGATTGGCTGCACGGTTGAGGTCTTCGTTCCTCTGCTTCCTGGCATCTTGCGTCTGTTTTGCCGTCGTTCCCTTTCTTTGTTTTTCAGAATATGCGTATGAAGCAATATGATAAATAATGGGGATTATTTTTCTTAAGTACTAATTATTTAATCTTTATAATAATTAATCCATTTATTTCCTATAATAAATTTCCAAGACATTAATTAAATCCTTTTTAATTAAATAAAGTAGGATAAATAATAATTAGGTTGTAGTAAAAATACCCAATTACTATTTTACCATTTTCTGGAAATTCGGGATAATACATCTACTACTCTATTTCCTAGACCACTAGACGCGGACAAAGCCTAGCACATACACAGACATTGATGAAATATAATTCATCAAAGCACAAGCAAATCATACTCTTCCGACGGTCATCAGAAGTTTATTCGAGGCTTGTTCATGTTCCTTTAACTTGTTTATATCATTAGTATAAGGTTAGGAACCAATCCCAACTTACTACACTTGAAAATACACAATAACGGTAAAAAAAAGCATTTCTGGGCCTTAGGCCATGGCCTGTAAATCATAGGCCGGTGCCTATGGCACAGCTGAATACAATGAACTCTCTGAATAAGATAGGCCATGGCCTACGACACCTGCAGAATATTCTGAACTCTCAACATCTGATAGGCCACGGCCTACGACACCTGGGAGCATTTTTCGATTGTGCTCCATCTCTAACCCTTTTCCAATCAATTTAACAACAATTTACATAGAAAAACTGCAGCAAAATAGTACTATATCATATCATAGCACTTCACACTTTACCTACAACATTTAAGCACAATTTATAACATCAAAACATGTCAAAACTCAACCTTATCATCATAAAACTTTAATTAAACATTAGGAAGAGCCTCTTACTTGATAATTCTGAGCAAAGCAAGCATTCTTCACAGCACAACACCAAGCAACTGCTACAACTCTTGATTCTCAACCCCAAAACCTATTTGATCAGCAAATACCCTGAAAATCCTATTTTCCTTGTAAAAATTCGAACATAAAAAGTGAATTAAATGGGGGATTACCTGGATTAATTCATGTAAGACTATTTTTAGAACAATCTACGCTCCAAGACGATCGTTTTGACTACTCATGGATGCAAAACAGAATTACAGATTGGAAGCTATGAACTTTTGAAGATCCTCCCCTGTTTTTTTTTTTTTTTTTTTTTTTTTTTTTTTCTGATTTCTTCTTCTATTCAGAGAGTTAGAACGTTGAGTATTTAGTGCTTTCTGACAACTCCCTTGAAATGGGAAGTTTTATTCATGTACGAAATAACCTCCAAGAGGTTATTGGATAAAAATTCCCAAAAAAATGAATTCCATTTCATTATTTTCCTCAAAAATAAATTCCAGTCATTATTTCCTTTTATAAGAATAAAATAAAACCGAACTTTTGTTAAAAAAACGTTTTCACCTTTTTTTGAAAAGTCGGGATGTTACATAATAATCATACATGTAGCATCAATCCTTTTTTTTGGCATCTATTGTATGTCCTTTTCATATTCAACCGAACAACATGTCAATCTATCAATCACAATTGGATGCCAATATCATAGTAGATCTCTAACCAAAATCAATAAAACAACAATTACTGGCAAGGCCGGCCCTACAGTGAGGCCAAGGAGACCGCCGTCTTAAGCCCAACGGTGCCGAGAGGGCCAACGGTACATGTTTCGCTAACAAAAAAAAAAAATTCGTGTAGATTCAATCCGATCCAACTTAATGTAATATGTTAATTTTATTTTTTTTATAAAGGCCCTATTTTTTTTTTACTCCAATCGATAAAGGTCCTAATACTTGGCCCAAAAAAAATGAGACATACAAACAAGTTTTATTAATTTTTTGTATTTACGGATATTAAAAACGCGCTAAGTGTTGGAAAAAAATTTAGAACTTAGGATTTGACAGAGAAGTAGAAACTGCAAGGCGCGTTAATAACGTTGTCTTTTAAAAGATGTTTCGTCCCACACGATTTGTCAATAATGGATCAAATGAAAATCTCTCTCAAGATACAATGGAGGTGTTTGATTCAAACAGTGACTTGTTTGAATCAAACCCGAGGACACTCAAATTTTTTCTGATGATGCTGTCAAACTTATGAATTTTCGTCTGCATACTTATGCCTTTTATAGGCTGCAAGTACCCCATAACGAATGGAGGTACTCATTGCACGAAAGGGTAGGTTGTCATTGTTCACCGGATGAAAGCATGCAACCCTTACTCGAAAGGGTAAGTACATATCAGTTCGAAAATGCATATATCTGAAAATCCGAAAATGCATATCCTTTCATGAACTGATGCATGCATTGGTTTAGGTTTCGGGGGCGTTGCCCCCGAACCCCCATTAGTTGGCGCTGCCCCCTTAATCCCTACGAAAGGACGCTGCCCCCTCGACCCACCGCGACCTGACCGAACCCCGTTTCGTTGCGATAACATTAATTCGTACGGCAACTCGTATACAAACGATAACCAAAATATTTATTTATGAAAAAATATCTAACAGTAAGTATGTTTTTATATAAAAAAACAACTTCCACTAAAAGACCCAATTCGGGGACTTCGCCTTAAGGCCAAAAAGAGCCAGGGCCGGCCCTGATTACTGGACTTCGAAAGAGCCGCCAAAGTGGAGATGTCTTCCAAAATATCACTACTAATGGACTTCGGAAGACTAGCCGGAGTGGAGATGCCCTCCAAAAACGTCACAACTATGGACTCTGGAAGAATAGCCGGGGTGGAGATGCCCTTCAAAAATCACAACTAAGGGCTCCGAAAAACCGTCGGAGTGGATATGCCCTCCAAATCACAACTATGGACTCCGAAAAAACCGTCGGAGTGGAGATGTCCTCCAAAAATCACAACTATGGACTCCGAAAGAACTGTCGGAGAGGAGATGCCCTCCAAAATCACAACTATGGGCTCGGGAAGAACCGCCGGAGTGGAGATGCCCTCCAAAACATCACAACTATGGACTCCGAAAGAACTGTCGGAGTGGAGATGCCCTCCAAAATCACAACTATGGACTCCGGAAGAACCGCCGGAGTGGAGATGCCTTCCAAAACATCACAACTATGGACTCCGGAAGAACCCCGTTTCGTTGCGATGCCCTCCGGAACATCACAACTATGGACTTCGGAAAAATCACCGTAGTGGAGATGCCTTCCAAATTATGCAAGACAAACTCAGCCTCCAGACCCGGTCTCGTTTGAGGGAGGGTGTTAGAAGACAATATTATTCAAATACATAACATTAACAATATACACACATTAGTTACAGAATATATAATTATTCTGTAATTAATATGTAATAACTACAATAATGTGTATGTATTGCTAATAAATAATATTAACAATATACACACATTAATTACAGAATATATAATTATTCTGTAAATAATACGTAATATCTACAATTAATGTTTATATTGTTAATAAATAATAGTATTTTTATGCGTATTATGATTTCTCTCCTATAAAAAGAAGCAGTAGTGTAATTAATCAATCAGAAAAACAGCTTGAGCCTCTATTATTTCTCAGAGAGTTTTGATTTTCTTCATCAATTACCCGGTGACTATTACAAACTGATTGATTCCATGTTTAGAGTGAAATTTTCCGAACTTTTTTCTCTGGGGAATTAATTATTCTTAATATGTGTAGTATTTATTTTTAAAGCAGTGTTATACCAATATTGTGACAGTATATATTAACCTAGTTCCGGAAGTCTAATAGCTACCGGGTTATTTCTACACCTAGTGGGATCCTTTCTAGCAGTAAGAAAGTATGTTTATGCCTCCTTCAAATCTTGCGGAATATTTGTCACTAGGTATAACAAATAGCTAGTTATATATTTTTACTTATACTCAATAGTTAAATACTTTGATCAACTATTTATAGAGGGTACTAATCGCCCCCCCTCCTCAAATCAAACCCCCCAATCACGTCAATTCACTTATTGTTTTTTTTTTTTTTTTTCATATCTATATTAGTAATAGTTAATGGAAAATTAGGGATAAGGACACAATCTGAAATATTATTAAGAACAAGACAACTACATATTTTTTATAGGGAGAAGGACAACCGCATAATTTTTATAAGCGAGAAGGACAAACAGTGAATCCCGAAAATCGGTGAATCTCCCTAGTGAATCCCGAAATCAGTGAATTTCGATAGTGAATTTTGACAGTGAATCTCGAAAATCAGTGAATCCCGACAATGAATTTTGAAAATTAGTGAATTTCGACAGTGAATTTCGGCAGTAAATTTAAACAGTGAATTTCGAACACAAGTGAATTTCGATAGTGGATAAATAGTTTTGTCCTTTATGCAAAAGTTTCAAAAGACTGTCCTTCTACTCAATTGATGAAATATTTTTGTCTTTCTCCCTCATTCCCCCAATAGTTGAATGCTAATAACTTCTTATAAATATGTTTATTTTTTTATAAATAATATATTTCTAAAATCTATTCAATGAAGCCTTTAAAATGAGCCCAATATTGAATATAAAAACGTATAGCGAAAATATTAATTTTGTGATGTAATTTAAAATTTTATCCACATATTCAGATTTTCTCTTATCCACCTATCCTCAATTCTACCAACATATTCAGGATATTTCGGGGATACTTCGGCATCACTTTCAACGTCTTTTCAGAAAATAGAAAAGATGTTGGACAATCAATTTGGAAGTATTAAAAAGTCGTTCCAGAAATCTCTCAACATTCCACGACATAAACATCTACACGATGACATTTATAGTGAAATCAGAGGTCGCATTTCATTAAATGCAATGCAATTAATTGGTAAGCAGATAGAACGTGCTGAAAAACTTCCACCCTACCTGCAATTGTAAGATCAAATTGACACACGGATTGCCATGTGCTCACGATATTGTACTGTATCGTTTTATGGGCGAGCCAATTCCACAAAATGCTATCCACGTGTACTGGAGTAAGTTGTCCACGCAAGTCCCCAAGTGTACTGATGAGGGAGTACAACCCGACAAGGCAGCTCAGCTTTTTGAAAGATTAAATGAAATGAATCCTTCTAGTCGTGATGTTATGATTGATAGGTTTATCGACATGTCAGATCCATCTCGTTGCACAGTTCGACCCCCAGCATACAACACAGAACAAAAGGGACAACCTAGAAGAAAAGATGAGCAGAACAACGACCGCACACCTTTCTTCTCATTCTCCACTACAGAAACAGGGGTTCCACATATTCCAAAATCACAAGGGAGAAATATGAGGGATCCCCTCATTCAAAAATTTCCTCAGCGGTATCAGCGTTATATTTCTCACTGTGTAGATGTCAAAGCAGATGGTCATTGTGGATTCAGAGCGATAGCTGCGCTACTCCATGGTTCTGAAGACCAATAGGCTCAGGTATGACTGAACCTTATGCAAGAGATGTTGCAAAACCGGGACATGTATGATAATCTTTATTTTCATAATGATTGGGCATCAAGGATACTAAGAAGACCTGAATATTTCGAACCATCAGCACCAGAGTTATTCCGGTACGATGCTGCACCAATGGGGGTTGTTTTAGCTTCAGCGTACAATGTTGTAGTGCATACATTCGATTGGGAAGCTACGGCTTGTCATACTCAATTGCCGTTGAGGTCCCAACCACCCAGCGACAACATATAGCTATCGGTCGTATTAATAGAGATCACTTTGTACAAGTTTTCTTGTACCCTAATTACCCTGTACCACCCATCATGAAATGGAAATTATCAGGCGAATCAGACGGATGGGCTCATGATTATCAAGCACGTATTCAACTGTGGTATGATGTAATGCAGATGGATCCACCGGGACAATATTTCGGAGGAAATATAGATTAATTATGTGTTTATTTGTGTTTATTTCTATGTAATAAATTATAATTAAATGAGGTTTGATTTTTTTAGTGTTCATTGAAGCATATAGTTGGATTCGATAAAATTATTATATTCGGTCCGTTGAAATTTAAACGGATCAACTTAAATAATATAAATAAATAAAATATTATATTAGTTCCGTTAAAATAATTTTTTAATACATTATTACATATTCAATATTAGGCTTGTTTGATAGGTATTGTTTAATAGATTTCAAAAATATAAATTTTATTATAAAATAAATTATTAAATAAAAGTTATCATCATAATAAAAATTTACATACAAAATTAAAAAAAAAATAGATTGGGGATGGGTGATTTGATGGGGTGATTTGTAAGACTCATAATTTGAGGATTCTTCCATACAGTAATTGGTTTTAGGGTTATTCTGATGCAGGGAGACTTCAATAGAGAGCTGCATACGTGGCAACATCTGGACCACACAGTTTCATGCCACGTATGCAATTCCCTATTGAGGATGAAACTGTGTGGTCCAGATGTTGCCACGTATGCAGCTCTCTATTGAAGCCTCCCTGCATCAGAATAACCCTTGGTTTTATATGTCAATGTTTGGTACATGACATGGAAAAGCAGAATTGACCGGTCGTAGAAGTCATTCTCTAAAAAAATAAAGAATAATGATATGTGCACTACATTCTTGTGTAGTGCACAAACCACTACACAAGTGGTAGTCATGGATAGTCTTTGCGGATGATAGTCTTGTGATGTGTAAAGCAGACCTTTCCCAAGCTAAGCACCTAAAGGACATTCTTAAGATTATCAAGACTGTTCTGGTCAACAAGTTAACATCCAAAAATCTGGCATTTTCTTCAGTAAGAATGTGGAGTCTCATTTGCGAGACTCCATCCTTAACTGCTTCCCAGGGATCTCTGTTGCTCCTCATTCAAAATACCTAGGTCTTCCTCTTCATATTGGCAGGTCTAAGAGGGATGTCTTCTCTTACATTACCAACAAAATAACATCAAAACTCTCCTCTTGGAAAAACAACCTGCTCAGTCTTGGTGGCAAAGAAATTCTTATGAAGTCTATTCTCACTATGTTAGTCTCCTACCCTATGTCCGTTTTAAGGCTCCCAAAAGGGCTCTGTAAAGATATCTCTTCACTTATGGCTAGGTTTTGGTGGGACAATCATGCTGATAATAAAAGGGGCATCCATTGGCTTTCTTGGAAAAAAACTCTGCTTACCTAAAGGGCTTGGAGGACTAGGTTTTAGGGACTTAGAAGCCCTTAATATGGCCTACCTCAGTAGGCAGATTTGGAGACTTTTGAAGAATCCTGATTTACTCATCTCTAAAGTTCTGAAAGCAAAATACTTCCCTCACTGCTCTCTTTTGGAAGCTTCCAACATTGCAAATGCTTCATATTTTTGGAAAGGTGTTCTCTATGTCTTACCCATATTTAAGGAGGGTCTCCTCTGGTCTATTGGTAATAGTGAGTCAGTTAAGGTCTGGGAGGATAATTGGATACCCAATAACCTAAATTCTAGGCCCCTAACCCCCATCCTTTTATTCTCCTAATGTTTTTTGGGTGAAAGATCTGATCTAGGACAATTTGTGGGATGAAGAGAAGATTAATAGCATTTTGTGGCCTGTGGATGCGCAGCAAATTTTGGCTCTTCCTCTAAGCTGTTGTAATGGTCATGATTCTCTCTTTTGGAAACCTTCTAGCAGTGGATCCTTCTCTTTAATGTCTGCTTATAATTTTTTCTTTGTCAAACTTAATAATCTCGCGTCCCTCCTCCCTAATACTAGCTTTACTTCTACCTCTGCTGACCAGGGGCGTTTTTGGAAGTACATTTGGGTTCTCAATATACCTACCAAGCTAAAGAATTTCTTTTGGAAATGTCTAAATAACACTCTTCCTTGTAGGGCTGATATTTCTAGGAAACTTCCCAATTATCAACTTTCGTCTTCATGCTATTTTTGTGGTCACCAGATTGAACCGGTAGAGCACATTTTGATCTTTTGTCCTAGAGCCAATGAAATTTGGTCCCATGGTTCTGTCTTTTGGCCCCTGTTTCAGAATCCTTCTTGTAACATCACTTCTTGGTGGGATGCTCTTGTGGAAAGCAAAAATTTTACTTCTAGGAAAGCTGATATTGAGCATACTATCTTCTACTTTTGGAATATTTGGAAATCCAGAAATGAGTGGCTTTTTAATAGAAGCTTGATTGAAGTGAAGACAATTGCTATGATTTCTACTAAAGACTTTGTTGACTCTGCATCAGTTAATCCTTCTCCTTTTGCAGGTGCATCTGCTTTCGATCCCAAATTTAGGGATGAGGATGAGCATGTACAAACCTCTTCTGATCAGGTTCCTAATCCTTCTACTGACCCGTCTTTCGTTATTCATACAGATGCTGCTTGGATTTCTCTAAGTAAGCCTGCAGGTGGGGGAGTTGCAGTATTTGATAAAAATTATAATCTAGTTGAAATCTGGGGGAAAGCCTTCAACAATTTAGATTCTTCTCTTAGATCTGAAGCTAAAGTCATTCGATGGGCTTTGGGGATTACAAAGGAGAGGGGATGGGAGTCCATAGTAGTCAAAACTGACTCTTTGATCTTGGCTAATATGGTGAATGGCTGCACTTCTACTACTCCGGATATTCATGTGCTGGTTAATGACATCAGGGCTCTTCAGGCTTCTTTTGTGGTTTGTAGAATCGGCTATTTTAGTAGAAAAATTAATATTATTAGTCATCATGTAGCTTCGTTTGCTAAAAAGCTTGTTACTCCAGCTTTTTGGACTGGAGTTTCCCTTCCTGGATCGTTTCCCTGAAGCGGGACGAGGAAGTTGTTAGGATGGTGAACACCCCTTTGTAATTTTTCACTGTAGTTAATAAAATCTTTCGTTTCCTGGCAAAAAAAAACTTTTCGCATGAACCGAGGCACAAATAGTATTACTTTAAGTAGATGGGACATGGAGGGTCATGAAGAGACTGTCATCAACAGGGTAGCTGCTTCCTTTTGATCTTTGAATTGATATGGAAGTGATGGGAAGTTTGAATTGCGAAACGTTTAAGAAGGGAAGTTATTGTGTGGTGAGGGAATTTGTGGTGAAGTGACGGGTGAAACGATCAGAAGCACACAATTTTAATACAGAATGAAGGTGTGTGGTGTGTGGTGTGGTGTGCCACACGGTGTCTCCGCACCGTGTGGAGACACCACACAATAATCTCCCGTTTAAGAAGCTAAAATGAGTTATTACGCGTATCTATTAGCTAGTAAGCTAGATACTCAGAGCACCCCTACCAAGTTCATACAACAAAATCCTTGAAATGATCTGCTTTTCCATGTCAAAAGGAAGACCCATCCCCGCAATAAGATCCGTGGTTAGATCTCTACAGTTATCACGTGTGTAAATAAATAGTGGATTAGTGTTACCTCCGTTGGAGCTCGGCATGTTTAGCTGGGCTTGAGACGCGCTGTCTTTCAATTTTTCCGGGTGTTTACTTAAAATTTGACCCCGCATCGATCCGTAACCACCGGCATGTTTAAATTGGTATTTTTGGCCACAGAAATTGCACACCCTGAAGAAATACTTTCCGGGGTTAGCTAATGCTATTTCATCAGTCCGAGGAACCTTTGTGAAACATTCCGTAAAAAATTCTCGATTTTAACCTTTTTTCTTGTGCTTTGGATCGGGTACTTTCACCACCATCTAAATCGATTGACTCGGGAGTAGGAGTAGGATCGGCACTAGCACCACGCCGACTCCCACCATGTCCTTGTCTAGGACGGGAAGCATTCAGAAATACATCATGATCATCATCAACGTCGACTTCATCATTATCTTCACCTTCATTAAGGTTGATGTTAAAATTTCCAGGTTGAGACATTAAATCGTCGTAATGACTATCAAAATCATCTTGATTGTAACCTAAAGGTGTGTCGAACTGAGGAATCGAAATGTGATTACCGGTGACAGGGTCTGTATAATATTGGGGTCTGTAGCCACCAGCAAGATCATCCGATTCCGGCACAACCGTGTCATCACCAGAAAGTAACATTTCGATTGCTTTGTGTTGATGCACATCTTTTTGACATTGTAAAAAATCTAAATTAAATATAACGGTTATAAAAAAAATTAATTTAATATAATGGTTATAAATTTTTTTTAAGTAAAGTAAATTTGATTTAAATATAAATTAAATATAACGGTTATAAAAAAATTTATTTTAACTAACCAATTTTACTTATCACTAAACCGAATTGAAATAACGATTAAATCAGAACAACTTCAAATTTCGGTCTAGTAAAGTAAATTTGATTATAAAATTGAGTTTTTTTACACTTGTAAAAAAATTCGTTGAATAAAATACAAAACCAAATTTACTTATAACTAAAACCGTATTGAAGTAACGATTAAATCAGAACAACTTTATCGGTATCGTAAAGTAAATTTGATTGTTGTTTTTAACAACTAAACAAACTTGATAATCAAAGAAATGAGTAGAAGATGTAAGAATTGAGATGTAGAGATTGGTGTAGGATTTTTGAAATGAAAAGTGGTAGTATTTATAGGAATTTTTTTGAGGTGTTTGGATTGTGGTTTTGGATATATTTATGTGTTATGTTTATATAATACGTGTATGTATTAATCTGTAAATTAATTATTATACTTAGGTGCATTTGTAGATAACCATTAGTAAAGCTAAAACAAAAATAAAAATATAGCAAACATATTATAGCCACGTTGATTAGCATCGGTGGCAAACCATGTTTTGGTGTTAATTTTACATGCATGCCGCGTGTATTTATGATTCACTTTGATTAGATTGACTAGACTATCCACAAAGGTCTTTTCGACGGAAAGTTATTGTGTGGTGAGGGAATTTGTAGTGAATTGACGGATGAAACGATCAGAACCACACAGTTTTAATACAGAATGAAGACGTGTGGTGTGTGGTGTGCCATACGGTGTCTCCGCAACGTGTGAAGACACCACACAATAATCTCCCCTTCTCGACTCCTCTGTAAGAGTATCTGCAACTGCAATGAACCAGCCATCGTGATCAATACTCAAGCCATAGTGAATACTCCAGCCATCTCGACACTCGACTCCTCTGTAAGTCTTCTTCTTTCCAATTTTCTTAATCTTTTTTCCCAATCTGCAATAACATTCAGAATAAGGATCCATCTTCTCGACTTCTGATTTTTCTTTTTTTTTGAGGGGATATCCTAATTGACACCTAGTGAATGAGTTAGCTGCCAGCAAGTTGTTTAATCTCCTTCCACGTCATGTAGTCTACCACCTCGATCACACCCTCTCGGCCTCTCCTCTTGGAGATCTTATGCACATCGTAAACCCCACAGCCTTTTATACCTATCGCTCCTAGCAGAGAAGAAAGTGTGAAATCAAACCTTATTGACAGCGTAAACCCCTTCTTTTGTAACTGTAGGTGACTGACGATGCTGGATTTCGTCTATGAATAAATCCGGGCCGTTTAATCTAGGGATGATTGAATCAAGGATGGTTTTGGGGATGATTTTAGACTGAGCCTGAGAGTCTCTCTCAGGTTGCCTACGTATCCTGTTATGTTCCAGGAATCAAGCCACACGTAGTTCCTGGAATGGGGTATTTATAATGACAACACTTGCCCTAACCCTAAGGTTAAGTCGGCTTATGTTATTGTCGATTTACCCTTTAATGGGCCTTAACCCTTGCCCAAGTTATCACTTGTTAATGGGCCCGGACGGTGGTGCGGACTCGTCTATGATGTCGATATTGCCGACCTGCGGTAATCGAGCACCGGGACTCATTTTCCTACACTTTGCGCTAGGCGGTGCGGACGATCGTCCTACACTTGCTCGATAGTCGATCGTCGTAGCCTGGAGTCTACTTAGATGGCCTTAGCCTCGAGCACGGGCATCGACATGAATACCTTGACGTTTATTCGGATTATCGGGGACCAACTGTGAGGCCTGCGTGTTTAGAGTGGACTTTGTCCGCATCCCGAGCTTTCCGTCTTGCGGTATCGAGATGGGCCCATCGTCTCGGTTCTCTGATCATGTCGGTTGTCGATGTCTCATCTCGTAATTCGACCCTCGGGCTATCACTTACTCTTGTCCAGGAGGACTATCTCGTGACGCCACGTGGAGGTGCGATATTCGGTATCGTCATAAGCCCCCCAGATCTATCTGAGCTCTTGAGGTCAGGTCTGATCTGTCAAAGGTGTATCTCAGCCACCTTCATCCAATGCTCTGAATTTAAATCTGCCCTGCGGACTTACTATTTAAGCCTTAACATTCCTATCCCGTCGGACGTTGAAATGCCTTGACTTTATTATATAGTTGAGCATTATCCGACTGGCGGACTTAGCTTATTTGCCTTGACCTTTTTGTCCCGTCGGACTGAAAGGGCCTTGACATTGTTAGAAAATGAGCCTTGATTTGTATCGATTTTAGTATTGTCCGACTTGCGGACTTAACTTATCCTATACTTAGGCATAGTATTCCCTCGGTACCGTCGGCATGCCAATGTCGAGGAACTGTCGACCCGTCCGTTCGACCTAGGGCGAGAAGAACCCAATGGGGAGAGCTTTAAGAGCCTGGTAGGGGCCTTCCCGGTCGGAATTCACGCAATTGTCTTCCTTGCCTTAGCATTTTTTGGACTTTTCTTTGTTGTTGCGTAGTAGAGGAGATGCCCCCGATGTCTCTTTTTCGTTTGTCGAAATCGATGCCCTTTCGGTACGTCGATATATATTTCCGGCTACGATGTCCTAGTAATTCTTGTCTAAAAGGACCGGTAATGCGTGATCGTCGCTCCGGATCTCGGCGTCGTGGTGTTTCTTTGTCGTTCATGACTCGCGAGACATGACTGCCGAGAGATTTGGACATGACCTGAACTCGATGCCTTAGCTTTTTGGTTCCATGGAACTTTTAGCTTTAGTGGATGTCGATTGAAATGATCATGTTGCCCGACCTCGATGCCCTGGTAAATCCTCTCCTTTAGGAGTCAGATTACGTCGCTGTTGACTCGGACTTCGATGCCATTGCGTTTTCGTCCTATTAGGACTTATAGACGTTGGATGTCGACACTGTAGGAGTCCGACTTGCGGGTCCTCGTAGACCGTTGAGTAGAATCTTTGGGGAGTGGATTCTCGAGATACGTAAGATACTAGTCAAAAAGTCACAATAACCGTGGGGATAGCTCCCGAAATAAGAATGCTCGTCCCGCCATGCTCGGCTAGGAGAGTTCCAAGATAAGACAGATCGATCCTGACGTGGAGAGAGTTCCCGAAATAAGGAGGCTCATCCCGCCACGCTCGGCTAGGAGAGTTACAAAATAAGATAGTATTAAGATGAGATGCCGAGTCGAACTCAGACTTATTAAAGATGCGCTCATCGGTGAGCTCCAAATACGATGCCGAGCTTTATTTTGCTTTAATTTTTGCAGTATTTTATTTCCTCTTCTTTCACGTGTCGATGCTTTTTTAGCTCTTCGCTTGTCGAGCCTTTGGCTCGTTCGCTTTTTGCTTTATCGATATCGTGTTGCCCCCAAGTGTATTATGAACCTCTCGGTTCTTATTGCACTTGTGATCGGCCCGCTTGCCTTAGCCTTTTTGTCTCATAGACTTATTCGACTTCCGGGCCGAGCGTTTTAATTTGACTGTGTGAACTGTCTCCTGACCCTGGCCTTTTTCGCCCTTTGGGCTCGTTTGGCTCTCGGTTGGGACAGGTGGTCCGACTATGCGAACCGTCCTTTGTCCAGACCTTTTTCGCCCTTTGGGCTCATTCGGCTTTCGACTGGGACAGGTGGCCCGACTATGCGAACCGTCCTTTGTCCAGACCTTTTTCGCCTTTTAGGCTCATTCGGCTTTCGACTGGGACATTTGGCCCGACCATGCGAACCGTCCTTTGCTTTAGCCTCGTTCGCCTCTTGGGCTCGTTCGGCTTTTAGCTTGGACCTTTGGCCCGACCTGCGAACCGTCTTTATGCCTTTGCATTCGTCGCCCATTAGGCTAACTTTGCATTTGGCCGTACATGCGAGATGTCCGACTTGCGGATTTCTCTACTCGTTGTTGAATATTTGCCTAGGGTGTAGTCCTTTGGACTTAATTCCCTTTTGCCCTCGAAGTGTAGTATGAGTGCATGACTCATGGTACACTTGAATATAAGTCGACCTAGCTTTGTATTGCCTCATGGGCTTGACTTGGCTATTTGGTCGGAGCTTGATTCGACTGTCGTGCCTCGTCGGGCTTACGAACTGGTCGAATTAAATAACTCCTTATTCGACTGTCGCACTTCGTGGTGCTTATGAACTGGTCGAATAAGGTATCCATCGTGGGATCTTCCAACTGCCTCACATCGTGGCTTATCGGCAGATTGGGAGTGATATAAGCACTGTCATTGACTTGGCTTTATTCACTATTTTATTCAGACTTCAACATGTCGAGGATTCGTAGATAAGATAGCTCGACCCTCCAGTTCGGTAGGGTGAGTTCCAAAATGATATAGCTCGACCCACTAGTTTGGTAGGGTGAGTTACGAAATAAGGAAGCTCGACCCGCCAGTTCAGTAGGATGAGTTCCAAAATAAGATAGCTCGACCCGCCAGTTCGGTAGGGTGAGTTCCAAAATAATATAGCTCGACCCTCCAGTTCGGTAGGGTGAGCTCCGAAACAAGATATCTCTACCCGCCATTTCGGCTAGGCGAGTTCCAATATAAGATATCTCTACCCGCCGTTTCGGCTAGGCGAGTTCCAATATAAGATATCTCTACCCGCCGTTTCGGTAGGGTGAGTTCCAAACAAGATAGCTCTACCCGCCATTTCGGCTAGGTGAGTTCCAAGATAAGATGGCTCGACCTTCCAAGGGTCGAGTTTCCAAAATAAGATAGTTCCCAAAATAAGAATGCTCGTCCCGCCATGCACGGCTAGGAGAGTTCCAAGATAAGATGGCTCGACCCTCCGTGGGTCGAGTTCCCAAAATAAGAATGCTCGTCCCGCCATGCACGGCTAGGAGAGTTCCAAAAATAAGAATGCTCGTCCCGCCTTGCACGGCTAGGAGAGTTCCAAAATAAGAATGCTCGTCCCGCCATGCACGGCTAGGAGAGTTCCAAGTATGATGCCGAGTCGAGCTCGGATTTAGGCAAGACGAGTCCGTAGATCTCGGATGCTGGTGCTCGATATCTCGAGTCTTTATGGTGCAATGTATTTGTAATAAAAATCATTGCACATATAATAAAGGCTTACAAAGTATTTAAGAATTTCAAATGACTATTGTAAGAACCTGGAGAGCTAAAGAGCTCGGCTCGATCCTTGGAGCTCGAGAACGTGCTTCGTGGATAGCTAGACACGGTAGATAATTCGCAGCTTTCTCGGACGCCACAGCAGCGTCTTTCCGGTGGCAATCAAACCTCAAAACGGATTCCGATCGGCGTGAAGTTTGGACGAATTGTTCTTCCCTCACTTTTCTACGATTTGACCGGTGGAATTGTCCTTTCGACGGCTCAATCTCCGGGAATAGGCCGCCGATCCGGCAGCTGCTATCCAGAATCCTGCTGCGGTTTTGGTGCCTGCCGTAACTTTTTTGCCACGATCGAGAAATCAATCGAACTCCGATCGGCCTGAAATTTTGAGGGCTTGTTCGGTCCTCATAATCCATGATTCTGACCGGTGGGATTGTTGTTCCAACGGTTGAATCGGCGGGAATAGGCTGCCGATCTGTCTGCTTCCAATTAGGCTTCTGATGCGTTTTTAATACAGCAGCCACTTCTTTGTGATGATCGGGTGATTAAACGAACTCTGATCGGCCTGAAACTTCTAGGTATTGTTCGTTCATAATAATACATGATTCTGACCGGTGGGATTGTTTTTCCAACGGTTGAATCGGCGGGAATAGGCTGCCAATCTGTCTTCCCCCAATTAGGGTTTTGCTGCGTTTTTTATACAGCAACAACTTCTTGGAGATGATCGGGCCATTAAACGAACTCTGATCGGCCTGAAATTTTGAGGGATCGTTCTTCTCTCCATTTTCTTCGATTTGACCGGAGGAATCTGCATTCCAACGGTTCAATCTTCATAAATCAGCCGCCGATATTGCTGCGTTTTTTGCCTTATTTTCCCATTAACATAATCACCACCACTCCTTGATCCATCACCGATAGAAGGCCCTCCTTCTAGCGCCGATGACGATCTTGGATTTCGTACATGAATAAATCCGGGCCGTTTAATCTAGGGATGATTGAATCAAGGATGGTTTTGGGGATGATTTTAGACGAGCTGAGCAGTCTCTCTCGGGTTGCCTACGTATCTCGTTATGTTCGGGAATCGCCCACACGTAGTTCTGGAATGGGGTATTTATAATGACAACACTTGCCCTAACCCTAAGGTTAAGTCGGCTTATGTTATTGTCTGATTTACCCTTTAATGGGCCTTAACCCTTGCCCAAGTTATCACCGTTAATGGGCCCCGGACGGTGGTGCGGACTCGTCTATGATGTCGATATTGCCGACTGCGGTAATCGAGCCTGGGACTCATTTTCCTACACCGCTAGGCGGGTGCGGATGATCGTCCTACACTGCTCGATAGTCGATCGTCGTAGCTGCCGAGTCTACTAGATGGCCTTAGCCTCGAGCCTAGGCATCGACATGAATACCTTGACGTTTATTCAGATTATCGGGGACCAACTGTGAGGCCTGCGTGTTTAGAGTGGACTTTGTCCGCATCCCGAGCTTTCCGTCTTGCGGTATCGAGATGGGCCCATCGTCTCGGTTCTCTGATCATGTCGGTTGTCGATGTCTCATCTCGTAATTCGACCCTCGGGCTATCTCGTGACGCGACGTGGAGGTGCGATATTCGGTATCGTCAGTGACTAATCGGCTTGAAGCAGCATGGCTGATAATAACGAGATGAAAAAGAGGGGCAGGCCCTGTAAGTCGACCTTGGCTGATGGTAATTTGAAAAAAAAGAGGGGTCGGCCTCGCAAGTCCTTAGCTGAAGCTTCGATCCATTCAACGAATGGTATGATCCAATAAGGTTTTGTTTTGTATTCTTTTGTTGTTTTGCGGTGCCACAATGTTGAGTTCTTCATCTTTGTTTCAGGGTCTTGTGACACACCTGTTGAAATCGAGTTTCCAAATTGGCCATTTGAAAAGGAGTGCAGTCTATGGTCATCTGTCGAATCCAAGGAAATATTCCAGAAACTTCCACAAAAACCACATTTCCGGCCATTGCAAACGGTCAAGGAAGCCTTGCGCGAGGGAGCAGCTATAGGGTTAATGGCCACATTCACAGGTGTGGTGGAAAAGACCTCCGACCTGGAACTTGATTACACAAAGGAATCTGCTGATGCCATCTTGGACACCCTCTTGGAATTGGAAAAACATGGATTTGACGTCGTTGCTATCCGTGAGCGTGTCTCTCATTTCCGTCAAATGAAAAAGAAGCGGGAAGATATTGAAAAACAGGTGGGAAAACTGAACAGTGAAATGACAGAACAAAAGGTTGAAACTTCGAAAATCGACAAAGAGATTGAAGAAATCAATAGGAAGCTAAGTGGGATGCAGGAGAAGCTGTCTTGAGTCTTAGCTATTATGAAGGATAGTAAGACTCGAGAAATGGAGACGTTGGAGATGGCATTGAAGGGTGCTGAAGATAGCCTAAGTAGCATCCATGCCGAGTCTGAAGGTCACGGTTCATGGCCATGATGATATCAAGATCACATGGCTTTCCGGCAATCCCCCTGATTACCTTGTAGTCATAGCGTACTGAACATTTTCTTTTGGCTGAAAAATTAGTACATTATCTTTTGGAGATTGTTGCAGCCCCATCATTATGAATTGACTTGGAATCAGACATATGGTACGGAATGGATCTACTGGAAATGTATTTGCAGTTCATGTTTTTCCTCTGGGTCCGTTTCTCTTTTTCCCTGTTAAGTAATAATTTCAAGGAGTTTGCCTATACAGTAATTGAAACAATCTGAAAAACATGCTGTTTCTAAGTTTGGGGGAATCGTTGAGTGGAAGGCTCACCGCGTGCAGACCGTGGAGGTATAAGTTCTTCCAACTCGAAAAACTTGCTTATTTTCAGTTTTGACGTCTCTGTGATTCAGTCTCTAATTGAGAAGAATAGGTGATTCACTTGGCAAAAATGGGTAGTCTTTTATTGCTGATTTGCTATGAGATGGTTATGCCGTTTCGAGTTGAGAATGTTTTGTTTTAGGTCATAATTGATGGATAACTACAAGTTCTTCCTTCTTGTTATTGTTATGCAAACTACGATGCACAAATACTTGAAATGAAGAAAGTTATATACGCATACCCATAACTCGGGTACGTGAAATGAAGAATTATGTTGAAAATTGAGTAAAAAACGGTAGGCTAATGAATGAAAAGCTGTCCATTGGGTACTTTTAGATGGATTTATTGAAAGCGATTCAGTAGCTTTCTGTTTTTGTTCGTGATCAGCTTTCCATTTTCTTAGTTCCTGTTGTGTTCCCAGTTTCCTTTCTTTTGCTTTCTCTGTTTTTTCAAGTGCTTCTTTCTTTTCATTCGCTGAGTTTGCCTCGAGAGTTTGTTCAAGTTTATGAATTCGGATTGTTTAGATATTTCGATCTTGTGATATAGCAGCTTTAACCCTTTTGTTAGCTTCTACTTCTGCCTGCATCATAAGCTTGCTTTCTAAGGCTAAGCTTATAGTGTTCTTCTAAAGACAGATTGAGTTACCCCTGTCGTTGAATCTTTTCATTATTTGATTCACTTTCTTCTTGCAAGGCATTAATGGCTGCAAGTGCTAACTTTTCAGTGGTAGCCGTTGCAGCCTCGATTTCCCCTTGAGCTGCAAGTAACTTGCTTTCAACCGTATTTACTCCTGCTTTTGCTTGCTCGGTTTCCTCTTTTGCCTTACCATAGATCTTAGCCTGATCAGCTTCATGACCCGCCACCTGTAAACGCTTGGGTGGTTGGGGTCCACCATTTTGTCTCGTGTTTCCTTGACTTTGGTCTCAACAACATCGATCGATCGTTATCTGACATGAAATAAAAATTTTAATTTTTTTTGTTTTTTTGTTAAGAGCGCTTCCGTAACACCCACCCGTAGCCATCTGTCATAGCAAGCATACATGGTTAACCCCAGAACAGCGAGCCCAAGAAGAGCACAAATGACCATCACCACAACAGCTGCAATGTTAACTACAAATAAAAATCACAAAAAATTAGTTATGTGATCCAAAAGAAGAATGCGTCTTTTTTTCCCATATCTTAAAATCAGGAAGAAAAAAAAGAGGGGAAAAAAAACAAACAAGAAAAGATCAACACATACGAGGGGTGGAGAAGAAATTGGGGGAGGAGAAGAAATGGCTTGGTTTGACATGTTTTGGAACTGAGCAAATGTTTATTTTTTATTTTTTATTTTTATATATATTTTTTATGCAGGAGCTGAGCAAGTTTGAAGATCTCCAAGTGTGTCTTCTTTTATAGAGAAGAGGTGATGGTACGTGTTAGTTGATAAGGCCTTTAAGACGAGTAATACTTTCGATAACCCGTTCAGCCACGATGAGTGACATTATATTATTTTATATCATTGTTCATAATTTAGGATCAATTGATTATGATGTACATGGTGATCAATAGTGTAAAATCTTGCTAAACAATGTTATAACCACGACAAAATTGACACTGCCTATTTTTACACCATTTAATGCTGTAGATTTATCATTATTGTGTTTAATGATGAACATATTATAAGTAATCTCATATGTGTTCCTTCGGTATATTTCGTTGAGCACTGATAGAGGCACAACGGGTGACTCAACTAAATTTTCAATATTTGATCATGATGAATTACACATTATTTATAAAGTACTGTATCATGATCACGGCAGGAAATTCAGTTGTGTCATTCGTTGTGGCACAACGGTTATATCCGCATCATTACTCTAAATACATTAATAAACTATTGCTCTCAAGATTTGAGCTCATTAATATCCACCTGTAACAGGGGGCGGATCCACCCCAATGGTAGGGGGCACTCGTCCCCCCTCGTATTCGGAAAATACACTATTATGTATGTTGTGTATTTTTTTTACCCCTCTAAAAATTTACACTCGTCCATAGTATCGTCCCCTCACTCGAGATCCTGCGTCCGCCCTTGCCTGTGACCGTACACTAACAAGAATACTACCACTACTTTACTATCTCAACATTTTTAAGCAGACTCTCTGAGAGAAATAGATAAACAAACACATAATAATATGACTTCGTATCTCCGTCAAAATTTTGTTTCTACGCTTTACCAATTGAAGACTTAAGAGTATCATTGGTTTGTTGGATTTGTGTGCAAATCATCTCTTGCTTTGTTGAGTTTTATTAGTTGGACTAGTAGATGGGAGTATATCTTTATACATCTTAACCAAATTGAAAGACAGGATCATTTGTTCCCCGCCTTCTCGTATTTTGATAAAGATGGAAGTGGGTATATTACTAGCTATTGGACTTTTTGTTGGTAGAAAATTATCCTGAGGATTGTATTTGGTTCCATTTATGTGTAAGATCATTGAAGGAACTCTGTTTTAGTCATGTCTCGGTCAGTGTCAAAAGGTGGAAACTTGGATGATCTCATTTGGGTTGTCTTCATGCTTGGTGCAGATGTAAGAGTGAACATGATGTTTTATTTTTTTTTCCTGAAAAGGGTCATATATATTAGAAACACAAGAATTTACTGAGTGTAACTATGCAAACTAAGAAAAAACTGAGCAATGTAATCAAGGTGAAGCCCGATTAGCTCGCGAGGTATTCGATTACTATATTTTAAAACTCGAGATCGGCTCGGTTAATTATTCGAGTAGCTCGACTCGAGTTCGAACTCGAAAAAAACCGAATCGAGTCAAACTTCCTTGTGAGTCGAGTACGAGTAGCTCACGAGTATTCCAATTCACATGTCACATCATCTTCACATGTCACTGAATCTTTTTTTTTGTTTTGTTTTTGTTTTTGTTTTGAGAGCAGTATGAAGGCAAGTTGTAGGTGAATTTTCCAGTTGTGAAGTATTCCTTCACGTCTGTTTTTTATGTCTCCTTTAATAATGTGTACACGTTTTCCAGTTTCTTGGGGCAATGCTATGTTTATTCAAGAGCGTTCTTAACTTATTGCTTTCACCTTCCCAGCCGTGTTTTATTGGATTTGTTCACATGCAACACTTTTTTTTATACTCCCTAGAGCTCGAGCTCGACTAAAAAAGTTTGGGCTCGATCGAGCCATAAAAAGGCAATATTGAACTCGACTCGCTAAGTACTTGATATATCTCGACTCGACTCGTATGCTTGATTATTTTCTTAGAATTCATATATTTTGTTAATAAAATATAACAAGATCGAGCTCGACTCGAATAATACTTTTTGAATTATAAAAAACAATATTTTATTATAATTATTTAATGAAGAGCTTGCGAGGTACCCGATTACTATATTTTTAAATTCGAGATCGGCTCAGTTAATTATTCGAGTAGCTCGACTTGAGTTCGCAATCAAAAAACCGAATGCATCTCCGTCTCGTCTTCTGGATCTTTCAGAATCGATTGCATTACTTGATATATCGGTGTAATCCCCGACCCACCGGCGATCATAGCTAATCTCTCTCGATTTCCCCTGAAAAATCTTCCTAATTTAGGAACAAAAAGTTCAACAATAATGTTGATGTCATTGCATATTTGATTGCCGATGTCACTCCATAAATTGTTGATGTCACTGCATAAAATATTGATGCCACTGTATATCTGATTGCCGATGTCACTGCATAAATTGTTGATGTCACTGCACATATGATTGCCGATGTCACTGCATAAAAATATGAATTAAGGTGAAAGATTTATGTTGATCGTAGTTTTATATCAAAAGATATAGCCATTTGAAGTCGATTTTATGAAGAAAATAAATCAATTTTATGAAATTAAGTTGGAAAAATATCAAATGTCATCACGGTGTTGCTTCATCAAATGTCACTGCATCCCGGTGATCACTGCATTCCGATGGTCTCTGCATCGCGGTATCTCTGCATCGGGGTGGTCATTGCATCGGGGGTGGTCACTGCAACGCGGTGTCTCTACATTGGGGGTGGCCACTTAATCGCGGTGTCTCTGCATCGCGGTGTCACTTCATCGAGGCGTCTCTGCATCGCGGCGTCTCTGCATCGCGGGTGGTCACTGCATATATGATTGCCGATGTCACTGCATAAAAATATGAATTAAGGTGAAAGATTTATGTTGATCGTAGTTTTATATCAAAAGATATAGCCATTTGAAGTCGATTTTATGAAGAAAAGAAATCGATTTCATGAAATTAATTCAGAAAAATATCAATGTCATCACGGTGTTGCTTCATCCCGGTGATCACTACATCCCGATGGTCTCTGCATCATGGTGTCTCTGCATCGGGGGTGGCCATTTCATCGTGGTGTCTCTGCATCGGGGGTGGCCACTGCATCGCGATGTCTCTGCATATATGATTGCCGATGTCACTACATAAATTGTTGATGTCATTCATATATGATTGCTGATGTCACTGCATATCTGATTGCCAATGTCACGCATATATGATCGCCGATGTCACTGCATATATGATTGTCGATGTCACTTCATCGTGGTGTCTCTTTACCACGGTGTCTCTTCATCAAGGTGTCTCTGCACCGTGGTGTCTCTGCATCGCGATGTCTCTGTTAGGTGTAGTGCCCAAAAGACAATTATGTAATTGTTTTAGGACAGAATTAATAATTCATCTTATTATATGCATGTATGCTAATAATTAAGACACTACTGAAAACCCTAAGTACCTCGTTTATGTAATCACATAACTCAGTGTATGGCTATACACAAGAGGATTGAGTTAGTGAGATGTACTTAAAATTAACTTAGTCCATAGCGTTGATTAATCTGAGTATGGGTCTCATGATTAAAATGCTAATAATGCGCCCAGAACACTTTACGGTGTGACAGTCTCATCCGGACTGTCGATAATAGGTACCTAGTGGGGCATTTATATATGATGATAATCATATAGGGGTATGGACCGATTTGATTTGAGTTCTCGATATAATTTCGTGATCGAGAAGTCTTATCAAATCACAAGATGATCATATATGGATTAATCTTAATCCTGAGGTGATCACAGACAACTGCTAGCTTAGAGTAGGGTAGAGTTTGATGTGTTAGTAAGGATCACTTCGTAGTATGTGGTCCAACACTTCTCGTTGGCTCTATTCTGGGATGAGTGAGTAGTATGTGCTATCACAGATATGGAATCCATTCCTTTCCTCGGGAAGTAGACAGACGGTTCCCTTATTTGTTAATCCTAGAAACTGATCGATCCGCGGAGTTCATGTTAGACTAATTATCTACTAGTCTGGTATGTGAACTAATTGATCACTAAGGGTTAATGGTAAATAAGGATAATGTGTTTCGAGAAGGGTTTACGGAAATATCCCGACTCGAAATGAGCAGTCTATGGATGATTTATCCGTATGTAATGATTATATCAGTGGACACCTTATCAACTCATGGTTGAGTGTAAGTTATCTATATTCGGCAGAGTTTAGTTTCGGGTTTATGGTGGTGTAATCCCGAAATTAATAGATTGAATATTATTGTTCTGTCTGACGGATAATATTATTTAATTTATTGTAGCTACTGAATATGGGTCCATGGTCCCCGACGTGGCTCCTAACATAGCATATGTTTTCTCGTCGTTTCACCTCAATTATAATTAAATAGTTGGATTGAACTATTTAATTGATATGTGGATTAATTGTTTAGTTGGACTAGATAATTAAATACACGGAAAATAAATTTTTCGTGGACTCGGCCCAATGTGTGGAAAAATGTGTGTGGCCTTATTTAATAAAAAAGGGGGCGCATTTATGGTGATTAAATAATTAGAAAGAAATTAGTTTTCTTGGATAATTATTTAATGTATGATTTAATCATTTATTTGTTAAATGATAATTCATGGAATATTAGATAATATATTTATTTATCCTAATTTGTTTGGGATATATATTATATTTATTTTTATTTGAAAAAGGATTAATGTAATAATTATCTCTTAATTATTAAATCATTTAGGACAAGGATTACTCTCATATATAAAGAGAGTTCTCCCAAGCCTTTTGACACACGTAATTTTCGAAATTATTGTAAGTATTAGGCTTAGAATTTTCGGCCTAAGTACTTGGGTTTGAGTTTTGGAAAAAATTCCGGTCTTTCTAAGGTAGCATATCGAGGAGATCCGGCGGCTTGAAACACCATCCACCTGGTGATGCTTGGAGACACACGTTGGAAGACTTTGGCTTCTCAACTAGGCTCTCAACTTGTTCTTGACGTTTTTTCACCATAAAAAGGTTGGTGATCTAATCCCCTCGTAGGTTAGATCTATTTATTTATTTATTTTGGTTGACTAGATCTAGATCTTGTAGTTTCCGCTGCGTAATCGGGTGGATCTATGATCCATCCGACGATATTACATCCTACAAGTGGTAGCAGAGCCTTTGATCTATCAATCAAAGTATGTGAATTTTAGATCTAGGAGTGGAAATTGCATATTTTAAGATTGCATTGTTTTTTTTTTCGAAAATCATGATGATGAATGCTTTGGTATGTTGTGGTTGAAGAGATGGATTGGGGTTGGTATTGTTTACTCGTTAGATCTATTGTAAACTCATATAAATTAGTTTATATGAGTATAGGAAATTTTGTAATTTTAGTTTCCTAGAAGTAGATCTGTTTTATTGCTGTTTCGTTGTTATTTTATTCCCGGAGATTGAGCCGTTGAATGAATAATAAAAGTTGAAGAACAGGCCCTCAAAATTTTATGACGATCGGAATCCATCTCAATGTCCAATCGCTGCAGTAAAGTTACTGCTGTAACAGAAAAGCACAGCAGCCATAAAAACCCTAGCTGTGAGTTCGTCGATTTTCTGGAAGATATTGAACCGTCAAATCGCAGATCTGACCGTTCATATTGACTAAAATGGAGTTATGATCAATCCCTAAAAATTTCAGGTCGATCGGGTTTTGTCTCGATGCCCGATCGGCCCCGGGAAGACACTGCTGAGCCGCAGTTATAAACAGATGCAGCAGTTGGATCGGCGGATTACTGGAGAAAATTGGACCGTTGAAACGAAGATCCAACCGTTCAGATTGGAGTAGGAGGAGTGAAGAACAGGTCCATAAAGTTCCGTGACGATCAAGGTTCGTTTG
Organism: Gentiana straminea; assembly: GCA_036785695.1. Taxonomy (NCBI): domain Eukaryota; kingdom Viridiplantae; phylum Streptophyta; class Magnoliopsida; order Gentianales; family Gentianaceae; genus Gentiana; species Gentiana straminea. Next base: position 290,973 of record JAVUPR010000090.1, on the reverse strand, counting down.
GATGTCCGATCATCGATAAAACGCAGCAGCAGCAGATTATAAAATAGTAAACCCTAGTTAGGATTTGTGTTTTTTTTTTTAATAGGTTAGATACGGGGTACCAACGATCCATCTCGCTGTTTAATTTTTCCGTTTATTTTTTCGTGTATGATCGAAATTATGTGATAGAAACCGGAAAATTGCCATGACATGCATCATATCATGATTCCACTCCAATGCATACATGTAGCTAGTTTATTTCGAATAAATTAGGCATGTATAACTCGTATAATTAGTTTAAAGGCTTATTTAATTAATATGTGGTAGTTAATTAATTAAGTAACTAATTATTAAAACCGAGGAACTGAGTTTTTGTCAATCGTTACGATTTTAGTGATGGATTCTCGGTGAATCCCACTTGGATAAATCGTTGAGTTTTTTCGGTGATGGCTTCTCAATGAACCCACCTTAAACAGAAACGAGATTACGCTTTGGGTGACAATTTAGAAATCGGAGAATCTTAGTACATGGGTTCGGAAATGGTCTAACCATGGTTGGACGAGTTCAACCGAGCTTCGGCTCAATCGACTCCCCCCACGTGTGATGTACGTTACGAGCTCGACAGACTTAGCATAGCCGATAAGCCTTCGGGCTAAACGGGGCTTCTCTTGCCGGATTGGCCTGAACTGTCACATATGTTCCAACGAATAAGACGGCGTAGGCTTGCCTACATAACCGACCCTGTTCGGAGTACTTTGATTTATTGTTTCTTATTGTCAAGACCGAAACCGTAATTAGTAAACCCACAACTTTTTCAAAATATTGAGTGGGAGCGGGGAAGGCGACAACCGACCCCACGGCCTCTACTATAGGTGCAAGCACGTGAGAGAAGGGTGATGCCTCGAGCCGCTTTGATTTCGCCCCCCCTACGGATGGTGTTCACCCCTATCAAAATTCAAGGCTTGGTCTCCGAAAGGATAGGATCTTGGGTACTCGTCGGGTCACTAACCGACCCTACGGCGGCATACTCGGGGCGTACTTTGAGATCTGATATAGTAGGTCACACTCATTGTGGATATTTTCGAAATATCTAGGCTAGAAAAAGAAAGGTAATCGATGATTAAGGTCTGGGATGTCTGATTCCCGTGAGATGTTCGATTCTTGAAATTTAATCATTGAGAGAGATTGTCTCAGTTTAACCGTCACCTCTTTGACCTACCCTACGGCGGCACTGAGGGTGCGAGGTTAAATCCTTGGAATGGTAGGATAAAATCTTTTATAGTTTATTATTCCTAAAATAAAAATCTAGTAGTGAAAATTTATTTTTGAATTTAATTTTCTGTCATTTTATTTACAACTAAATCTCTAGGCTACTAAATTGTTAGTAAAAGAACTTCATTAAAAATGTGGAGAGTAACAAGTACGTTGTAATTATCAATAAATGCAATTAATTTTTCGGAAGAGATTGTTCCCTTGAGCCTTTAAAAACTTAAGTGACATAGTATATGTATGTCACGGATGTCACTTGTGTTGAACGAGAGACGACCATACTTAGTTTACAAAAGATGACATAGGACTATCATATAAAATTCATTTAGTGAATTTTAAAAGTGTAATTACTCAACAAATTTCTAAATTGAAAAATTGGAAAATCATATACATAAGGCGTTGCTAGTTAGACGGTATTTGGAACCGATAAACTAGTGGGAGCCTTAGTCTTATGATTTGTTGTTTTTCTGAATCATTAGAAATGTGTAATAGATGCACAGGATTTTTTCCATTCATTGGAAAAACATGAATAAAACGTTACTAGTTAGACAGTATTTGGAACTGATAAACTAGTGGGAGCTTAGTTCTGGAGATTTTATGATCTTTGAAACATCATGAACACAGCATTGCTAGTTAGATAGTATTTGGAACTGATAAACTAGTGGGAGCTTAGTTCTAGGTGATGTTCTAATCTTTGAAAAATCATAAATACAAAGTGTTGCTAGTTAAACGGTATTTAGAACCGATAAACTAGTGGGAGCTTTGGTCTTATGATTTGACGATTAGAAAAATCGATAGTCCAAGCAAATAACACTGAACATCCCACAGTTCAAGAGTAGTGTCTACTCATATGAACTGCTAGTTCAAGACTGTTTCCATTTAAGGAAAGTCGAGAATGGGAAAGAATGTTTATACGTGTTAGTCATCTAAACTAAGTAGTTTTAAGGCTAAACCGGAAAATTAATAAATTGGAAATTAGAGGATAAGGAAAGTGATTTCGGATCACTGACCAATGCATCCTTAGTAATTTTCTAGAAAGCTAAAGTTCTTTGGAAGAATTAGGTAGCTTTGCATTAAACGATAAATAAAGTAGACAACGGGCAGTTATTTCAGATAGACTAGTGGGAGTGATATAAGGAAATGAATCTCGGATTCACTTCTTGAGTATCACAGAAAATTCATTTTCTGGTTTCGGATTCGTTGGAACGAACGTATTCATTTTCAATAGGATAATTTGTTTGTCTTATTGACGATAAATATAACATTCGTAGCACGAACCCAAGACTCGGACTTTTGTTTGATAAAGTCAGAACTACTAAGAAATGCAGAATAGGTATATGTAACACAATATAAACGCAAATGGTTTCCGTATTTAGATAAACGCTTCTTTTTATTCTATTAATTAGAGCATATTCCCTAACGACAAGATCTGAAGACTGGCTTAGAGTGATTCCTATCTCCCAGTCAAAGGAACCCTGTCTCAAAGGAACAATGTCTAAGTTTCCTTTCAATCGGGAAAATGGTAATAGATTTAAAGAAGTTACATAGCTTGTTCATATCGACCATCGGGGTCATATGAAAGATACAAGCTAGTGGGAGCTTCTGAGTAGTGACATATTGTCTGACAACTATTCGAAACTCCGGTAAGTTTATCCAAAATATTTGGAGGAAATCTCTGAGTTCACCAGAGATAGAGTATTCCATACTCAGAAATAGGTTCTTGCGTAGTCTTCGGGACTGATGTTCGGCCTGCCTCCCAGTGAAATGTTTTCACTAAGGGATATACCATGAATTTGCCTTACATAGTTATTGATGTGCTACGATACGCTGCTGAACTCATTTAAGATATTGGTTGCAAAATAACGGTTTACGTTGTAATGAAAAACCGAGAAGTCTACATAAAAGATGCCTACGCATTTGTGGATAAGGAGTGAATTCGGTTCACCCCACTTCCGTAAATATAGACATTTAGCATTTAGTGCTTGAAGGTAGGACTGGAAATTTTGCATACACGTTCAGGTCGTGAAATATCTTAATGCATTGAGTAAAGGTTGGTTAAAAAACTCGTAAAACCAGAGAATGACGGTTATACTATCAAACTCGGCCTGATAGAGTCTATAAATAACAACCTTAGTTCTTGAAGTATTTGTACTTAAGATGTTACTAACTGATTTGTTCAGTCCACATCCAACACCGGCAGTTGGTGATAACACTAATAAGAACTACTGAACTAGATCAGTATATCAATCCACCCCGAACGTAGTCGGAGTATGGTTTGTCCATTACCCATTGCAGGACCTCACGGTCTATAGGGTAGATTGATGACCTATAGTCCTTCGTGGGCTGTATAGGATCCTGATCATAGATGTTGGTTTAAAAGCCATAACCCCGTGAATGGAGTTTGATACTCCAATTCTGTTGGAACTCTTGTAGAACCACCTGAGTATCTCAGGCCCAGTGGGAGTAATTGGAACTACACGGGAGAAGAGTCGAATGAATAGGAAAGTTTAACTTTCAACGCAAAGCTGAGTAATTTAGGGGTGATTCCCTAAAAGATAGAGAGTTAACCAGACCGTGATCTCTCTTACCACTCAGTCTTGCTTGATTTTGTCAGAAAGCAGGAAATAGGGGTGATTCCCTAAGACTTCCTTGCCGAACTACGGAATCTGAATTCATTCAGAACATAAGGGTTTTTTGGCTAAGAACAAATGGCGGATTCGTTACAAAGCAGAAAATAGGGGTGAGTCCCTCAGACCTTTTTGCAAGACTAACGGTATCTTAATTTATTCAGAAAGAACCTTTGGCAGGATGCCTGCCATAGCTTATATCATTTGGGGATTAAAGCAAACCTCTAGGTCATTTCAAAGTCATATATTTTAATATGTGGACTTGACCAGAATGTTGATAAGTCTTTTGTAGACTTGGCATCAATATTAGTAGAGTAGTATGTAGATTAGTGTTTGTGATTGGTAACACTGAAACAGTTGGAAACAACATGGGTGTGTTATCTGAAGTCAGAGTCTGACATGCCATCGGGATTCATTCTAAAGGATTTGATTCGCTCAAATTCTCGAGAATCGATCATTGGAAATCCCATCTATTCACCTGGTTAAGATATTATTGCATTTATGCGACATTCAACGATGTAGTCTACCCTACTCTCAGGAATGCTTATCTAAACCTGCGGATGAATACTAAATGGGATGTTTAGTGAATCCTCAAGTCCCTTCGGGAGAATGAGGAATAATATGCAAATATATTCAGGTGCGAACTAGAATATAAGTGATGACACTGATTCTGGCTTTAGGTCAGATTAAGGAGGATCGTTAAGTCGATTTCGTCCTCAGTGTTGAATCAAAGGCATATTGAAATCGTACCACCGGATTAGATGGAAAGGCGACGTTTCGATCCCAAAGATTGACTCAAGACGCCAACCTACCAGATCAGTGTACCAAGTCACATGGTATTCGGATTCTAAGTACGCGCCGGGTCACTGACCTACCCTACGGCGGCACACTCCGGTCGTGCTTGGAAGGATGAATTACTAAGATGCGCTTGGAGGGTACAGATTTGAGGGATACGTCTCACTTGTTTTGAGCAAGTGGGAGAATGTTGTAGATATAGATAAATAAGGGTGTGCTCTAAATCAATTAATCCACTAGCCTTTCGTGCAAGTGGGAGATTGTTAGGTGTAGTGCCCGAAAGACAATTATGTAATTGTTTTAGGACAGAATTAATAATTCATCTTATTATATGCATGATGCTAATAATTAAGACACTACTGAAAACCCTAAATACCTCGTTTATGTAATCACATAACTCAGTGTATGGCTATACACAAGAGGATTGAGTTAGTGAGATGTACTTAAAATTAACTTAGTCCGTAGCGTTGATTAATCTGAGTATGGGTCTCATGATTAAAATGCTAATAATGCGTCCATAACACTTTACGGTGTGACAGTCTCATCCGGACTGTCGATAATAAGGTACCTAGTGGGGCATTTATATATGATGATAATCATATAGGGCTGGACAGATTTGATTTGAGTTTCTCGATATAATTTCGTGATCGAGAAGTCTTATCAAATCACAAGATGATCATATATGGATTAATCTTAATCCTGAGGTGATCACAGACAACTGCTTAGAGTAGGGTAGAGTTTGATGTGTTAGTAAGGATCACTTCGTAGTATGTGGTCCAACACTTCTCGTTGGCTCTATTCTGGGATGAGTGAGTAGTCTGTGATATCACAGATATGGAATCCATTCCTTTCCTCGGGAAGTAGACAAACAGTTCCCTTATTTGTTAATCCTAGAAACTGATCAATCCGCGGAGTTCATGTTAGACTAATTAGCTACTAGTCTGGTATGTGAACTAATTGATCACTAGGGGGTTAATGGTAAATAAGGATAATGTGTTTCGAGAAGAGTTTACGGAAATATCCCGACTCGAAATGAACAGTCTATGGAGGATTAATCCGTATGTAATGATTATATCAGTGGACACCTTATCAACTCATGGTTGAGTGTAAGTTATCTATATTCGGCAGAGTTCGGTTTCGGGTTTATGGTGGTGTAATTCCGGAATTAATAGATTGAATATTATTGTTACGTACGACGGATAATATTATTTAATTTATTATAGCTACTGAATATGGGTCCATGGTCCCCGACGTGGCTCCTAACATAGCATATGTTTTCTCGTCGTTTCACCTCAATTATAATTAAATAGTTGGATTGAACTATTTAATTGATATGTGGATTAATTGTTTAGTTGGACTAGATAATTAAATACACGGAAAATAAATTTTTCGTGGACTCGGCCCAATGTGTGGAAAAATGCGTGTGGCCTTATTTAATAAAAAAGGGGGCGCATTTTTGGTGATTAAATAATTAGAAAGAAATTAGTTTTCTTGGATAATTATTTAATGTATGATTTAATCATTTATTTGTTAAATGATAATTCATGGAATATTAGATAATATATTTATTTATCCTAATTTGTTTGGGATATATATTATATTTATCTTTTATTTGAAAAAGGATTAATGTAATAATTATCTCTTAATTATTAAATCCTTGGAGGACAAGGATTACTCTCATATATAAAGAGAGTTTCTCCCAAGCCTTTTGACACACATAATTTTCGAAATTATTGTAAGTATTAGGCTTAGAATTTTCGGCCTAAGTACTTGGGTTTGAGTTTTGGAAAAACTTCGGGTATTTCTAAGGTAGCATATCGAGGAGGTCCGGCGGCTTGAAACACCATTCACCTGGTGATGCTTGGAGACACACGTTGGAAGACTTTGGCTTCTCAACTAGGCTCTCAACTTGTTCTTGACGTTTTTTCACCATAAAAAGGTTGGTGATCTAACCCCCTTGTAGGTTAGATCTATTTATTTATGTATTTTGGTTGACTCGATCTAGATCTTGTAGTTTCCGCTGCGTAATCGGGTGGATCTATGATCCATCCGGCGATATTACATCCTACAGTCTCTGTATCGGGGGTGTCTCTGCATCGGGGTGGTCACTGCATCGCGGTGTCTTTGCATCGCGGTGTCTCTGCATCTGGGTGGTCACTGCTTCGTGGTGTCTCTGCATCGCGGTGTCTCTGTATCGGGGGTGGCCACTGCATCGTGGTGGTCAATGGATCTGGGGTGGTCAATGTATTGTCGTGTCACTACATCGCGGTGGTCAATGCATCGGGGTAGTTAATGGACCTGGGGTGATCAATGCATCGAGGTGTCTCTACATCGCGGTGTCTCTGCATCGGGGGTGGTCACTGCATCGCGGTGTCTCTGCATCAGGGATGGTCACTGCATCACGGTTGTCAGTGCATCGCGGTGTCACTTCATCGAAGCGTCTCTGCATCGCGGTGTCTTTGCATCGCAGTGTCTCTTCATCTCGATGTCACTTTATCACGTTGTCACTGCAATACGGTGTCATTTCATCGCGGTGGTCAATGCATCACGGTGTCTCTGCATCGCGGTTGTCAATGCGGTGTCTCTGCATCGCGGTGTCACTTCATCGCGATGTCTCTGTATCGCGGTGTCTTTGCATCGTCAAATGTCATAATATCGCGATGTCTCTGCAATGCGGTGTCACTTGATCGCAGTGTCTTTGCGTCGTGGTGGTCAATGCATCGGGGTGGTCAATGCATCGCGGTGGTCAATGTATCGGGGTGGTCAATGCATCGTGGTGGTCAATGAATCGGGATGGTCACTGCATCGCGGTGGTCAATGCGTCGTGCGTCACGGTGGTCAATGCATCGGGATGGTCAATGCATCGGGGTGGTCAATGCGTCGTAGTGGTCACTGAATCGCGCGGTGGTCAATGCTTCGGGGTAGTCATTGTATCGCGATGGTCAATACATCGGTTATAAAAAAATAAAAAATAAAATAAAATAACGTTTCAGCTTCTGAAAAAAAAAACAATTAAAAAAAAAAAAACACTGAACCCTCAGCGGCAATAATAATAAGAAAAGAATAAAAATATGCGCCTTTTTTTGTCACAGCGTCAGTTTTTTTTTAATTTTTTTTAATTTTTGTTCATTAAGGGTATTTGAGTCTATCTATCTAATTTGTGTCCTTATAACCAAATAAGATTCCTTAGTGTCCTATTTGCCTAATTAAGTCTATTTTGTGTCCTTTTGGACCCTTGCCCCATTAAAATATACACTTTGGTTCGATTTATGTAACGGAGAGTCGAATAACCGAAATCCCAGTTTTTACCGAAGGGAAAAAAAATGAACCGTATCGAAATATACACTTTGTTGTGTATATTCAATTGTTGTGTCGAAATCGAATCGAGAAATCGAAATTTTTTGGTTGATTGAAATGTAAATGTAATGTAAAACTGAATTCGCACTGTCTGTTGGAGGCACTAAAAATGAACCATCGAAATATACACTTTGGTTCGATTTTTATAACGGAGAGTCGAAAAAAAGAAATCGGTTTATATATAACGAAACGAGATAACTGAAATCATAGTTTTTACCAAAGGAAAAAAAAATATAAAAAAAAAATTTAGGTGCGACGTATCAGCCCCAGAGGCTACCACGTGGCCTCTTGCGGGCAAAGTGCCTTAGCACTTAATAGCTATAAGATTTCCCGTTGCTTAGAGCCAATAAGCCAAACAATATACTCTCTCCGTCCCATTTTATGAGTTGTGTTTGATTTTTCACATGATTAAAAAAATATAATTAATGTTTTGAATCACATTAAATGATCATATATTTTCTACATTTATGCCTTTTAAATAATATTTTGTCTCCCTTCATAAATGTAAACATATTGGATAGTTTAATGAGATTTAAAGCATTAATTACATTTTTTTAATCATATGAAAAGTCAAACATAACTATTAAAATAGGAGGAATAATATAGACACAACGGTTGTGTCATAACAAGTGACACAACGGTGATATGTACCATTGATAATAACGAGTCTAAATTGATCATGATGTATTCTATCATAATCAACGGTGCAGATCACCGTTATGTCACTCGTGCCACAACCGTTATGCTCGTGTCATTACTCTTAAAATGAGACGGAGGGAGGGAGTAGCATGTTTTGTCATCCCATGTTTTAAAGTTTCCTCAAAGTCAAGCACCATCCTTCTACGTTTGGCTTTCTTGCCTTTGAGGACAAACGTGAAGAAACCATCCCCAAAAAAATGAATAATTCAGCAGCCATTTCTCAAGCAACTGACAAAGACATCCATCATAATCCTTCTGAAATAAAGCATATAAATAACTCTTCAATACATGCAGAACCCTCAAGCCCGAAAATGATAACCACCATGGGAGGAGGAGGAGGAAGAAGATCAACTTTCAAGGCTTCATTATTATACACTCTTTCTTTCTTGTTTATCATAGCACTCTTTCCAGCACTCAACACCGATCATTATCCACCGAAAACCGCTATTGCTCAGCCGCTCTACACGAACTCACGGTGGATCGTGAACGAATCCGATCAAAGGGTTAAGCTAGCTTGTGTGAATTGGGTGTCACACCTTGAAGTTGTTGTGGCTGAAGGACTTAGCAAGCAGCCAGTGGATGTTATCTCCAAGACCATTCTGGATTTGGGGTTCAATTGTGTGAGGCTAACTTGGCCACTTGCCTTGTTTACAAATGATTCATTGGCTTCTTTATCGGTTCGAGAATCGTTTCAGAAGCTTGGACTTACTGAATCCATTGCAGGCATCCAGGCTAATAATCCTTCAATTATTGATCTTAGCCTAATCAATGCTTACCAGGTAATTAATACTGTATATTCTCTCGAGTCAACGGTTAAAGTTGTTGTTAATTAATAGGAGGATTAATTTTTGGATAAACATAAACATAATTTAAAATATTCGATCAGTACTTGTCCAAAATAACTTTCCGTTGAAGAACATTCATATATTTTATATAAAATTACGTTGAATTTTTCAGGAGTTGACAGAGACCTTAATTATGACAATCACATTTACAAACACTTAGGCCCCAGTGAATTTTTTTTTATTTATTCAAAAGCCACTTTGTTCAAAATTCAAATATTAAATATGATATATTTCCTATCTGCTGTGTCATTCTTTGGTTGAGCTTTTAAGTTAAACATATCATGTTGTTGAATGGATAGACTCAATCTCATGCCATTAATATTTAGCAAGAAGTCGTGTGTGTGTATGTATATATATATAACCTTGTGGATGGGATTATATGCATTATGGATTTCACTGAACATATTTACAAATAAAATGTTGTCAAATAGGGGAAATTTTTGGGTGGTGTGTCCGCACCGTGCGGACATGCTTATTTTGCTCTAAAAACACCCGTGTTTTGGTAGAAAAAGTTAAAAATACTAAACACTCTGTAAAACATCCGTGTTTTAAAAGCAAAATAGGTGTGTCCGCACGGTGCGGACACACCACCCAAAAATTTCCCGTCAAATAGGGCTTTAATCTTCACCTTACCTAATTACTGTATTAAAAAAAACAATTTTTTTATTTATGAAAACAATATTATCATATTATATGGTAAAATATTTAAATTGTATATGATCAGGCAGTAGTGGGTAGCATAGCTAAAAGCAATGTGATGATAATCCTAGACAATCACATAAGCAATCCAGGGTGGTGTTGTAGCAACACCGATGGCAACGGCTTTTTTGGAGAGGAGTACTTCAATCCTAGCCTTTGGATCAAAGGCCTTTCCAAGGTAGCCGCTTTGTTTAAGGGCACTGACAACGTCATTGGAATGAGCTTAAGAAATGAACTCCGAGGTCCCAAACAAAATGTTTATGATTGGTACAGGTACTTAATTCACTCAAAACCCACTTTAAATTCACACCATGAAATTGCTTCTTTTTTTTTGGTGATGCTGAATATATAATAGAGTTCTTGCATATATAGATATATGCAGCAAGGAGCAGAAGCAGTTCATGCTGCAAATCCAGATGTACTAGTTATACTATCCGGGCTCAACTACGACAAAGATTTGTCGTTTCTACAGAATAAGCCGGTGAGCTTGACGTTCACGAGGAAGTTGGTTTACGAGGTGCATTGGTATGCATTCTCAGACGGGCAGGCTTGGGCAAACGGAAATGCTAACCAGGTTTGTGGGCAAGTGATGAGCAATACAATGAGGAGGGCGGGTTTTCTGTTGGATCAAGGTTATCCGTTGTTTGTTAGTGAATTCGGGGTGGATCATAGAGGGACTAACGAAAATGACAACAGATTCTTCAACTGTTTCTTGGGCGTCGCGGCTGCACTCGACTTGGATTGGGCATTATGGACACTTGTTGGCAGCTACTATTACAGAGAAGGCGTAGCCGGACACGACGAGTATTACGGGATTCTGGAATGGAATTGGTGTGAAATCAGCAACTCGAGTTTATTACAAAGGCTTTCTGCTGTCCAGTCTCCTCTCACAGGGCCAGGCTACACAGAAACGCGTCTACACAAAATAATATTCCATCCAGCAACAGGTCTTTGCATAACGAGAAAGTCGTATTACAAACCCCTGGAATTAGGACCGTGCACAGAAGCCGAGTCTTGGAAATATACCCCACAGCAAATGTTAACGATAAAGGGTACATATTACTGCCTACAGGCAGATAAACTGGGGCAGCCCGTAAAACTTGGCATAACATGCAGTGATGTTAGTTCAAAATGGGAAGCCATTTCAGATTCTAAGATGCACCTTTCATCAAAGCTTTCAGATGGAAGCAATGTCTGTTTGGATGTGGGCTCCGACAATGTTGTTGTCACAAACACCTGCAAATGTTTGACTAAAGACAACTCATGCGACCCGGGAAGTCAGTGGTTCAAGATAATCGACTCTACAAGAAATCGAAATGCTGCAAAATCTTCCAACCAGATTCAAAACACAATATTCAATTTCCTGACAGATGCTCTATGGTGATACAAGGTTTTAACATAATAAGAGCATTTGAATGTATAGTAGTCACACACGACGAATATTTGAATGTATAACTTAAGAATACTACAAATTCAAAATATTCAGCTTGTAATAGTAACCCCATGAAAACATGTAGACTACATCTTTCTCATTCTTCCATTGCATCGCCTCCTACTTCAATCACCGCAACCAGCTCATTCAACGGAGTAACCTTGGTAGACAGAATCTCTGAAACCATGAAAATTATTAAAACGTATATATTAATAATTCCTCAAAAATAACACGGAGTTCAATAAGCCTCGGTTTTAAATTATAATAACAGGTTTGATAGGAGAAAGCTAACCGGTCGGTTTGGAGAAAGTATAGCCCTTCTCACTGATGTAAGTACGTGGATTAGGGGTATCATAATTCCTCAAGTACTCTTTGTCACCCTATAAACAGGTGTTTGTTACAATGTTAAAAGGAACATAAGAAAAATGAAAAGGAAAGAGAGGGGGGGGGGGGGGGGGGGTAAGCACAGTCGCAAAGAATAACACACCTTGGTTATTACACATATGTCTACATTACTTCCACTTCCAAGATCATTAAATATACCCGAACGAATGGCTTCAGCAACCAACTCTATACCTTCTTCCCTCTGTCACGACATGAAAATATTTGAGATTAAAAACCATGAAATCAGACATTTGTGATTCTTACATACAAATTTATGAACTTACCGATAGTCCCTCACGATACTTTGACTCAAATACCGACATTGCAGCAAGTGATCCAGAACCCATAGTAGCATAGGGTAGTGTATCCGTGGATCCATGGGGATATATCTGGTGCATGATTATTTATCAAGATTTAAGTTAAATAAAAAAAAAAAACGGCTTGAATATACTAGTTTAAGTGACTGACCGTATGCAAATGGGGGCCTGTGATATCGACTCCTCCAAGCACCAAGGCGGCAGAAATATGACCCTGATGACTGGTTTATTGACCACAAAATTACGCCTCTTAAGGTCATATGAGCTGGTAAGCTAAGATAACTTTAACAAGGGTAAAGGCACCAAAAAGATAAACTCACCCAAAAAGGTGTGACTTCAACATTGTAAGAGCAGTGATTACCCTGGAGTCACGACCAGTATGGTAGCGGTGCAGCGTGAGTTGTGAACTAACCATGTCTAGAAAATGCAAGCGTACGATTACAATATGTCAACAACTAAGCACTGAGACAATTGTTAGGGAAACAAAAAAGATAAACAAAAGCAAAGGAAAGAAAAGGTTATCCTCGATAGTTTAATAAGTATGATTGGTTCATGACAGCAAATTATCTGCCACTCATTCAAATTAAAAATCAAATAAATAAATAAATCATACCAGTTACTGCCTCTGTATCTGCAGCAGTTCCAGCCCCACAACAATAAATGTTCGGAGCAATGTAATGTATTTTCTCACAGTTCTTATCAGCAACTATAGGACCTTCAGTTGCACGAGTGTCAGCCCCAAGAATGACACCATCCTAAAAATAAGCAAGCACTGTCAAAATAAATCATGCAGTTCACAAAAAAAATTGAAGCTATCCTTCAACATGAAGTGAAATAACACGAATTCACACACCAGGGCGCACTTAATACAGCCATAAAAAGTTATAGCCAACGCATTTAACTTTTAAGGAACAAACTTCTGATGTCAAACTGTTCAAGTTACGAGATCATGTATTCATCTCATTATGTAGTGGATGTTCTACATCAGAATGAAGCTGAGAATAAGTCTACGAATTTCAATTAAGATAAATCCCTTGGTTTGAACTTTTTGCATTTGGCTAAAGGTGATGTGTGCCATACTCGTCCATTCACTAGGCACTATTGGCTCAAAACATGCATATGATCAAACAGATTTTATACTTTCAGAAGGTGAATCTAGTTGGTATGCTTCTTGCTAAATCATCAAGGCATCTTTTATCTTCTTTAGTGACATGCTTAAAAATCAATAAAATATTTACAAGAAAAACAATGCTTCGTGTTCCCATTACTTCTTGATGTTGAGTGCTCACAACGAATGTATGTATCAAAAGAGAAGTGAAAGGAAAACGAATTGAAAAGTTAATATTCTCATAGAAGCTGCTAATAACAAATAAATGAAAAATAAACCATACTGTTATAACGAATACATTCTTAAGTAGACACTACTTTACCACAAAATTTATAGCAGTGTTTCTTATATTGGTACATAACTTGGAGTTACAATATGGCTATTTTTTACGGGCAACTATTTTAAAAAGTAAACATGATGAGCTGTGACTGTAGAACTAAGGTATTTGTGAAAAACCACAATTATGATTGCTTCTGTCTTCTCAAAATGTACTCCCTAAAAGAATGGTACCAAAGAAGCCAAGCAAAAGCATAGCTGCTTAGGTCGCCTAGGCATCGCCTAGGCTCATGCCAATCATGGAAATGGTTAAAAAATAGAAACCAATTGATGAGAATTGAGAAAAATCAGTAAAAGCCCACAAAAGGCCAATTCCTGATTTCCTATCAAACAAATATTCAATTGTGCGTTGTGATCACTGTAAGTTCCAGATACATCAAAACAACTGCACACGCCAGCATTCGTAGTCTGTCCTAGCGACCCAATGCTATCAATGAAGCTAGCCATGCATGCACCAACTCAGAGAGCAGTACTAAAAGTAGTCAAAAGTTTCATCATGTCATGTGCACACACGTGCCCTTTGTGTACGGCATCTTACATAGGCGACCATCGCTACCTTCTAGGCGGCGCTAAGACCTCAACTCTCGCCTAGGACAACTATGAGAAAAAGCACACCACAATACCACCCACCAACCTCACCCTGAGCTATTATTGCAATGTCGCACATACAGAACCAGTTCTATCACTCAAAATAGTTAAATAGCAATTACACAGATCTGTTTATGACAGCATGTAGATTGTAGACTTTAATAAAGAAACCTAATCAAAACACTGATGTTCTCTCCTACTCCCAGTAACTCATACATTGCCCGCTCACCAAAAGACTGCAGCATATACCCACTGCAAACCACTTCAATTGTACAAATATCGCAAAACTGAACAAAAACACTTAAATTTCACTTCAAAAGTACCTTCCCAAAAACCAACACTTCAATTTCACACAATAACCTCCTAACAGGAGAAAATCACAGCTGCCAATACTAAAGCTGAAACATTTACTTAAAACACAAAATTTTGTATTTCGGTACATCCAAACGAATATAATAGTAAATTCAATGACCGAGTAACCAAAGTTTGAAGATTTACCTGAAACACCAAGCCGACAATGGTGGTGCCGGTCTTGAGAAAGGAGGAAGGTTTCAAACCCTTTTTCTCGAGCATCGCATTCCTTTTGCATAAATCGAAACTGAACCCACCCTTTGGAGGACCTTCCATTGCCAAGAGTGAATTCTTGAAAACCCTAAATTGGAGAAAGGATATTAAATTTTGATTCAGGCCCATCTACAGCAGGACAATCATTTGAATCTAATCGCGATAGACCTTTCACTGTGGTTAGATTCTACAGATACACCTATAGTTAGATTGCAAAAATCTCACCTGAGAAAAAACGTAAGTGCGGAGAGAAACCGATCAGTTGTCGACGGTGACGATGACAAATTATGTCACCTTAATGATGTGAGCCCTAATTTAATCTAGTGATGAACACACAAGAACCCTAATGCCGAAAAGGGAATGAGGGGATGGATTTTATGTATGCGGCTGAGTCCAAGACTGTATCTTGGATTGCCTACGTATCCTGTTAAGTTCCAGGAATCAAGCCTTACGTAGTTCCTGGATTGGGGGTATTTATAATGACAATACTTGCCTAAACCCTAAGGTTAAGTCGGCTTGTGTTATTGTCATCTTTACCCTTAAATGGGCCTTGACCCTTGCCCAAGCTATCGCTGTGGGTGGGCCTGTACAGCTGGCGCGGACTCTGTCCTCGGTGTCGATACCGCCGACTGCGGTGATCGACCCTAGACTCATCGTCCTACACTGCTAGCTGGTGTGGACTCTATCCTTATGGACTTGTCATCTCACACTGCTCAATAGTCGATAGTCGTAACCTGGGGTCGATTAGATGGCCCTAGCCTCGATCCTGGGTCTCGACATAAGTATGTTGTAGCTTGTTCATAGGGTGATGACCAACCGATAGACGACACGTGGAGGGAGTGAAACCCTGTATCGTCATAAGCCCCCCAGACTTGAGTGAGGTGATTCCCGTTATCCGAGGTCGAGTCTGTCACACTAACCGTCGTCGAGTTGGGTCTCCATTTGGGCGGGCTTTTTCCCGCCACTTGTTAACCCTAACTGCCTATTGCAACGTGGCACGATATCTGGCATATGAAACGCTTCGAATCCCGCAAAAGACGCGTCACTGCCTTGATTGTCGCGATTTCCAGGGGGTTATAACTCCCCATCCCCCACGTCTTTTCAGTTCATTTGCAAATCTTTCGCTTCATATATAAAGGAAGAGGAGACAAAGGCTGCTGCAAAACCTCTTCGCTATCTCCTTCATCCCAATCTCCAAATTCCAAACACCAAGTAAGACTCTTTTCTTTTATCTTAGTGTTGTTCATCTTTGTTTGATTTATCTATGTCAAGTAGTGATAGCGCCACTGAATCAGATAGGGGTAGTGAAACGCCCATTCATAGCCAATCTCCGGCGCCTGTTATCTCTGACCTTCTTCTCCGGCAAGACTCCGGTGAGCCTGTAGCTTCCCCTCCTCCTGGTCCCTAACCACCTAAAAAGCTAGTAACTAGGATGGATGGAAAGGGTGCAAAAGGGTGTCTCAGTGCACTTTCCCCAGAGGATGTCGTCGAAATCTACAGGAAGTATAACATTGTTAATCCTCCCTTCGAGTCTCGACTTCCTTCTGGTAATCACATGTTTGCCGATGAGCCCCCAGAGGGGTTTTGTGCTGTTTACGAGAATCAACTTGCGAGTGGACTAAGGTTCCCACTCGGCCCCGCCATCCTCGCGATTCTACACCATTACGAAATTAGTGTTTCACAGATCGCCCCAAACGGTGTCAGAACTCTGATGGGGTTTATAATCGCATGTCGAGTGGCGCAGGTCTGCTTCTCAGTGCCCTTATTTCGGTATTACTACAAGATAGCTGCTACACCCGACAAGTTATGGTATTCCTTTCAGAGAAGGGCTAATCGGCATGAGTTCATAACCAAGGGGCCTTCTTCTCACGGGGAGTGGAAGCCTCGATTCTTCTTTCTACGTCATGGCCTGGATAACCCTTACATAGGGCAATGGAGGTCGAGAGAGGGGAAGCAAGATAAGCTTGGGAAGGCACCAGCTCCTCACGAGGCTCGACTCCAGGTGGACATAACTTCGAGGTGTGTACTCGAGACCCGAGTCTCCCGTATCACCCGGCCCATTTGGAGGAAGGCGGGGCCAATGCCATATGTGGGTCTTAACGTCCCGGATCACGAGAATCGTAGGATGTTCCCTATTTGTCCGTTTTTTACATATGTGTCATTTGTCGTGTTTGATGACTTGTTGCTTGTTTTGTTTATCGATCAAACTAACTTGTCTGTTTGTCTTTGCGGTGGGGAGGTTTTCCAAGGTCACCGACCCCACCCGTATCCCCGAGTCGACGGTCATTGCCGCTCCACCCCTCGGAGGTCGTGCTACCCCCGACTTGCCGGTGGGCGAGACCGGGCGCCTTCGCTTCCCGAGAGGGTGGTGCTTCTCGGTCCGAACCAACCCCTGCGCCATTGAGTCGACCGCCGCGGCCGGATCGACCGAGCCACCTCCGACCACCGGTAGCTTGACAGTCCGATTCGGTTCTCTTCGAGATGAAGACGAGGAGGAGATTGTCGATTTGACCTCGAATGTCGAGGCTAATGTCGAGGAGCCGGCGGCTCGAACAAAGAAAAGGCCAACGGTCGCCGAGGTGGTGAGGGAGCAGCTTCGAGAGGCAAAGAGGAAGAAGGTTGCTGAGACCTCTACCGAGTCAGGAATCGGTGTGGACTGGGTTGCCGACGATTATGCTGGCGTGGACGACAAGAACCTGTCCTTCGTGCTGCGAAAGTTAAATCGTCTTGTAAGTCGATCCTTCTTTTCCTATTAGCTTCTCTCGAGGCCTATGCCTTGTCCCTTTTTTAATACACTTTATGTTTTGTAGAATACCCTTGTTGGTCGAGAGGCTGCCCGACGGCTGGCCAAGACTGGAGAGTCGGCGGATGAGATCAAGAAGGAGAATGGCAGACTACTTCAAGACAATGTCGCCAAAAGTGCTGCCCTGTCTGCTGTGGAGAAACAGTATAATGAGTTGAAGCACGAGTCGGTCGCCGAGCTCGAGAAGCTGCAAGATAGGTTGGTGGCTGCTGAAGCAAAGCTGGCCACTACTGAGAAGGAGCGGGACCGACTGCAGGAAGAAAGGCACGATCAGGGTAGGGAGCTGCTCAAGCTGGCTCAAGACTACGAGATGTTGCTGAGGGGGCAAAAGGCTGCCGATGAAGAAGCTAGGAAGGCTCGCCGTGATCGAGATGCGCTGCAGGCCGAATTGGATCGAGCGCATGCTCAGGTCGAAGAAGCTAAGACTGAAGCGATCATGGAGTACCGGAAGTCGACCAACCTCGAGGACGATCTAGAAGTGATCATGCGTGCCTCGATGATGGGTGGATACACTCTGGCCGTGGATCAGATGAAGGAGGTCATACCGAGCTTCGACATGTCGACTCTCCAGACTCCGATGTTCTACAATCCCGACTCGGAGAAGATATACGACCAGTATATCGAAGAGTTTCAAAAGGGAGAGTCCTTGGCCATAAAGTATGCTCCTTCCGCGTCTGCTCCTGCTGTCGATCCGACTGCCACTGATCCGACCTCTGCCAATACTGAGCCGACCCCTGAAACCGATCCCTGATCGTTGTCTTTTTAATTCATCTTTTGCTATTTATAATTCAAACTTGGAGTTTTGTAATATTATTTTAACAACTGACTTGGGCTGGTCTTTCGACCTGGCCGTTTTCTTTATGCTTGAAATTTTTGTTTGACTTTGCAACTTGTTTCTTTATCTTCTCTCTTATTGCTTTGCTTGTCTTTATCTTTGTTTGTATTCCGCTTGTCGACCCTCTGACTCTGTTTACTGGTCGTTGATATTGTGTTGCCCCCCAAGTGTACTATGAACCTTTGGTTCTTATTGCACTTGAGATCGACTTGCTTGCCTTAGTCTTTTGCCCCTTAGGCTTAGTTGACCTTTGGCTGAGCATTTTAATGTAAACTGTCCCTGATCTTTGGTCTTTTTCGCTACTTAAGCTCTTTTGACCATCGACTGGGACAGGTGGCCCGACTATGCGAACCGTCCTTTGTCTAGACCTTTTTCGCCCTCTGGGCTCGTTTGGCTTTCGACTTGGACAGGTGGCCCGACTATGCGAACCGTCCTTTGCTTTAGCCTTGTTCGCCTCTTGGGCTCGTTCGGCTTTTAGCTTGGACCTTTGGCCCGACCCTGCGAACCGTCTCTATGCCTTTGCATTCGTCGCCCTTTGGGCTAACTTTGCTTTGGCTTTATCGAGATGTCCGACCTGCGGATTTCTCTACTCGTTTTCGATCATTTTGCCTTTAACTTTTCTGTCACATTGGACTTGTATTGTTTTGGCTATAAATCCTAACAAACACAGAAAGCATCTCGAAAAGATACAAATTTATCAGAATACTCATAAAATTGTCTCATGGACTTATTACAAGATTCAGAATTGAAAAGTAAACAGGTTCATCAAAGTAAAGCTTATCTCAAACATAATACTTCCTCGGATTGTTGGCGTGCCAATGTCGAGGAATCGTGGTTCCATCTCGCTCGACCAAGTTGATAAGACCCTTTGGGGTGAACCTTCAGAATCTGATATGGGCCTTCCCAATTCGGGGTCAGCTTTCCGACTGCTTCCTGTCGACTCGCTTCATTTTTCCTTAGAACCAGATCGCCAACCTTGAAGTACCTGTGTCTTACCCTCGAGTTGTAATACTGGGAGATCTTTTGCTTGTACCTTGCCATCCTGGCTGAGGCTATCTCCCTTCGTTCCTCGACATTGTCCCGTTCCTGTCGGAGTTCGGGATCGTTTGTCTCAACATTGTAGGCCAGAACTCGAGGAGAGGGGACTCCGATCTCGGCGGGAATCACCGCTTCACACCCATACACCAAAGAGAAAGGAGTTTCCCCTGTCGATGAATTAGGAGCTGTCCTATATGACCATAGGATGCTCGGAAGTTGAATTGCCCAATCTCGACCTTCTGCCTCTAGCCTCTTCTTTAAGCCCAGCTTGATCTGTCGATTAGTTTGCTCGACTTGACCGTTTGCCTGGGGGTGAGCCACTGAGGTGAATCGCTGGTCGATTTGGTACTCGCTGCACCATTCTCTAACTTTTCGATCTTCAAACTGGGTACCATTATCCGAGATCAAAGCCTTTGGAATTCCGTACCTACATAGAATGTCGACCCACAAGAACTTTTTAATGGTTGCAGCTCGGATGTCGGGCAAAGCCTTAGCTTCTACCCATTTTGTGAAGTAGTCCACCGCAACGACCACGAATCTAAGATTTCCTGGTGCTCGAGGAAGAGGTCCAACAATATCGACTCCCCATTGATCGAATGGCCATGCTGACGAGATGACGTTCATGTCTTGCGCTTGCTGATGGGAGATATTATCATGAATCTGACAAGCGTTGCACTTCGGACTAGGTTGTTCGCATCTCGCCGCATCGACGGCCGAAATACCCGGCTAACTTGCATTTTCGAGCCAACATTCGGCTCCACAATGATTCCCACGAGCTCCTCTATGAATCTCTTCTAAGAGGTATTCGCCTTCACTTTCTGAAACACATCTCAACCAGGGGTTCACAAAAGATTTTCGATACAAGATATCGTCAAAAAATGCATATCGAGCTGATTGAAGTCGGACTTTCCTGGCTTGCACTTTGTCAGATGGCAGTATTCCGTCTTTAAGGTAGAGAGCGATCGAGTCCATCCACGTGGCCTGCTGAGTGATCGGCTGGGCCTCCGTCTCGATATAACTTCGGTCGGTCAATAACTCGACTAGAACCTTCTTACTGGACATGAAGTTTGATGCCAACTTGGAGAGCGCATCGGCTCTCTTGTTCGACTTCGGGGGACTTGCTCAAACCGAACTGTCTTGAATTTTGGTATGAGGCTTTGGACAAGCTTGCTAAGTAATTCTTCATGGTTTCTTCCTTAGCCTCATACTCCCCTTTCACATGATTGACTACTAATTGTGAGTCACTGTAAACCGACAAATCTTCGACACCCAGCTTTAAGGCAAGCTTTAAACCAGTAATCATAGCCTCATACTCGGCTTCATTGTTCGTTGCTTTAAAGTCGAATCGAAGGGCGTAGGGGAATTCCTCGCCTTTTGGGCTTACCAGAAGGAGCCCCGCTCTCCCCCCCCTCCTTACTCGATGCGCCATCGACCCGAAGAGTCCATCTTTCCTCCGGGTTTTGCTTTTCCCGATCGAGTTGGACGGATATCCCTTCGACCAAAAAATCGCCAAGGCCTCGTGCTTTTATCGCGGTTCGAGGGACGAACTCGATGTCGTGCGGGCCATTTCAATCACCCATTTTGCCAATCGACACGAGGTGTCGGGTTTTGCCAATATTTGCTTTAGTGGTTGATCGGTGACTACCACAATGGGATGAGCTTGAAAATAGGGCCTTAACTTCCTCGAGGCATGAATCGGGCATAATGCTAACTTCTCGGTGGTGAGTACCGGATCTCGGGGCCATGTAAAGCCTTGCGACAAAGTAGATCGGCACTTGGCCATGTACCCCTTCTCGAACCGGGACCGCACTCACGCCTCCTCGCATACCGCCAAATAAACTAACAACTTTTCCCCTTCTCGAGGAGAAGTGAGGGTAGGTAATTCGATAAATAAGTCTTCAACTCTTCAAAGGCGTCGACATTCATCATCCCAATGAAAAGGACCGGCCTTTCGGAGTATCTTGAAAAATGGTAGTGCACGCCGTGTCTTTGATCTCGATAGAAATCTGTTGAGAGCTGCCATTCGACCCGTGAGCCTTTGTACTTCCTTGATATTTCGTGGTGCGGGCATGTTCTTCAATGTATCAATTTTATCCGGGTTCGCTCGAATCCCGTCCTTCGAAATCATATAGCCCAAGAACTTACCCGACCTGACTCCAAAAGTGCACTTTTTCGGGTTTAATCTCATCTGCGTTTCTCTCAACACTTTGAAAACCTCTCGAGCATCGACCAGGTATTGTCTCATAGATCGACTCTTGATAAGCAAGTCGTCTACATAAACCTCCATACATCTACCAATTTGTTTTGCAAATATCTTGTTGACTGCCCTCTGGTATGTTGCCCCAGCATTCTTTAATCCGAATGGCATGGTCACATAGCAGAAGGTGCCGAATTCTGTGATAAACGCTGTTTTTTCCGCATCTCGAGGATCCATTAAAATCTGATGATATCCTTTATATGCATCTAAGAAACCAAAAACTTCAAAATCAATGGTTGAATCTACTAACCTGTCGATTTTGGGCAACGGATAAGAGTCTTTCGGGCATGCTTTGTTAAGATCTGTAAAGTCCACACACATGCGCCAACTACCATCAGGCTTCTTGACTAAAACCGGGTTAGCTAGCCACTCGGGATAGAATACCTCTTTCACTATCTTGGCTGCCAGTAGCTTGCCGACTTCCAACTCAATAGCCTCAAGTCGATCCGACGCAAAATTTCTCTTCTTTTGTTTGACTGGCTTCCTAGCCTGATCAATCTCGAGCTTGTGAACCGCGATGTCGGTAGATAGCCCCGGCATGTCAGTGGCCTTCCAGGCGAAGATGTCTCTGAACTCGATCAACAGCTCAACCAATAACTGTTTATCTTTCTCTGGGATCCAAATTCCCACTTGCACACACTGATCGTCCTCTCCCTCCCAGAGTCGGACGTTTTCAACTGCATCACTGGAGACCCAACTCTTCTCTTCCACTTCTTCTCGGAATCGGTTCTCTCTACTAAGACTTGTTGAACCGCCATCTTCCCATTCATGACAACGAGTTACAACTCCGAGCGACTTCAACGTCTCCTTTTACTTCGTGGGAACCGTTCCTAGTGGGAAACTTCATACTATTATGAAAAGTTGATATGATAGCACGCGAGTCGAAGAGCGCGAGTCGCCTAGGATAACATTGTACGCGAGAGGGAGCCTTGACCACCACATAGCTTAATTCAAGTGTCCTTCCTTTCTCGCCATCCCCAACCGTCGTGAGTAACTTTATCGAGCCCGGGGGTGGACCGCTTGCCCCGTAAAATCCGAACGGGGGAGACGCTATGGGGGCTAGATCCTTCTCTTTCAACTTCATTGCTTGGAACGCCGAGTGATATATGATGTTCACTGCACTCCCGTTATCGACACAGACTCTCGATACACGGGCTCGGCTAATAACTGCCTCAATAACTAACCCTTCGCTATGACTCCTCGACTTGGGGATATCATCTCGAGGGCCGTATCCGACTTCTGTCGTGAACCTGAGCTGTTTGCGCTCTCTCGAGCTACAAGCTGGCTCTTCGTTGGTCTGGTCTTTATCACTCTCACCAGGACCAAAGATTGTGTTGACATAGTTAACTGGTCGATTATCTTCATATCTATCTCGACCAAAGTTTTCTCTGTTATTTCCTTCTCGACCCGGGGATCGATTCCTCTGAGGTGACCGATCCCTTCGTCTCTGGGCATCTCGACCTCGGTTCCTGTCTTGATCGGAGTTTTTTCTCTTAAATTCTCCACGCCCTCTGGGCCCATCATACCGAGATCTGTCAACAACTTCGTCTAGCTTTCCTTCCTGAATGCAGACGTCGATATCTCTCTTCAGGTCGATACAATCCTCAGTTGTATGACCTATGTCCTCGTGAAAATCACAGTATTTGCTTGCGTTCCTCTTTTCTCGAGGTTTCTTCAACGGTGGCGGTTTCCTCGCCAAGTTTTTTGAAAGCATAATCGCCAACACCTCAGATCGAGGTCGATTGAGTGGGATAAAGTCCTTATCACGTGAGGGTCCCTTCTTGCCCCCACGGTCTGAGGTGGACGTGTCGATACGGTCCCAGACCGATGGCTTACTTTCGACATCCTGCCTCTTGGACTGATTCCTGTTCGGACCTCGGGTGTCCTTCTTGGATTCCATCCAGTCGGATTGGGTGTGCCGCCGCACTGCCTCTTCCCCTTGACAGAATCTATGCACCACATTGACACATTCGTCCATGGTATGGGGAACGTCCCTGCTCAACTTCATGTACAACTTAGTATTACGCAGCCCCCCTACGAACGATGTGATCAGAAGTCGGTCATCTGCGTCCTTGACCTGCATGGCCTCGAGATTAAACCTCTTCAAATATTCCATGACCGTCTCATCTCTTTGCTGCCTCACGTTCATGAGGTGCGTGGCACTCAGATGAAACTTCTTGTTGACTATAAACGCATCTCGGAACTTTCGAGCGAGCATGGCAAAACTGGAGATCGACCCTGGTCGTAGCTTCGTGAACCATTCTCTTGCTCGACCTACGAGTAGCGTCTCGAATGCCCGACAGCGCATTGCATCGGGTGCCCCATCCAACCTCATTTGAGACAGATACCTGTGGAGATGGTCCTCCGGGTCGGTGGTGCCATCATAAGGTTCTATCTTTGGTATCTTAAACCCCTTGGGTTTTGGAAAGCTCTCGATCTCCTTCGTGAAGGGAGACTCGAGCCACAACGACACCTGACTCTTTCCCAAGATTGCATTCAACTCCTCCCTGGCGCTGTCATCGTCCCCTCTCTGGTGTTTTTGGTGGATCTCGCGTCTCTTCCTTTCCACCGAGCTAGATGATGCGCTTATTTCTTCCTCAGGAGTCTGTTTAGGTTTGTCCACAGCTTCTTTCTGGCCGCCTTCCGCCATAGCCTCTTTCTGGGCGGCGTCTGCTTTCCTGCGCGCCGTAACTGCCTCGGCGATTATCCTGGACATTACCTCCAAGTCCGCCCCTACCAACCGATCCGCAAGCGTCCGATATTCTGGAGCAAGAGCTTGCTTTTCGGGTTGGTGGGTTTCCTGGACAGGGTTCAAAGCTTGATCTTTTTCCCCTTGTTTTTGCTGAGGATCGTGTTGGAACCGGATCCAATGCGGATCCTCTTCTCCTTGCATATCAGGGTCGGTTGGCTCGTTCATCTGGGAGCCTTGATCGACTGCTTTGGATGTGGTTTTGGATGCAGTTTTCTTGGGAGGCATCGTGTTCTTGAGTATTCGATCAATAGAAGGCCCTCCTTCTAGCGCCAATGACGATGACAAATTATGTCACCTTAATGATGTGAGCCCTAATTTAATCTAGTGATGAACACACAAGAACCCTAATGCCGAAAAGGGAATGAGGGGATGGATTTTATGTATGCGGCTGAGTCCAAGACTGTATCTTGGATTGCCTACGTATCCTGTTAAGTTCCAGGAATCAAGCCTTACGTAGTTCCTGGATTGGGGGTATTTATAATGACAATACTTGCCTAAACCCTAAGGTTAAGTCGGCTTGTGTTATTGTCATCTTTACCCTTAAATGGGCCTTGACCCTTGCCCAAGCTATCGCTGTGGGTGGGCCTGGACAGCTGGCGCGGACTCTGTCCTCGGTGTCGATACTGCCGACCTGCGGTGATCGACCCTAGACTCATCGTCCTACACTGCTAGCTGGTGTGGACTCTATCCTTATGGACTTGTCATCTCACACTGCTCAATAGTCGATAGTCGTAACCTGGGGTCGATTAGATGGCCCTAGCCTCGATCCTGGGTCTCGACATAAGTATGTTGTAGCTTGTTCATAGGGTGATGACCAACCGATGAGACGACACGTGGAGGGTGTGAAACCCCTACGTATCGTCAATTGCGGTAATGATATGTATTTATCGAAATGTGTGTTTTAAGTAGTGATTGTATTATTTATATTGTAGTAATGATATGTATTTAACCGAAATGTGTGTTTTAAGTAGGTTGTTTATGTAATGTTTATACATCTAAGTAGTGTGTTTAAGTCTTTGGAATTGTTCGATTATAGTAAACTTTGGTATTGTTGATTTGGTATTGTAGTTTTGAGAAGTTGGGAAATTTGTTGTTGGTAGTAATGGAATTGTCCATATTGATGGTTTGATCTTGCATAAGGGTCTGTTCTACCCAAAATGGTACTGAAAATGGCTCTGTTTCAGAGACCATTGTTATTGGAAATATTGATTACACTTAAATTTAGAGTGAAAGAGTTTTAAGTGTTAAAAGTCTTTGTTTCCTTGTTTGAAACATCTTTAAAGGGGAAAATAGTCTTTGTTTCCTTGTTGGGGTTTAATTAGTAGGGTTTTCGTGTAAGTATATTTTGTTTTCTATTTGTGATAAATTTGCTTAGGTAGGGTTTTGAATTATTATATTGAATGTCTATAATGTATTTTAAGTTGTTATCTAAGTTGATTTTGAATGATTTAATAATGACTTGAATTGTTTAAAAAAAAAAAACAGATAATCACAACACTATGATTGTTGTCTCGTTCAACGGAGAATTTACGTACGATCCTCTCTATAACCGGTGGAATCATGTAAATGGATCGGTGTTCTCATTATTTGTCCGAAAGAACATAAGATTGGATGCGTTGTTGGATAAATTGCATGTGAGACTTGGTATTGATCGGTTTGATTCAAAGCTCGGCGTAAAAGCTTTGTTTACTTATGCTAGTGTGGGGAATATACCACCTGATGATATCTTAGACGACGAGACACTAAATGGTTACATCGAAGCGGCCTCTGATAGTAAAAATATAATTTTTTGCATGAATGCTACACCAGTGGAGGCAAACAATGAACCGATATTTGAGGATGATGGCATTGATTTAAATCAAGATTGCAATGCCCGGATGATAACAATAATTCAGATTATAGTCTTGGTAATTTCCCTTCTCCGGTACAAGAACTTGCTACAGATCCAAATTTTAATCCATTCGAGCAACAGTATGGATGTAGTGGGTTTGAAAACCATGTTTCTACACAAAGGCTTGGTGAAGCTTCGGACCAATAGTTTCAGTATGAACCAGTCAGACCAAGTCATAATCTTTCAAATCAACCTTCAAGTAGTCATGTTCGTGTTGAAATGGTTGGTGAATACACTGCTCCGTTTGAATTCGGTCCTCCAAGTTATAATGTTATAAATAGCCAATCACATAATCCGTTTCAGTATCCTCCTAACCAACCTTCAAGTAGTCGTGCTCAACCTATCCAACAGCCATATAATTTGTTTGGTGGATCAGTCACTAGTTTTTTGGTTTCTCCGTTTGCACCTCATATTCAAACCGATCAAACGGGCAGGAATGACAACAATAATCAGGGTGCCAATGCTAGGGCTAGTGTACGAGAAGATTATTCATGGAGGATTCCCATATTTGAAGATGATGATTTACCGCAGTGTCTATCTACCGGTACGTTACATATGAATGATGTGAATGAATTGTTCATTGGGAAGAAATATGATTCGAAAGAAGATTTTAATTTGAAAATATGCGGTTGCCAATAATTTTCAGATGAGATTGGGTAGGTCGGACACACGTTGCTTGTATTACACATGTCTAAACGATACATGCAAATGGCATGTAAGGGCGAAAAGGGTGAAGACAAGTACAACACATACATTTGAGATCACAACGTTGAATGATGTGCATACTTGTGCCTCTCAGAATGCGGATAATGACAATCGACAAGCAACACCTATTGTTATTGCGAGTCGCTAAGTCAGAAAATGGAAGAACTCGGCAATGAGTATAAACCCGGACATATTATGGAGGACATGCTCACAACTTACAGTGTACAGTTGACTTATGACCAAGCATACCGAGCTCACGAGATGATGAGAATGCTGGTTATAGGTTCACCGACGGAGTGTTACAATGCGATACCCTCGTACCTGTGGATGGTGCGTGAGGCCAATGAAGGGACCTATGTTGACTTTCAGCTTGATAATCTGGGAAGGTTCGGTAGTTGTTTCATGGCTTTGGGAGCAAGTCATCGTGGTTTCAAGTATTGTCGACCTATTTTTTGTGTGGACACCACTCATCTAAAAACCCGTTTCTCAGGGCAACTATTTGTCACTGTTGCTGTAGATGCCGGTGACCACCTATTCCCTGTAGCCTTCGGTATTGCTAAAAAAGAATGCAATGATTCATGAGGGTATTTCATGAGACAATTGAGGGTGGCCATTGGAGGTATCCATGCTGAAAATTTGAGCTTTATATCTGACAGACACAAGGCTATTAGAAATGCGGTTGGTCAAGTATTTCCCAATGCATATCACGGTGTTTGCTATCATCATTTAAAGGGCAATCTAACAAAAAAATAGAAGGATTACGGTTTTTGTGAAGACACATTCTATCAAACAGCCTATGCATTCTCGGAGGCCGAATTTCTCCGAAAGTACGCCCTGATCAAGGCACAATGTCTTGACGCATATCTAAAACTAGAAGAAATAGGTGTTAAATGGTGGGTGCGTGCCAAATTTCCTGGGAAAAGATACGCCTTAATGACAAGCAATTACGCTGAAAGTTTCAACTGTGCGATTAGAGGAGCTCATCGTTGGCCTGTTCCTAGCCTCTTGGAATTCAATAGAGCTACACTGCAGAGATGGTATAATGATAGACGATAGAAGACGCTTGATTGTGCGACTGTGTTAGCACCGGAGATCGATACAATAGTGGCTTCGAATATTACTGCTAGAAGGAAGTTCAGGGTTAATCCTATTAACCCCGATGAGTTTGAGGTTCATGGAAATAGCTTGCTTCATGGGGTGGTAAATCTACGAGAGAGGAAGTGTTATTGTGGTTATTTTGAGAAAATGGAAATACCACGTACGCATGCTATAACAGCCGCAGCAACATGCAGAATTAGTCCACCCGAACTCTGTTCACGGTATTATCGAGCTAAATGTTTCAAGGAGATTTACTTGGGTAGCATATATCCAGTTCCTAACAGGGAGGATTGGAATGTTCCGGAGGCGGTAAGAAACATGAAAGTCGGAGTGCCTAATATGAGATATGCGCCTGATGCCAGTGGAGCTCCAAGAAGAGGTAGAATTAATACCACTAGAATCCCTTCGAATGGGAACGTCCAGGCCAGCAGAATCTATGTAGTAACTGCAAACATCCAGGACATAACAGAGCCAGTTGCACGTAATACCGGTAGGAAGTCATTGTTTTTGTTATGGTGATAATAGAATGGATCGTTATTGTGTAACGTATTAATATAATGTAGTATTTTATTAATGGATTGTAGTAATGATTGTATTCAGTTATTAATCGGAATCAAGTTTGTCTTGTATTACACTACCTCTGTAAAACTAACAGTAATTATTACGGGGCTTACACACAAGAAAAAAGAGTAATGATACGTTGGCTTACATACAAGGCTTACAAACATAAAAACAAAGAGTAATGATACATTGAGATAACAATAAGATGACGCTTAAATAAACTAAGGGTGATCATTAAATACGATAGGATGACGCCTAAATAAATGATCTTCAATATTTAGTAATCACAACATTAAACACGACGTGATTTTCTATAGGTTATGACTTCAAAACTGCATTCATCTCCCGCATTTAGGTCATTGTCTGTAATGAAATCATTCAACCCGCTTAAACGAACCTTTTGATTTACCATATAGACAATTCTAGCAGGCCATGATTCCCCTGTGGCAATTTGCAGTTCCACGGTCTTGTTTCGCAACATGTCGTTTGTTCTAGCAAATGCCTTTGGAATATTCTACAAATCACAAACAAATTTAAATATTGTTTCAAAATGGGAAAAAGATCAAACAAGAAAACAACTAAAAATATTTTAAATATCTCACCACATAATAACAACCATGTGAAAATACCCAGTTTGGCAGCGTCGTCTGAAAATGGGGATTTTGGTTACCTGCACCTGCATCATCATCTGCATCATCTTCTTCACTCTCGGACTCAGAAAAAGTCTTCTCACAATAAGTGTGATCCATCACAATAGTGTCGAAAGTGAAACCCCACTGTGTTCAAACACTATAAATTCCCTCTCATTCAAGTAATGAGCCGCCACATACTCCTCCCAACCTTCCCCAAAGAAACGAAGAATTCCATTGTCTGTGGCTCCAACCCTCACTTCCCATGTCCCTAATCGGCTTTTGAGAACGGCCCTATCTAGGTTCCTCAGCGTGTCGTTCAACCTATTAACGTATGCTGGAGGTAGTGTCTATGAAAAAAGAAAAATTTCACGTTTGTTCAATCATAATACAAGTGATATAAATGTAAGTTAATTAATAATGACATACCAAATTTGTTGCGAAACCGCCATCAAGAACTTTAAAGAAACGATCATTATCCATTTGCTTCAGTGTAGATTATAAATTGAAATGTGAAGAAGTGGTTAGAAAATTCAGATGAACTTAAAAGAGTTTGAAGAAATGAGAGAAATGGCTCGTACTTGTACAACAACAATAATTGCCATGTACCACTTCCAACACTAGTACTTGTATTCCCTACGTTTGGACGTAGAGAATGTTGCATCCTACGTTTGGATGTAGAGAATGTTGCAGCCATACATTTGGACTAGGTTCTTTACGTTCCGACATAGAGAATGTTGCATTCCCTACGTTTGGACGTAAATTCTCTAAGTTTGGACGTAGAGAAATTCACATTGAATGTTGCATTTTAAGTTGAGTTGTTTTTTAAATAAATTGAATACTCATCAAAACACAAAAACAACATACACCCAAAATATAAATTATAAAAACATCAAAACATCAAAACACCAAAAATAAAACATCAAAACATCAAAACACCTAAAATAACATACACCAAAAATTCCTACACAAAGTTTGTCAAAACAACATACATTACAATACCTATATATCTACTACTTGATTAAATAGCTGCACACAAAGTTTCTTTCTTAGCAACGACATATTGTCATGATGGATCAGATTAAACCTTTCGTTGTGCATCAAATGCTCAATGAACTTGACCGTGTATACCCACAACCCCCCGTATAATATGAATAGTGTAAGAATAGTGTAAACCGTATAATATAATAAATAGTTTGAAGTTTATAACACTTACGGAATTGGCATTTGTGGTACGAATTCGGGTTTTACTACTCGACATCAAAAAGAGGCTTCGCTGGATCAACTATTTGTGGGAGTTGACGTAGACGAGCATCCGTCTCCAACACTCTCCTAAACGAAACACCCCACGCTTTGATGTTTCTCTTCACATCAGCCTTATACGGCTTCCCCCGACAGACAATCCCACACCCTAATCTTCCAGTCAGGAACTGCCGAGTGAGCATGACTAATGGACCAGGGAATGTATATCACGGTGTTTTCATCCCATTGATTGACGTACCGATCCATAAAGTCTGGAATGTATGTTGTTTCTGGCGGCTTTCTCTGATCTACATGACCTTGGCCTCAAAAGGCGGCTAATTCAGAGTATGCAATGGCCGTATGCGGTTGAAAGCATCCTGGGTGTGCTTCCATTTGCCGTTGTATCAGGTCCAGATACGCATCGACATGATGTACGCATGCAAAAATAAGTTAGAGATAATGAAATCAGAAATATGAAAATTTCAGAAATATGAAAATGAAGTCACAAGAATATACTTCTCGGTCTAACTCTTTAAGAGGCTCATGGAGACGGTTGAACCACGCCTTGCCCATCGGTTCTGTGAGGCAGAAACCAGCTGCGTACCCCGTCAGAATCTCAATTGAGGGCGGATGTTCTTGTTGGTACCACGTTTTGAAATTGTTTTCCAGCTCGTCCGGAAACTTTTTCAATGGTGTCCATCTCACAACGTTATCACCGGGCAGAGTGACTATGTGAGACCCATCAGTTAAATACCGTGGTCGGCTAGTAGTCTGACGGGTCGTCAATCTTCTGTCAATTGCATCATCCGCCTTTCGTTTACCCAATTGTACAACACTTGGACCACTAGCTAAACAAATTTCAATACATGATCAAGTTAGATATTTTTTCACAATATAATTTATAGTTTCGAAATTAAAAATCAAATAACTTACTATAATCCATCTCAGGCTCCACAACCGATGCCTGGCTGGTCGTAGCCTCGGGAGGGGAAGGGGGCGTAGCCTCGGGAGGGGGAGGAGGCGTAGCCACGTGAGGGGTAGGGATCATAGCCTCGGTAGTAGCATCGCCAGTATCTGCATCAAAATAGGGACTCTCATCAATTCACGATAACAAACAATATCTATGTTAATAATACAAATTTCAATATAAATAAACCTACTAAACAATAATTTGATATAAATAACATAATGCTTACCCGAATCAAACGTAGTCTCCATATAAGGATCCTCCACGAGTAATTCATCGACGAAATCCTTCTCGACTCCCTCCTTCTGAACTCCCTCCAGCTGCACTCCCTCTTGCCCGGGTTGGGAAATTCCTTCAAGAATCTTATCATACCCGAACATCATCATCGGGTCGTCGGACGGGGTAGGAGATGGATGAGTATGCGGATGTGTATGATGACCAGGTGGAGGCTGATGAGTATGCTGACCAGGTGTAGACTGATCAGTATGCTGATCAGTATGATGACCCTATGTAGACCAACCAGGGTCAAACTGAGAAGATGTGGCCCGGTCAGTATCATGTGGAGGAGGTGGAGGTGGAGACCGATGAGGGGTAGACTAAAAAGATGTTGCCCGGTTAGTATCATAATACATACAACTAAATTTATCGCATAAAGAAATTGACAATGAAATAAATTTTTACTTGATCTCTGGATGACAGCGTTTGCATCAACCCCTTAAGTTCAAAAAGTATCGCCCCATGCTCATTATGCCGCTGTATAACCTCTCGAATTACTTGCCGGTTCTCATCATTCTGCCGGCGAATTTCCTCCCGAATGTCATTCAGCCCATTATCTATCCTTCTCTTCACAGCCCTATAAAGCCCAGCAGCTTCATCTTCTTCATCAGATTCATCTTCTTCCACCTACAGCATCTCAGTGTATGAATTGTGCGGCACACGTCGTGAATGAGGAGGTAGAGGCTGTTGTGAAGTAGAGGCTGACTGTTGTGAATGAGGAGGTAGAGGCAGTTGTGAAGTAGATGGATGTGAAGTAGAGGCTGACTGTTGTGTAGCAGAGCGTGGTTGCTGTGTAGTAGATGGACGTCTAGGAGGTGGCCGTGCAATTGGTACAGGCAGAGTGATCACACGTGGCGGCTCATTAATCTCCGCATCAGGGATGCCCCTATCTAGCATCAACTCCCTATCAACTTCCCTTGCAGCCAGATATCCTATAACACGGCTCTGCAAACAATGTATATTTCATTAGAATTAACAATAAGAAAATGTTTAACCATACCGGATATAATTAAAAACCTACGTCCAGACGTAGAAAACCTACGTTCAGACGTAGAAAATTCAGCCTAAACACAGAAAATCCAGTTTTCAAAATAACTCCCTTACTTCAACCCACATAAAGAAAAATCAGGCTAATCCCCTCTATCAGTCAACAATATCAGGCTAATCACCACAAGGCCAACAAATATCAGGCTAATCACCACTACAAAACACTAAAAATTGGAAAATATAAAGAACATAATTTAGGAAACAATATAACAATAAAACGTTTTAAATGCATAATAAGGGGAAACACTTACACTTTCTATATTGCTTTGATCCATTATGCTTGAGAGCAGAGGTGGCAAATCTGAATATTTGGTGCAAAATCGCCGTCCAGACGTAAAAGAACTGATAAGAAACGTAGGGATTAGAACGTTTGGAAGGGGAAAGAAGAGAGAGAGAGAGAGAGATAGTTATTCAAAATAGTTCAGGAACTTACGTTTAAACGTAGGTATCCTTACGTTTAAACGTAGGTAGCCTTACGTTTAAACGTAAAGTTCCTTACGTGTAAACGTAATGATACCTACGTTTAAACGTAAGTTGCCTAGGTTGAGTGTTTTTAGGTTATGTGAATTCCTTACGTTTAAACGTAAAGATCCTTACGTTTACCTGAATTTTCATGTCAGAAAAGGCACGACCTGATTTTCAAGTGTCAGGCCTGACACAACATGATTTTCCAATTTCTGGTTGAAAAACTCTTAATCAAGTCTTAACCATAAGTAAAAGTTAAACTCTACAAAAACGATCTAAGCCGAATTTCGGATTAAACGGACCAATTGATCCCGGATACCGAAAGCTTTAAGTAAAAGAAAAAGAAAAAAAATAAAAGAACTTTTATACGGAATTATAGACATCTAATGCTGGCTGAGCTAGACTAAAAACTATATAAACAAAGGAAATACCATGTTAAACATCTTTTGTATGGTCATGTAATGCGGGGTGAGTTTGGTATGGTTTCAATGGGTTTGGTTTCGTGTTTGGATTTCATTATTTAATGACCAGTTTAGTTGAACAATATTATGCTCCAAACTCAAACCAAAGAAATATGAGACCAATTTTTTTGAAAAATGACCAAAAATTCCTCATAAAGGACCAATTTAATGAAACCCTGGTTTCAAAAGTATCGTCTCCCTTCAATCAAAAACAGAATAATAATATCAACTTCATCGATCTACTGACGTGTCCAATGAAAATGTGGTAGAAGAGGACACCTAGAATGTGTGGAAGATGCTAGTGGACCCGATGTATTGCGAGGAAGGCACGCCATCCCAAACATCCACATAGGTGACGAATACGATAATGACGAGATCAGTGAATTCGAAGATGTGATTAACAATTATATTGACCCTGAATATGAGGAAGGCACAATCCCTATTATCCTTGAGGAATGCTTGGAGCTTTGGAGGCCTTGAAGGAGAGCAAATCATCAAATTGCTAGGTAAATCCATCTTTTGCAAATTCCTCGTCTAGAAACTCACCGATTTGTGGAAACTTAAAGGAAAACTCGGAGTTAAATACCTAGATATGGATTTTATGTCATTTGATTTGCCAAAATAAAGGAATACAAAACCGCTTCAGAGAACGGTCCATAGGTTATCCAAGGCCATTACCTCCCTTCTCTAAATAGAAACCTTTCTTCGATCTTTTATCAACAAAGATAAAATCAACACTAGCTTGGGTGTGATTCAGAAATTTTCCTTTGGAACCGTTCCGAATGCAAATCATGTGTAGACTAGGAAATATGATACGTAAGATGGTGAATATTGATCCAATACCTTTGTAAATATCCAAACAAGGTTCTCCAGGGTGTGTGCAAAGATCAATTCAGAACAAACTCTGAGACAAAATATTCTTCTAAATGGAAGAATATTTAGAGTGGTATACGAGAGAGTGCAAACAATCTGCTTCAAATATGGACAATTTGGGCATGGGGAAGAAAAATTCCCCAAGATGTGAGATGTTCCAACAGAGAATGGTCCAGGCTTCAATGCTACAAAGACGAAACATATGGGTCCAACAACTGAGAAACCCTTTGGACCATGGATGATAGCTACAAACCGAAGAAGGCGTCCTACTCCTAGTAATATGACATATGGTGGTAATGCAATAACACATGTTGATCCAGACATTAATAAACAACCCTTGAGGCCGAAACAAAACGATGGTTCGATATTTGTTGTGCTCAATGAAGAGAAACAAGAGAAGGATTAAGAATATGAAGATGGTCAGAACGAGGCACCATAGGAAGTGAGAAAATTAAGGCACCAAGTAAAAGATTGGATCCCATGGTGGCCCAAAACAAATGGTGGAAATAACTAAGGAAAAGTGGCATAAGAAAGGAACCAAAACTTAGACTAAAGAAGGTAACAACAAGGGTGTTGATGATATAAACTTTCAGATGGACCAAGATATTATTGTGAGAACTTCAGAGGCCCCAAAACGGAAAGATCATGATAATGATACAAGGAAGAATGCACCAAATAAGAAAGTAGTACCTTCAAAACTGAGAGCAGTCAGCACATCTCGTGTGCCTCTAGTGGAAATAGCAAACGCAACCTCAAAATCGGTGCCAGGTACATATGCTAAAATTGTAAGGAAATCAACCGGGTTGGCTCACTAGATAAATAAAAAAAATTTATTTCCTTAATCGAGGAACAAATTCCTATAAAATATTTAAACATTAAAGAAGTAGACAAAGATTCATACCAGATTGATCCTATGGATCTATGCTTTGTCTGATAGTTTTTGCATCAAGCACGTAGCCGCCCAGGCATTCGGCCTCTAGCGGTGATCCACACGAACCGCTGCCGAAATTGTTAGAGGACTGCTATGATGAAGTTTGTAGAATTACAAACAAACAAAATAAAATGCGGAATTATTATTGATCAAGTAAAGATTACAAGGTGATTACAATGCAGCTGATCATGGGGTATTTATAGCTTCATACACCTCATGGATCAGTCAGAAGTAAGTTACAAACGGTTATAACAAACTATAACAGAATAACCGCTTTCTAGTTTACATCATACTGAAAGTGATCAGCAGGATGCTAAGGCTTCCATACTGTCAGCAGGCTTTTATACTATCAGCAGGCTGCTGGTGTCCTCATATCATCAGCAGCTTGTGCACTCAGCATTCCTTTCAGCCTATATACTGTAACACCCCTCTCAAGCTGAGAGTGGTACATGAATAGCTTGCACTCATCATTCCTTTCAGATACTTGAATTCCATAAGATCTTTGAAACTCTAAATTTATCTAGTAGATAAGAGAAAATAGGTGCATCCAAGGCCTTGGTGAGGATGTCAGCTATTTGTTCTTTTGTATTGACTGAAGAAGTTTGATGAGCCCTGATATGACTTTGTCTCTCACAACATGGCAGTCAATTTCAATATTTGGTTCTTTCATGAAAGACAAGATTGTGAGCAATGTGCATTGTTGAAATAGTGTCTTAAACCCAATCGGGTTGGACCGGATCCGACCGGGTTGGATCATTTCTATTATTTCTTTATGTTTATACATATACTAAATGGCTTTTTTTATTATATATTTGTTCGTTTAACGGACCAATTACGATATTGTATATATGATAATGTCCTTAGTGTCAAACTGTGAAAGAGAAACCATGATAGTGATTATGGTTGATGAGATCTCGACTAACTTTAAACGGTTTGATACTTAAATGTCTCTAGTCGTATTTACTATCAAACAGGACATTGATAGTACGATTAGACTAGCACGTATTAGATGTCTTCTATCTTATTGAAGATAGGGATAGATCTTCGTATTAGATGTCTTCTATGTTATTGAAGATAGGGATAGATCTCATCTATCAAAGTGTTGAGACACTTGGACTGTACATGGACGTGTATTAGAAAATGCGTACGTTAGACTGGCCCATTTACTTTATTGAGGTCGCACTATGTGGCGGTTGTATAATTATCCTAAGACCAGTGTCTTCATGGCATCATGGTGTGGATTTTCATACTTTGACACTAGTGAGGTTTCCCCTAGCCATGGCGCGATCATGCGGTAGAGATTGAGTGTGATACTGAAGCATACATAGGATTCATGTTGCTCGTCCAAAAATCGCGTATCATATGAATAGGAGTGAATATCCGAAAGGGCATTCTTATAAAGAATGTCTTAATCTCGTGAATCTTTGCAAAGTGGAAGTAAACGAGTTACTTCAAGAGAGCATGATATCCAGATTATAAGATACGGTCGTTGATGTTTGACACTCGACGTACGACCGTATGGATATTATTACATCGATAGGATTCTATTTACACGGTAACTGTTTCACATGAAAGGTAGTTGACGATGACAAATTGTGTCACCCAATTTTTCCGGGCCTATGTCGATCTAGTGATGAACACCCAAAACCCTAATGCCTAAAGAGGGGTTTTATGATTTGCGGCTGAGTCTAAGAGTTTTATCTTAGATTGCCTACGTATCCTGTTATTGTCCAGGAATCAAGCCTTACATAGTTCTTGGAGTGTAGTATTTATAATGACAACACATCCCTCAACCCTAATACTAAGTTGGTTTGAGCTATTGTCATATTTACCCTTAATGGGCCTTAACCCTTGCCCAAGTTATCACACTGTTAATGGGCCTTGACAGCTGGTGCGGACTCTGTCCTCGATGTCGACATGACCGACCTGCGATACTCGACTCTGGGGCCCCACACTGCTCGATTGTCGATTATCGCAGCCCCGATCCGCATTCGCACTCTGGGGACCAACTGCAAGACGACACGTAGAGGGGTGAAACCCGGTATCGTCATAAGCCCCCCAGACTTGAGAGAGACAACTGTCGTCGTCCGAGGTCAATTCTGCTATTTGAATCATCTTCGAGTTGGGCCATTATTTGGGCGGGAAATATCCTGCCTTCTGCA
Organism: Gentiana straminea; assembly: GCA_036785695.1. NCBI lineage: Eukaryota > Viridiplantae > Streptophyta > Magnoliopsida > Gentianales > Gentianaceae > Gentiana > Gentiana straminea. The sequence goes on along the minus strand of JAVUPR010000090.1, from coordinate 252,981 downwards.
ACCCTAACCGCTTGTAGCTATGTGGCGTGACGTCATGGCGCACTAACGCTTCGTATTCCGTCAATCATAACGTCACCGCCTTGATTCTCACGTTTTACAGGGAGTTATAACTCCCCATCACTCACGTCTTTTCAAATCCATTCCATTATCCTGTAAGCATAAAAGAGGGAAGAAAAAGACTACAGAGGAAACTCTCTGCCAAATCGTGCATTAACCTCCAAAGTTCAAGTAAGCGTCTTTTTTGTGTTCTTCCTCTTTTTCTTGTATTCATCCATGTCAAGTAGTGCCACTGAGTCTGATAGGGGTAGTGAATCACCTTCCCATAGTCAAACTCCAGTTTCCATTCCTTCCGTTCATCCTCTCCGATCAGTCTCCGACGAACCTGCATATTCTTCTCATTCTGCCCCTAACCAACCCAAAAGTTTAGTCACTAGGATGGACGGCAATGGTCCTAAAGGTTGCCTTAGTGCCCTCTCCCTTGGGGATGTAGACAGAATTCGCAAGAAATTCAAAATTTCTAGCCCCCAATTTGAGATCCAACTCCCTTCTGGTCTTCATCAGTATGCTGACGAGCCTCCAGAAAGGTTCTGTTCTGTGTACGAAGCCCATCTTTCCAGTGGGTTGGTATTCTCTTTGTGCCCGGCCGTCTTAACAATCCTGAACCATTATGAGATTGGGGTCTCTCAATTGGGTCCCAATGCTATTAGGATATTAATGGGGTTCGTGATCGCTTGTCGGGTGACTGGTGTCTGCTTTTCAGTTCCACTTTTCCGCTACTATTACAGAATCGCAAGTATGCCAGACAAGATGTGGTATACTTTCCAGTGAAGAACAAACCGACACGAGTTTGTGTCCAAGGGACCTTCATCTCATAACGAGTGGAAGCCGAGGTTCTTCTTTCTTCGCCATGGCCTGGATAATCCGTACATCGGTCAATGGAGGTCGAGAAACAAGAAACATGACAAGCGGGTAATGACCCCATCCCTCGAGATGCTGCGCATAATGGACAACTCGATCTCGAGGTGGTCACCCGAGACACGCGCCTTCGTATGACCTAGCCAACTTGGCAGAGGCAGGACCGATGCCTTACGCCCAAATCCATGTTAAGGATCGAGAGAAATGTAGGAGTTTCCTTTATTTGTTTTTCTTTTGCTGAGATTCATGACTTGATATTGTAGAATGTCAATACTAACTCTGTCTTTTCTTTTGCAGTGGGGAAGTTCTCACTCATCACCGATCCAACTACTCGAGTTTCGGGTGGCCTCTACCTCTACTGCTACCGAGAGGGGGACCGCGTCCACCGCTGGAGGGAAGGGTTCCTCCCATGGCGAGTTGACAACTGCACAACGATCTCAGTCTGCTGATCCTCCACTCACCGTTCGCTATGGTTCATTGCGGGACGAGGAGGAGGAAGTTCTGGTCGACCTAACTCCACCTGTCGAGGAGAATGTTGAGGAACGAGCAGCGCCGACCAAGAAAAGGCCAACCGTTCCCGAGTTGGTGAGGGAGCAACAAAGGCAGGCCAAAAGGGCCAGAGTTGGTGAAGCTTCTTCTGAGAAAGAAATCGACGTGAATTGGGTTGCGGATGATTGTGCGACCTTGGAAGACAAGGTTCTCTCTCACGCACTTCGAAAGTCGTCCCGCCTCGTAAGTCAACTGTTTTCCTTATCCTTAAGCGATGACTTCTTTCGAGGCGTATGCCTTGTCTTTATTACTTGATGCCTCTTTTCTTTCGACAGAGTAACCTTCTTAGCAGAGAGGCTGCCCGCCGATCGGCTAAGCCGGTCGATTCATAAGAGGATCTGCGGAGGGAAATCCGCAAGCTGATTGAGGAAAATGTTAAAAAAGGCACAGCCATTGCCGGTATAAATTCTCAATTCGAGACGCTGAAGCACGCGAGGTCAAGAAATTGTAGGACACGCTGACCGCTACTGCTGACAATTTGGAGAAGACCCAGCTCGATCGCAGGCCCAGGATCTGAGGCTGGTCGAACTATCGGCGGACTTCGAGAAGGTGCAACAAGCACACAAGGCTTCTATGACCGACACTGCACTGGCTCGACAAGAGAGGGATGCCCTGAAGGTCGAGCTGGAAAAAGAGAGAGAGGCCTTGAGAGTCGAGTGGGAACAAGTCCTTGCAAGGATCGAGGCAGCTAAGGCAGAAGTGATATCAGGATATCGCAAGTCAGATGAACTTGACGCCGACCTGACCGTGTTGATGCGCATGGCTATGATGGGCGGTTATACCCTGGCAGTGGATCAGGCAATGAAGTCTTATCCAGGATTCGACGTTCTGAAGCTCGAGACCCCCGTGTTTTACAACTCCAATTCGGAGAAGATATACGATCAATACTCCGATGAATTCCAAAAAGGAGAGTCTCTGGCCTCGAAAAACGCTCCCTCAACTTCTGCCCCTGCTGTTGAGCCGACTGTCCCGATCTTAGAGTCGAACCTCGATGAAAGCCTTTGACTGCTACTTTTGTAATCTTGGTTTGTTGCATTTTTAATTTGACCCTCTGAACTTGGATATGTTTTGTATAATTTGCATTGAAATTTCATATTTCGTGATTTCGTTGTACTTGTTTCCTTTTTCTTTTATTTTCTTTTCCACATCGATGCGTCTCCGCAGTCGAGCCTTGGCTCTTTTTTGTTTTTGCTTTATTTATCGTATATCGATAATGTTGCCCCCCACAAGTGTATTATGAACCTTTGGTTCCTTTTGCACTTGTGAGTTTAGCTGAGATCGACCCGCTTGCCTTGGCATTTTTTGTCCTTTGGACTATTTTTGCTATGGGCGGGTCGATGCGCAGGGTATTTTGGCCCGACTTTACGGATCGCGCCTTTGCCTTGGCCTTTTGCCTCATAAGCTCGTTTGGCCTCTGGCTGAATGTTTTAGTCCGACTATGCGAACTGTCCTTTGGCTTTGGCCTTTTTCGCCCCTTGGGCTCGTTTGGCGCTTGACTGGGACGTTTGGCCCGACTATGCGAACCGTCCTTTGCCTTGGCCTTTTTCGCCTTTTAGGCTCGTTTGGCTTTCGGCTAGGACATTTGGTCCGACCATGCGAACCGTGTTTTTGCCTTTGCATTTTTTTGCCTACTAGGCTTATTTTGCTTTTGGCTGTACTGAGATGTCCGACATGCGGATTTCCGTACTCGTTGTTGACTGCATCGCCTTTAACATTTTGTATCACGTTTGACTTGTAATGTTACGGCTATAAATCCTAACAAACATAAAAGCATCTCGAGAAAAGACATGTTTATTAGAATATTTATGAAAATGTCACATGGACTTATTACAAGACTTAAAAACGAAATAGCAGAAATTGATCGAAATAAGGCTTAACTTAAACATAGTACTTCCTTAAATTGTTGGCGTGCCATTGTCGAGGAACCGTGGTTCCATCTGCTCGTCCAAGTTGATAGGATCCTTTGGGGTGAACCTTCAGAATCTGGTACGGGCCTTCCCAATTTGGGGTCAATTTTCCAACTGCTTCTTGTCGACTTGCTTCGTTCTTTCTAAGAACCAGATCCCCGACTTTGAAATATCTATACTTAACCCTTGAGTTAAGTACTGCGAGATCTTCTGTTTGTATCTTGCCATTCTGGCTGAAGCGATCTCTCTTCGCTCCTCAGCGTTGTCTTTTTCATGTCGAAGGTCGGGAGCATTTGTTTCACCATTATAGGCTAGAACTCGAGGAGAAGGAACACCGATCTCGGCGGGTATCACCGCTTCTCACCCATATACTAGAGAGAAAGGTGTTTCTCCTGTTGAGGAATTAGGAGCTGTCCTGTAAGACCATAGGATGCTCGGAAGTTGTACTGCCCAGTCTCGACCTTCTGCCTCTAGCCTCTTTTTCAACCCTAGATTGATCTGTCGATTTGTCTGCTCGACTTGACCGTTTGCCTGTGGGTGAGCTACCGAGGTGAAGTGTTGACTGATATGATTGCACCACTCCCTAACTCTTCGGTCTTCGAACTGGGTGCCATTATCTGAGATCAGAGCCTTTGGGATGCCATACCTGCATAAAATATCGACCTATAAGAATTTTTTGATGGTTGCAGCTCGGATGTCGGGCAAAGCCTTGGCTTTGACCCATTTAGTGAAGTAATCCACACCGACTACCACATATCGATTGTTCCCCAGAGCTCGGGGTAGAGGTCCAACTATGTCAACTCCCCACTGATCAAAAGGCTAGGTTGACGAGATGACATTCATTTCTTGGGCCTGTTGATGGGAGATATTATCATGGATTTGACAAGATTTACACCTCTGAACAAGGTTATTCGCATCTCGTTGCATCGATGGCCAAAAATATCCAGCTAGCTTACACTTTCGAGCCAACATCCTGGCTCCACAATGATTCCCACAAGCTCCTCTGTGGATTTCTTCCAGGAGATACTCACCTTCTGCCTCGAATACACACCTCAACCATGGGCTCACGAAAGACTTTCGATAAAGGATATCGTCAAAAAATGCGTACCGTACTGATTGGAGTCGGACCTTCCTTGATTGTACCTTATCAGATGGGAGACTTCCGTCCTTAAGGTAGAGGGCGATCGAGTCCATCCACGTGGCCTGCTGAGTGATCGGCTGGGCCTTCGATTCTTTGTAACTCCTGTCGGTCAATAGTTCGACTAGAACTTTCTTATTCGAGACGAAGTTGGATGCGAGCTTAGACCGTGCATCGGCCCTCTTAATGACTTCGGGGGACCTGCTCGATTTGCACTGTCTTGAACTTAGGTATGAGGCCTTGCACCACTGTTAGGTAGTTCCTCATGGTTTCTTCCTTAGCTTCATACTCCCCTTTGACGTGATTTACCACTAACTGTGAGTCACTGTAAACCAGTAAATTCTCGACGCCTAACTTCAAAGCGAGTTTCAGGCCTGTGATCATGGCTTCATATTCAGCCTTGTTGTTCGTTGCCTTGAAGTCAAATCGAAGGGCGTAGGGGAATTCTTCGCCTTTTGGACTAACAAGGAGGAGACCTGCCCCTGCCCACACCTTACTCGAAGCCCCATCTACTTGGAGGGTCCACCGTTCCTCCGGACTTTGCTTCTCTTGATCGAGTTGAATGGAAATCCCTTCAGCTAAGAAATCCTCCAAGGCCTGAGCTTTTATCGCAGTTCGAGGAACAAACTCGATATCGTACTGCGCCATCTCTACTACCCATTTCGCTAGTCGGCCTGAAGTGTCGGGCTTCGCTAAGATCTGCTTCAATGGTTGGTCAGTGACTACCATAATAGGATGGGCTTGAAAATAGGGCTTCAGCTTTCTCGACGCATGTACCAGACATAATGTTAGCTTTTCTGCTGGTGAGTATCGGATCTCGGGTCCATGCAACGCTTTACTGACAAAATAAATAGGCACCTGGCCATGTACCCCTTCCCGAACTAGAACCGCACTCACTGCTTCTTCGCATAATGCTAAGTAGACCAGCAACCTCTCCCCTTTTCGAGGTGAAGTGAGGGTGGGTAACTCTGATAAGTAGGCTTTCAACTCCTCGAAGGCTGTCTGACATTCTTCATCCCAAAGGAAAGGACTTGCCTTGCGGAGAATCTTGAAAAACGGTAGTGCTCGCTGCGCGGATCTCGATAAGAACCTGTTGAGGGCGGCCATTTGACCGGTAAGCCTCTATACTTCCTTTGTATTTCGGGGGACATGCATATTTTTTAAAGTGTCTATTTTGTCTGGGTTCGCTCGAATCCCGTCCTTCGAGATCATATATCCCAAAAACTTTCCCGACCTGACCCCAAAGGTGCACTTCTTTGGATTTAACATCATCTGTGTATCCCTCAACACTTCAAATACTTCTCAAGCATCTACCAAATATTGCTTCATAGACTGGCTTTTGATGAGCAAGTCGTCTACGTACACTTCCATGCATCTACCAATCTGTTTGGCGAAGATCTTGTTGACTGCTCTCTGATATGTAGCCCTGGCGTTTTTCAATCCGAATGACATTGTTACATAGCAAAAAGTGCCAAATTCCATGATAAAAGCTGTTTTTTCAGTGTCTCGAGGATCTATTAGAATCTGGTGGTACCCCTTGTATGCGTCCAAAAAACCAAATACTTCGAAATCGATGGTGGAGTCTACTAACCTGTCGATTTTTGGCAATGGATACGAGTCCTTTGGACATGCTTTGTTCAGGTCGGTGAAGTCCACGCACATACGCCAGCTGCCATTAGGTTTTTTGACCAACCGGGGTTGGCCAACCACTCCGGGTAGAATACTTCTCTTACTATCTGGGCCGATAACAGCTTACCGACTTCCATTTCTATGGTTTCTAGTCGATCCGGTGCGAAGCTTCTCTTCTTTTGCCTAACTGGCTTCTTAGCTCGATTTATCTTGAGTTTATGGACTGCGATATCTGTAGATAATCCCAGCATGTCATCAGCCTTCCAAGCAAAGACATCTCTGAACTCGATCAACAACTCGACTAGCGATTGTTTTTCTTTGGCCGGGATCCAAATCCCGACTTGTACACACCGATCTTCTCCATCCCAGAGACGAACATTCTTGACTGCGTCACTGGAGACCCAACTCTTCTCCTCTTCTTCCTCCGGAATTAGTTCCTCGACCAAAACTTGTTGTACTGCCATTTTCCCGTTCATGACAATGGAGTTACAACTCCGCGCGGCCTCAACATCTCCCTTTACCTCGTGGGAACTGTTGAAATAGTGTCCTAAACCCAATCGGGTTGGACCGGATCCGACCGGGTCGGATCATTTCTACTATTTCTTTATGTTTATACATATATTAAATGACTTTTCTGTTGTCATATATCTGTTCTTTTAAAGAACCAAATATGAATTGTTATATGATAGCGTCCTTAGTGTTAAACTGTGATAGAGAAACCATGATAGGCGATTATGGTTGATGAGATCTCTAATCACTTTAATAAGTTTGATACTTAAATGTCTCTAGGCTGATGTACTATTAAACAGGGCATTGATAGTATAAACAGACTAGCACGTATTAGATGTCTTCTGTCTTTAGGGCAGGGATAGATCTCGTCTATCGAAGTGTAGAGACACTTGGACTGTACGTGGACGTGTATTAGAGAATGCGTACGTTAGACTGACCCACTTACACGGATAAGTGTCACACTATGTGACGGTTGTGTAATTATCCTTTGGACCGGAGTCTTCATGGCATCACGGTGTGGATTGTCATGCTTTGACACTATTGAGGTTTCCCCAACCACGGGGCGATCATACGGTAGTGATTGGGTATGATACTTGAAGCATGCGGAGTATACATGACTGGTCGTCCGGGAATCGCGTATCCTATGATTGGGATCGAATATCCGAAATGGCCTTCTTATAAGGAATGTCTAACTCTCGTGAATCTTTGCAAAGTGGGAGTATGGATATTATTACAGCGATAGGATTGTAAGTTACACGGTAACTGTTTCACATGAAAGGTAGTAGTCATTGCATTTGACTCTTCCGATGATTGGGGGTCACGGTGTGTTGCTAGCGCTATCCCGTGATCGTTAGGCATGAAGGGCATTTTCGTAATTTGCACTTTGTGTCTACGGCCAACATTTTCGGAAGCCTATCGGGTCACACACATAAGAGCATCTAGCCGGATTAAAATGTGGTTATAGTTGATAACCAAATAAGGAAAGAATTTGTCTCGTACTATAAAGGTTATAGTGGTAAATTAATATGGTGGTATTTATTTATTATGAATAAATATAATACAAGATATTAATTATGTTGATTAATTAAATACACTTATATTGATAAGTGGCGCCACATATGTGTATAAGTGATACACTTGGATTGTGCAATTTAATTAATAGTATTACCGAATATTAATATATATATATATATATATATATATATATATATATATATATATATATATATATATATATATATATATATATATATCTATGTATGCGTGTGCACTAGTGTAAATCAAATTAGTGATTTGCATGCACATGCGCATGTAGTGTGCGTGTATATGATATATATATATATATATATATATATATATATATATATATATATATATATATATATATATATATATATATATATATATACTAGATTTACTTGTGTAATATATATGTGATATATACACATGTGTAAATTGATTTATGGTAATAAGATAAATATAGTCAATATTAGATATTGACAATATCTTGGAAATATTCAATATGAGATATTGACAATATCCTAGATTTATTTAATATGAGATATTATAATAAATGAGATAAATCAATCAATTATATTTTCCTTATTTTATTGGGAAAAGGTTTTCTTCTCCTCCACTCTTCATTGGGGCGCCATATTACACTATAAATATAGTGTGGGTGTCAAGCTCTTTTGTACATATTAATTCCAAGAACTAATAGTTCTTGTGTAAAATAGAGAGCATCCTATAGAGAGTTGGAGAGAGGGGAAAAAGGCCGGTCTAGCAACCGGAGTTTTCCAATAGCAATCCATGATGGGATTCCGGCGGGCTGTTCGTGTGGACTAGCGGTAGAGGCCGAACACTTGGGCGGCTCTATGCAGAACTACTCTCCTTAGACGGTCAAAGCGTCGATCTTATAGATCAACCAAGGTAACCACCGTCTACTACTTGTTTGTTTATTGCTTAAACGAAGTCGATCCTGGTTAAAAGGAAATAAAATTTTAAATTCCGCTGCGTTCCCGCGTAGATTTCCTAACAGGAACCGTTCCTGGTAGGAAACTTCATGTTGTTGTGGAAAGTAGAGATGATAGCACGGAGATCGAAGAGCGCTGGTCGTCCTTAAATTAAAGGCTGAGGGAGCTTTGACTACCACGTAGCTTAACTCAAGGGTCCTTCCTTTCTCGCCATCTCCGACTGATGTGAGTAACTTTATCGATCCCATAGGATGAACCGCTTGCCCTGTGAATCCAAACAAATGAGACGCTATAGGAGCTAGATCCTTCTCTTTTAGCTTCATCGCTTGAAAAGCCGAGTAATACAAGACGTTTACTGTGCTTCCGTTATCGATGCAGACTCTCGATACACGGGCTCGACTAATCACCGCTTCAATAACCAACCCTTCACTATGACTCTGAGACTTGGGGATATCATCTTGGGGTCTGTACCCGACTTCCGTTGTAAATTTCAGTTGCTTGCGTTCTCTCGAGCTGTCAGCTGGCTCTCAACTGGCTCGGTCTTTATCATTCTCCCCTGGCCCAAAGATCGCATTAACATAATTGTTTGGTCGATTATCGTCGTACTTATCTCGACCATAGTTATCTTTGTTATCTCTATCACGATCTGGAGATCGATCCCGTTAAAGTGATCGATCTCTCCGTCTTTGAGCATCTCTGCCTCGACCCCTATCATGGTCGGGGTTCTTCCTTTTGTACTCTCTACGCCCCTTGGGCTCATCGCACTGAGATCTGTCGACCACTTCATCTAGCTTCCCTTCTTGAATACAGACGTCGATGTCTCTTTTCAGGTCGATACAATCTTCCGTTGTGTGACCTATGTCCTCGTGGAATTCACAATATTTGCTCGAATTCCTCCTTTCTCGAGGTTTCTTCAACGATGACGGCCTTTTCGCTATGTTCTTCGAGAGCATGATGGACAGCACCTCTGCTCGAGATCGGTTAAGTGGGATGAAATCCTTGTCGCGTGTGGCTCTCTTCTTTCCCAAACGATCTGAGGCGGGCGTCGTTATACGGTCCCAGACTGTGGGTTTACTCTCGATGTCCTGTCTCTTGGCCTGATTCTTGTTCGGACCTCGATTGTCCTTTTTCGAATCCATCCAGTCAGATTGGGTGTGCCTACGCACTGCCTCTTCCCCTTGACAGAATTTGTGCACCACGTTAACGCACTCGTCCATGGTGCGAGGGACATCTCTGCTTAACTTCATATATAGCTTCGTATTACGCAATCCCCCTACAAACGATGTGATCAGGAGTCGATCATCTGTATCCTCGACTTGCATGGCCTCGAGATAAAATCTCTTCAGGTAATCTAGTACCGTTTCGTCCTTTTGCTGTTTCATATTCATGAGGTGCGTGGTGCTTAAATGGAACATTTTGTTGACAATGAACGCATCTCTGTTGGTCCCAGAGAAGGGTGAAACTATAGTCAGGGGGGGGGGGTGAATGACTATAGTGGAGTTTCAAAAACTTTTCTTGTGTTTTAAAAGCTTTTGAGCGACGGATAAGTCCCTTCTTACTATGTTGTTTTCAAATCGGTTTAGACAATCACGGATATGTGTTATGATGTAGGCAAATTAAATAAGTGCTTTGTAAAGTAAATTGCGAAATTAAATTGACACAAGGCTTATAGTGGTTCGGGGTGGTGTAATCCCTTAATCCACTCTTCTCCCGTGATGATCGGAGGAATTCACTATTGTTTCCACGATACAACGGTATGATTGTCCTTGGCTTCCCAAGCTTCACAATCTACAAGACTATCACTCCTTGATCGCAACGACTTCGGTGATTCGGTCTTCCTTTTGTTGCTCTCCTTGAGATCAAAATCCTTCAACGACTATCACGGTTTCAACTCCTTCTCGATTGCCTCGATTCGGTTGCTTCGCTTTGATGTGAATGTGATTCACGCACTTGCTTGATCAATCTCAATTCTGAATATGACTTTGTAGTTCTGATATTTGAGTTGATCACTCGATGTATCCTTGTAAGTTCAGAGAGAAGGCTTTTCTAATTGACAGAGTTTCTGCTTTCTTTTTTTTTAATAGTTGTTTTCTTTTTCTGTCAATGCCTTCTATTTATAGCCTTGAATAGCCTTGATTTTGAAATTTCGTCCGTTGGCTATATTAATGAGGGAATAATCCTTGATTTTATTCTTGATTCCCCCTTAATTGTATTCTCCTTGATTTCAGTGATCGGATTCTTCTTTCAAATGTATAGCAGAAAATCCGTCCTTGATTGATCCTTTAATGATTGTGCATTTAATGCATGATCTCGCGAATCTTCAATGTATATTAAATCTGATCTTGTAAGTGTCTCTTCACCGTCTGTAGAACGGTGGAGTGAGTCTTCTGACTTAGCCGTTAGTTCTTTCTTCGCCGTTTTGTTTTCTCTTTGCCGACAGTCAGTGTACTCAGCCGATTCACTGTTTTCTTCTTTGCTTTAGTTTCAAGAGAATCTTTATACTTCACTGATCCTTGATTTGGGTGAGATCAGTGTACACCATATTGGAATATTGAGTTTCATAACTTAGACTTATCCAAGGTCATCACAGACTTCCTTGGTTATAAGTCAGATCACAATCCCTTCTCTGTATCTCTGCTGGTGCTTGGCTGGCTTCACTCTGCCGAATGTCTGTTTTCACTTTGCCGTCCTACCAACTAGTACAATACTTGTCTGACTCAACTTATACAACATGTCAGACTCTAAGTAAAGACTTATACAGAGAATTCTAACTTATTTCGAAGCTTGCTATAACAACTAGTATGGCCATCATCAAAACATAATAAAATGTTCCTAACAATTTCCCCCTTTTTGATGATGCCAAAACCCTCATAAGCTTTGAACATAAGTAATCAAAAAAATTTCATAATTGTCAACGGATTAAAAACTCAATGATTTTATTCTTCCATCATAGGGCAATAAGATATTGCATCTTTGTATTTAAATGAACAAAGACAAATGATAAGATAGATTGAATTGAATTAAGCAACGTGCAATTGGTTTACTTCTTCATTTCTTCAAACCCGATGCCCTTGCCTTTGCTTGTCCTTGCCTTTGCCGCCCGTCTCTTTCCACCGGAGCTTTCGGGCTTTGAGTTATCTTCCCCTTTGTGGCGCATCAAAATGTGCCTCAAGGTCCGCAATTGCTTGCAACGACTCGGGGAGAGGGCCAAATCTTTTCTCCGGTAATTTGTTGTTGGCCTCACCAACTTTGATGAGAAAGTCCATTGCTTGCCGAATGCTCCATGATCTCATCCAGGTGCTGAATTTTGGATGTGTGAGCATTGAGGGTGTCCACCAAGGGCTTGAGATTGTTGTCAACCGTCTCAGCATGAAATTCAAGATTGGTTTGGACATGGTGAGGGATGAGGTGTTGTAAGTTGCAAATTAAGTTCCCTTGTCTCTCCATGACTTCATCTTGGATTTTGATGTGGCTGATGAGAGCCTCAATCTTGTGATTGAAGGAGGTTGCTTCACTCCTTAAGGCATGCTTCAGGTTTTGCCTGCTGTAATATTGCCTTTCCATGTCCACAATAAGGGGTTGAATGTCCAGATTGAAGACTCTCTCTGGATCAATTTCTTCAGGTGCCACATGGACATCCTCTTCATCCTCATCATTTTCACTCTCAGCATCTTCACCTTGCTTTGCTCCTCGCCTTCCACTTCAACTTCTTTTTCTTTCTTTTCCTTCTCTGCCTCCTCATTTTGAACCTCTTCTTTTTCTTCCAACTTTTCTTGTTCTGCCTCAGTAGGCCCGGGGTCATCTAGAGGAGGTTGTTGGTATTGAACTTCTTCATCTGCTTCTTTTCCCCCTTGTGCAATTGTGGGGGCGTTGGCAATTTCCGCTGAGTGAGCTTTATCAGCTGGCTCACTGAGCTGTTTGTCAACCGTACCAATGCTTTTGAAAAGCACTTCCTGGAGGGTCAGTTCATCGTCAGATATGCCCATATCTTCCTGATTTGCTGCATGAGCTTCACCTTCTAGGTGTTCATCTTCTGACTCATCTTCTGCCTCGTCTATCTCTTCCTCTTCAGATGAGGTGATTCTATATCCTTCCTCACCCTCCTCCCCGGATAGACAATTTTCTCCCCGTTGCTTTTCTTCTTCTCGTTTCTGTGTCATCACTTAATATCATAGGCTTATTTAAGTTGCGGATGTTGGGCACGGTGGTATCTACTTGTGCCTTTTGAGACCTGGTTCTTCGTCCCACTCCTGATCTGCTGGATTCAGATTGTTTCCTCTTTTGACCAGCAATGGGTTTCGGCTTCAGGGAAGCCTTGATGTAGGTGAACATTGTTTTGGACTTGGGTGGGGACTGCAAATTTGTGGGTTGTACTTTCATGGCGTTGAACAGGTGTTGAAGAGGGAACCCGTATGAATTCTTTTCCCAGAAATCGCCCTTTTTCTGCAAACCCTTGTTTGGTGCGGTGATTGATAAGTCAATCTCCTTTTGAATCTGATCCTTCAATCGATTGAATACGAAGGTTGCCCAATCAAACTTTATTCGTTCGTAGATTATGGGCATCGCTTTGATCCCGACCTCGCTTAGGTTTTCCGGTGACCCCTTTCTCCCTTCAATATTTTTGGTGATGACCGGTGCAAATTCAAAGCAAACGGAAGTTTGAGCGTTGATCTAGGTAGATTGTACGTTTTGATGTTTGGCTTGGGGCGTTTGGCTATTTCACCCGAATTTTGGGATGTCCGTCGTCACAAGCTTGACATTTGCGGGACCAATTTGGGGGAGGTTCGAACTGTTGAGTGTATCGGGCGTGATGACTATGTGCTTTCCAAAGATTGAGCTTGTGATGCGATCAACTTCGCCTTCTTCGTGCTTGGGCATAAACTTTGCGTTTTTCCAAAATGCTATCGATTCTCATACAGATACCGAGTTATTGGGGGTTTAGAAAGGTCATCGGCCCAAATTTGTACGGCAATCGACCGGGCGTCGTGCTTGTGCATCGTTGTCACAATAAGAGATATAGTACTCGTGGCTTGAAAAACGAGCCGGTTATGATTGATTTTTCGTAGTATTTTTCAGTATCAGTGATTTGGGAGGATGAAGCCATCGATAGGTAGAGGAGGATTGGAAGAGTATATTTTGAGAAAAAGTAGGGTTTGTAATTTGCAGAAGTATGTAAAGATTTCTGAACATCTCTAAGTATTGTTTATATAGTGTGATTTGGGTAGTGTGAACGTGGTTTGAATATGGAAGGATTTAGTGACATAATGGCGTGATTTTGTGTATGAAAAACGCGATATTCGAGCGTAGAGGGGGGAGTGGTTTGAGGCAAGTAATGATAGAGCCCGGGAATCGAGGAGTTTATAATTCAAAAAATAATATAATTACCTCCATGATCATAAAGTGATCGCCACGTGTGTACTGAATAATCCTCCATAATTTTCTTATTCTCCACGTGTATTCAGAATTGATTTTGTTCACACTTTGAATTTGTCCAAGTCTTTATTTCGGTGAAGTGCCTTCGCTGGTCACTTAACCGGTCCAATGAGTTCTTCACTGAGCTGCTTCATTGAACTGTTCCTAACAATCAGTTAAGTTACCTCTGCTGGATACCGGTGCCTTACCCGCTACATCTCCCGTAACGGCAAAGGTTGTACCGATTGATGAAGTCACTTAGCCGATTACTCCAGCTTAGCCGCTCGTTGATACTTAGTCAATTTCAATCATCCCTAACTCGCTTCTCAACATACTAAATCTTTCATAACCGAGAGGTTTAGTGAAGATGTCGACCGTTGGTCTTCGGTGGATATGTATTTTAGGATGACATCTCCCTTTTCAACATGGTCTCTGATAAAATGATGTCTTACATCAATGTGCTTTGTTCTTGAATGCAATACTGGATTTTCTGTAATAGATATTGCACTTGTGTTGTCACACATGATTGGGATTGTTTTCTCTTCGACTCTATAGTCCCTTAGCTGTTGTCTTATCCACAGTACTTGTGCACAACAGCTACCTGCTGCTATATATTCTGGCTTCACCGTTGATGTAGATATAGAGTTTTGCTTTTTGCTGAACCATGAGACTAGTCTGGTTCCTAGCATTTGGCATGTTCCAGAGGTGCTTTTTCTATCTATTTTGCATCAAGCATAGTCAGAGTCTGAATATGATATCAGTGTAAATCCTCCATCTTTTGGGTACCAAATGCCAACATTGATGGTGTGTTTCAAGTATTTGATTATCCTTTTAGCTGCTAGAAGATGTGATTCTTTTGGTTGAGCTTGAAATCTAGCACACACTCCTACCGCAAATGCAATATCGGGTCTCGCTTGCGATTAAGTATAACAATGATCCAATAATTCCTCTATACATTTTCTTCGATCAACATCTTTTCCTCCTTCATCTTTTCCAAGTATGACTCGGCACACATTGGTGTGTCTGTCGTGCCACTTGTGTCCATCCCATACTTGTGTATCAAATCTCTTGTATATTTTGCTTGACTAATGAAAATGCCATCCTTCATTTGCTTTACTTGAAGGCCAAGGAAGTAGTTTAATTCTCCCATCATGCTCATCCGAAATTTGCTCTTCATTAGGTTTGCAAATTTCTCACACAACTTTTCATCTTCTCGATCCAAAGATTATGTCATCAACATAGATTTGCACTAGCAATGTGCTTGCCCCTTCCTCTAGTTTAAATAGAGTCTTGTCTATAGTTCCTTTGTTGAATCCATTCTTGATCGAAATTGTGACAAGAGTGTTTCATACCGGGCTCTAGGTGCTGTTTGAGGCCATAGAGGGCCTTCTTGAGTTTGTATACTTTGTCTTCTTTTCCTTTGATTTGAAATCCAGGAGGTTGTTCTACATAAACTTCTTCTTCCAAAAGTCCGTTTAGGAATGCACTTTTGACATCCATTTGATAGACTTTGAAGTCTTTGTGTGCAGAAAATGCTAGAAAAAGTCTTATTGCTTCCAATCTTGCTACTGGAGCAAAGGTTTCATCATAATCTATTCCTTCAGCTTGGGAATATCCTTTTGCAACTAGCCTTGCTTTGTTTCGACAACGAGTTCCTTGCTCATCCATCTTGTTCTTGAATACCCATTTTGCACCAATGATGTTGGCCATTTCAGGTCTGTCAACAAGTTCCCAGACTTCATTTCTTTCAAATTCATTTAGTTCTTCTTGCATGGCTGTGATCCAATCTGCATCTTGGATTGCATCATCTATGGTCTTGGGTTCCACTTGTGATAGAAAGCAAGTTAGCATGTGCTCCGGTTGTCTTCTTGTTCGACTCCGGTGTGAATATCTCCAATGACTTGTTCTTCAGGATGGTCTCTAAGCCAATTTAGGTCTGGTTGAAGTTGATCTTCACTTGGTGCTTCCATACCTTCATGCTGAGCATGAACTTCAATTTCAGGTGCTTCTCCTGTTGTATTGATATGTGGCTCCTCTTGATTTTCAAAAAGATGATTCGGGATAGTAGCCGGTATGGTTGCATTTGTATATATTTGCCTCGTGCGCTTTCTCTTCTTGGTCTTGAAGATCTTCACCATTTGTATATGGTTCATCAAAAACCACATGTATTGATTCTTCAATCACCAATGTTCTTTTATTTAGTACTCTGAATGCTTTGCTGGTGTCTGAGTATCCCATGAAGATTGCTTCATCAGCCTTCTCATCAAAGGTATGCAGATGATTCCTGTTCAAGACAAAACATTTTGATCCAAACATATGAAAATATGAGATATTGGGTTTTCTACCATTCCATAATTCATATGGAGTTTTTCCATGATGCTTGTTGATGATTGATCTGTTTTGTGTATGGCATGCTTGTGTTTGTTTGCTTCACCCAAAATCTCTTTGGCAAGCATGCTTCAGCAATCATTGTTCTGGATTGCTTCTTTGAGAGTTCTGTTTCTTCTTTCGCTACACCATTTTGTTGTGGAGTTCCTGCTGCAGATAGTTGATGTAGTACTCCATTTTCTTCACAATAGGTTCGATAATTTCATTTAGAAATTCGGTGCCTCTATCCGATCCGATTTTGATAATTTTCACTCTTTTTCATTCTCGGTCTTCTCGGCAAGTCCGGTAGCTTCTTGAGTGTTTCTTTCTTCTTGTTCATGAAGATGGTCCAGGTGTATTTTGAGAAGTCATCCACCACTACAAGAGTATATTTCTTACCACTCACACTTACTCTGGAGTGATTTGGTCCAAACAGTCCATGTGCGGTAGATGTAGAACTCTTGTTGTAGATTGATGAGGCTTTGATTTGAATGAGCTTTTTATTTGTTTTCCTTTCGACAAGCATCACATAGACTCTCTTTCTTGAATGTGATCTCTGGCGTGTGCCTTCAACTAACTTGCTCCTTGATAGTTTGTTGATGGTCTTGAAATTCAGGTGATTTAATCTTCTGTGCCAAATCCAGCTTGTTGATTGTTTATTCTTGACAAGTAGACATGTTTCTGCCTTGGCTGTTTTCCAGTCCACCACATACATGTTGTCTTGTCTTCTACCTGCAAGAACCACTGTGTTTGTTTGACTGTGAATCACTTTGCATCCTTCTTTGTTGAAGTGCACATTGTAGCCTTTGTCACGAATTGACCGATGCTCATCGATTGAAGTTAAGTCCCTTGACATATGCCACATTTTGAATCTTTAGATTGTTTTTGAGTATTGTGCCTTCCCCTTAATCTTGCCGGGGTTTTCTTTTCCTCCAAATGTGACTTTGGGTCCATCAAAAGCTTTAAAATCGGTGACCCATTTCTTGTTTCTGTCATGTGTCCGGAACATCCACTGCCTATGTACCGGACATCCTACAAAACAGATTAATTAAGTTTGGGTACCCAACACCGTTTGGGTCCATATTTGTTAGCAGATCATGCCTCCCATACCAAGTATGTATCCAAAAGGTCTTCTCTTTGGATAATTGAAGTCATCAACTTCATATGTATAAGGCATGGCGAGAATAGCTTCTAATATTTTTACGAAGGTATTCGATACTTTTTTCCACCTTTTGGTGCATTTATATCCTTCTTCACTTTCCAATATGCAATAGGAAACCTTTCTTGCTTCATGTGTCTAGGAACATAGCTAGATTGATTTTTCTTAATCACATGATGCATTTTGTGGAATGGTTTCCTCTTGTATTTTGGAGGTGTGATATTCCAATCATCCTCTCGAGGGAAAAAGTCCGCCTTTACCTTTCGGATGGTCGTTGTTTTTGTATGATTGGAATGAGGATTTAGTCCGTTGTTTCACTACGGTGGGTTTTGACTTCACCGGAACAGGGATGATCTGTTGGAGACATGGTTCATCCCTTTCTAAATTTTGGTCCATTAGTGGTCCTCAATTTAGAATTGTGTTGACTATTATCCCTACGTTCATCCCGATCGTTATAGCCAAGACCGGATCCGGATCCAAACCTTTTTGAGGGTTTGTAAGTCGGTGCTTTTAGTGGTGCGGATTACCTTTCTCGGTGAGGAGTTCTTCTTAACTCGATTCGTTGGTAACGTATGTATGGTCATCTCGCTTTTTGTTGATCATTTAAGTAGGTCTCCTTACTAGTTAATTCACTCTTGTTTTATCCAGCTTCTTTCTTCAACCTCTTATTCTCTTTTCTTAGATCCTTGCATTCCTTTTCCGAATTTCATGATTCTTTTCAATTTCATCAAATTTA
Source organism: Gentiana straminea (assembly GCA_036785695.1). NCBI lineage: Eukaryota > Viridiplantae > Streptophyta > Magnoliopsida > Gentianales > Gentianaceae > Gentiana > Gentiana straminea. The sequence goes on along the minus strand of JAVUPR010000090.1, from coordinate 234,686 downwards.
GTTATGAGATTTTGGACTAGGTCTCGTTGTATCTAATGGAAGACTAGAGGATTGTGCGGTGTTAGATGTGAATGCATTAGATGAAGAACAGAACTAGATGTTACCTCGCTTTATCCGATTCTTTAGCCATTAAACATAGGCTTGTTTCCTCGTGTCGAACTATCACTTTTGTCTTCATCCAATTCTTTGGTCATGAGGCATAGGCATGCCTTTTCATTTTCTCGAGTTTGTCTTCTTCATCACTATCATCCGAGTCATTGTCGGATGATTCTTCATGCTTTTCACCGCTTTGGATTCTCGCCTTAAGTGCCTTCTTGCCCTTTCTCTTTTCGGATGCTTTGAATTTCTTCTTTTCATCATCTTTGTCATTTTCTTCGGACAATCGACCTTGAAGTGACCTCTCTTATTGCGGTTGAAGCATCCGTATTCATCATCTTTCTTCTTCATGTCTCTGTTTGAGCTTGACTTTTTGTTTGATGTTGAATTTCCCTTGAATGGCTTCTTTTTAAACTGTCAAAACGTTTAACTAATAAAGCTACTGTTCTTTTAGTTCTTGTGTCTCTTTGTTTGATGCATTCGGCAAAGTTACTTTGCTTTGGGTGCGGCTAATGCAAGAATTTTGTGTGTCTCTCGCCGGACCACCATCTTCACCGTTCAATTCGAATTCATGAGCTTTCAATTGGGACATCGGTGTCGAGTGTCGGTGCTTGCAAGATTTGTTGTTCCTCGATTACCGATGTTATGATCTTCCATCTTTCGGGTAGTCCTCTCAGATCTTCAAGCATACTTCTTTTTGTGGATATGTGTGTCCAAGTTTGTTGCAGTTCACTCGATGATGCTTGAGAATCATTGTCCATTTGATCAATGGATTCACCGGTCTTCATTTTAAAGTTCTCAAATTTCGTTTTGCAACAGATAATTTGTTTTCTTTGATCGCTTCGATCCTTCATTTATCAATGATAGTTTGTCCCACATCTCCTTTGTTGTTTTGCGCTTTGATTCTCATGAACATGTTGTCGTCTAGAGTCTTTAAGATCATATCTTTTGCTACAAAGTCTAGGTTTGCTCTTCTCCCCGTCATCTTTGGTCCAATCTTTCTTGGGTTTGTCTATCTCCTTTCCTTGATCTCGCTCCCCGTGCCTACCACAAAGTAGTGATCATGATTGGGCCGTCATTGATTACATCCAAGATCTCCTCATGAGTTGCCGCAAGATGAGATAACATTCTTATTTTATATTCATCAAAATTATTAACATTGAAAACGGTACTTTTGACAAGAAGTTTGAGGAATCCATCGGTGCAATTGAAGATAAAAATGGCAAGAATGAAAAACTTCGATTTGAAAACTACTTTGAAAATATGTGATCTCCTTGTTACCGAAATTAGATCCGAACAAAGTTCGATACTAGGAACACCGCTCCGATACCAATTGTTGGTCCCGTAGAGAAGGGTGAAACTATAGTCGAGGGGGGGGTGAATGACTATAGTGGAGTTTCAAAAACTTTTCTTGTGTTTTAAAAGCTTTTGAGCAAATGGATAAGTCCCTTCTTACTATGTTGTTTTCAAATCGCTTTAGACAATCACGGATATGTGTTATGATGTAGGCAAATTAAATAAGTGTTGTAAAGTAAATTGCGTAAATTAAATTGACACAAGGCTTATAGTGGTTCGTGGTGGTGTAATCCCTTAATCCACTCTTCTCCCGTGATGATCGGAGGAATTCACTATTGTTTCCACAAATACAACAAGTATGATTGTCCTTGGCTTCCCAAGCTTCACAATCTACAAGACTATCACTCCTTGATCGCAATGACTTCGGTGATTCGCCTTCCTTTTGCTGCTCCTTGAGATCAAAATCCTTCAACAACTATCACAGCTTTCAACTCCTTCTCGGATTGCCTCCGATTCGGTTGCTTTCGCTTTGATGTGAATGTGATTCACGCACTTGCTTGATCAATCTCAATTGAATATGACTTTGTAGTTCTGATATTTGAGTTGATCACTAGATGTATCCTTGTAAGTTCAGAGAGAAGGCTTTTCTAATTGACAGAGTTTCTGCTTTTTTTTTTTTTTTAATAGTTGTTTTCTTTTTCTGTCAATGCCTTCTATTTGTAGCCTTGAATAGCCTTGATTTTGAAATTTCGTCCGTTGGCTATATTAATGAGGGAATAATCCTTGATTTTATTCTTGATTCCCCCTTAATTGTATTCTCCTTGATTTCAGTGATCGGATTCTTCTTTCAAATGTATAGCGAGAAAATCCGTCCTTGATTGATCCTTTAATGATTGTGCATTTAATGCATGATCTCGCGAATCTTCAATGTATATTAAATCTCGATCTTGTAAGTGTCTCTTCACCGTCCGTAGAACGGTGGAGTGAGCCTTCGACTTAGCCGTTAGTTCTTTCTTCGCCGTTTTGTTTTCTCTTTGCCGACGGTCGGTGTACTCACCGATTCACTCGTTTTCTTCTTTGCTTTAGTTTCGGGAGAATCTTTATACTTCACCGATCCTTGATTTGGGTGAGATCGGTGTACACCATATTGGAATATTGAGTTTCATAACTTAGACTTATCCAAGGTCATCACAGACTTCTTTGGTTATAAGTCAGATCACAATCCCTTCTCTCGTATCTCTGTTGGTGCTTGGGCGGCTTCACTCGCCGAATGTCTCGTTTTCACTTTGCCGTCCTACCAACTAGTACAATACTTGTCCGACTCAACTTATACAACATGTCGGACTCTAAGTAAAGACTTATACGAGAGAATTCTAACTTATTTCAGGCTTGCTATAACAGCTAGTATGGCCATCATCAAAACATAATAAAATGTTCCTAACAATCTCGAAACTTACGGGCTAGCATGGAAAAACTGGAGATTGATCCAGGTCATAGCTTGGTAAACCATTCCCTGGCTCGACCCACGAGCAGCGTCTCAAAGGCATGACATCGCATCGCATCAAGCGCACCGTCCAACCTCATCTGAGACAGATACCTATGTAGATGGTCCTCCGGATCGGTGGTACCATCATAAGGCTCTATCTTTGGTATCTTAAACCCTTTAGGTTTAGGGAAACTCTCGATCTCCTTCGTGAAGGGTGACTCCAACCACAGCGAGACCTGACTTTTTCCCAATAACATCCAGCTCCTCCCTAACGCTGTCCTCATCCATCTTCTGATGTTTCTGTTGGATCTCACGTCTCTTTCTCTCCACAGAGCTGGAGGACGCACTGACTTTGTCTCCGGGAGTTCGCTTGGGCTTTTCCACAGCATCTTTCTGACCGCCATCTGCTTGCTTTTGCACCATAACCGCCTCTGCTATAATCCTGGACATTAACTCAAGATCCGCCCCTGCCAATTGATCCACAATAGCTTGGTGTTCCGGATCAAGACCCTGCTTTTCTTTCTGGGGATCTTCATAGACGGGGTTCAAGACTGGACCTTTTGATCCTCGCGCATCTAGATCTATCTGCTCGTTAATCTGTGAGCCCTGCTGATCTGTGGCTTTGGAGATGGTTTTTTTGCTGTTTTTATCCTTGGAAGGCATCGTGATCTTGGTGTATTCAACAATAGAAGGCCCTCCTTCTAGCGCCAATGACGATGACAAATTGTGTCACCCAATTTTTCCGGGCCTATGTCGATCTAGTGATGAACACCCAAAACCCTAATGCCTAAAGAGGGGTTTTATGATTTGCGGCTGAGTCTAAGAGTTTTATCTTAGATTGCCTACGTATCCTGTTATTGTCCAGGAATCAAGCCTTACGTAGTTCCTGGAGTGTAGTATTTATAATGACAACACATCCCTCAACCCTAATACTAAGTCGGTTTGAGCTATTGTCATATTTACCCTTAATGGGCTTTAAGCCTTGCCCAAGTTATCACACAATTAATAGGCCTTGACAGCTGGTGCGGACTCTGTCCTTGATGTCGACATGATCGACCTGCGGTACTTGACTCTGGGGCCACTTGTCCTACACTGCTCGATTGTCGATTATCGCAGCCCCGATCTGGAACTAGATATGTATAACTTAGCACTCATTCGCACTCTGGGGACCAACTGCAAGACGACACGTGGAGGGGTGAAACCCGGTATCGTCAGTAGTAGTCATTGCATTTGACTCTTCCGATGATTGGGGGTCATGGTGTGTTGCTAGACGCTATCACGTGATTGTTAGGTATGAAGGGCATTTTCCTAATTTGAACCTTGTGCCTACGGCCAACATATTCGGAAGCCTATCGGGTCACACTCATAAGAACATCTAGCCGGATTAAAATGCGGTTATAGCGATAACCAAATAAGAAAAGTTTTATCTCGACTATAAAGTGTTATAGTGATAAATTAATATGGTGGTATTTATTTAATATGAATAAATATAATACAATATATTAATTATGTTGATTAATTAAATATACATATAGTGTATATGTCTCGAAATATATATTGTGTATATTGATACACATGTATTTTGTAAATTAATTAATCATAGCATTATATTAATTAAAGAATATTCAAGATGCCTATATTAGGCTATTCGGGGCGCCACTTTCATGAGTATATGATACACTTGGATTGTGCAATTTAATTAATAAGATTACCATAATATCAATATTGGATATTAATTGATTTTTGGGAAAATAAATTATGGTAATAAGATAAATATATTCAATATAAAAATATTGATAATATCCTAGATTTATTTAACATAAGATATTAAATAAAAAAGATAAATCAATCAAAGTGATTTTACTTATTTTATTTGGAAAATGTTTTATTTCTCCTCAATCTACTAGGAAGTTTCTCCCAATCAGATTGGGATTACTAGATGGCGCCACACACCCCTACAAAAGCAAGGGGTTAGCTAGCTATTTTGATCATAACAATTTCAAGAGACTAATAGTTTCTTGTGAAAAATATAGAGCTTCTTAGAGAGATATTTGTGAGAGAGAAAAGGTCGGTCTAGCAACTGAGTTTTTCTAGTAGCAATCCAATGGTGGATTCCGGCGGGTTGTTCGTGTGGACTAGCGGTAGAGGCCGGATGCTTGGGCGGCTCCATGCACCACTACTCTCCTTAGACGGTCAAATCGTCGATCTTTTAGATCAAGCAATGTAACCACCGTCTACTATCTTGTTATGTTTGTTGCTTAAATGAAGTCGATCCTGGTTAAAGGAAATAAAATTTTGAATTCCGATGCGTTCCCGTATAGATTTTCTAACATGCATTGCACTAGCATTATCACAAAATAACACAGCAGTCAACTGAACTGGAATTTGTAAATCCTATAGTAAATAGATAAGCCACCGGATTTCACAAATTGCATTTGCCATGGCCCTGTACTCAGCCTCTGATGAGCTTCTAGCAATTGTTGTTTGTTTCTTTGCCTTCCGGGATTGTAGCATCTCCTAGAAACATCATATAACCTGATATTGATCTTCTTGTTTCAGGACAACCAGCCCAATCACTATCTATAAAACCCTTAAGTGCAAGATCATTGTCTGCTGGGAAGAAGATTCATTGGTCTGGATTGGTCTTCAAGTACATCAATAGTCTAGAAGCTGCCTTCATGTGATTTTCAATAGGAGTGTCCAGAAATTGACTTAGTTGTTGTACTGCAAAGGCAATATCTGTTCTGGTAAAAGTGAGGAAATCAATTTACCCACTAGGGATCTGTATGCAGTGTTATCTTCTAAAAGTGGTGAATCACCATGTTGTAAAGTCTTCTTGGACTCCATAGGTGCCTTAGCAGGTTTGGCTCCCAAAAATTCATATTCTTCCAGGAGGTTTAGTGTGTATTTTATTTGTGAAATGGATATGACTTTTGGACATCTAGAAGCCTTAATGCCTAGGAAATATCTCAATTTTCCAAGATCTTTGATGGTGAACTGTTTGTGTAACGCATCCTTAACTTGCTGAATTAACTCTTCACTAGGGCTAGCAACTATGATATCATCTACATATACCAATAAGGCAATGAATGACTGTCCTGACCCTTTTGTGAATAGACTGTGGTCATGTTTGGATTGAATGAATCCTTGAGCCTCCAATGATTCAGTGAACTTTCAATTCCATTGTCTGTTGGCTTGTTTGAGGCCATATAATGATTTGGTAAGTCTGCAAACTTGGTTTGGTTTAGTTGCTGCACAACCTGGGGGTAGTTGCGTGTATACTTCTTCATATAGATCTCCATAAAGAAAATAAGTGTTGACATCCATTTGATGTAGATGCCAATTATTGGTTGTTGCTGCTGCAAGGAAGGTTCTGACAGTAGTGATTTTGACAATAGGGGAAAAGGTTTCTTGATAATCAATCCCATATGTCTGAGTGTAGCCTTTTGCTACTAGTCTAGCTTTGTATCTCTCTACTGATCCATCAGGATTGTGTTTGATTCTGTACACCCATTTTCACCCTATGGGTTTCTTGCCTGGGGGTAGATCAACTATCTCCCATGTGTGAGTCTTTTGTAAGGCTTCAATTTCTTTGTTCATTGCCTCCTTCCATTCATCATGCTTGATAGCTTGATTGTAGGTCTTAGGCTCTTTAACAGCATCAATAGCATTAATGCATCTGGCATAGTCTGCTGAGAGGTTGTCCAGACTCATTACTGAACTCAACAGATGTGGAGTCTGCTGAACATTATAAGCACCCCCTTGATAAAAGGTTGGTGATTTCCTTGTTCTTGTGGACCTTCTTAGTTGTGTGGGTTCAGGTGCCTGATTTACTGGTTCATGCCTTTCATTGAACGTATCAGCTTTTGTTGATCCCATTGCTAGGTTGGTCTGCTGACTCATTCAGCAGGTCATCAAAATTGTCCATTACTGGCAAAGGAACAGGCATGTCAGAAAGAAATCTAGGCTTTCCCAACACCTGCTGAAAAAGAGGAAAATAAGTTTCATGAAATTGAGTATTTCTAACAACAAAGATGTCTTTGTTGGTAATATCTAAGAGAATAGCACCCTTGGAGGTGGTTGAATTCCCAAGATATATAGACATAAGTCCCGCATCTTGAGTCAAATTTGGTCCTATACTGCTGAAGTGTGCATGAAAAAACTAAGCAACCAAAAACTTTAAACACAGAATAGTCTGGTTTGGTGCCATAAAGAACTTCATGTGGAGTGCTTTCTTTTAGCAGTGGTGTAGGTGTGGCATTAATCAACTTTACAATATGTAAAAGACAAAAACCCCAATGTTCAATTGGTAGATTACTCTGGAACCTCAAACCTCTTGCAACATTCAACAGATGCTGATGTTTTCTTTCAACAATACCATTTTGCTCAGGTGTACTTACACAGGATGTCTGATGTATCATACCCTGTTGAGCATAAAAGTCAGTAAGTTGGAATTTTGCACCATTGTCAGATCTAAGTACTTTAATAATTTTATGTAACTAAGTAGAAACATATTTGACAAAAGATTTAACAAGGTCAGAAGCTTCAGATTTAAGCCTCATAAGAAAAACCCAAGTAAATCTAGAAAAATCATCTACAACAGTAAGAAAATATTGTTTTCCATTTACATTATCTGTTTCGGAGGTCCCCAAATATCCATATGAACAAGGTCAAAAGTAGCATTTACAACAGTAGTACTTAAAGGAAAAGGATTTTTCTTCAGTTTAGCCATAGGAAAGACATAACAAAGATCATGATTACAAAATTTGACATCAGCATACTGTGAACTGATGACTTGCAGTCTCTTGTCTGGCAAGTGCCCAAGTCTGTAGTGCCATAAAAGTGAATCATCTAATCTATCAGATATAGTGTGATTTTCTACAACATTGGTAACATAAAGTCTTATTGGTTGGTCCATGACATAAAGTCCTCTCTGTAACTCAGTTGAACCAATCATTTTCTAGTTCTTGTCCTGAAAAACAGACTTGTTAGCAGAAAAGACAGCTGCACCTTTTGTATGATTAATAAAAGAAGGTAAAAATAAAAGGTTATACTTAAAACCAGGAATGCAAAACACATCATGTAGGACCAGTTGAGTAATGATCCTCACTTGTCCTATATGTGTGATAGAGACATTATTTCCATTAGGTAATCCCATTTTTATACCAGATGAAGGTTTGGGATTGCTTAACAGATCTAATGATCCTACAATGTGATCTGTGGCACCAGAGTCCAAAATCCATTGTATTGATCTTACTAAATTTAGGTCACATGTTCCTGTAGCATGTGAGTAATGTGTAACAACATCAGCAGGTTGGCCAACAGCAAATCCTACATGTCTAGGAGGATCATTCAGCAGAGCCATCAACTTGTCAAGTTGCTGTGTAGTAAGATTGGGGAACCATGGTCCAGCAAACCCGCTTGGTGCATGATCTTCTTCTGTTGATTGTTCCTCTTCTACCATATTTGCCCTTTTTGATTTAAAGCCAGGAGGAAAACCATTCTTCTTGTAACAAGTCTCCTCAGTATGACCATTGAATCCACAAAAACTACATTGCATTTTTTTTGGATTTTTGGGTCTGGGATTTGCAGCAGAGTTAGGTCTGCCGACAATCTAATTTTGCCCCTGTCCATTCTTTTGTGACAAGAGAACCATGGAATCTTGATTCTTGGCCTTGTTAGCCACATACAACTTCTGTCTTTCAAACTTGATTGTCATTGCAAAGGCATCATGAATTTCTGGAAAGGGCACCATCAACATTGCATGTGAGACCATTGGCTCAAATTCATCCCTTAATCCTTTAAGGAATTTCATGACATGTTCAGCCTCCATATGATCCATCAGATTGCTGATTGCATTGCAGTGACATTGAGGATCACAAGAACAAACCGTTACAGGCCTGATGGTCTTGATCTCTTCCCAAAGAATCATTAATTTTGTGAAATATTGATTGACATAATCTGTGCATTGTTTCAGTAGATGCATTTCTTCAAGAAGATCTGAAAGTCTTAATGCATCAACATTTGAAAATCTTGCTGCAAGATTTTTCCAAACTACATGTGTATTCTTGAAATACATCAAACTTTGTGCAATGGTGTTTTCAACAGAATTTAATATCCATGATCTCACCATTGTATCACACTGTCTCCATGCATGAAAGTCTGCCGAATCTATTTCGGCCTTTTAATTGTGCCGTCTATGAAGCCAATTTTATTCTTGGTGATCAACACCATCTCCATGGACATTTTCCATGGATTATAGTTGTTGCCATTCATCAATGGTTGAACAAGAACCAGAGAAGGATTCTCATTTGGATGAACATAGAATGGACTGGAGGGACTTATTTCTTGTTTCTTAGCTGCCATGGCTATCAAGAACTCTAGAATTGATTACAAATCAACAATGATAATGAAAAACCGATCAAGAATTGATCAAAAAACAGAGAAAGAGATGACAGTTTACTCTCAAGAAACTGAAAACTCAGAAAAGATGAAAAAAAACTCTCAAGATTCTTCAAAGATTGAAGGAAAAATGCCGGAAAGCATTTAGAAATTCTCAAATTTCTGCTCTGATACCATGATGAAGTTTGTAGAATTACAAACAAACAAAATAAAATGCGGAATTATTATTGATCAAGTAAAGATCACAAGGTGATTACAATGCAGCTGATCATGGGGTATTTATAGCTTCATACACCACATGGATCAGTCAGAAGTAAGTTACAAACGGTTATAACAAACTATAACAGAATAACCGCTTTCTAGTTTACATCAGCAGGCTTCTATACTATCAGCAGACTGCTGGTGTCTTCATATCATCAGCAGCTTGTGCACTCAGCATTCCTTTCAGCCTATATACTGTAACATGCTACTTGGAAAGCTCGACCGCTATGTCGACTTTTCTTCTCCCCAAAATCTCCCACTTGAAAAACTCTATAATTTACTTGTAAATTGCAAGTATTTTGTTGTAACACAAAAGAGCTTGACACCCCTTCCCTTTTATAGAGGGGGTGTGGCGCCTCATATGTCCCATATGATTGAGATTTAATCAAATAAGAATATAAGGTATCAATCAAATATTTGATTGATTAAATAGATTATGCTTATAATTAATATTTAATATTAATTTATAATATCGCTATCATTTATTCATAATAAATAATATGAATATTAATTACAATATTAATATTCTACTATTAGTTATACACAATAAATAATCCGAATATCAACAACACTTTGTAGTAAGCATAATTAAATTCGTATTTAGTTATCGTCATAACCGCAATTTAATTCCGGACAATAGTTCATATGTGTTTGAACTGATAGGCTTCTGAATATGTTGGCCGTAAGTATAAAGTGTATTTACAAAAATACATTTCATATTTAACGATCGTGATTGACATTTAGCAATGCGTCATGACTCACCAATCATCAGAATAAGTCAAGTGCTATGACTACAACTCTTCATGCATGTGAAACACTTACCGTGTAAATAAAATCCTTTCGCATACACAATATACATACAGTCGTTACTCATCAATGACTGTATCTTATAATCTGAATATTATATTCTCTCAAAGCAACACATTACTTCCATTTTGTCAAGACTTTCGAGAATAAAACAATCATTATAAAAAGGCCCTTTCGGATATACATTCATACCATTAGGATGCGCGAATTCTGGTCGAACAACATAAATTCTACGCATGCTTCAATATCATGCCCAATCACTATCGCATTTTTTTCCCATAATTAAGGGAAACCTCAACAACGTTAAATCATAGTGATCCACACCGCGATATTATGAAGACTCCGGTCTAAGATAATTACACAACTGCCACATACATGTGACATTTAATAAAGTAAGTGGGTCGGTTTGACATACGTATTCTCCAATATATGTCCACGTACACTCCAAGTAACCTTACACTTTGGTAGACGGGATTTTTCACTACCTTCATAGGATATAGGACATCCAATACGCGCTATTCCAACCGTTCTATCAATGTCTTGTTTAATAATAAATGCGACTAGAGATATTTAATTATTATACCATTAACAGTGAGTCGAAATCTCATCAAACATAATCACCATTATGATTTTTATATCATAGTACGTTTAATCCTGATGACGTTATTATATACAATATTAAATCGGTTCGCTATGCAAACAAGTGCATAGTAGCAAAAGTGCCTTTGTTATTCACAATAATAAAGGCTTATATAGCAATATCATTATAACTAATATAAATACTAATAACAAAAAACAAACATAAATACATTAAAAAGTATAAACATAGTACACAAAACCCAAACCGATAATATCTATTTATAACGATTTCGATTTTTATGTGTTTTTAGATATATTTTTATAGAATTTATACGTTCGGATCCGGTCTAACCCGATTAGGTTTAGACACTAAACGAACAAAAATTCCCATACCTGGATTATTTCCGTAAGAGTATTTTTAGAGTAATCGAAAATTCTTCAAAGAGAAAAGCCACTCCATAATTGATTTCTTTTGTGTAATACTAATCATCAGGGCCTCGTTGGTAAGTTCTACAAGATCTCGTGCATTGGAACCCATGGTTATGGATCCAAATCCGTTATTATGGAAGATTTTCCTTTCCAAGTGAAATCCCCAAGCATATGAAAGAGTGAAAAAATGCTTTCGTTGTTGTGGAATAAGTCGGGTGATAGCTAAAAACTCATCCACTGGATAAAGCATGTAAAATCTGGGGATAGTTGATGGGTGTTGATGATACATGGATTAATCATTTGTATAATGATAAGGAGCAAGATGGTTGATGTTAGTCAACTAGATGATACATTTCATGATGTTTTATCCCCGTTTCTCATGCATTTATTGATGTTTTCGTATCAATTCGAGTCATTATATACTTAGTTTCATCCAAATGTGTAGATAGTATTTATTATATAAAATATCATATTTTGATAGGTTTTGTACCGGTTATAGTATCCGGAGCGTCGTGTCGGGTTTACGCTTGGTATTTTGGTGATTTATTGTAGGATTATAGGTTGACCAAGACCCCGAGTGACGACACGTGTTGAGCATAAACACGTCTTTTGAGGGCTAGAAGAGTGTTCCGGAAGCTTACGAGTTCAAACGGATCATTTGTCTTTAGTGCTTCTATCGTAGCATATGTTCAACGGGCATTTGACTCTATTTAGATGCATTTTCTAGAGAATACTTCCTCATGATATTTGTAGATCAAGAAATGAGATTTCCAATGCATCTTGAATCATATCAATCAGAGGTCTACAACTCAAGTTATAGTCATTTTACTGAGATGATGTGATGTTGGAGGCCGCCAACTCTCCATTGGTGATCTCCAAGTACTCCAGAACTATTGGAGGCCGCCAACTCTCTCTTGGAGCTCTTCAAGCATCGCAGAAAGCATATTTTCAGCTTTAAAAACCCAATTTTGGGAATTTTAACATATCTTTCACTCCATCTTCTTTCACCCCTCTTTGAAGACCTTGAAGACACCCTTTTAAGGGCTCTTCTAGCCCAACCATAACAATAGTTTAGACATTAATTCTACTTTTAATCATAGAAGAATCTCTACTTGAAGCTTTTGGAGTTGATTTTGTGAAGGAATCCCTCTTTTGTTGTAATTTTTCTCCGTGGATGAACCTTGAAGAGTCAATGCAATTATTCTCTTTTTGAAGTTCTTTTCCTATCTACATGCAATTATTCTCTTTTGAAGTTCTTGCAATCTTGTGGGTAAATTCTTCTCTTATTATTTCTAGTTTTATGTCCATAGTTATGAAGTTCTTAAGTGACAATTTGACCTTCATAGCCATGGAAGTCTAAGCTTTTGATAGCCAAGATGATGTATTTGTGATAGTTTTATCTCTATTGGTTGATTGGGAATGTTTGTTCATTTTTCATAGCTTCATGTGTGTTGTTTATCTTTTCCTATCTACATTGTATTGCTTGTTTGTGTTGGATTGATCACCTAGCACTTGCACACACACACTTAGTTGAGACCGAAAGGAGATGCTTGGTGTGGGAGAAGGGATAGGAAAACCGGAAGGTAAAATCGACCTTAAGTGGAACTCGATTTCTTATCCGGGGTTATTGTTCATTCATTGCATTCAAGAACTTCATCATATTGAATCATTAGGTCTAGGGTTCTTAGACCAAGGAGGAGGCATAAAGCAATTTCGTACACTTGTATGAGGGGGAATTTCTAGCTTAGGAGTGCACCGATAACACACACTTGAACACCATTGGAAGGTAGGGAGGTAGTTCATTCACATGACACTAGTAGAGATTTGCTTGATCATTTGACTAGGCTTTTTATCATTTGATCAACCGTTTTTAGTGTAGTCGACCTTAGAACATTTACTTTATTGTTAATTTGCGACTTAGATCAAGATAATCATAGCTTTTCGGTGTTTGACTTCACAATCCCTGTGGGATACGACCTTGACCACTAGAGTATACTACAATTGACCCGGTACACTGCCGATGAGATTGGACACCTAGAAAAGTTCAATCAATGGCTCCACAAGAATAACTCCAATAGTTTATGAATGAAGATAATGGCATGGAACTGTCGGGAGCAAGTTTAGAAGTGTTCCTTCGACATCCTTAATCTTTGTTAGCTAACAAGAAACCATATTTCTATTCCTTATGGAGACAATAAGTTAAGGTGTTCGAGCTAATCAAATCTTACAAAAAAAAACTTTTTCTCTAAAATGAGTGTTATGGAAGCTAGAGGCTACTCTGGAGGGTTTTAGTTCTTTTGGAAGCCTAAAAGCATTTCCCTGAATCTTATATCTTGCATTGACCAAAGTATCACCATGCATGTAATGAATAACCAGGTGATTTCTTGGATTTTCTTCTTAATTTATGTGGATCCTATGACTAGTGCCAGAAATGAGTTGTAAAGCTATTTAGAGAGGTTATGAATTTTCTTTCATAGTTATTGGTGTCTCCTGGGAGACTTCAACCACGTGGGATTTTGAAGGGATAGACAATGAAGCAGATCAATCGGTGGTTGTAATAATGAAAGAATGTGGAATATGATACAACGGGGCTCTCTCGTAGAATTGGGCATTTCAAGGGCCTTGTTATGTGAGAAATTCCAAGATGCATCAACGCCTTGACCAAGTATGAAGCAATCATTATTGGTTAGAAATGTTTCTTAATGCTCTTATCGAACATCTAGCAATGACACATTCTGATAACAACCTCATATTAGTCCACAGAGATTTTGTTGCAAGCAAAAAGATATACCCAAACTCATTTTTCTTCCAAAGAGCATGGTTCGAGCACACAGAATTTAAGTTGCTTGTGACAAAGGCGTGGATTGACAAATGAAATCATAAACAAACTATTGATACATTCACAAGACAAATGAAACATTGTAATAAAGTCGTGTTTGGAAATATCTTTACCCGTAAAAAGAACCTTAAGGAAATATTATTGGGCATAGAAAAATCATTGGAAAAATGACCATACTTCTTCCTTCCTATCTTCATGATGATCTATGAGAAAAACTTGACATCACTCTAAATAAAAAAGATACATATTGGCACCAAAGATCACATCTTAAATGGATGGTGTAGATGGAGAGAAATACCCATTTATATTAGCACTCTATTCTATCAGACGTCAACATAAGAGAAAGATAACAAGCTTGAGGTTACCCAAAGACAGTTGGAAAAATGATCAAACTATGATTGGGAAGATGGTTTGAGATTATATGTTAATCTGTCTCGTAAGGATGACATGACTATTGAGAAGACTCAGATTTCTTTTCAGCACAATCACTAGCATCTGTCTAGAAAGATTTGATTCTGACTTCATGGAGCCGGTATAGTTGTTTCCTACGTGCAAGGTCATCCTCAAATCCGGTCCTATGAGGCTAAGGGACTTTTATTTTTGGAACAAATGACAATGTTTTGCTTATGCCTCAAATCAAACTTTTAATGCGACATGCTATGTTTTCTCATGGAGGGGGAGCAAAATGTCCCCCTATCAAAGTTAGTAGGGTTCCAGTCGAGGTGCTTGGCAATATAGAAAGAACTATCCCAATCTCCCAAGGGTTAGGTCAAGGGCCATTGAGATGACTGTGGCGCTCGCCTTCAATATTTATAGAGTCTGCCATACTTAAAGGATGAAGATGCAGTTGGATATAAGAGAATTTATTTTTGGGAAGAATCTTAAGAAAATCGTGGCAAGTGAGCTGCAGGAAGGCGGCATGGTTTTATTTCCATACGGCCAATGAAGGAAACACAGTCAATGAGCCGATCAAGTTTTCCGGTACTAAGTAATAGTATAAAAATTGTATCCATTTTTTACGATATTTGCGTGGATCGGGTATATCATGGTGAAGTCTTCGGAAAAAAAGTTTCCTTCCACAATTGAATCTGATAAGTGAGATCTCGAGTAAGTGTTTACATAATATTTTTGTGTCCGAAGAAATGATTCATCGAAATGGTTCAGAACCGACAATCAGACGGACCTAAGTGCCACACTATGTTGTGTGTCGGTGGGGGCCACCTCTAGATCTTCTAGTAGGGACAAACCGAGACAAGTCCAGTGGGACAAGTCTTGGCCGTCCTAGCGAGGACGCCAGTCCCTTATAGGGGGAGAATGTGATATCCCACATTGGAAGTGGGGAAGCGCATCACAACCATATAAGTGTAAGACATAAATATCTTGTCAACTCGGGTTAGCCCTTTTAGACCAAGCGAGGACGGTGGCCTAAACAGTTGACCGGACAATTTATGACTTATTTAGCACAATCAGGCACGCGCTAAAACAGGAACAAGAAGGAACAACAGGTTCTGGAGTAGGTTTAGCGCACGCCAAAAGGGTGTAGTGCGTGCCAAACCCACTGCATACCCCATTTCCATGTTTACTTGCGTACAATTTGAATCTGATTGGTATGAATGCCTTAAAGGGCATTAATCGATACTTTAAAATGTCTAACATCGACTTTTAATAGCATTGGCTCAGCACCACAACTGAGACCCCTACAGGGAGAAGGTAGAAGCACTGGAAGGCGTTGTTTAGGCCTTGTGGGACATTGAATTATTAGTCATTAATCATTTTACAATGTATGTGCATGAACCACGTGGTTAGAACTAAACTCGGAAATACATATGTGTGCGTCTAAAAGCTAAAACATAAATATCATTGGTAAGACACGTTTTAATATCGAAGTATGGAACACTTACAGCCCCTTGAAGTTGTGTGTCAAAGGCCAACAAGTAACTCCCACATAGAACATGAGTCCGTGGCCTTAGAGAGGTGCTTAATATGTCTCGGTGCATACTCACCATTCAAAGTGTCCTTTGGTTTTTTTTTTAACAGCAAAAGAGTATTTATTAAAAATATCTAGCAAGGTGCTAGAAATAGTACATAAGTTACACAATGCAATCCGAATTAAAAACTAGTACTCCAAACCAATCGAACACAAAAGAGTAGGTACACAAAATCCCCATCCCCAGTACTATAACAAAATTAAGCCAAAGGATGTCTTCTCCAATCCTCTCAATCGATTGTGATGTTCTTATTCCTTCCAGTTATCCAAGTGAAGCAGCAAGTTTGAATAAAAGCGAATGAATTTTCAATAGAGAAATGTATCGAGTTGAACACAAACTTATTTCGGACCAGCCAAATAGACCACAAAGTTACTTTCCTAATAGAGTCCCATATCCAAAACTTCTCCCCATATTGTACCGATGAAGAAATAAAAGCAATAAACTGATCCCATTCCTTGAAAGACGTGCAAGAGATAGAAGTCCAAGCTGAGATTTTAATCCAAATAGCAGCACAAAAACGGCAACGGAGGAAAAGGTGAGCCCCACCTTCATCCTCTAAGTTACAAAGAGGGCAAAGAATGTTGTTGAGTTGTACACCTCACTTCGCAATATTGACGCGGGTTGGAAAATGTATAAGTAGCTTTCCAATTAAAAACATTCACTTTTGAAGGGATCAAATTATTCCAACACCAAGCTATTGAAGACGCGCAATTTACATTTTCATTGATTATGAGCTTTTTTAGCATAACCACAAAAAAAACACCATTGGAGTCAAGCCTCCAAATCCGGTTGTCTGAATCACCTGAATGAAAAGATACATTTCCAACAAAAGCACACAGGTCAACAAACTCTCCCAAATCCCAACCTCGCAACTCTCTTCTCCACCCCCACTCCCAATGCCAAAAGCCATCTACAAACCTCCCTCTATCACTAATTAAACAATCTTTATTACTCTCAAGACGAAAAAGTCTTGGGAAACAAGTGTTCAACGAGCTTTCCCCTACCCAAGAGTCTTTCCAAAATCTGACTAAGTTCCCCTCCCCGACCTTCCACCCAAGTGAAGATAAAAGTTTAACCCCTCTTTTTTCGATAGCAAAACCATTTCTAACAATCCCCGTCCAAAACTTTCCACATCCACCCCTCAAAGCTCCTTCCCTAAAGCCCTCATCACTACCATACACAGCCTGAATGAGATTATTCCACACCACTCCTCCTCGGTCTTAAGCCTCCACCACCATTTCCCAAGCAACGCAACATTTTGAACCTCCAGCCCTCCCACCCCAAGGCCCCCCAACCTTTTGTGTTTAATAAAGATTTTCCAAGGAATCCATGTTATGTGTCTCTCTTCCTTACCCCACCCCAAAAGAAGCGAGCTCTCAATTTTTCTAAGGTGCGAATGACGGCAATAGGGGCATGAAAGATGGAGAAATAGTACAAGGGTAGGCTTCCCACAACAGCTTTAATCAACGTTAACCTCCCTCCAACCGATAATAATCGAGCCTTCCACCCGGCCAATCTCCTCCTAACTCTATCAATAACAGGATGCCAAGACGATATTTTATTCATGTTTTTGCCAACCGGAAGACCCAACTATACGAAAGGAAGATGATCCGAGATGCAATGCATGGAAGCTGCACAACTTGCTAAGTCCGTGCTACTGACATAAGGCCATACAACTTGCTTTTCTTCAAATTAATATTTAGACCAGATATTGCAGCAAACAATTTCAGAATTCTACCAAGATTCCTCAAATTGTCCTTATCCCATTCCCCAAAGAAGATCGCATCATCGGCGAATTGTAAAAGCGTAATGTGGAGATCCTTATTTCTCAAACCAACGCCTTTAAAGAGATTATTTCCAACAACATCACACACCATAATATTCAAGGCTTCAGCTATAATCAAGAAGAGAAAAGGAGAAAGAGGGTCTCCTTGTATAATTCCCCTTTCCATATTAAACTCGCTCGTAGGACTACCGTTAATAAGCACCGACACTTTAGTTGAAGATAAACATCCTTTAATCCACTTTCTCCACTTACTACCAAAATTCATCTGACAGAGAACCGAATCAAGGAAGTTCCAATTAACTGAGTCAAAAGCTTTCTCGAAATCAGCTTTGAAAATAAAATCTCTCTGCTTATTCCTTTTGATGAGATCAACTATCTCATTAGCCATTAACACACTGTCTACACAATTTGTCTACCGAATGCAACCTATAATGTGGTAGAGATTGTAATTTTATACACGGATCCAATGAGACTATGTGATCTAGTAAAGGGCGAGTGTGATCTCGTTATATGTGATATACTATATATTGTGTGTAACTGTTTCTTCTACCCTTTACTAAGTACGTATGTACTTACCCCCTCTTTTTTATTGTCCCCAACCGAGAAGGTGGTGTATTTGTAGGTTGTTTTTGAGGCCTCTGAGGAGTGACCCGAAGATGATGCAGACGAAGTTTACTTTTCCTTATTGCATTGTATTTAGGATAGATTCTCTTATCCCTGGTACTGATAGAAATCAATGAGTTGAGTTTATGTTTAACAAGTTTTAATGGATTCATTTGTAATTGATGATTATAATAAGTCTTTGATGTTGTAATAGATACAACTTGTGTTGCTTTCGTTTTGTCTTCCGCTTTGTTCTCTAATGTTTGCTTACTTATATAATTAGATTAAATTTTAATTATATGTGTGTCGGACGTTCTTTTTCCGGATAAGGGCTCGGTATCGTGGACGTCACAAAAATCTCCGGCAAAGTTGCAATCACACACTAAATAGTCTTTGACATTTCTTCTTCTGATTATTCCGGCCATTTCTTAGGTTAGGCCTGAAAGAAGCAACATCATAAATTATTACGGATTTATATTATTATTGTAAAATAAATTTATTGTTTTTTCTAAAAGGGTTATTTTGGACATTGTGAATAGGTGTTGAAGCCTTAGAGTTGGCTATATATTTGTACTACGGTGAAATGGCTTCGGCAACTTCTTGGCGATTTAGGTGTTCGGGTACCAATGGGTATCCCTCTCCATTGTGATAGTAAGGCCGCTTTGCATATTGCACAGAATCCGGTTTTTCATGATAGGACCAAACATATCGAAGCGGATTGCCACTTTGTTCGCGATGCGATCACGGAGGGCCTGATTGCTCCCGGATATGTGCCCACACGGGTCCAGCTGACGGATATTTTTACGAAAGCCTTGGGAAAACAACAGTTTGAATTTTTGTTACGCAAGTTGAGCGTTCGTGGCCTTCACGCTCCAACTTGAGGGGGTATTACGGATTTATATTATTATTGTAAAATAGATTTATTGTTTTTCCTAGAAGGGGTATTTTGGACATTGTGTATAGGCGTTGAAGCCCTAGAGTTGGCTATATATTTATAGTACGGTGAATGGCGAAGGAGAAGAAAATTATTCGAGTGATCACATTTGTCATAAATTCCCACTTGCTCTCTTGGACGCCGATTGTAATCATTTAAATCCAAGTTGATGTTGGTTCGGTACTAATCAAGTGAAGACTTGGCAAATATTGGCAAAACCTTTGGAGATTTGTTAGATGATCTTACGGTCTACAACGGAGGAGAAGATTATGTGTTGATGTAGTGAACAACATAAATTTTTCTCTTGATATGAGTTTGTGCACCATAGCAAAGCCTAATCTGCAAAAGTCATATTCCTCAAATCTGTGGTAACTAATGGAATTTTTCTGTTCGATTTATTAATTTTGTGGAATGTGAATCCTGAAAAAAATTTGAATCCTTTAATTTTGGTTGTTATTTTCTTCATTTCTTCTTTGAATTTTGTTTGATTTAGCAGCTCTTTGGTTCACCTTAACCTTTATTATTGTTTTAATTTCTAGGTAATGTGTACGTGCGTGTTATTTCAACTGTCACTGAGCAATGTTACTGCTTATGTGGCGACAACATAGAGTAACATAATACGACCTTGACATTGTGCAATTTCACTTAGGTGCAATGACACTGTAGATGCAGTAGCAATTAATTTGGTATTCATAAAATGTCGATGAACATGTAGTGACACATGTTCTGTGCTTCATAAAGTGTAACTAAAGATTCAGTGATAACTGATTTGAGCTGTAACTAAAGATTCATGTGATGATCTCTGCCCTTCTTTCACTCCGATGTGCTTCCTGTTTCTATTTCCGGCGACAAACAATGGCGGCGGCTACCACCAAGCTCATCCAAGTCCGGATCCTCCTCCATACCCACACATCCTGAACCCAAGTCCTCTAGATCTCCGTTCAGTCTCCATTCTAGCGATGTCAAAGCTACTATTTAAACCAACTCATCATTCCTACCTTTTCCTCCTCCGACTTCGTGTCCGTCTACTCCATGAAAGCTTCCTCCCCTCCTCATATCGAGTCCTCCCCTTCTTCTCTTCTTTATGATGCGCAAAACTCCTTCCGGATTCCGGTCATCTTCTCCGGCACTCAACCACCGTTCCTTTTTTTTTTTTTTTTTTTTTTTTTTTTTTTCTTCCCCTGCTTAAATTTCCTTTTTTAATTTCCATGGTCGCAGCGGCTTGAAAAACTTTCAGTACACCAAACAACTCATTCCTTCTTAAATTACTTATTTATCTCTTTTTTATTTATTTTTTAATTAAATAAATTGCTCTCCTGTTATTATTTATCTCCCAACTCTCAGCAATCCATGGCTTCTTTTTTATTTTATCAAATCTCATCCCTTATCAAATGGTGTCTCCCTATTCACTCCTCCTTTTATCGGCAGTTATAATTTCATTCTCACTGATTTACTCTATCCAATCTATAAATTCTTATTTATTCTATTTCTTTTTTAGGGTATGATATTACATCCAAATATTTCTTCCTCTCTCTATATATCACATGGTACAATCTCCCTCCATTCTTCCTCTCTATTACAGGGTACGATCTCCCTCCAAATATTTTCTCTTCTCTCTCACATGATTCAAGCAATATCAAGTTGTGAAGCTGTTGCCGATTGATATGGAAAAATTTATTGCAGGCACCATGTGAAGAAAACAAGATCCATTCAGTGCGAGTTAATCTCCATGTTCATTGCATTACAATGGGATTGCGGGGGCGTGTTAGAGATAATGACAAAATTGAGTTAGGATTTGTTTAAATAATATTGTTTGAATTTGAATTATATTAGGATATATTATGGGGGATTGAGGGAAAAGGAAAAAAAATATTTACAAAATGAATAAATAGGACACACTTTTCTTTTTAGTTGCAAAAAGGACAAAAAAATTTTGGCCGGACAAAAATACTCTTTTTATTAAAGGGACGCGAGCTTCAGTTGAACTTTCATCCGCTTCAGCCTTCAGGTTTTTTTTTTTTTTTTTTTTTTTCAACACTCGTAACTTTTGATTTATAACTCCGATCATCGAAATTTTTTCACCAAAATTCATTTTTTTTTTGCTCTTTAATTTGAGCCCAAATACGATACCATTCCGACGTAAATTTTGAAAGCTGAAAAAATATTTATATTAACCGGAGTATTTTTTCTTATAAACGACCGTAACTTTTGATTTAGAACACCGATCATCAAAATTGTTTCACCAATCATATTTTTTTTATCTTCATTTTGAGACCGCGTTTGATACCCTTTCGACGTAGTATTTGAAAGCCGAATTTTATCGAAGCGTTTACACCAACACATGTTCTTTATTGTTTCTTTGTGTTATTGTGTTATCTTGTGTTATTGTGTTACGTGTAACACAAGAATAACATACTGATAACATACCAACAAATGTAACACACCAACAAAGAATACTACCTATTAGAAATACACAAGAACACAAGAATATAAGAACACACCAACAAAGTAACACACCAACTAAGAATTTAGTATTAGAAAGCTTGTAGATAATCAACCGACAGTGGACAAAGAATTAATTGCAGCCATGATTTTACTTTCACAATTAGTTACACCAGTTTGCAAATCTATATTGAAAAAGAAATATTGAAACAAGTTACAAGTAAATGAAGTGGTACACAGCTTATAGGCATCACGCATTTCACCCACTACTTCTTTAAAACAATCCTTGTGTTTGTTTCAGGTTGGTACACATTGATGAAGAAATGAACAAAAATATAACGACTTTTTAGATCATAGCAATGAAAACACTAAACCATGTAATTAGAATAGGGAAATGGTATATGATTGCCAAAGCCCCATATAAGCACAGTAAAGAACCAGGCATGTTATTAAGTAGTTGAATCTTAAATTAAAGGTGCACCAACCCAAACATCAAAATGGAAAAGGTTTATATTCTGTGTGATTGAAAGATAATACATAATGGAACTAAATTGAAGAATACAAACAAAAGTCAAAACTCGCTGGGTATTGAAAGCAATTCTTTACTGGGACTTAACTGAGGAGCTAAAAAAGGAAGAAACTTTTTTGAAAGAAAAGTTGGTTCTTGTTT
Organism: Gentiana straminea; assembly: GCA_036785695.1. Classification (NCBI taxonomy): domain Eukaryota; kingdom Viridiplantae; phylum Streptophyta; class Magnoliopsida; order Gentianales; family Gentianaceae; genus Gentiana; species Gentiana straminea. The sequence continues at coordinate 212,068 of JAVUPR010000090.1, read as the reverse complement.
CTCAAATGAAGCTTCACATTGAAAGGTTACCTTTTTAAACTAAAGGAGGAGGTTAATGTGGGATTGAAATCAACAGCCAAGTCAACGGAAGCAATATTGGATTAGTAGTAAGATTATGTGAAGTCATCTTCATTATTTTTCTTCCCTTAATTTGAATTGGTATGTATATATATGTATATTGATAAGCAGGAGAAGAAACATGAAATTCACCTTGAATACCAAGCAAGGCTGCATATTTCTCTGGATGAAGTTGTGAAATTGCTGTTCCAGTTGCTGCTCCTGCTGGCTGAGCAAAGAGGAGAGAAGCGGCGGCCAATAGCGGCGGGGAGGAGCTGCTGATGGGAAGGATTTCGCCGGAGTTGTGAAATTTCTAAATAGCCGATTTCGAATTCTTCTTGCTCAACAAATGCGTTCTAACCACTTTTTTGTTCAGAATTTTTTTTGCAATCTCTATTCCCACCTGCTATCTTCAATTTCGCTGAGTTACTGAGTCGGATTTGGTCCATTTTCACCCCGTAATGGGGAAGAATACGAAAAAGAAAGGGTCGGGCTCTCCTGCTTCAAAATCGAAGAATCAGAGAGCTCCTACATCGGTACTTACTCTTCCAGTGCCTAATGATGGATGTTCGAAGGCGGCTCAGGCTACTACAGACGCCATTGTTGCAGGAAGTGAAGCTCCGGTTATTGCAGGTTCCATGGCTCCGGTGACTGAAAGCTCGGGTCTGCCATTACTCGAGCTTGGTCGTTCTTTTTTGTTTTTTGTGTTAGTAGGGGTAATTTAGTCCGGACGAAATTATTTTGTCCTTAAATCAACAAAAAAAAAATATACAAATTGGATTAAAATTTAAATACAGAAGGGAAAGTGGACAAAAACCTAATTTAGTCTATATTATTTGATTTAGATAAACTTCTATTTATCATTATTTAGGCTATATTTATTATAATGTTCTATCAGTTCAATGAAGGCAATATAATCTCAATTATATTTCTCTATTAGTCTTAAAAAGAAATCATGTAATGACTTTTATTTTCACAGATTTTATGGCCAAAACTTCTCCAATCCCGTCTATCCATAGAAGCATGTGGAGAAATGAAAGTCTTTTATAGTTCTTGACAAAGCCATTACGTAAACTTTTTTTTTCACAGTCCAATAAATGGGGCTGACAAATGCTCCACATCAGATTTAGAGGCCACTTTTGCTCCAAACCACTACTACTGCTTTAAAGCTAAGTACAAATTAAGCATGTCTCCCACTACTACAGTCTATAGTCCTTATAAACTATTTGAAGTTGGCTAATGAGAATTAGCTTAATAGTTAAGTTGAGGTCCCAAAATCAACATATTTTGAGTTTGAAGTTCACCGTATGCATGTAAGGGGGTATTATCTCCCTAATAGAAAAACACTAATTTTCACACTTATTGTATCCTTCAATTCTTATCTCCTTTTAAAATAAAAAAACTGTAAACACTTCGATTTCCGACATTGACCAACTAAATCTCTCTCATTTCAACTAAAGAAGCTAATAAGTACTACTCCCCACTCTAAAGCCTCGACACGACACCCTATCTTTGGAGTATGATTTCAATTATTTTAACTTGAAATTTTGATAAAGTATGTCATTGTATATTCATATCCCTTGTGTATATATCCTGTTTCCAAGTCTCCAATTTTCAACCGAACGCTGTGAGTGGAAAAATGGTCCTCGAAAGTGTGTCTTTTGGCGCTTTTCCTTTTGTCAGCTTGTCTGCTGGCATATTTTTAGTGCTGACACCAAGAGTTTTGGGAGGAGAAATTCTTCTTTGGTGAGTCCATTTATGGAATAAAATATATGAATGAATCTGAACCATACAGTTTCAATTCAAATTTAAACTGTGTGATCTAGAATCATTCATGTATATCTACGATGTAAATGGAGTGATTATGGAAGAATTACCCGGGAGGGGAAATATACATATTTATTAGTAGTACTTTTTATATACTATTTTTTTTTGAATGACTTTTTATATACTATTAGGACCTATGTAGAGTCATCCATTATGAATTCTATAATATTTCCATCACGAAAATATCATCATAATCCATATGGCTTTATAATTGATGTCTTTGAAGTGTAATACTTCTTGTGTCCCGAAATATAAATTCATTTGATTTTAAAAAATGCATGAGTGTTACAAGTTTGAAGATAAAAGTCTAAAATTCTGTATGATTATCATTGATGCAATAATTGTACATTAAGTAATGAAAAGTTTGTGAAATTGATAATTGATGCAATAATTGTAAATTAAGTAAAGAAAAGTACTACATCTGTGGCACAAAAAGTGTCAACATTTGAAAAAAGTTTTGTCCAATAAAAAGTTTTCATTTAGAAAACCAATACATCATTTAAAGCTCTTTTTCCAAGCATATCCCTAACCTAACATTTATTGTTGTATATTCATTTCATATTTCAAGCAAATATTAATTATAAGATAGGAGTATATATGTCTATTACTACTATAACACAACACATTAATTAAGTTTTTTAATCTGTGTGAATAGTAAAATATAGACATTTTTTATGACACAGAGGTAGTAGATAAATAGATAATAAATTAGAGGTAAAATGAAGAATAATGCAATAAATATTCCATTAATCTTATAAATAGACTTAATATAGGACAACGGTATAAATCCAAACGGTAAATTTCAAGGTGGTCCGAGTGGTCTCTATATTGGGAAATTCTTACCTGAGGAGTCTTCGTGTGCATCGTATTAGAAGACATAAATTAAAGATAATGCCAAAAAGATAAATAAAGTTGTTATTATAGTTTAAATTAAAGTTTGACAGTTTGCTTTAAATTTAGGTTATGATTATTTGAGATTATATTATTTATTTTGAATTTAGTTCTTATCTCTTTTCTCTTCTATATAAAGGAGGAAGTACTGTAACAATTTAATCAATCTCAATAAAACATCAGTTCTCCTATTATATCCGTTGTGTTTCGTTTTTCTTCACAGTATCGTGTTCGAGAGACGGGGTTTGAGCACCTTAACATTGGTGAACCCTCGCACGATCCTTCTTCCGCTATTAAATGTTAACCCTGTCTTTTTGAGCTATTAAACTATTTCCTTTTTTTTTTTTGTTGATCACCAAATCCCAAATCATTGCAGCCTCCGTGATGCGTAAAACCAAATAAACCCTTCTTTTTACCATCATGTTCATTTTAGCCAAAGTCCATATCCCCCGTTCGTCCAAAAAAAAAAAAAAAAAAAAAAAAATACTTGCCACTGTAAATACCTATCTATGCCATACTTTCTTCGTCAGATCAAGTCGCACCATGCACCCATTACAACCCAGTGGTTTTCCATAATCCCATCATCGAGTCAAAAAAAAAAAAAAAAAAAAAAAAACCTTCGTCATGACATATCCAGTTTTTCACACCATACAATATCCTTTCCGTTCCATTTTTTTCCATGTAGCCATAATATATATATATATATATATATATCCATGCCATAATTTTTTCTTTTATTTAGTCCATTTGTTTTCGGTTTATTTCATACTAAATAAATAATCTCATATATATAGCATCTATTATTTATTTCTTTTGGCATCCATTCTACATCTAGTTTGAATGCAGATCCACAGTATCAATCAAGTTGGAGGCCGATATCACATTCACTCTTCAACCAGAATCAGAATCAATCTACAAACTAATGGACTCCGGAAGAGCCAAAAGAGCCGTTGGGGTGGAGATGTCCTCCAAAAATATCAAATCTATGGACTTCGGAAGAGCCGAAAGAGCCGCCGGAGTGGAGATGCCCTCCAAAAACATCACAACTATGGACTTCGGAATAAAAACCGGAGTGGAGATGCCCTCCAAATAACAACCGGAGTGGAGATGCCCTCCAAAAACATCACAACTATGGATTTTGGAAGAACTCCGGAGTGGAGATGCCCTCCAAAACAACACAACTATGGACTTCGGAACAACCGGAGTGGAGATGCCCTCCAAAACAACACAGATATGGACTTCGGAAAAGCAACCGGAGTGGAGATGCCCTCCAAATCATGCCAAGACAAACTCGGCTTCCAAACCTGGCCTTGTTTTAAGGAGGGTATTAGAAGACACAAATCAAAGATAATGCCAAAGAGATAAATATAGTTGTTATTATATTTTAAATTAAAGTTTGACAGTTTGCTTTAAATTTAGGTTATGATTATTTGAGATTATATCATTTATTTTGAATTTAGTTCTTATCTCTTTTCTCTTATATATAAAGGAGGAAGTACTGCAACAATTTAATCAACCCCAATAAAATATCAGTTCTCCTATTATATATGTTGTGTTTCTGTTTTTCTTCACTCGTTGGATACGCGACATGTGCGTAAGAAGACAAATTTGCTCATATATCGCATATTCAACGGAATAATGCACACGAGGAGAATGCGGGTAAGACTTTCCCCTCTATATTGCATCAATGTGATGAACCTCGAGATTGGGCACAAGTTGGCAAGTTGGGGAAACGTAAAAGGAACCAAATTGCAACATTAATAACAATATTGATTATTGTTTGAAAAATGAGCTTTAATTTGTTGAGCTTCCAATCAGAGAAGTTTTGCAGTTCAATCAGTGGCGGAACCAGAAAAAAAAAAATTCGGGGTGGTCTTGGTATATAAACTGTAAAGCTAAAAAAAATTCGGGAAAAAAATAAAAAAATGTTGGTAGTGGGATTTGAACTTACAACCTAGAATTATGGACACTGAAAATGATTTGTTCTTAAACCACTAGGATATAAGATCTTTTACTCAAGAAAAAAACACATAACATATTAATATTAACACTACAACTAATACAATAATAAAAAATTGGGGAGGGGGGGGGGAGGGCTTGACACCATTTAGGGGGGGGGGGGGGGGGGGGGGGCTTGAGACCACTCCAGACATTGGTTCCGCCCCTGAGTTCAACCTTATAAAAATAATACTATAGGACCATAGTCTGCTTTGCTGTGGACTTCGGATGGATTTTGAATTTTGGCATCACACATAACAATAGTTTATTTAATTTGCTTCTGCATATTTAACTAGATTATTCAGTAAGTAAAGCATTGGGGTGGGGGAGGTGCTTAAGTATTAATTAAGAGTCAAGAAAATCTCAGGCAGCTGACTTTGATGGATAATTGAAAACAATTATCATGTTCATCTTAATTAAATTCAGGGTTTTTATATATAGTTATAATCTTAATCTGTGATCCAAAACATGTACACTTGGTATACTTTTCTGTTGATACATATATAACGCGCGTTTAATGAATTCACATGAGAATATATTAATTGAAATGTTTGTTTCACAACAACACATCTTTATATTAGTGATTGATCTGTATGAGACCAACATAAATAAATATGTGTCACATCATAATTAATTGTGCGCAAAAATATTTTGTGCACTTTTATTGTGTTCATTTAATTTTGTTGTGCGATTATCATTTATTTAATTATAGTTAATTGATGCGACCAAATCATATATCAATAATCTAATTATATAAACAATTCTTATTCTGCTTGCAAGACAAAACATCTTTCGACCCTCGTGGATGAAGCAATTCTCATTCAAAGCACAACGGTGTAAAGTAATAGGATTCTCATTTCATATATATAAGTGTAAGACATAGCTCTTTTTTACCACGCATGAATGACGGTTTAAACAGTTTATCGAATCATTTATAACTTTTTTAGCGCTACGAAAAACCCGATGTCTGGAGGCGTTACATCAGCCGTCTAGCTCCAGCTCGTTTTCAACTACGACTTCCAAAAGACAGAAGAAATATCCATGGCAAAAAGGTGCAGCAAACCGAAAATATAATCAACGCATTTTATTTTCTTTAATAAAATGGGTGTATAGATATATAGAGAGGTGTCCACAATTCATAGGTGTTCAACTTGCATGCCAAGTTGTAACTAATTAACTTTATCTTCTGCCATTTTATATTTATATTTATAATAACAACTAGTTATGGTGCAATGAGAGCTGCCCATCCTCAACATTCTCACTGTCTTTCTAAAATCAATCAATCATTTTTTTAAATTTTTTGTTTTGTTCTTTTCACTGATTATAATAACATAAACTTTTTGGTGTTATTTTAAAAAGGGGAATGAGAGAGAATGACAAAAATATTTCATCAATTAAGTAGAAGGACAGTCTTTTGAAACTTTTGCATAAAGGACAAAACTATTTATCCACTATCGAAATTCACTTGTGTTCGAAATTCACTTTTTTAAATTCACTCGTCGAAATTCGAAATTCACTAATTTTCAAAATTCATTGTCGGGATTCACCGATTTTCGGGATTCACCGTCAAAATTCACTATCGAAATTCACCGATTTCGGGATTCACTAGGGAGATTCACCGATTTTCGGGATTCACCGTTTGTCCTTCTCGCTATAAAAATTATGCAATTGTCCTTCTTCTCCCTATAAAAAATATATAGTTGTCATGTTGCTTAATAATATTTTAGATTGTGTCCTTATCCCTAATTTTCCATTTTAAAAAAGCAGTATGATGAAAAAGCATATATATTTCGTAGCAATACAACTTCCTTTGGTGTTTTTTAATTGACTACACAAATTACATATAAGAAGCAACACCTTATTGGACTATAGAGAACAAACAATGATCAATTTAAATTGTCTTTCATATACTATTTTATGTTTCAACAAACAAGATACGTACAATTTGTAATTTTTACTCAACATCAATTGGTTGACATACGAATAGAATGCCTTTATTTTATTTTTTATTTTTTATTTTTATGTTGCAGAGATTCTTATTCAATTTGCCTCGTCTCATGTATCTCCTTATTGATTGAACAGTAAATGAGGACAGAGAAATATAAACATTATGGGCCAGAAGCCCATTTCGTGCCTAAAGGCAGACCTAAACCCCAGGTGGGAGGTTTTACCCGTTCTCCCGAATAGAGCCGCCGCAAGTCGGCCAGGTAGCTGGGGAGTTCGGGTCTACGCAGTACGGGCTGAGACGGCCTGGATGGGCTCGACGCAGGACTGCCAGAGTCTTCCTTATCTGGTATTGCTCACGTGCATAATAGACCAGATAAACATGGAAAGAATCTCGAGTCATTAAGACTCTGATCCTAATATTCAATATATTCATAATTACCTCCTAAATAATAGGGATTAACATAAGATAATCCGTGTACAATACGAAAAGAAGTCCTTGAAAGACATAGCACATGCTTGCCAAGGACGAGATGTCCTCTATATAAACCATCCCGAGGAACTACGAGAGACTTGATTCTTACTCATATACATGATACGTAGGCAACTTGTGATTCAATAATCTTAGGTTCAGTCTAAAAATCACAAACACCACTCTTGTTTTTACATCTAGTTCCAGGGTTATAGTCTTGAGTATTTTCATTAGGGTTACTGCGGCCCGTAAAGCTCATAGACGATTTCCAGCATCGTCACAATTCATCTTATATAGAAATATTGTGATGCGTGAAATTGTATCCTAGACTTTTAGATTTATCTCATAATATAGTCATTATATATTATCAATGCAACATTTATTGCACATTTCTCTATCTTGCCCCTAATTTATTATGAATCCAACCATTTGTCATTACTTAACAACTATTGCATTAATGATAATCAATGAGTATTTTAGACATTTACCTTTAAATTTATGACATTCAATAATTTCTTTAATCAGTGTACGATGACTTATATTTTGAGACGAATGTAATAATATATTAAAAATATTTAATACAAAAAAATCACTCATAAATTAAGAGCACACATAGCCAAGTGGAAGGCTATTAATCATCCACATCTTATGTGTGACTTGTTTTTTTTGTTAGTGTGTAACATCTCGTTTTCGAATAACAAGTTGTTATCTGGAAATAGTGTGTTCGGAACATTACTTTTAGAAAAAATCATAAAACCTACGTAATTCTGGTGTAAGTAACAAAATGCGTGGAATAAAAGAGACTACTGAGACTTGGAAAACGGACTCTTTGGAACCGACACCGCTAACGCCAATGAGAGCACAACCCGTGGCTGCAGCAGGGCCGTCCTTGGGGCAGGTCAACAAGGCATTGGCCTAGCCCCCCGGCAAACTTGTAATTTTATGGTCCCCGTTTTCATGTAATAAAAGTGTAATTTAGGTCAATTTATGTTTTTTACTAAAGCTAAAAAACCGGTAAGACCCAAATTTATAGCCGAATTCATTGAAGAAAGTCTAATCAAATTTCGTTACATTTATAACGCTCATCAACACAGTATACCTAAAAAATAGTTGTGATCGAGATTCTGTATTATTTTTTGAACGGGGTAGAAGGCCTTAATTTATTTTTGGCCAGGCCCCTGATTACACAGAGACGGCCTGGGCTGCGGCTTGACTGAGTAAAGAAAAGCATAGCAAATCCAGAATCACACTCATGTAATCTCAGACAAAAAAAAGTTCTTCAAACCGTTGCTAAGATCCTCAAAATACAGAAGAAGTACAATATAGGGAAAACTAAAACATATGTCTTGGCACGCATACCTTATTAATTCGAAAGAAGACAATTAATAACTAAACATCAAATGAACACAAATATCCGTCCTAAGCTCGCTCCTCATAAACATCAACATGATCAACATATTCTTGCGTATGTCCTCAATTAAAAAGAATGAGTAAGCACTACTACTTAGATGTTTATTAAGGAATAGAAGATCAAAAAAATTCACTAGATTTACATCTGATCAATTTAGACACATTATTATCAACGATATAGATCACCGTTGTATCACTCGTTATGTCACAACCGTTGTGTTTGTATTATTACTCGAATAAAAAACAGTCATAAAAAGTACCTTTCATAATAATTTTTTATTCTCATGAAGGATGATATTTTCAGTACTTATTCATCTTCATGTTACTTAACACTTTTTACATTTACAAGACAATATTTACACATATAAAACATTAATACGGAACATAATCTATATGCAACTCTCTTGGGTCGGGGTAATTCTTTGGCGGGGACTTCCTACGGTGAGTATCCCTCTAGATTTGTGCCATGTGTGCAAAAGGACAAAACAACGCTCACATGTCGCAAACGTGGCGCACATCTAGCGGGGTACTCACCGTAGGGAGTCCCCACCTCAGTATTTTCCCATGGGTCGACGCACATATAATGATATAATCATGATGGCTTAATCGAGTATTCAAAGGTACAACGTCATGATGAAAACCCACCATCAAATCTTGGTGCAACAACATTTCAAAAACAAAAAATTCTTGGTGCAACAAGTGTCATACCCTTTAAGGTATTCGTAACAGTACAACGATCTCGTTTCTTATCTAATACTATCTCCGATCTAAAATATAAGTCATCCTCTAGCTTTTCTACTTTGGTGTCATAATATAAGTCATTCACAATACCAAGAGAGTATTAATGAACATTTTTCCTTATCTTACCCATAATTTATATCAATCCAAACACTTTTATTTACTCAACAATTGTTGCATTTATGTTAGTCAATTGGTGTATTAGACATTTTATCCATACATTAATTACATTTAACTATTTTCTTAATCAATGTGAAAATTCTAGAATGACGTATATTTTAGACCGGAGGTAGTACAATAATGCATGTTGATACAAATATTGAGATTAGGTTTGTGAATATTGATATATAACATTAATGAGCTAGATTCATTAACGCTAGTCATAAATAAAATCCATGAATTAAGTAAATTTCAGCTATATAAATCATTTGAATAACGGAAATAAAAAAACATACACTTCATTATTTGCATACATACAAAACCAACATTGTAAAAAAAGGACACGTGACACTTGAAAATTCACTTCATGTTTCGTTTTAATTGTAATGTTGCTTTAAACGAAGAAAAATGAAACTGTTATATCTAGTGGACCATTGCTAATTCTTTGAGTATCACAACGACTCAATATTGTCTTAAGCACAAAGTTTCTATAATCGCCCTTTTCTCGTTTGGTACGCGTATATTTTACTTTGATTGATATTTTTATCGGTATGATAATCCGATATAGTGACCAGGTACAAAGTGTGTAGTTTATGTCACCACTAACATAACGAGAGATTTTATGGTGCAACGGTTGTAGGAATATTATACCAAGTGGCATGCATTAGAGCCTCTCATTTTTATTCTTTTTCATATAATACACTTTTATCGTGTGTAAGAGGTTAAAAATGAGTGGTTGTAATGTATGGCACTTGGTAAAATATTTCTACAACTGCTGTGATGATATATAGACCCAACTGGGTCGGATTATTTGTAATTGGGCCGGGCAAAGTATAAAGTTACACGATAAAGATAAACGGGCTAGCAGGGCAGAACGCAAGGCAGGAATGCACCATGCGCTGACCAGGTTAATCTTCTGGACAAAATAGTAAGAGGAGCAGGACTCCACCGTGTGCTGTGCAGACTATCTCTAGACAGAATGATCGGTTGAGCATAACGAAGACCGAGTCAACAACGGCTCAACTGCTTGCAGACGTGGATAGATCCCACGTCCAGTAACGTCCGAAGATAACCGATAATAACTTCCCACTACGTAAGGGAAGAGAATCGATGATCTACAGCTATAAAAGGCATCCTGAACTACGAGGGGGACTTGATTCCGATTCTATATTTGAATTGGATACGTAGGCAGCTCTCTCAAGAGTTCAGTCCAAATTTATACACTAATCTCATTGTTCTTGTATTATTTTCCTAACTCGAATCATCCAATTACCCGATTACAGATTTGAATTACATCATTTGGCGCTAGAAGGAGGGTCGATTCTAGTTAGTGAGTTGTTATTACAGAAAAAATGGCAAAAAATCAGGGTAATTCAAAGAAGCAACAAACACAACCAGAAAAGGAAAATCAGGCCAGGGGGGAAAAGAGCCCAGAAAGAAATGATCAAGAAAACGGAAAGAATATTCTGGAAGAAGGACAAACCAGCACTCCAAATGCAGTCAAACAAATGTTGGTGGAAAACCTTGTAAATCTCAAAGGCTGAGGAGATAAAAGCCATATTTGAGGAAGTCTTAAAAGCCAGAAACCAGGATAATGATGTCTCTGAAACACCTACTCCTCTTCATACCGCTAAGAGAGAGAAACATGAAGCATAATCTAGCATAAGGGTGGTGGTTACTCACCCAGGTGGTTATAACACCAGAGCAGAGTTAGATGCTATCCTCAAGCCTAAACAAGATGAGTTTAGGCTGGTGTCTCCTTTCACTGAAGACATCGACGCTTTTCCCTGTCCTCCAGGATTTAAGATCCCAAAGATTCAATCATATGATGGAACTAAAGATCCATATGATCATATGCATCAGTACATCCAGCATATGAGTTTGTATAACGCTCCAGAAGAGATGAAATGCAGGGCATTTGCAACTCTTCTAACAGGAAATGCAAGAGATTGGTTCAACAAGTTGAGCCCCAGACCCATACCAGATTTCCCCACCCTGACCAGGAAATTCATGCATGCATTTATCGCAGCAAGACCTTTCCAGAGAAACCGGACATATTTGCTGACCATTAGGCAAAAAAGTGACGAAACAGTATTGCAGTTTATCAAAAGATTCAACGGAGAATCATCCCAGATAGCAGATCTGAATGATAAATTCTTAGTGGCATCCTTCGTAGCAGGTCTTAGAGAAGGGCGGTTACATGCCAAGCTGAGCAGCAAGAATCCAAGTACGATGGAAGAATGTCTGGAAATTGCATACAGACATTTTCAGGGAGAAGAGGCTAACAGAGCCAAAAGAGAGGAATCCCACATGGATTCCAAAAAAGGAAAAACTGAAGATAGGTCTGACAAGAAAAGAAAATCAGTTTGGGACAGGGTAACCGCTCCCATCTCTGATAGATTAGGGAAGAAAGGCGCTTTGCAGGACAAAGACCTCATCCCTCTAAACCGATCTCGCGATCAAGTTCTGGCGATCATGGAAAAGAAAGGAATTGCCAAGACACCCTCTCCTTTGAGGGGTCCAAGAAAGAAGAGAGACCATACCAGATGGTGCAAGTATCATAACGACATTGGACATGACTCTGAGCAGTACAGGGACCTGATCAGAGATATAGATGCAGCGTCTATGGAAGGAAAGATCGATGAATGTATTGATCGAACGCAGGGAGATAATCCTAGAGGAAGGAGAGAATTTAAAAAATTCCACAACAATAACGACAGTCGACAGGTACAATCAAAGGAGACACAGAGATCCGTCTCCTGATGCTGATGGGCATAGAGAAAATGCCCCGATCAACACAGTGAACATGATTGTTGGAGGACCAGGAGGAGTTAATAAGGCTGCCCAGCAGGAAAAAAACGACAGCACAGAAAAGGACGGAGAAGCCAAGAAATAGAAGGTGATGGGAACCGTTCAATACGGCCCAAGAGATGCACTACCAGCCATCGTGAGCAACGAAGGACTGGTAATAGAAGCCGTTATACAGAAAAACCTGGTCAGAAGAATCTGCGTAGACACAGGCAGCGCAGTAAACGTGCTGTATTACAGTGCGTTCCAGGCCATGAAGTTAACAGACTCGGAGTTGACTCCTGTGTCAACTCCTCTTTTTGGATTTACAGGACCTCCAATCCATCCTGCGGGTATGTTAAAATTATTAATGACTTTCGGAAAAGGACCACAGAGCAGGACTCTGATGGTCAATTATGTGGTAGTAAAAGCTTTGTCGGCATACAATGTGATTTTAGGAAGACCGGCGTTGATCGATCTCAGGGCAGTGGTATCACCGGCACACAACAGTATGAAATTTCCAACATTTGAAGGAGAAGCTACTGTTAAAGGGGACGTGGATGCTACAAAGAATTGCTACACAGAAACAATCACTGGAAAAATGAAAGTGCAGCAAGTGACGATGGAAGATCTCGTTCCAGAGGAAGAAAAAAGTTGGCAATCTAATGACCCCATAGAGTCAGTAATGTTGGACGAAATTGATCCTGAATCCGCAAGTAGTGTAGGATCATGGATACCGGCTGAGCAGAAGCACATTCTGATCAAGATCCTAAAGAATATAAAGATGTGTTTGCATGGAAAGCAAATGATATGCCTGGACTGCCAACAGAGCTGGCTGTTCACAAGCTTAACATTGACCCAACCAAGAAACCAATGAAGCAAAAGAAAAGATCGTTCGCACCAGAAAGGATACAGGCTGTCCAACAAGAAGTGGAGAAGCTGTTGCAGGCCAACATGATTAGAGAAGTTATCTATCCAGAGTGGCTAGCAAATCCAGTGCTAGTCAAGAAGCGAGATGGCAGTTGGAGAATGTGTGTGGACTTCACAAATCAGAATAAAGCTTGTCCTAAAGATAGTTACGCTTCCCCTAGAATTGACAGGCTAGTAGATTCTACAGTTGGTTATGAAATCTTTGCTTTCTTAAATGCTTATAAGGGATATCATCAGATTATGATGGACCCTGTAGACGCTGTAAAAACTACTTTCATTACTGAATTTGGTTCCTACTACTATGTGTCTATGCCTTTCGGATTAAAGAATGCAGGTACAACCTACCAAAGGGCGGTCAATACCATTTTCAACCAACAAATTGGCAAATCCATGGAAGTATATGTGGACGATTTGTTGATCAAGATCAGGAATATTGACCAATATTTGAATGATGTAGCAGAAGTTTGTCAAGTGTTAAGACAAACAAAGATGAAGTTGAACCCTAAAAAATGCACTTTTGAAGTAAGATCAGGCAAATTCCTGGGTTATATGATATCCAAAGAAGGTGTCAGTGCCAACCCAGATAAATTAGAAGCTTTGAAAACAATGCTTGAACCGAAGAATATTAAAGAAGTCCAGCAGTTAACAGGAAGATTAGCAGCGCTAAACCGTTTCTTGTCAAAATCTGCGCAGAAGTCACTACCTTTCTTTAAAATTCTCAGGAAGGCCAGCCCATTCGAGTGGAATGCAGAATGTCAACAAGCTTTTCAGGATTTAAAGGATCATATCAGCCACTTGCCAACCCCGACCCCTCCTCGGGAAGGTGAGGTATTATTCTTATACTTGTCTTTTTGCCATGAGGCGCAAAGTGCTTTGTGTTGGTAAAACAAAGATGATATGTTACAAAGGCCTGTATATTTTGTAAGCAAAGCATTACAAGGGCCTGAGATCAGATATTCAGAGGTGGAAAAATTAGTTCTGGCCCTGGTACATGCCACGAGGAAGTTAAGACCTTATTTCCAAAGCCATCCAGTGGTAGTGTTGACAAATCAACCCTTAAAGCAGATTTTGGATAAACCAGACAAGTCTGGAAGATTAGCAAAATGGGTAGTTGAATTGGCAGGGTTTGATATCGAATACAAACCAAGAACAACAATTAAAGCTCAAGCATTAGCCGATTTCTTGGCAGAAGAAAAAGCCTTGGCGATAGAGCAAAAAGATGAGCAGAACAAGGCTGAGCAGTGGCAGCTTTATGTGGATGAAGCTTCCAACAAAGAAGGAGCAGGATCAGGACTCCTACTCATTAGCCCAAAAGGTGAAGAATTCCCGTATGCTCTTCATTTTGAATTTCAAGCTACTAACAATGAAGCAGAATACTAAGCTTTGATAACTGGGTTAAATCTAGCACAGAAGCTAGGTGTGCAAAATCTGAAAGTATACACGGACTCACAACTTGTAATAAATCATATCAAGGGGGAATATGAGGCAATGGAAGGCCCCATGAAGAAATACCTAGCGGTTGCGCAAAGAAAATTGCAAAACTTTTTAATGGTGGAGGTGGAACAGATAACTAGAGCCCAAAACACCAGAGCAGATGCATTATCTAAGCTAGGATCAAATTTTCTCTCCAACAAAAAGGTGTTGGTCGAACAGTTATAACAGAAGAGCTGTGATGAGATTGAAGTGCAACCGATAACGCAGGAAGAAACTTGGATGGATCCCATTGTAATGTATTTGAGAGACGGCAGACTCCCTGAAGATAAGTTACGCGCCAGAAAACTGATAAGACTCTCGGCCAGGTATGCTCTGTTCAACGAGGTTCTATACAGAAAATCTTATACAGCACCCTGGCTGAAGTGCGTCACTCCAGATGAAGGAGATTATGTGCTGAGAGAAATCCATTTCGGAATTTGTGGAAATCACTTGGGAGCAAGAGCTCTTGCCAGAAAATGTAAACTTTTCGGGAATTACTGGCCAGAAATGCAAGAAGACGCAGAGAAGCTGGTCAGAACTTGCAAAACATGCCAGGTGCATAGCAACTTATCCCATAATCCTGTACAAGAGATGACACCAATTGTATCTCCATGGACCTTCGATCAATGGGGAGTTGATCTTGTGGGTCCATTACCCAGAGCACCAGGAAATTTCAAATTTCTTGTAGTGGCGGTAGATTATTTCACCAAATGGGTGGAAGCAGAACCGTTGACAACCATCACAGCCAACCAAATATAGAAATTCCTGTGGAGAAATATTTTGTGCAGATATGGTATTCTTAAGATTCTCATCTCAGATAATGGCACGCAATTTGAAGATCAAGGAGTGCAGGCCTGGTGCACAAACCTAGGAATCTCTCAACATTTCACTTCGGTAGCCCATCCCCAAGCCAATGGGCAAGTTGGACAAACCAACAGGCAAATAAAGCAAGGGTTAAAGAAAAGATTGGAGCAAGAAGGATCTAATTGGGTGGATCATCTTCCAAACATCTTATGGGCATACAACACTACCCCGAATGCTGCTACACAAGAAACTCCATATTCCTTGGCATATGGATGCGAAGCAGTGATACCAGCAGAGATAGGACACAAATCCCCCACGACGGAATTGTACTGCCTAAACACATAAGAGATAGATATGCTGCACACCAAGGATGAGTTGGAGCACAAAAGGGACATAACATTGATAAAGATGGCCAAATACAAGCAAAGGATTGCTCAGTACTACAACTCCAGGGTTAGAGGTACGTATTTTAAAGAAGGCGATTTAGTTCTGAGGAGAAATGATGCCAGCAAGCAAGGTCCCACTGGAAAGCTAGACCCAAATTGGGAAGGTCCTTATAAAATTATCAAAGTACATGGAAAAGGATCTTATCAACTGGCTAATGCCTCCGGAAAAACCATTCCTAGAAGCTGGAATGCTGTTCATTTAAGGAAATTTTTTCCTTAAAATAGTTTTATTTTCTTGAGTGATGCTACCTTGAATATATATATATATTTTAATTTTGTGATTATATATGTGAATATTTTAACTTGTTCTGAAACACGGAATTAAAGACAGGATGCCTGAAAATCGAGCATTAAACTTGCAGTGCAAGAGAAATCTGGGCAGAGGACCCAACTAAAAATCTAAGTGTCAAACTTGCAGTGCAAGGACATTCTGGCCAGAAGCACCAATTAAGAATCTAAATGTCAAACTTGCAGCGCAAGGACATTCTGGGGTAAGCCCCAATTAAAAATATAAGTGTCAAACTTGCAAGGACATTCTGGGCAGTGGACCCAATTGAAAAATATAAGTGTCGAACTTGCAGCGCAAGGACATTCTGGGCAGAGGACCCAATTAAAAAATATATATGAGTGTCAAACTTGCAGCGCAAGGACATTCTGGACAGAGGTCCCAATTAAAAAACACAAGTGTTAAACTTGCAGCGCAAGATAATTATGGGCAAAGGACCCAATTAAAAAATCTAAATGTCAAACTTGCAATGCAAGGACGTTCTGGGTAGAAGCCCCTCTATAAAATTTCGGTCGAGGACCACTAAAGTCCTAAGTGTTAAACTAACGAAGCATTTCTGTGCAGTGTATACATTATGTATAAAGAAGCTAAGGATAAGTAATCTTACTTCTTTGCAGCGCAACAAGGAAATATCCCGAAAATATCAAAATAGAAGCAAATTCAAATGTTTAAACGATCAAAGTATCATACATCAACATCAAATATCAGATAAAGTTATTACATCAAAAGCTGCTCAAAAGTTGTAGCAAAATCCCAAGTTTCAAGATAATATATGAATCAAGATGAAGGAGTAGCAGAAGGCTGAGCAGATTTCTTCTTAGCATATTTGTGAACAATATCTTCTCCACTCTTATACTCATCATACTGCCTAGTGAAGACCTCCCCTACCTTTTTATCATATAACTTATGATTTGGCAAGGTGTTAATCACCAAGTCTGCGGGTTTGGCTTCATCAACTCCAAGAGTATATCCTCTGCGCAGAGAAGGAGCCAAAATGACATGAATTTCTTCATAAGTTTGAGGAGAAGCTTTATACCATGCAACGACCTTCTGAATAACATTCTGGGCAGGGGTATCTTCCATTTGCCTCAAGGTTTCATCAAAATCACCTTTCATTTTCTTTGTTGTAGCCAGGTGTTGTTGATTCTTCTCATTCATCTTCTTCAACTGTTGCTCTCTAAGTTTTAATTGCTCCTCTTGCATGAATATCAAACCCTCAGCTTTGGCAAGTTCGGCCTTCAAATGCTCAATTTCCTGACGAGCAACTGTCTCTGAAGACATCAACAAACGGTTAGCCTCCTCCAGGCTTGTCACTTTGGCATTATCCTCCTCCAAGCTGGCCACTTTCTGTCGCAGAGCAGAAATTTCCTTAGCCATTCCAGAAGTCTTCTTATATAAAGACTTGCCCAGGCGGTAGCACTGCAAAAAAATTGAATCTTAGAAGATGAAATTCAAAGAAAAAATTGGTAGACTCTATGAAAGATTGCTTACAGAATCAGCAAAATCTTCAACAGACATATCCTCAAAATCAAAAGAGGAATCACTGGTAGAAGTCCCAGATGAAGCAGGTCTGTGCCTTTTCTTGATTTTTTGAGAAACAGATCTCAATGGCACAACAGTCAGAGCAGAAGCCGGGTCTGTGGGAGGAGCTCCTAAGTCGGTTGATGTTGTGTTCTCGGCGATGCTCGGCAATATCTGAATAGAAGGCTCCGGAGCGAAACGATTCGGGCAGGCCCCCCCGTAGTCAGCATCTACCTCTCCAGTTCCCTTCTAAGCCTCTCCAGTTCCCTTTTGAGCAGAAGTCTCACCATGCTCAGGAACGACCGACAATGTCTGCTAAGAATCCTCTTGCACCTGCTCTGTTTCCTCCTCCTCATCAACATCAATGTTAATCAGATCGTTCACGTTGGCCACTACATAGACAAAAGATAATTAAAAGTATGTACAAAAACAAGAACCAAAAATAAATGCAAACATACATTTCGTATATTCTTCCTTGGTGAACTCTACATAGCCGGCGGGACCCGCAGTAAGAAGCTGGGTAGCGTTTATCAGTGCAGAACTCATCGTATTCAAAGTCAATGAAATTTTGTTGCTTTGGAGATATTCGACAAGAGTAAGATCTATGTGGTCTTCCAACTTATCCTTCATGGAAGAAGTATTCCACCGACCTAGATTCACTTCGCTGTTATGCCTCAAAAGAAGAAGCGCTCTTGCCACTTCTTCTTGGTTTTGTCTTTACCAGACACCGGAATAATTTGACTCAACTTACCGGATCTACGGCAGAAATGGTGCCAACCTCCGCTACCCTGTGTGAGCTTACATTGGTAGAAATTCCTAAATAATTTTACAGAGAAAGGGGTGGTGTTCAGACGACACCAAATCATGAACCCAACGAGGAACTTGACGCTATTCGGATGAATTTGACCAACCCCCAATTTATAATACCGCATCACCTCGATATACCCAGGAGGAAGAGGGAATCTTAAACCGCTATGAATGCGATCATCGTACACTGTACAGAAACCTGGTGGAGGATTATAGGCATACTCAGTAGACTTGGGGAGAACAACTTCAAAAGGATCAGTACGAATCTTATAGGTTTTCAAAAGACTCGCCATTTCAGTTTTGGTCATTTTGCTAGAGACACCATGGCATGCCATTATAGCTTTGGTTTTGTCAAAACGATTGATTTCTCTTTTCAAAGTATTTAAAAAAGCAGTATGGTCTTCTGGATATTGGTGAACGATTGAAGTAGGAGTAAAGATTCCAGGAGGAAGAAGGTGAGAAGGTAGAAGACACAGGGGATTATCCCCAAATGTGGAGGTATTTCCTAAATCAATCAAAGATGATGGATGATCGGTGTTTGTTACAGTTTCAGGACAAGGAATAGGGTTAGAGGAATTCACTTCTTCACTCTCTATGGCGATCGAAATCTTTTCCGGTGATTGAAACAACTTTTCTACAGAACCGCTAGAGGCAGTATCGGCTCTCAAATTCATGAAAGAAATAAAGACTCAAAGGAAGTAAAAGAAGAATGTAAAAACAGAGACTTACTTGTAATTGCAGAGGTTCGATTCCAAAGGTTTGAAATAGAGGAGTTGTTTGACAAGAGGTGTAATTATGTGACAAGAAGTGGAAACGACGTAAGGGTTCAATTCACAGTTATGATAATAACCGGGTATGACTTGGCCTCGTTTCACGATATATTTATGATGGAAGTTAAAGCATTTCAGACTAAGGCAGCTGTGAAGCAGTCCACCCCAGTCTGGGGGGACTTATGATGATATATACGCCCACTAGGTCGGATTATTTGTAATTGGGCCGGGCCCAGTATAAAGTTACACGATAAAGATAAACGGGCCAGCAGGGCAGAACGCAAGGCAGGAATGCACCATGCGCTGACCAGGTTAATCTTCTGGACAGAATAGTCGAGGGAGCATGACTCCACCGTGTGCCGTGCGGTATCTCTGACACGAATGATCGGCCGAGCATAACGAAGACCGAGTCAGCAACGGCTCAACTGCTTGCAGACGTGGATAGATCCCACGTCCAGTAACGTCCAAAGATAAACGATAATAACTTCCCACTACGTAAGGGAAGAGAATTGACGATCTACAGCTATAAAAGGAACATCCTGAACTACGAGGGGGACTTGATTCCGATTCTATATTTGAATTGGATACGTAGGCAGCTCTCTCAAGGAGTTCAGGCCAAATTTATACACTAATCTCATTGTTCTTGTATTATTTTCCTAACTCGAATCATCCAATTATCCCGATTACAGATTTGAACTACATCAGGTTGTATTTTAAAATTTCACATAACATATACTACATCCTTCCCAAAATGTATTTTGTCTCATGATGTAAGTCCATTTACATAACCAATGAATCATTTATTATATTTTTCTCATATTACCCTTATTTATTATTTACTTATCTACTTTTTACTACTTTGCATTAATGATAATCACATGTCATTTAAGATTTTTTTATTAAATTAATGACATATAACCAATTTGACGATCTTTCTTAATATGTGTGAAAAAAACTCAAATGGATTTATATTTTGGGACGGAGATAGTATACAACATCTTTAGAATCGTGTTGTCACATTCTTCCTCCGTTCCTATTTAACCGTCGCAGTTGTCAAAAAAACATATTAAGGAGAGTAGTTAATGCTTTGAGTTAACATCAAAATGACAATAACACCCCTTGAATATAATTAATGCGATGTTGTTTTTAATCTTCCTTCCCTTAATAAATAAGGGTGGATGTAGAAAAATATAATAAATAATGTTTTAAAAATATAACTACGACAGATAAAAATAAATTTTGATTTTGACAACTGCCGCGGTTTAAATGGAAGAAGTATGATTTAAAATATCTAAGTGGAAACTATGCTTGATCTTTGTCCAAAAAGAAAGACCATGGTTTTCTTCTCGGTTCGTTTCGTTGTTAGTTTAAACTAGCTATTGAACTCCCATCTTGAATGTGTCCAAGACGAACGAATCATGCATAAAGACACAATATATTTATGCCAGATCATATAGAAAAGAACTTATAAATATATATATATATATATACACACACCCCATTATGTCAATCAGTGTCACCTTTTGGAAGACTTATTTGCCCTTTTTTTTTTTTACTAAAGACAAAGAAGATAGCTCATCTTAACACGGTTAGACAATTGACAAATTTTATAATGATGGATTTGCTATCATAATGCGGTTGACGAAGTGGATTTGTAATAGATATAAATTCATTTAATTTGTTTGTATACTTTCATGCTTAAAATAATCAATTTCATGATGTGATTGTGTATGGGATGGATATTATCATTCATGTTGCATATTTAGTGTTAAGATCAAACGTTTATCGTTGTACTAAAACCTATTGGTTGTAGTAAATACGCTACTATATTTTTTTAGTATTTAAAAATGTGGGCAATCTCTTCCAACACTCCTCCTCAAGTCCTCTTATCTCGAGTGTGGGCAATCTGTCCCAACACTTGAACAACCCCTCCTCAAGTGTGGACAATCTCTCCCAACACCCCTTCAAGCATGAGCAATCTTTCTCAACACTTGCACAATTTTTTTTTATTTTTTTAAAATATTGTTCCATCCAAGGTTTATCTCGTGACCTCTGTTTCCGATACCATGTTAAGATTAAGCGATTACCATTGTAATAAAATTAATTAATTGTAGTAAATACACTATCATATTTCTTTAGCATTTAAGAGTTTAGACGGTCTCTTCCAACATTTAGTTCTATATATAAAGCATAAACAGACAACTTGATTACTTTTAAGAAAGCTAAAGTTTCCGTTAATAATGTGCTAAAGTCCTATCGTAAAATGAAATAATATGCCAATTACACTCATTTAGGCAACATAGCCAAATGATTGACTTGTATTTATTCATACATGCGGCATTCTTAAGGCTTTAATCAGACAATATCAATTAACAAATGGGCCAATCCATGCTTGACCCACTATTGAGCTTCTCGTTCGTAACAATTTACAATCAAGGATCTTGGTAAACTAATATATTTCTTAGGCATAGAAGCTGCCAGAAGACCTGAGGGTATTTCAATCTCTCAAAGAAAGTATTATCGAGAATATTATTGAGAATGTATTATTATTATTATTGTGTATTTATTATTTACTTGCTCTCCAAGTTCTAGAGATCAATATAAGACTGATGTAATAAGTTGATTGAATTAATGGAAAACAATTATTTTCTACGTCAATATGGTATCGGACCTATGCGTTGATCTCATCCGCTCATCTCTCTCTTCCCTCTTCCTCCTCGTCTAAACAAAAAAAAAAGCCTAACCATAATTCGGCACACACCATGGCCGACGACAACTCTTCAGCTACAACCACCGAGACCTCTTCTTCTCCGGCTAAGTCTTCTCTCCCTCCCTTCCACCCCTCCTCTCAGATCCATATCCTTAAATTAAACCGTCAAAATTATCATCTTTGGCGGGCACAGATTTTACCCTATTTACGTGGTCAAGGAATTTTTGGGTATGTTAATGGGACCATCAAACCGCCGGCCACCACCATTGTTGATGACAAAGGTGCCAAAGTCCTTAATCCAGCCTATGATATGTGGGTACAACAAGACAACTTAATCCTCAGTAGATCACCTCTTCACTGTCAGAGGACGTGTTAATGCAAGTCTATCATGCCACCACCTCGGCTGAAGTCTGGACTGCAATTGAGACGTGTTTTGCTTCCCAATCTCGTGCGAAACTGATGCAAATTCGCACACAATTAGCCTCAACTCGGAAGGGTACCCAATCGGCCACGGATTATTATGTCACCAATAAACGCCTTTCCGTTGAGCTTTCAATGGCAGGTCATCCGCTTTCAACCGACAACATAGTTGTGCATCTTATTGCGGGTCTCGGCCCCGGATATGATGCGTTCGGCACATGATCTCGGCTTGTGATTCCATCTCTCTCGAAGAAGCCTACTCTCTTCTCCTCTCGGCCGAATCCCGAATTCAGAATTATGCTCCTGTACCCCTGCCGTCGTCCTCTCATGCTCCTCCGACCAATCCTTCGGCCAATCTCACCACCGGACCTTCTCAATAGAATTCACATCGTGGTCGTGGCAATGGAAAATCGGGAAATAACCGTGGCCGGGGGCTTTCGGCACTTACCGTGGCCGTGGCTCCGGTCGTAACATCCAAAATTCAGGCCCGTCTGTGACCTGTCAGATTTGTAGCCGGCAATGACACTCAGCCTCAGCTTGCTACTATCGGTAAGATGAGGCTCCACCATCGTTCCGACCTCCAGCCTGAAAGCCTCAATATCCGCCGCCCCAATGCCAACCTCATGCTTATCAAGCTCAACCATATCCGGCTCTACCTCAACCTCATGAATGTGTCCCTGATACGGGGGCCACACATCATATGACTAACAATTTATGGAATCTCAATCTCTAGTCTGAGCCCTATGATGGTCCGGATCGTATTAATATTGGTGACGGCTCAGAATTCCTATCTCACATATTGGTTCTTCTACTGTATCTACTCCTACTAGCTCGTATTTACTTTTGAATATTCTTGTTTCCCCCTCTCTACGTACTAATCTTCTTTCTGTTCAGCGATTTGCTTCAGACAATTATGTTTACTTTGAGTTTCACGACTGTTACTTTCTTGTGAAGGACTACTCGGGCCGTATCCATCATAAGGGTTACCTCAAGGATGGGCTTTACCACTTTTCCAGCCTATTCAACCATCCCACTTCTCGTGCCCTCCTCTCTAGCCGTGATTCCACTTCCCTTTGGCATCAACGGCTTGGTCATTGCTCCCAGCAAGCTCTCAGTCAAGTTTTGCGTACTTTACATATTTCTATTTCAAATAAATCACCAGCCCCTGTTTGTGCCGCGTGTCAATTAGCTAAGAGTCATCGTCATTCCCTCCCCGTGTCAAACTTTACTTTGTTGCTCTTTTGGATTTGCTTTATTCCGTTGTTACGGGTCTGTGTGTTGAACCCTCGATTTATGGTTCCCGGTATTATATAAGCTTTGTGGATGATTTTTTGAAATTTATTTGGTTATGTCCCCTTTGTGCTAAATATGATGTTGAGACTATTTTTACTAATTTCCGCTCATTTGTTGAACGCTAATTTAATCGTAAAACTAAAGCAATCCAAACTGATTGGGGAGGTGAATTTCAACTCATATCTTATCACCTCATAACCTTTGGAATTGAACACCATGTCTCTTGCCCTCACAATCACGAGCAAATGGGTGCGGTTGAACGCCGCCATCGCCATATTGTTGAAACCGGCTTATCCCTTCTATCACAATCAAACATTCCTCTCCCTTATTGGGAGGATGCTTTCACCTCTACCGTCTATGTTATCAATCACCTGCCTTCTCGGGTCCTACACGATAAATCCCCGTTTGAAACCCTCTATCATCGTTCTTCTGATTACTCATTCCTTAGGGTCTTCGGGTGTGCCTGCTGGCCCTATCTCTGTCCCTATAATCACCATAAAATGGACTTCCGTTCTAAAAGTTATGTCTTTCTCGGTTATAGCTCCTCACATCACAGCTACAAGTTCCTTGAACTCCAAGCCGACAAAGTATTTATTTCTCGTCATGTAGTTTTTGACGAACACATATTTCCCTACACTTCCACTCCTTTCTACCTCCGACTGAATCTCTTACGGTTCCTCTTCCAACACAATTGACTTCTCGGCCTCTCGCTCCTGTACCTACTCCAGTGTCTGAAGCAAATCCACAACCTCCTACCCCTACTTCCCCCAATCTCTGACGTCCCCTGCATCCTCTACCGAATTGTCTCCCAATACCGAGCCTACTTCTTACTGTTGGAAATAAAATTTATGTTTTGATGATAATTCATCATATTTATTCAAAGTATTATCTTAACCTCATTGATGAAGTGCTGAAGCTAGCTGTTATAGTGAAAGGCTAAAAGATGTCTGGAACTGAATGTATAGGATTTACTAAAGTCTGATAATTGTATAGGTTACATCAGACAAGCATTGTAATAGTTATAGTTTCGTGAAAAAGACTGCTAAACTGACTCAGACTACACCAATATGGAACTGAAGAAGATAAGTTCGCTGAGGGACACAAACTCGGTTGGTTTATCTAGAAGATTGAAGAACTTAGGGTTCAAACTCAGTTGATGAAGAACTGAGGGTCACAGACTCAATTATAAAAGATTGAAGAACTGAGGGTTCAAACTCAGTTTACATGTCGAGATTGTAAAGTTAGAATTCAGGCAAGATTGTGGTGACCTGAACTGACTTTATGGATCTTGTATGAAGACCTAAGAGTCATAAGGACAATGAACTCTTAGATAATTTGTTTGGAAAAGGTGTACTCTGATTATGCCAATAATAATCAGATGAAAAGTTGGAGTACTGATATTTGAAGAAGAGTAAAATCTCAATCAATGCTCCAAGTCAGTCAAGAAACTGACAACTGACAAAATCAGTATAAAACTGATCAGGAAACTCAGTCTTATAAGTCATTCATCCACCAAACTGATAGTACAGTCGAACGTTGTAAAGGAAGCAATGTTATTGGACAAATCGACATTAGACGGTCATAAAATATAGCCGTTACAAGATAGCCGTTGATACAATTCAGATTCAAAGTAAATGAACGTTGGACCATACACTATAAATAGAGGACTTTGCATCAAGGATAAAACACCGAAATAATAAGAATACTATCTAGATCAACAAGCATTTTTGTGTGCTCTAGTCTCGTTCATTTGAATTGCTATCATCTCTGTGCTAACAAGATCATATCTAGAAATCTTCCAAGTGTTCAAGCTACACAAGATTTATCAAGAATCATACACTTAGAAGAACCACAAACAAGAATCAATTTATTGATTCTCAACCCAACTTTGATTCTTAATCAAAGGCTCAAACTGTAAAGCAAACCGGGAAGGTTTTGCCAAGGATAGTTGTCACAGCGGTCGGGTAGACTGTGTTTGTGGTGGTAGCTGGTTAAGAGGCCTACGTAACCCTTCAAGGACCAGTGTTCGAACAATTGAAGAGCATCAATTCTACCTGTTCCACAACTGTTTAGATAGTTAAGCTAGGATTAGCCAATGATTATTGTTTAGGACTTTTTTAACAGCTTCTAGTGGAATTTTCCTCCTACACCTCAGGGGAAGAGAGGACCCGACGGGGATTACACCACCGGAACCTCTATAACTCTTGTTTCATTTACTTTACGCATTTACTTTACACATTTATTTATTACAGCATTTATATTGTTTACACAGCATACTGAGAACTGTTTGGTGAATAACTCACAGCTCACAAACTGACATTCACCAGAATTCAGTTTAGCACACTCAGCTTTCTCATAGAATAACAAGATCAAGAAAAAGGCTAGAATATCCGATGCCGGTTGACTCAGTTTTGCTTAAGTCAGTTTGACTTAAACTCAGCTCAGTTAGCTTAACTCCACACAAGTTATAACTAAACATTAATCTGTTTAAAATCCAGTTTTTAAGGACAAGTTTATTCACCCCCTCTAAACTTGTGTTAGCCTTTCCAAGGGACAAACAATTGGTATCGGAGCAGCGTTCTCTATTCCGACTTAGAGCAAGTAACTGGTAATCAGTTATTCCGATACCAACAATTGGTATCGGAACAGTGTTTCTTTAACAAGCCATTGTTAAAAACTCATTTGCTCTAAATCTCCTCTAGTTGTTCTCATTAGAAAGCTCGGTTTCTAGTTTTTGTATAATCAGATTTCACTCACTCACAATGGATAACAATCAGTATGCAAGACATATGCTTATGTGCAACATGGATAGGTTTGACGAATACAAACATCGTATGCAGGCCTTTCTAGCTGCTACTCATGACGAGATGATGGACGTGCTCACTGATGGACCAATTCAGATCACTCACATGAAAACTGATGGTGAAAGACAAGTTCGAGTTCCAAAGCCCAAGGCTGAATGGACGAGTGATGATCACAAACGAAACAATCTCAACAATGTTGCTATGGAATTTATCCTCAGAACTCTTGACAGTAACATGTACTTGAAGGTGAAATACTGCACAACTGCTAAGGAAATGTGGGACAAACTTCAGTTAATTTGTGTAGGAACTGACTCAATCAAGGAGAACAAATCTCAGTTGCAAAGCAGAAGTTGAGAATTTCAAGATGAAATCTGGAGAAACCATTGACCAAATGAAGATAAGATTCAGTGCTATTGATGTGAAATTGCACGGATCTAGGAAAAGCGGTATTTGGATTCAAGTATTTCTCCTCGACACAACTACAAAAATTGCATAGAAGCACCTTGGAATATTTTTCGAGAGCTCCTCGACACAGTCTCAACTTGTGAGAAAGCACCTTGGAATAACCTCAACACTTAGAAAACTTGTTTCTAAGCACCTTGGTATAGGACACCCACAAAGGTTGCTCAAGCCTTTGATAATCCGAAAGAACCTCTATCCAGAGAATTCAACACACTAATCCAAGTGTAGAAAATATAAAATTTTATTATTGCAAAAGATGATTTTTTTTTCCAATACAAGTACATAGCTTGGGTATTTATAGGCTAGAAAATACATGAAAATATATATACATTGGACCAAAATTTCGTGCTATATCATTAACCAAAGGAGGACTTTTGGTTTTTCTAAGTACTTTCTTCAAAGGTTGCATCTTTTGAACTTTGGCTTGATGTATCTTGACAACTTGGATCCAATGAATATAGATTTCTTCCAAGAATGTTCATCCTTCAAAAATGGCGCCCTTCATGATGATTTTGAGCTTTAATAATTAGCTAATAATACTTAATAAAGTATATATTATCATGTAGTAACATATTATAACATATGACTTAGTAAATAATTATTCTGATGGTCAGCGAGCGATAATGACGGACTTGAATACTTCACAAATTTCTTCAAACATGGACTTAGATTCATATCATACCCTCCCGGTTGTGAATGATTCGTCCTCGAATCAAAAGGATATCATATAGTTCAGAATCATTTACGAATCTTGAATGAATCCACATTATCACCAAACAAACACCCGGATCAAATATGTGTCGAATACGCAACTTCAAAATTGTAAGCTGATGTCGAGATCCCCACTTCATAAAAGCAACGTGAGAAGTGTATCTTGGTTTGATATAAACGTTGATGGCCCTCGGAATAGCGGAAACATATTCATAGAAACTCAGTGTCGAATAACCATCAAAACATTTAGCAAAAGGATCAATATATATGTGCGCCGGTTTTCCACCAAGGTGTTCTCATTTAAAAACCTTCGTATCTAATAAGCTTTCCACAACGGGGTAGTGATCATGTTCCATACATTCCTCCAACATCCCTTCTTCTATAATCACAAATTCAGAACTTTGCTCGTCTTCAATTGTTTCGGTAATTTGAACTTCATCGTCAACAATTAATCCCTCATCATGTATTACTACTTCTTCCACAATATCCTCTAAATTCTCTTGTGATATCTCTACTTTCTCATCAACGAATTCAGATTCACATTCTTTCTCAATCTCCACAACTTTCTCACATTCCTCCGCTTTCAACTCCACCTTACTATTGTTCTTCGCTTTATCCTCTTCATTCCATTTATTTATCATTTCCTCCACGGTTCGAATAATATCATCATTAAGACTTCGTATAAATTGTTCATAATAAGCAACATCATGATTCTTTGAATTTTTGTGCCTTACAATTTCAGCCTTTACCTTTCCCTTTTCCAACTTCCTCCGTATCCGAGATTCCTCAAAAGTAACATAGTGTAGTGATAAATAAATGAAAAGATCTTGGAATTCGGACAGAGCGTTAGGGTGTTGTTTTGAACACGTTATGTTTCGAATTTTGAGATGAAGTCAAGAGAGAAAAGATAGATAAATGGATGGTTTAAATGTAGTAAAAATTTGAGGTCGTTTGGAGATGTATAGGTTGGCCAAACAATCAGATTTCTGAAACCGGTGCAATCTGTCAGAATAATTTCCAGAATTACAACAGTGACTTACGTCGCAGATTGTTTCCACGGTTGAGAATTTGGAAAAACTCAAAGAACAAAAGTTGTATAACACGAAATTTTATTTGAGGTCACCAAAATTGAATAGTTTTGGACAGAATTACCGTAGTCAAAATAAAGTTGGAATACAAACTGTCACTGCAGAAAATGATATAATACCGTCGATTCCGCCTTGTGCTCTGATACCAACTGATGTGAAATCGCGCGGATCTAGGAAAAGCGGTATTTGGATTCAAGTATTTCTCCTCGACACAACTACAAAAATTGCGTAGAAACACCTTGGAATATTTTTCGAGAGCTCCTCGACACAGTCTCAACTTGTGAGAAAGCACCTTGGAATAACCTCAACACTTAGAAAACCTGTTTCTAAGCACCTTGGTATAGGACACCCACAATGGTTGCTCAAGTCTTTGATAATCCGAAAGAACCTCTATCCAGAGAATTCAACACACTAATCCAAGTGTAGAAAATATAAAATTTTATTATTGCAAAAGATGATTTTTTTTTTCCAATACAAGTACATAGCTTGGGTATTTATAGGCTAGAAAATACATGAAAATATATATACATTGGACCAAAATTTCGTGCTATATCATTAACCAAAGGAGGACTTTTGGTTTTTCTAAGTACTTCCAATGTGTTGGAAGATGAAGGTCAACGCTATGGAAGAATCTAGAAGACTTGATATAAAAGACTCCTTCAAAATCTTCTCGCATTTAAAAGCTTATGAATTCAAGAAGATTTTACAAGCACAACTGCAATAATCAAAGATCTAGAAGAACCAAAGACCACAGCACTTGCAACAGCATCAAATGACTCTCAAGAAACATCCACAAATAATCTTCAACAGTTGGATGAAATGGAGGAACAAATGGCACTCATGATGAGTCGAATCAGAAGGATGAAGAATGGTCATCCTGTAACTCAGAAGTTTATCAAGAAAACTCCTGAAAAGAGAAAAGATGATGAGTATCTTTGTTTCAACTGCAAAAAACCTGGACATTATAAAGCTGAATGCCGAGAACTAAATGCAAAGAAGACTCAGCAAAGAAGAACTGCCAGAAGAGCATTATTAGCTGGAGATGAGTCTGACTATGAAGCTGGTACAGAAAGATTATCTGATGACACAGCTTTAATGTCACACATGGAAGATTCCAATGAGGTATGTGAATCAAATTCTAAATACAGCTCAGCTCAGATTTCCATGCAAAATGCATGTTCTTCAACATCCGATTCCAATCCAAAGAACTCAAAATTAGAAGAAACTCTTGACGAATTGATGAGTCAGCTTGTCACCATACAAGCTGGTTATGAATCAGTCAAAGCTGAGAAAGAAGCTCTAATTCTAGAAGTCAAAAGATTGAATGATGAACTGAACACGTTAAGACTAAGCAGAACTGATAAAGGAAAGAATCGTGTCGCTCCATCGCATCGACAAGACACAAAGAATCGAATCTTTTGCTCAATCTAGTTCAACAACTGGATTCAAATCTGGCAAGCCATATGGAGATAGAATTGGCTTAGGATTTGATACACAACAAACTTTGAAGGAAGGAACGAGTAAGGTAACTGAACCTAATACCAAAACTGGTGTTAAGTTTGTAGCTGAACAATGTCCTCAAACTAAGAAGCATGATGAACCAGTGAAACAAGTTCAACGTGAATCATATCAGTCTCAGCATCAGTTTTCAAAGAAGTCAGATGTAAAAAACAACAGGGTCAACCAAAAGGGTAAACCAGCTGTACAACATGAAAATCGAAAGGTAGATCAAATGCTGAATCTACTAAAGCTGATCAGGCCAAGAAACAGAAAAACTTCAGTCAAAGTAAATCCAAGAATATCAATTATTCAAAGATTCACAAAGTCAGGGGGAAAGGCAGATTATTTCCAACTGACGATGACTGAATTTCTCTGAACCAACTATTAAAATTGATAAAAGCAATCATTTCAGACAGAAAACTTATCACAAGTTTCAGTCCAAAAGTCAGCAGAGGAATCACTTCACTCCTCGGCCAAAACCTCGCACCAAGGTCGGCACGAGACCTCGACAAAAGAAATGATGGTTATTATTCAAATGTTAATAATAGAAAACATCATGGAAATCGCTTCGGTCAAAGGATCGAGAGATCATATAAATAAGACACACCAAGCATAGATACTATGGGAGTGTGGCTTACATATATGAAAACAAGTGCAACAATATCCGAAGGATACCTAAAGGATATATTCCCCCAAGGTTGTACCGACAATCGACTCCCCATGGACCCAAACAAAGTTGGGTACCTAAAAATGTTTAATTTATTTTACAGGATATATGGTACTTTGACAGTGGTTGCTCAAGACACATGACAAAGAGCAAAGATTGTCTAAGTAACTTTATTGCCAATGATGGACCAAAGGTTAACTTTGGAAGTAAAGACAAACCTGGATTCACCAAAGGTTATGGTACCTTGATCAGAAATGGACTTACAATCAAGAATGTATCTTATGTAGAAGGATTGCATTACAATCTACTCAGCACCAGTCAATTCTGTGATATGGGATACAAAGTTACTTTTGATAAAGATTTTTGCATTGTCGTCAGCGAAACAACATTTCAAGTTGTTTTAGCCGGAAGAAGAAAAGAGAATATGTATGTTGTAGATTGGACTACAGCTGTTGCAGAAACTTGTTTACTTGTGCATACTAAATCAGAAATCAGTTGGTTATGGCACAAGAAACTGGATCATCTACACTTTGATGACATCAACAACCTTGTCAAGAAACAATTAGTCATTGGACTACCAGAAATCTCATACAAGAAGGATAGCTTATGTGATGCTTGTCAGCAAGGAAAGCAAACAAAAGCTAGTTTTAAGACTAAATCTCAGCATTCAACAACCAGAGTCCTGGAGCTACTACATATGGACTTATTTGGACCTATTACACCAATCAGTATTAGTGGAAAGAAGTATACATTGGTGGTGGTAGATGATTTTTCAAGATACACTTGGGTTATCTTCTTAACCAAGAAAAGTGAAACCAAGCAAAGACTTACAGAACTACTCAAAAGGCTTCAAAATCAGAAAAGTCTATCAGTTGTGAAGATAAGATCAGATAAAGGAACTGAATTCCTCAACAAAGTGATTATTGAATATTGTGAAGAAAATGGTGTTTTACATCAACTTGCCGCCACACTCAACAGAATGATGTAGCTGAAAGAAGAAATAGAACACTCAAAGAAGCAGGAAGGACTATGATCTGTGAAGCGAAACTGCCTGAAAGATATTGGGCAGAAGCAGTCAACACAACTTGCTATACACAGAACAGAGCTCTCATGAATAAAAGGCATGAGAAGACTCCTTATGAAATTTGGAATGGAAGAAAGCCAAATGTTTCTTACTTTCATGCTTTTGGAAGCAAGTGTTTCATACATAATAATGGAAAAGATCAACTTCATGTTTTTCATCCCAAAGCTAATGAAGGAATTTTTTTGGGATATTCAAGTGTCAGTAAAGCATTTAGAGTACTAAATAAAAGGACACTCAAGCACTAGGAATCAATACATGTGGTATTTGATGAACTAAATTTTCCTGGTGAAATAACTGAAGATAGTCCAGAACCAGTTTCTCAGTCTCAGTTACCAGTCTTGCCAAAATCAGTTTTTGTTGACATTGGAAGACTAAGGATTTTAGAATCTTCGAGATCAAGATCAGTGTCAGTTTCCAACTACTCAACAACTTACACCTGAACAACATGATTCTGACTCAGTTGAAGAAAATCAAGAACCAGTTCATGAAGAACCAGTTGAACAAAATGTAGATCCCTTGATGCAAGCCCCAAGACATCAATGGATGAGGGATCACCCTGAAGAACAAGTAATTGGTGATACTCAAGTTGGTGTTCGAACAAGACATCAACTAGATGCAATGATTGCATGCTTTCTATCTCAATATGAACCTAAAGAGATAGAAGAAGCATTAAAGGATCCAGATTGGATATTAGCTATGCTAGAAGAACTGAATGAATTCGAAAGAAATCAAGTATGGGAATTAGTAGAGAGACCAGTTCATGTGAATATCATTGGAACCAAATGGGTATTCAGAAACAAACTTGATGAAGATGAGAATATCATCAGAAACAAATCTAGACTTGTAGCTAAAGGATATTCTCAAGCAGAAGGCATAGATTTTGATGAAACTTATGCACCAATTGCAAGATTGGAAGCAATCAGACTATTTCTTGCCTTTGCAGCTCATAAAAAGTTCAAAGTGTACCAGATGGACGTTAAAAGCGCATTTTTTGAATGGGATACTTGAAGAAGAAGTTTATGTTCAACAACCACCTGGATTTGAGATCAAATATCAAACGGACAAAGTTTTCAGACTAAGGAAAGCTCTATATGGACTTAAAATAGCACCAAGAGCTTGGTATGAAACTCTATCTCAGTTTCTAGTGGATAATGGATTCATCAAAGGAACTATCGACAAGACTTTATTCATAATGAAAAATGAAGAAAATACTTTCCTTGTTCAAATCTATGTTGATGATATTATCTTTGGATCTGAAAATGAACAACTCTGTGAGAAATTTGCAAGTTTAATGAAGAGCAAATTTCAAATGAGCATGATGGCAGAATTAAATTAATTTCTTGGATTACAAGTTAAACAATTAGATGATGGAATTTTCATTCACCAAACCAAATATACAAGAGAACTTATCAAAAAATTTGGTATGGAAAAATTAGCTGGAATTTCTACACCAATTGGGACCAACATTAGGCTAGATGAACACAAAGAGGGCAAATATGTTGATCAAACACTTTACAGAAGAATGATTGGAAGCTTACTCTACCTTACAGCAAGTAGGCCAGACATATCTTTTACTGTTGGCGTATGTGCAAGATTTCAGTTGAAACCAAAGGAAAGTCATCTCACAGTTGTTAAAAGGACCTTGAAGTATTTGAAATATACAGATGGAGTCGGAATATGGTATTCAAGAGAAGGAGAATTCAAACTGATATCCTACTCAGACTCAGTTTATGCAGGATGCAAAGTGGTCAGAAAAAGCACCTTAGGCACATGTCAGTTGCTAGGAAATAGACTTGTGTCATGGTTTAGCAAAAAGCAAAATTCAATTTCAACTTCAACAGCTTGAAGCTGAGTATATAGCAGCTGGAAGTTGTTGTGCTCAAGTTTTATGGATCAAACAGCAATTACGAGATTATGGGATAAAAGAAGGAACAATTCCCATAATGTGTGATAACACAAGTGCAATTGCAATAACTGACAATCCATTTTTGCACTCAAGGACAAAACATAATGATGTGCGACATCATTTTATAAGAGATCATGCAGAGAAAAAAGATATTACAGTTCTTTATGTACCT
Organism: Gentiana straminea; assembly: GCA_036785695.1. Taxonomy (NCBI): domain Eukaryota; kingdom Viridiplantae; phylum Streptophyta; class Magnoliopsida; order Gentianales; family Gentianaceae; genus Gentiana; species Gentiana straminea. The sequence continues at coordinate 177,931 of JAVUPR010000090.1, read as the reverse complement.
ACTGAAGATCAGTTGGCTGACATCTTTACAAAGCCATTGGACAAAGAAAGATTTGCCAAACTAAGAACTGAGTTGGGTATAATAAGAGTCAGCTAAGTCAGTTTAAGCCAGAAATTTGTCAAGGGGATTGATCTTTGTTCTGCTGGGTGCGCTCACTTAACAGATCAGTCAATGACATCAACAATTTCAAACTGACTAACTGAAACTGAAGTATTAACTGATATTTAAGCATCAGTTTTTATATCAGTCAACTTAAGTCAAAGGTTGATAAGATAAAACCGACAGCGGTTATATCGCATTTAATTACCGCAGTTTATGTCAGAATATGTTGCGTGTACACCCCTTTACTGTCAGAACAGTACATGCATCGGTTACAAGAACCATCATGGAATTTGAAAAGTTGTACCAATCAACCGCCGGTACATTGCCCTTATTTATCCAACCTCCATTCATATTTCCTCAAAAACAAAAATCAGATTTTCTCTCTCAAAATTCAATCTTTTTCATACTAAACCCAAAAATGGCCACCTCAAAGAAATCTCAAGAAGAAAGATTGATCACAGATTTAGATGTGTATACATTTGAAATTTATGAAGCCATGTGCAACAACATTGTACTTGCAAGTTATATCTATGAGAAGATCCAGAAACAACCAGGATTAAGAAACATTCTGGAGGTCACTTTCAACGAAAAACGTGACGTGGAAGGGATTTTGCAGTTCTGGGAGAACATGCGTATGGTAAGAGACTCCCTCATCACTAATGTTCATGGAGATCGAATCATTGTCAATGAACGAGTCATGAAGTCACTATTTGGTTTCACAAATCCACCTGTGACATCAATAGACCTGGCTTGTCTACCATTGAAAAGGGACGCCTTTCGTAGGCAGATTTCCTTATCTAAGGAACCAACATCAGTTGGTATTCATGTTGATAAACTCAAGCCAAAATTTGGACTCCTCAGCAGATGGCTCAGTAGACATGTCATTGGAAAATCCAAAGGAATCAATATATTATCCGATGACAGTGCTTATCTGATGAACATAATCTGGGACGAACTAGAATTCAATTGGGCCGGTTATGTCATCAATCAGATAAAGAAACAACATTTAGATGAATTGGAAAGTGTGCAGAAAGCTCAAGCTAAAGGACAAATAACTATTGGTAGATTCCGACTGAAGAAATCACTCAGTGGAGTCATTCAATACTATTTGGAGAAACTCAAGGCAGGGAAGAAAGCAAGACAAACTGCAACTGCAACTACTGATACAGAGGAAATTGCAGCAGTTGCAAGTTCAAGAAGAACAACTTCCCAACCTGAAGCAAGGAAGAAAACTGTGTCTCAGCAGGAAGCTGAACACAAAGGAGTCAAGCGGAAAGCTGACTCAGCAAAGGAAAAATCAGTTGTCAAATGTTTGTACCCAGACACTTCAAGTCAGCAAGCACCAACTGAGGGAGAACTACAACAATTGACAGCTGAAACTACACAAAAGGATATTCTTGCTGATGATACTGCTTCTTAGTTACAACAATCTCGGCACCAATCAGATCAGCAACCAGCTCCATCCTTTGAAGCTGATAGAATCATCAAGCTGATGAAGATGAAGCTCAAACCAGAAGACTCTCGTGATGCTATCTTACAAACTGAAGAAAAGTTACTCTTGGAGAAACTTGAAATTAGAGACCTATATACTCTATTTTCTATGTCAGAGTTTCTTGCAAACTGCTTCAGTAGATTCAATGAAGTAGCCGATGAAGAGAATCAGCCACATCATCTACACCCAAGGATATTTTAAAGAACAAGGATGATGATGAAGATGATAATTCAAGGAAAGAAGCTGATATGACTACAGATTTGCAGCCAGATACTTAACCTCAACTCCAAGCTACGCAAACTGTAACTCGGCAAGAAGAATTGCCAGTTGGAAATCAGACAACTGACAATCAGCAAGTAGCTGATGGACTTGATAATCAGCAACTTATGGTAATTGAAGATGTCACTCAGTCTAAAGTCCAAACAGAAGACACGTATGATCCTTCTGATATTTTGACAAATGAGGAATTGGGCAAAGTTCATGAGAACTTGAAGATTATGCTAAGCCAAAAGGATGCATACAATGGCCTTCTGTCAAACATCTCTGGATATCTACATTATAGACAGAGAACAGATATCTCAGTTCACGCAATATTAGAGATGATTCACAAGTCAAGTTCAAGTTCTGCCTCAGAAATTTTGACACTCAAGGAGAAACTTGAAGTCTCAACCGCAGTAGATAGGGAAACACATGCTCAAGCTCACTGGCATTTAAATCAGCACATTTACGGGTTAGAGAATCAGCTCAAAGAAGTACTTGCTTCTCAGCAACGTATATCAGCCGATCAAAAGGCAGCCCATGCTTTGGTAGATCAATTGTATACGCAAACTGTAACACAGCAAGAAGATTTTCCAGTTGGAGATCAGACAACTGACAATCAGCAAACAGCTGATGAAATTGATAAACAACAACTTATGATCATTGAAGATACTACTCAGTTTAAAGATCAAATAGAAGCTACATATGATCTTTCTGACATCCTAACAAAGGATGAGTTGGCCAAAGTTCATGAAAATTTGAAGATCGTGCTCAATCAAAGAGATATACAAAATGGCATTTTATCAAATATCTCTGGATATCTAGATTATAGAACTAGAACAGATGTCTCAGTTCATGCAAGACTAGAGATGATTCACAAATCCCGTTCAAGTTCTGCTTCAGAAATTTGGTTACTCAAACAAAAACTTGAAGACTCAACCGCAGTAGACAGGGAAACACATGCACGGGCTCACCGGCATATGAATCGAGACATCTACGGGTTAGAAACTCGGCTTAAGGAAGTACTTGCTTCTCAGCAACCGTATATCAGCCGACCAACAAGCAACCCATGCTCTGATAGATCAGTTATATGATGCCAAAAAGGGGGATGCTGAAGAAGAAAAGCTGAAGTTACTCAAGGAAAAGAAGCAACTTGAAGACGAGTTGGAAAGATACAAATCAGATCCAAAATTCTTAAAGAAAGAGTTAACTGATGAGCAGCTCATTGTTAAATATAGTCAACCTGGAGATCGGAGAGCTACTCTTACAAAGGATTTGTGGTCAAAGTTTGTCAAAGATCATAATCCTATCAAAGCCAAGTACAAGAATAAGACCATTGAAGAATCCTTGAACTACTTTCTATCTGATGAATTCTGCAATCAGAAAATGGCTCAGTATAAAAAGACCAAAAGGATCGAAGACAAACTGAAGATCAAAGATAAAACTGAACAGATGAAAGCTGATGTAGTAGAATTTGAGAAATACTACGTGAATGAATCAGCTTTACCAAAGTTAATCTTATGGAGGAAATGGAAAGAAGGAAGTCAAGTAGACTACAACAAGACCTTTTCTAAGGAAGACTCTAAACTAGAGTATGATTATCGTCTATATGACAAAGGAAGGAAATATGACTCAGTCATACAAAAAGCACAGAAGGGAACTTAATCTCTAGTTACTCTAATTTGAACAGAATGTAACTATTCCAGTTTTTGCTTATTCTAATGAAATCCACTTTCCAGTTTTACATTGATATACATTGTTTTGATCTTTAAGCTTTTCTTTTAGGGAGAGTTTTGGCATCATCAAAAAGGGAAATTGTTGGAAATAAAATTTATTTTTTGATGATAATTCATCATATTTATATAAAGTATTATTTTAAACTCATTGATGAAGTGCTGAACCTAGCTGTTATAGTGAAAAGCTAAAAGATGTCTAGAACTAATATTTGTATAAGTTACATCAGACAAGCACTGTAATAGTTAGTGTGTCATAAAACTGAAAAACTGGAAGTCATCTAGAAAACTGGAAATCACTAAGACAGACAAAATGACTCAGAATACACCAGTATTGAACTGAAGAAAATAAGTGAGGGACACAGACTCAGTTGACGTATCTAGAAGACTGAAGAACTGATGGTTCAAACTCAGTTATTGAAGACTGAAGAACTGAGGGTTCAAACTCAGTTATGAAGATTACAAGTTGAGACTATGAAGTTAGACTTCAGGCAAGTTTGTGGTGACTTGAACTGACTTTATGGATCTTGTATGAAGACCTAAGATTCATAAGGACAATGAATTCTTAGTGATATTTGCTTATGGTGTCCTCTGATTAAGTTAATTATAATCAGAAGGAAAATGGAGTACTGATATTTGAAGAAGAGTAAAAATCTCAGTTAATGCTCCAATTCAGTCAAGAAACTGACAACTGACATTCTTAGTATAAAACTGATCAGGAACTCAGTTTTACATGTCAGCCATCCAACAAACTGATAGTACAGTCGAACGTTATAAAGGAAGCGATTTTATTGGATGAGTTACTGACACATCAGAACGGTCAGAAAATATAGCCGTTACAAGATAGACGTTGATACAATTCGAATTCAAGCTAGATGAACGTTGGACCTCACACTATAAATAGAGGAATGTGCACCAAGGATTAACAACATATAGAACAATAACACACGAAGATTTAACAGCTTTACAAGTATTTTTGTGCATTAGTCTTTCAAATTGCTATCATCTCAGTGCTTTAACAAGATCATATCTAGAATTTCTTCAAGTGTTCAAGCTACACAGAATTTATCAAGAATTAGACACTTTGAAGAACCACAAACGAGAATCAATTATTGATTCTCAGCCCAACTTTGATTCTACATCAAAGGTTTAGGCTATCGTGAAGCAAACCGGGAAGGTTTCGCCAAGGACGATTGTTACAAGCGATCGGGTAGATCGTGCTTGTGGTGGTAGCTGGTGAAGAGGCATACGTAACCCTTCAAGGACCAGTGTTCAAACAATTGAAGAGCAGCAATTCTACCTGTTCTATAATTGTTTAGATAGTGAAGCTAGGGATTAGCCAAGGACTATTGTTTAGGACTTTTTGTAACAGTTCACCTCAAGAAGTTCTAGTGGAATTTTCCTCCGCACCACAGGGGAAGAGATGACGTACATGATTACACCACCAGGAACCTCTATAATATTTGCCTTATTTACTTTACGCATTTATTTACTTACTCAGCATTTAGTTACAGCATTTTGATAATTGATTGTTATACACTTCACAGTTCACAAACTGACATTCTTCAGAATTCAGTTCAACACACTCAGCTTTCACATAGAATAACAAGATCAAGAAAAAGGCTAGAATTATATCCGCTGCCGGTTGACTCGGTTGACTTAAACTCAGCTTAGTCAGCTTAACTCCACACAAGTTTTAACTAAACCTTAATTTGTTTTAAATCCAGTTTTTAGGGACAAGTTTATTCACCCCCCCTCTAAACTTGTGTTAGCCTTTCCAAGGGACCAACACACAGCTTTAATGACACATATGGAAGATTCTAATGAGGTATGTGAATCAAATTCTAAATACAGCTCAGCTCAGATTTCCATGCAAAATGCATGTTCTTCAATAGCCGATTCCAATCCAAAGAACGCATAATTAGAAGAAATTCTTGACGAAGTGATGAGTCAGCTTGTCACCATACAAGCTAGTTATGAATCAGTCAAAGCTGATAAAGAAGCTCCAATTCTAGATTCAAAAGATTGAATGATGAACTGAACACGTTAAGACTAAGAAGAACTGATAAAGGAAAGAATCAGTGTCGCTCAACGCATCGGAAGAACAATCGAATCTTTTGCTCAATCTAGTTCAAAGAATCGGATTCAAATCGGCAAGCCATATGAGATAGAACTTAGGATTTGATACACAACAAACTTTGAAGGGAGGAACGGGTAAGGTAACAGAACCTAATACCAAAACTGGTGTTAAGTTTGTAGCTGAACAATGTCCTCAAACTAAGAAGCATGCCGAACCAGTGAAACAAGTTCAACGTGAATCAAATCAGTCTCAGCGTCAGTTTTCAAAGAAGTCAGTTGTAAACAACAACAGGGTCAACCAAAAGGGTAAACCAGCTTTGTACATCATGAAAATAAAAAAGGTAGATCAAATGCTGAATCTACTAAAGCTGATCAGGCCAAGAACCAGAAAAACATCAGTCAAAGTAAATTCAAGAATATCAATTATTCAAAGATTCACAAAGTTAGGGAGAAAGGCAGATTATTTCCAATTGATGATGAATGGAATTTCTCTGAACCTACTATTAAAATTGATAAAAGCAATCATTTCAAACAAAAAACTTATCACAAGTTTCAGTCCAAAAGTCAGCAGAGGAATCACTTCACTCCTCAACCGAAACCTCAGCACCAAGGTCAGCACAGACCTCAGAACAAAAGAAATGATGGTTATTATTCAAATGTTAATAATAGAAAACATCATGGAAATCAGTTTCAGTCAAATGATCTGAGAGATCATATAAATAAGACACCGTCCAAGCATAGATACTATGGGAGTGTGGCTTACATATATGAAAACATGTACAACAATATCCGAAGGATACCTAAAGGATATATTCCCAAGTTTGTACTGACAACTGACCCCCATGGACCCAAAAGACAAACCTGGATTCACCAAAGGTTATGGTACCTTGATCGAAAATGGACTTACAATCAAGAATGTATCTTATGTAGAAGGATTGCATTACAATCTACTCGGCTACCGATCAATTACGTGATATGGGATACAAAGTTACTTGTTGATAAATATTTTTGCATTGTCGTCGCCGAAACGAAATTTCAAGTTGTTTTAGCCGGAAGAAGAAAAGAGAATATGTATGTTGTAGATTGGACTACAACAAGTTGCGAAACTTGTTTACTTGTGCATACTAAATCAGAAATCAGCTAGTTATGGCACAAGAAACTGAGTCATCTAAACTTTGATGACATCAATTACCTTGTCAAGAAACAGTTAGTCATTGGAATACCAGAAATCTCATACAAGAATGATAGCTTATGTGATGCTTGTCGGCAAGGAAAGCAAACAAAAGCTAGTTTCAAGACTAAATCTCAGCATTCAACAACCTGGAGCTACTACATATGGACTAATTTGGACCTATTACACCAATCAGTATTAGTGGAAAGAAGTATACATTGGTGGTGGTAGATGATTTTTCAAGATACACTTGGGTTATCTTCTTAACCAAGAAAAGTGAAACCAAGCAAAGACTTACAGAACTACTCAAAAGGCTTCAAAATCAGAAAAGTCTATCAGTTGTGAAGATAAGACCAGATAAAGGAACTGAATTCCTCAACAAAGTGATTATTGAATATTGTGAAGAAAATGGTGTTTTACATCAATTTGCCGCCACAGCAACACCTCAACAGAATGGTGTAGCTGAAAGAAGAAATAGAACACTCAAAGAAGCAGGAAGGACTATGATCTGTGAAGATAAACTGCCTGAAAGATATTGGGCGAAAGCGATCCAACACAAATTTGCTATACACGAACGAGCTCTCATGAATAAAAGGCATGAGAAGACTCCTTACGAAATTTGGAATGGAAGAAAGCCAAATGTTTCTTACTTTCATGCTTTTGGAAGCAAGTGCTTCATACATAATAATTGAAAAGATCAACTTCAATAAAAACACTGAGAGGAATCAATACATATGGTATTTGATGAACCAAATTTTCCTGGTGAAATAACTGAAGATAGACCAGAACCAGTTTCTCAGTCTCAGTTACCAGTCTTGCCAGAATCAGTTTTTGTTGACATTGGAAGACTAAGGATTTCAGAATCTTCAGATCAAGATCAGTCTCAGTTTCCAACTACTCAACAACTTACACCTGAACAACATGATTCTGACTCAGTTGAAGAAAATCAAGAACTAGTTCATGAAGAACCAGTTGAACAAAATGTAGATCCTTGATGCAAGCCCCGGTACATCAATGGATGAGGGATCACTTTGAAGAACAAGTAATTGGTGATACTCAAGCTGGTGTTCGAACAAGACATCAACTAGATGCAATGATTGCATGCTTTTGATCTCAATCTGAACCTAAAGAGATAGAAGAAGCATTAAAGGATCGAGATTGGATATTAGCTATACAAGAAGAACTGAATGAATTTGAAAGAAATCAAGTATGTGAATTAGTAGAGAGACCATTTCATGTGAATATCATTGGAACCAAATGGGTATTCAGAAACAAACCTGACGAAGATGGGAATATCATCAGAAACAAAGCTAGACTTGTAGCTAAAGGATATTCTCAAGCAGAAGACATAGATTTTGATGAAACTTATGCACCAATTGTAAGATTGGAAGAAATCAGACTATTTCTTGCCTTCGCAGCTCATAAAAAGTTCAAAGTGTACTAGATGGACGTTAAAAGTGTATTTTTGAATGGGATACTTGAAGAAGAAGTTTATGTTCAACAACCACCTGGATTTGAGATCAAAGATCAAGCTGACAAAGTTTTCAGACTAAGGAAAACTCTATATGGACGTAAACAAGCACCAAGAGCTTGGTATGAAACTCTATCTCAGTTTCTAGTGGATAATGGATTCATCAAAGGAACTATCGACAAGACTTTATTCAGAATGAAAAATGAAGAAAGTACTCTCCTTGTTCAAATCTATGTTGATGATATTATCTTTGGATCTGAAAATGAACAACTCTGTGAGAAATTTGCAAGTTTAATGAAGAGCAAATTTCAAATGAGCATGATGACAGAACTAAATTATTTTCTTGGATTACAAGTTAAACAATTAGATGATGGAATTTTCTTTCACCAAACCAAATATACAAGAGAACTTATCAAAAAATTTGGTATGGAAAAATCAGCTAGAATTTCTACACCAATTGGGACCAACATCAGGCTAGATGAAGATAAAGAGGGCAAAGATGTTGATCAAACACTTTACAGAAGAATGATTGGAAGCTCACTCTACCTTACAGCAAGTAGGCCAGACATATCTTTTACTGTTGGCGTATGTGCAAGATTTCAGTTAAAACCAAAGGAAAGCCATCTCACAGTTATTTAATGAATATACGAATATTATTTATTTGGTAAATAATATGTAAAATAGAAAAGACATTTCTATTAAAATTAATGGCTAAGGTGGCGCCACATATTGTTAGCAAATTAGGAAAAGAAATTTTTCTAGATTATGTCACGTGTGTAATTAATTAATTATTTATTTATTTGTTAGATAATTAATGGAAAAAATAAGAGTTTGTTTTTATGGGCATTATCTCTTATTTTATGACAAATATATTTTACTTATGGAATTAGGTAATTGTATTGTGAAAATGATAACTCTCTCTTGACTAGTTAATTTCCTATATAAAGAGAGTTCCTCCCAACACAATTACACAATCAATTGGCGCCACATTCACTAAAAAGAAAAGAAAATTTAGTTTCTTGTTCTAGTCATTAGGAGGAGAAAAACCTAGGGTTTTTCTTTAGCATATTCAAGGAGGTTCTACTATGAGGATCGACGTCCACCAGTCGTCGTTTGGAGATACAATCCGGATGACTGCGGCTTTTCTTTTGGCTATTGTGGCTCCTTCTTCGTTTGGGTAAATCTTTAACTATCTTGTAGTTATGTTAATTAATCATGTGAATTAAATCGTGGTAAAAATCGCATGCAAATTCAATTCGTAGCTTCCACTGTGCATGATCGAGTGTCTTGATCGGTGCTGTGAATCAGATCTGACGGTCCAATTATGGATCGGATCCGGATTCGGGTTTCTGTGTATCCCGCAGTATATATTTTGAAGCATGATGTAACTAAGAACCTTAGTATGACCTCAAACCCTTAGATAACCCGTATCTAAAACCTTGTTATACGAACGCCACAAGGTATACTCAGAACCTTGATAAGTTCATGATATGAATATTGCACATAAGAATACTCACAAAAATCTTAAAGAGATTAATATAATTTCACTCAATAATTTCTGAACTGTTTGTTACAATGACTCTAACTGACTTTATATAGGCTACAGACTCCAAGACCAATTGCTAATTTAGCAATGTGGGACAAAATATCAATAAATAAAAATAATAACAAAATAAAAGACTATCTAACCAATGTGGGAATCACATTAGCTGCTCACATGCTTTTGAGGTATTTAAAAGTCAATCCAGGCCAAGGCATCTTTTTCCCTGCTGAGAACAACCTTGTCTTGAAAGGATTCACTGATAGTGATTGGGCTGAATGCTCTTAAACCAGAAGATATGTGTCAGGATACATGATGCTTTTGGGTGATGTTTCTATCTAATGGAAGGCTAAAAAGCAGACAACTATTGCAAGAAGTTCTTCAAAGGCTGAATACAGAGCTATGGCAAGTGCTACGTGTGAAATTCATTGGTTAGTCTATATTTTACAAGATTTGCAGATCCATGTTCAGTTGTCTGCTATTTTATTTTGTGATAATGCAAAAGCTATGCAAATTGCTCATAAGCCTGTGTTACATGAAATGACTAAGCGTATTGATATTGACTATTGATGGGAACCAACTTTACAGTACATTTCTGTACAGTTTAGACCACGATTATCACATTTCTGGCATGTTTCGGGTGAGTTTAGACCCTATCTTGAGTATGAAATGAGGTTTTATTGCACGGCGAGTGACTGTCGGTTTTCCGTAAACTCGGCCTTATTTTAGCATTTTATACTCGTTTTTCCCGAGCACCCGTAGTTTGCGGGGTTATGCGTTTGCTTGTTGTTTTCATATGGATGCGGGACTAGGGTGTCTCGAGAACCCGGAAGGCGAAGATTTATGATGATAAGTGTGATCAAGGTGCAAGAATGAGCCAAGGAAGAAGAAAGAATAAGAAAAGGAAGAGAAATAGTTGTTGCTCTCACCATACGTTCGTTCATCGGCAATTTAACCTATGATGGAGGCATTTTCGGGACCTGACCTCTTGATGAAAGTTGTAGAAAATTCAAATAGCTTTCTAATGGTTTTGAATCACCTCAATCGGAGCTCGGACGAAGAAGTTATGAAGTGTTTCTTGCGGAGGCTGTCGAGAAATTGAGCAACCTGGAGGCAAAACCGGAGAGTTGTCCGTACGGACGACACATTTTGTCCGTACGGACGGCTGGAAAATGATGAAATATCCGTACGGATAGCCTTTTGTCCGTACGGACAAGTGCCCTGGACTATATAAACACCTCAAACGAGCGAGCGGACTAACGGCGGGTTCGGTTTCCACCAGCCCGGTCCTTTGATCTGCATTTTGACCCATCGAGGAAGCATTTTCTGGTCAAGTCGTCTTCATGAAAGTTGTAGGGAATTGAACGAGCTTTCCGATGCATCCTGAATCGCTCAATTCGGAGCTATACACTGGGAGATTTTAATGATTTACTGAAGACGGGTCAAACGAGCCGAGTTGGTCGGGCCACCAGTTCAAACTCGTTTTGTTTGCTCTATATAAGAGTTTCTTTGGACGAATTTTAACACAACCCCCTCATTTCTTTCGGCATGGACTGAGCTCGAGGCCGGCTTAGGTGCTCAACCCAGCCGCTCCGGCGGCTGTTACGCAGGTTGACATCTAAATAGTCGGATCAAGGCTTGGGCCCGTGTTTTTAGTTTAGATCTTAGTTTTGTTATGATAGTCGAACGCGGTATTCGATCGTTTGCTTGTGGATTTCGCGTCGCGGGTCACGGTTGGGATTAAAGACTGGATCTTTTGTCGATTTGGGACATGGGCTTTCAGATCTAATGTATGTCGATGTCGATCTTGTGAGTTTCCTTTGTCGATTTGCTTTCTCTCGATTTTGCTTTGATTGTTTCGATCTTTTGTCGATGGGATTGCTTGTTGTTGTTGGGTCATGCTTTAAATCCCTTTTTCGTGCCGTAGTTTAGTATGGGCTTCGATCGTTTATCCCGTTGGTGTGCTCTTTGTTCATCGATTTTAACACAGGTTTCGTGTTCGACCCAATTTCCTCGTGGGATCGACCCCGTACTCTTTGCCATTCTACTACGATCGACCCGGTGTTTGGCCGGTTAGAGAGTGGTTTCACGGTATATGAGTTTCGTGGATTATAAATATTGTTTGGTTTTTGGATCGTGAAAAATCCTCTCATCAAAATGGCGCCGTTGCCAGGGAAATTGTTTAAAAGTCGAATTTGTGTTTGGTCGTGAACGAAAAAAAAAAGGAAAAAATGAAAAATATGAAAACATGTTGATAATGTTGTGCTTAGACTAGGTTTGAATGCAATTTTGGTACTTAGCTTCTTCGGAGGTTGATATCTTGTAGGTTGTCCTAGAACTTGGGCCTAAGTGTTTATCATCTTGTTTTATTTAGATTTCGATAGGAGCCATGGGATGTTGAAGTGATGTTGTCTTGAACTCGGATTGAATACGACTTTGGTAATTAGTCTCTTCGGAGGTTGATATCGTCTAAGTCGGGCTAGAGCTGGGGCTCAGGACCTTCGACTATCATGACTTTTTGAGGGGTTTAAAATATCGTGTGTGTGAGTCTTTTATGGTTTGAGTCCGTTTTGGTGTTTTGAGTCTTTTATGTTGTTTTGAGTCTTTTATGGTTTGAGTCCGTTTTGGTGATTTGAGTCTTTTATGTTGTGTGTGAGTGTTTTATGGTTTGAGTCCGTTTTGGTGTTTTGAGTCTTTTATGTTGTTTTGAGTCTTTTATGGTTTGAGTCCGTTTTGGTGTTTTGAGTCTTTTATGTTGTTTTGAGTCTTTTATGGTTTGAGTCCGTTTTGGTGTTTTGAGTCTTTTATGTTGTTTTGAGTCTCTGATGGTTTGAGTCCGTTTTGGTGTCACTTGGTCGAGCCAACGACATAAAACAAAGGCGCTCGGTGGGAGGCAACCCATCATTTCTGTGTTTTTGCTTTGGTTTTGATTTCGTTTCTTTGTGTTTTGGTGTTGAGGATTGAATCCGGATGATCCCGAGGGGCCTTCATGCTTAAAATTCACTTTTCCCTCGTTTTTATCCTTGTCCGGACGGACACACACACCCATCCGTCCGGATATGTCACTGGTTTTTACTTTGGCTTGGAAGACACCTGTCCGTCCGGACATCAATTCCATCCGTCCGGACGGTTCATCCCTTGTCCGTCCGGATAGAGACCTGTGTTTTGTTTGTTTTGAGATGACCTTGTTGCTACTTTTTCACCTTTTCATGCTCATGTGACTTGTTTTGGATTTGTGGATTTTGTGTTGGGCACGTGAGACGTGATTGGTTGTTATTGTATGTTTGAATCATATTTGACTATCTTTGTGACATACTTGTTCAAGTTTTCGACGTGACGAGGTCGTTTATTTTTATCACCCCCGGATTTCCCCATATTATATGCTTTGGCACGCGGACCATGTCCCGTGCATGTATTGCTTGGTGCTTTTCAATGACTAGGGATTCGGGATGGACTACTTTCACGACCGTTACGGGACTTGATCGGGCCGTTTTGCCGGGCTCTTAAGCTAAGTCTTTCTTTTTCCTTCTCGTTCACACACCGAGGACGGTGCTCCACTTAAAAAAGGGGGGGGGGGAGACGACTTAGCTTATTCGCTTGTTCTTAAAAGTATTATGCCGTGATGTGATAAACTTGGTTTTTACTCGTTTCCGAGTCGATTTTTAGGCCGTTTTTCAAATATTTCCAAGATTTTAACACCACGATACATGCATGTTGTTCACAATTGAATGGTGAAAAGTCTTTAGTTTTGTGAATGTCTCACAGTGAGTCTATAATGTCATGATACGGAACACTTTTTAGTACACGTTTGACGACGGTTATGTTTATCACGATTACTTTACACACTGTACCCCTAGTTTCGAGGCGAAATAGAAGGATTGGCCTTGGTAGGAGCACGGGATGACAGCTTTGGCGTTCTTTTTGACCCTACTTTAGCCAAATAAGCTGAGCCGAATGTTTGACCTTCGTAGCCCCTCTCGGCCTTGATAGAATGGTCCGACCACCATTCGCTTTATAGCCGTTTCGTTACTTAGTCAGAAACCTACCCTTGAGCCTTATTTTGGTCACATTCCCTTCATTTGACCCTACGAGTGGACTTAGTCTTTTGTTAAACCACACTTGCCAAGGCAAGTGTGTGGTGGGGGGAGATGTTGTTTTTGAGTCGGGTTGTTGTTTCCTCAGTTTTAGAGCTATAAGGAGAGGAGGAGCTCAGTGGGGCTGGATGCTCGGGTTTCATTTCAAAAAAAAAAAAAAAAAAAAAAAAAAAAAAAAATCAAATAATTGTGTTGTATATAGAAATAAAGGGTTGAAAAAGGCAATGATCTTAAAGCAATGATGATGTTAGGGTTGGGATAGTCAGATATGTACTAAGTATTCGAGCTCGCCTCACGACACTTGAAACATAGTCGAGTTTGGCAATGAGTTCGGGTATCTTAGTGTCCTTTAGTCCCCAAAGTGTTGAAAATGATCAAAAAGGAGTTTGGATGGTTTGTATAGTAAAGAAGACGTGGTACGTGTTTGGATTATGTTCACTCGTACTTCTTTTCTCCGGTTCCCAAATTACCCTTTTCGATTAACCGAATCTACCCTAGCCTAACGTTATAACCATTCAAGTCCTGCTGGACCGTGTTTAACCTTGGTTAGCCCCGATTAGTGGAGATTCTAGGAAGGGCAGGATTGTGTAAAGGCATTTGTCCGGTATTCCAAGCCCGAAATCGTATTAAGCATAAGTCGTCGTCATTCAACACACACTCACTCCGTGTCATGATTTGGTAGAGTCAAGATAATACATTCACTTAGTTAAATTCTTTTTACCTCGATATTTTGAAACACATGCATGTACCGTAAAGTTGATTCCTTGGTATTGTTTGAACGCCTAATTTACTCGAGGACGAGTAAAGGCTAAGTGTGTGGTGGTGATGGGAACCAACTTTACAGTACATTTCTGTACAGTTTAGACCACGATTATCACATTTCTGGCATGTTTCGGGTGAGTTTAGACCCTATCTTGAGTATGAAATGAGGTTTTATTGCACGGCGAGTGACTGTCGGTTTTCCGTAAACTCGGCCTTATTTTAGCATTTTATACTCGTTTTTCCCGAGCACCCGTAGTTTGCGGGGTTATGCGTTTGCTTGTTGTTTTCATATGGATGTAGGACTAGGGTGTCTCGAGAACCCGGAAGGCGAAGATTTATGATGATAAGTGTGATCAAGGTGCAAGAATGAGCCAAGGAAGAAGAAAGAATAAGAAAAGGAAGAGAAATAGTTGTTGCTCTCACCATACGTTCGTTCATCGGCAATTTAACCTATGATGGAGGCATTTTCAGGACCTGACCTCTTGATGAAAGTTGTAGAAAATTCAAATAGCTTTCTAATGGTTTTGAATCACCTCAATCGGAGCTCGGACGAAGAAGTTATGAAGTGTTTACTTGCAGGAGGCTTGTCGAAATTGAGCAACCCGGAGGCAAAACCGAGAGAGTTGTCCGTACGGACGACACATTTTGTCCGTACGGACGGCTGGAAAATGATGAAATATCCGTACGGATAGCCTTTTGTCCGTACGGACAAGTGCCCTGGACTATATAAACACCTCAAACAAAGACGGACTAACGGCGGGTTCGGTTTCCACCAGCCCGGTCCTTTGATCTGCATTTTGACCCATCGAGGAAGCATTTTCTGGTCAAGTCGTCTTCATGAAAGTTGTAGGGAATTGAACGAGCTTTCCGACGCATCCTGAATCGCTCAATTCGGAGCTATACACTGGGAGATTTTAATGATTTACTGAAGACGGGTCAAACGAGCCGAGTTGGTCGGCCCACCAGTTCAAACTCGTTTTGCTGCTCTATATAAGAGTTTCTTTGGACGAATTTTAACACAACCCCCTCATTTCTTTCGGCATGGACTGAGCTCGAGGCCGGCTTAGGTGCTCAACCCAGCCGCTCCGGCGGCTGTTACGCAGGTTGACATCTAAATAGTCGGATCAAGGCTTGGGCCCGTGTTTTTAGTTTAGATCTTAGTTTTGTTATGATAGTCGAACGCGGTATTCGATCGTTTGCTTGTGGATTTCGCGTCGCGGGTCACGGTTGGGATTAAAGACTGGATCTTTTGTCGATTTGGGACATGGGCTTTCAGATCTAATGTATGTCGATGTCGATCTTGTGAGTTTCCTTTGTCGATTTGCTTTCTCTCGATTTTGCTTTGATTGTTTCGATCTTTTGTCGATGGGATTGCTTGTTGTTGTTGGGTCATGCTTTAAATCCCTTTTTCGTGCCGTAGTTTAGTATGGGCTTCGATCGTTTATCCCGTTGGTGTGCTCTTTGTTCATCGATTTTAACACAGGTTTCGTGTTCGACCCAATTTCCTCGTGGGATCGACCCCGTACTCTTTGCCATTCTACTACGATCGACCCGGTGTTTGGCCGGTTAGAGAGTGGTTTCACGGTATATGAGTTTCGTGGATTATAAATATTGTTTGGTTTTTGGATCGTGAAAAATCCTCTCATCAACTATCATGTTGTTAGGGACAAAGTCAAATCTGGCCTCATTAAGCTCATGGCTAAAAATACCAAGGAACATATTGCTGATATTATCACCAAACCTTTAGATGCACCGAACTTTTCTTAGTTGCTGGATGTGTTGTGCATATCCAAGATCTTTCAAACAAGTTCCACTGCATAAAGGACTACTGATTACAAGAGGATGTGCAATCTGTTTCATGTATCTTTCTCAGCTTGAAGGAGTGATATGATGACGGTCTAATATATACCCTTTTGTCATCAACATTTTCCCTAAAAGGAGCATAATGTTATATTATTTTACGTCGAATCACGTGTTTATAGTGCTTAATTCATGTTGTGTGTTTGTGAATCGTGATTTGGTATTTATGCATTTTTAGCCCCGGAATATGTTTTACTGCTCGATATTTATCATAATTATAGGTTCCAGAAAATCTCAAGTGAAGTGGAAGGAAATCTGGACTAAAATACTGAAAAAGCCCAACATAGCACGGATCGTGGAACGGAGTAAAATGAAGAGCGAACGAAACCGGGCCAGAAGCCCAGTTCGCTGGAGCGAAGTACCCATATCTCTGGGTCAAACTGCCCAATTCTCTGGGGCAAAATCGTCAATGTACTCCGCCACTTTAGGGTTTCGAAACGGTACCTCATAGGGTTTCTAGAAGGTTTTAAGTCGGCCAGAAACACCTATATAAGGCCGCCATTCATACATTATTTCACACACCGAAAATACAGAGTAAAATACAATACGCTTGTATTATCTATATAGTTTTTCTTTGTTTTCTTTATGTTCTTTCATTACGGAGTCGATAGATTCTCCGGTTAGGGATCGTATCGAGGAGTGGGAGTCACGCTCGTCGTCGAGGGTAATGCCTACTTATAAATGCTATCTTTATTCATAGATCTATTTTGTCTCGTTATGGAGTAGTCGTTTATGTGTTGATTTCGCGATGTAGTAATTAACGAACCCATATTAATGTAGATCTAAGCCGTACAAAGTTTATGTGTTGATTTCGCGATGTAGTAATTAACGAACCCATATTAATGTAGATCTAAGTCGTACGAAGACATTTTACGAGAAAATTATGGAAACACCGGTCTAGCTGGAGCCGCGGTCTTTACGGCTGGAGCTAGCCACTTAGATTCTGGGAATTTTGAATTTTCTGTGAACGACTTCGGCTACGTCTGGTTATATGATTGTCATAAAACGAGCAATAAACCTGATCAACTTATTATATCGTCATTGTAAATTAACATAAAGCCTAAAAGTGGAATGTTAATTGAGACATAGAATAATCGATTGTCTAGGAGGTGTGCCACCCTACCCGGCCTGGTTGCCTAGATAAGGTGTACGGTTTATACCGGCATCCCTATTGAAAGCATGTTTTATTATATAAGAAGGAGACCTACCCGGTAAAGTCATGTAATAAACATAGGGGTTTAGAGTCCTACCCGGATCTAGATCTATATAAGGGGATGACTCCCGTAGCCAATAATATGATCAAATTAATGTCTTATTTGTCTTGGCTTAGATATAAATATACGAGGGAGTAATTACTACTAGCGTTATCAATACCGTTTCTTAAGAGTCTTATAAAAAACCATAAAAATACTAGTGTCGTGTCATTGTGTCGTATTGTTAGTCTTGTGTTTTCTATCTTTTTATTCTTCGGTTAGAGTTGGTCGTAGACCACCCTTAATTTACTTTAGTTTAATACGTTATACTTGTTTAATTCGAGTCTCTGAGGGATCGAATACTACAATTGTACCTAGTACTCTTGCTAGTTGGTTGTGTAGATCAAGTTATAAAGTAAACTTGACCCCCATCATGATACAATATATAGATAAAGGACTACAGATGCAAGAGGATGTGCACAACTGAATAGATCAATTCAGCTCAACACAGCAGTAGAAGGTCATCATAGAAGACCTGAGGAACTCTGCAGATCAAAAGACACAACAGTCAGCTGAGTAGTATAGGAAAACAATTATTCAGTTATAATTGTCTTGTAATTTCTATTTAACTGATTCTTGTGGTGTATATATAATACCTCATGATCAGCAACATTGTAATTTAACTCATTCATTATTTTTAAGTAATAATAATTCCGCATTTTATTTAGTTGTTCTTCAGTTTCACAACTTTAACAGACTCGGGTCATGAACTAGATTATTTTTTAGGATTCATTTTTTGTTTATAAAATATGAAAAGATCGAGATCGACTCATCCAATACTCCACTCGACTAATAATTAATGATTTATAAAAAAATATTATCTAATAATTATATATATATATATATATATATATATATATATATATATATATATATATATATATATATATATATATATATATATATATATATATATATATATATATTAGGTCGATTAGCTTGCGAGCTACTCGATTGCTGTATTTTGAAGCTTGATCGGGTTGGTTTATCGTTCGAGTAGCTTGACTCGAGCTCGAAATCAAAAAAACGTGAATCGGGTCAAATTTCTTTTTGAATCGAGTATGAGTAGCTCACAAGTATCCCGGTTCACTGACAACCCTAATGCTTTCGGATATTATCCAGGTCAAGATGTTTCACATTCACCAGGCACGCGAACGAGTCCTTAGCAGGATGATCACTTCTCCAACAGCTCATCCTTGATAAACCCACAAATCGAACGTAATTTTTCCTTCCAATTCTTAATAGAATAAAGATTCTCAAGGACATTAAGTTCCACAGTCGTATCATACTTGGTTCTACAAGAAAAACAATACCGGTTAGGTATCTCATTACATCGCCTAAGGCTAAAGAAGGCTCTAAATTGAGGAATTGTGAATCACATACCCTCTATTGTACAAAATGTGACAAATTTGATGATAACCCTAATCCTATTTGGGGAAATTTGGGGCAAGCCTATGTTCTAATAGACTAGAAAGTGAAAAACTGCAGGAATCATTAGAAATCAGAGACCGGAAATAAGTTGCTCGGTATACATTGTACGATAACCCTCTTGAGCGGTATCAGCTCTTTGATTTTGAGGGGGAAGGATTGGCTTAAATATTTGTGTATCTAT
The DNA here is from genome assembly GCA_036785695.1 of Gentiana straminea. Taxonomy (NCBI): domain Eukaryota; kingdom Viridiplantae; phylum Streptophyta; class Magnoliopsida; order Gentianales; family Gentianaceae; genus Gentiana; species Gentiana straminea. The sequence goes on along the minus strand of JAVUPR010000090.1, from coordinate 158,504 downwards.
GCCATATTCACCACATAACACTGTCATTTGCACAGTTAGAATGGACAGGATAGCCTTGACCGGAGAAGGCCCAATCCTTGCATCGGCCGATATTTAAACAGGGAAGATGTGATTGAGTGCTCCTGGGCAACATACCACACAGCCTCAGAGATATCCCTACTAAGGGCTTCATCAGATGAATCATTCGCACATGATCGTCTACTGGAAGCCATAATTTTTAAAATGAAATTATGCGATGGTGAAAGAAGAGACTTACTTGTTTTGTAGGTCTTAGGCAGGTCTTTTGGAATAAAAGAGGGGACTCATGTTTTGCATAGATGACAACGCTGAAAAGCAGAGATGGCGAAAATATAAGCGGAACAATCCACCTTCTTATATAGGTAGAGATGATACTAAAGCAAAGAGGTTTTCTCCTATTGCACAAATCAATGCCATCCACGAGATTTTCCATATGGTTTCTAACAACGTTGCCTTGAGATACGTATCAGAATTCAAATTTTGAAAGTAAGGCATGTACACGTCACATACGTCATAGACGGTTTGACTTCAGCCTTTCAAGTCATGCCACGTCACTTTAGTGTAGACTTAACTTACAATGATTATCCTAGCTTAGGTCTGGGGGCTTTTGATATTGGTATGACCCGATAATAATACACGTGACACTCTTAAGATTTTAATCGAGTCATCTTAGCAAATAGGCTAACTTAGGGTTGGCCCACTATTGAGCCTATCCTTTGAAGACTTCGGCAAGGGCTTCACTGGCGTGCTTCAGATCATGCTCAAGACTCAGGTCGTCAACTCAGCTCAGTTCGGACTCTACAAGAATTGCCTTAGCTCGTTTCAGGGTGCCCCAGTTCCAGATAGCCGGCATGACATATGATGTCTACAGTCCTTCATTACCGATATGTTGGCAGGTTCACCTCGGTCGTCTTCGGTCAGTTCGGGACAGATCGTCCCTGAGCTCGAAAGGCGGTTACAGTTCATTAATGGGCTGGATCCAATGATTGATATTCATTGAAGGACATGATCCTAAAATTAATTACATTCCATGATTTTCGCCTAATTGAGCTCCATGGCAGCATCATAACGGCCCCTCAATCACAAGCCACGAAATCAGAAATCATTATCAACTTCCCCTTCATGCAAACACTTATATGAACGACCATTCGTCTTCTTATTAGAACTACATTATTGACTTAATTTCACATACACTGAATACGTAAGCAGTCACTATTGACACAACCGCATATCATCAAAACACCATCACTTTCACGGTGGGATTATTCTCTAAAGATCTATTTATCCGTTATTTCATCCAGACGATTTCCAAGCATCTTTTACGAGCACTGAAATGATGTTTGAATTTCCATAAACAAAATTGGAAGCATTACATACAAATGAAGTTTTTACATAAATTAAGAAAATAGTTAAATATCATTAGATCGTATGGCTAAAATATCTAATATATCCTTTGACTTTCATAAATGTAACAGTTTTAAAATAAGCAAAAGTTATCCCTCAAAAAGAAAAAAAAATTATTATCTGAATATAAATAATGGGTATGGTGAGAAAAAAATGTTAATATTGTTCTAATAGAGCTATGAATGTTATATAACGACTTATATTTTAATATGGAAGTCGCTAGTATGATATAGTGAGTGGAGATACATCTACTATACATAATGTATAGTGGACATAAATTACACACATCTTATCTATTTATTTGAAACAGTACACTTCAATTAAGGAACGAGGGAATATATCATTTTTATAGTAGAGAAATGGAGAATGATAGAAAAGAGATAGCAAATGGGTCAAGACGGTAAGCAACAAAAACAAAGGTTAAAATTTGATTGCTTCTATGTACATGCATGTGATCGACCTGATTTAAAATTAACCAGGAATTGTTTTTTTAATCATCTTGTAATAATCGATGATAGCATAACCTTCCAAACTTTAATTTCTCCGTCAAAACTCCCGCTAATCACCTTAACCTCGCCGTAAGATTCTTCATTCTCCGGCGCCGGCACCGCACCGCTACCGCTACCAATGATCTCACCGGCTTAACATGTCCGTCCAACACCGTCAAACAGCAGAACTTTCCCTGAAGCCCTCTCTTCCATATCCTCACCGTCCGATCAGCCGATCCACTGATCAACAATTCCGACACGTTAATCAAACACAATATAGCTTTACTGTGACCTCTCAATGCACCCGTTACCACCATATGATTTGCACTGTCCTCCCTTTCCCATACCAAAATCGACCGGTCACAGGCGCCGGAAAACAAAACCGACCCGTCGGAATTAAGTGCTAATGCATTGACAGCTGACTTGTGCTTCTCAAGCGTCGCGATTAATACTAATTTTCTCTCTTCAAATGGTCTACCCCACACCTTAATCCTCGTATCCGCCGACCCGGTGTAGATTGTACCGTCCGGCGAAATAACGACGGCGTTAATAGCATCATCATGAGCCTTTACGGAGGCCCCACATCGGAAATTCGGAGCTATCCAAATCTTTAAGTACTTATCCCACGAAACTGATGACAAGAGATCATGCGTCGCTGCTAAACCTGACACAGCATCAAAATGCTCCACCCATAATTTCTTCCTGTTCCGTCTAACTTTAATATGATTTGATGGGAAAATAAAATTCTTAACACGATCTTCCAGCGTAGGTAGTGTGGCAATGTGTTTGTGTTGATTATCCGGCCGGTTGATCATCCAAACCCGGATTTTGCAGTCTTGATGGGCGGTGAAAACTTTTTCATCTAAGAAAGCTATTGATTTGATGAACCCGGAAGAAGGATCATGGACGTTGAAAGTGTCGAGAATCGAAAACGTGAAGAGATCAAAAACATTGATTTCGTTGCCGGAGACTGCATAAAGCAGATTTTGGTTGACAGCAAGGCAGTTAACGTGTGCTGCAGGGCGAGGTTTAAGTGTGACGATGCAAACACCGGAGACGGAGAGGTTTAAGGAATCAAGGGATAGTTTTTGAAGGGATGGAACAGAAGGAAGAGTTAAAATAGAGAGATTGCTTTCAAGGCTGGAATTTGTAAGATTGGAGTCCTGAGATATTGAAGATGAACTCATTTGACTGTCGGAGAATATACTTGTATCAGAAAGTAGGAGTTTTCTTCTGTTCGTCGGCGGCGGCGACATTGTTATGGGTTTTGTGACCTGAGAGACGGTGGAGATGCAAGTTGAGGTCCTTGAGGAGGAACATGTTGATAGCCAAGAAGGGAGTTTCATTCTTTTTTTTGGCTATCCGTGTTAACTTTATGGATATAGGGAATGGGCAGGGGGTAAAGGTGAATTATTTGAGGATAGGGAAGGATTTAGATTAGATGTAGGAGAGTGGTTGGGAATGGTGGTTGAGGATTTGGGAGGATTAAGTTTTAAACTTATAGATAATTCGATGGGTTATTTTTTTTAAAGTTTTTAATTTTATTTGTTTATGTGGAAATGGTGAGGAAGGTTGTATTGATGATTTTGATCCGAGATTGTAAGGTAAACAGGAGTGATGTGATGTGCACCAAAGATCCTACTTATTGTATGTGTTTCGGGAGACGACTAGAAGAATAAAGTGATAATCTGCGGGGTGTCTTGGTGTTTTGGTGTTTTTCCAGCCGGCATGCGAGGGGAACACTCATTTTGTGGTAGTCCTAGATAAACCCGGCCAAATGATGCAACCGAACCACAACCAGACCAGGTCGCCGGTTTTTTTTTTTTTTGTTTTGTTTTTGTTTTGTTTTGTTTTCGGTTCATGTCGGTTTTGAAACCTACGGTTTAAGTGAATCATCGGTTCAAAGAACTGGCGGTTTAATGGTTCACACGGTTATTTTCGATTCAGATCACGGTTCTAAAAATTATTAATAATTTTCTTTCTATTTTCAGAAAATACTTATTCTTTTTACTATAATAACAAATTACTATTACTTAAATCTGAATGTAATATAAATAACCAAAGCGAATGAAATATATAGTTTTTAATAAATAGTTTTTATTCGGTTTTAAATATAAATTGATTATAAATGTTGTTTTATTAAATATAATATTAATATTGTGTTTTTTTTATGTGTAAATTATGTTATTTTTTCAACGCTTGTACCGGAAATTATGTTGTTTACGTATATTTTATATGTAATCGTGTCGGAGGAACAATACATATAAAAAAATCAAAATGAACGTAGTTCTTATATATATTTTTTTAGTATTTTATAGTTTTTTAAATATGTTTTTATAGTTTTTTTTTTTTATTATAGTTTATTGATATTGCTTGGTATATCAGGTTTACGGTAATAGTGATATATTGAGGATATAATGCTGTTTATATTTGATTTCTCCGGAGAGAAGATGGTGGTTATCAAACACAAGGCTGTCGGACTAATGCTTATTAATAAGAACACGAGAGAGTCGACAAATTGACAGAATAGCTCTGTATATTATAATTCTTGGATTGTTTCTATCACATTGTGATCCCATATATATGGGTAAGGACTAAGTCGGTCGAGACTGTTCATGACAAGACATTAAAATGATATAATTAAGGATAATAATACAAATAAATACGAGTAGACCGGCCAGCTGTTTGGATAAGTAAGGCGGGCAGCGGATTCATATGTAAGTCGGACTCATATCTTCCTTGTCTTGATGTCAGCCTGAAAATATGGGAGGTTCCACTGTGACCGAGATCTCGGAGTGGAACTGGGTCCGGCTTATGAACTGCGGACTGGGTTTGGCTTATGAAATGCGGACTAAGGGGATGGAGGCCCACGATTTGTTATTGGTCTGGGAAATAGGCTCAATCTAGATACTCAGGCCCCAATACGGTTCGGTTATATCATTTATATATTTTTTCCATAGTATTTTATAGTTTCTTATAGTTTTTTAGTCGATTTTAAGTATAAGTGGATTAAAAATGCTGTTTTATTATATATTACGTGAAATATATTGAGTTATTTTTCTTGTATGTGAATTATGTTATTAACGCTTGTACCGGAAATTTGGTTACCTACGTATCTTTTATAAGTAATCGCGTCGGATGCACGACACATATAGAAAATCAAAACGAACGTAGTTCTTATGGGTTTTTTTTTTATAGGTTTTTATAGTTTTTTTTTATTGTTTTTTTTAGTTTATATAGTTTTTTCATAGTATTTTATATTTTCCTACAGTTTTTTTAGTCGGTTTTAAGTTTAAGTTGATTAAAAATATTGTTTTATTAAATATTACGTGAGATATATTGTGTTATTTTTCTTATATTTAAATTGTGTTATTAACGCTTGTACCGGAAATTCGGTTGCCTACGTATCTTTTATATGTAATGTGTTGGAGGCATGACACATATAAAAAAATCAAAACGAACGTTATTCTGATAGTTTTTTTTAGTGTTTTATTGTTTTTTAATAGGTTTTTACAGTTTTTTTTTATAGTTTTTTTTTATATAGTTTTTATAGTTGTTTCATAGCATTTTATTGTTTTTTTTTTTTTTTTTTTTTTTTATAGTTTTCTTAGGTTTGTATAATGTTTTTACGGTTTTTTTTTATTGGCTTTTATTGTTTTCTATAGTGTTTTTTATAGTCTTTTTATAGGTATTTATAGGTTTTTTTTTGTAGTCTTTTATAGTTTTTTTTAATGGTTTTTATAGTTTTTTTTTTCCAAAGATCGTAAGTGGTGTTCCACTTATGCGATACATCTTGCGGCAGTTTGACAGGGCGATTACCTTTCTCTTTACAATATTTATACCACTTATCAGTAAGACTATTTTTACTTAACACATGTGCAATCGAAGATTTTATCGCATTAATATTATAGTAAAAAACTTTTAGACTTTTTTTTACACACAAATTACAAATATGGCATAAACATCTAACATAAAAAAAATTACCACTACAAAGAGGTTCATAATTTTGGGATAACTCGGGAATAGAAGCAGTGTTGTTTGAAGCATTGTCAAGCACAATAGAAAAAACTTTATCTTTTAAATCGTATTCGTTAAAAATATCAACTAATAAAGATGCAATGTTAGAAGCATTATGAGCTTCGTTAAATAAACGAAAAGCAATTAATCTTTTTTGGGTAATCCAACTGTTGTCAATCCAGTCACACGACAAGCCCAAATAATCATTGTTGGTCCTCCTATCCTCCCATATATCGGCACATACACATACTCAGAATTTATTTGTCTTCAAACTTTCTTTTCTAATATTTTGTCGTTTAATAAAAAAAAAAATTTGAAATCCCTAGTCAACGTTGCATGAGGGATACGAGTAAAAACCGGTTGCAAAGCCCCTTGTACGTAACTTTCGAAAAGAGGATTCTCGGGAAAGCTAAAAGGAAGACCCATCCCGCAACAAGATCCGTGGTTAGATCTCTACAATTATCACGAGTGTAAATAAAAAGTGGAGAAGTGTTACCTCCGTTGGAGCTCGGAATGTTTAGCTGGGTTTGAGACGCGTTGTCTTCCAATTTTTCCGGGTGTTTACTTATATATCATGTGTTCCGCATCGATCTGTAACCACCACCCGCTTTAATTTGTATTTATTGCCATAGAATTTGCAATCCCCGTAGAAAAACTTTCCGGGGTTAGATAATGCAAATACATTAGTCCGAAGAACCTTTGTGAAAAATTCCGTAAAATTTTTGGATTTTAACTTTTTTTCTTGTGCTCCTTCTGGGGTACTTTCATCACCCTCTAAATCGACTGACTCGGGAGTAGGACCTGCACAGGCTGCAACTGCACCGCCTGCACGACCAGGATTCGGTGTTCTTACAATCCCACGACTCCCACCATGTCTTTGTGTAGGACGGGCATTAGTCGGAAATTCATCATCATCATCAACGTCAGCTTCATCATTACGAGGCTCGTTATCTTCAACTTCGTTAAGGTTGATGTTAAAATTTTCAGTTTGAGACATTATATCATCGTAATGACTTTCAAAATCATGAGGATTGAAACCTAAATGTGTCTCGAAATGAGGACCACGGGTCTGTAAAATGTTGTGATGCAGCAAATCTACCGGTGACAGGGTTTGTAAAATGTTTGTAAAATGCAGCCTTGTGAACCTCTTTGTAGATTTTACGAAGGTTACAAAGGTTCCCAAAATGTTTGTCAAAATCACCGTTAAACCTTTGTAGATACAGCAAACCTTGTTGGGAGAGGTCCCCACCTTTGGTGCCCGACAGTTGTTCGAAGGATTAGTCTCAACAATTGTCTGCGATACATTGCGAAAGCAAAATAAATAAATAAAATATTATGATACAACACTAATTAATAAGTTGTATTAATGGTTGTGATAAATTATTTAGTTTTTTGCCGAAAAGGACATAATAATTCAATTATCCGGCTCCAAGTACACTAGATATTAATCAGGACAAAACATATTAATTCTTCCCAAAATACCCTTCAAAACCTAATCCTCAATTCATTCATTCAGCCGCTTCTTCAAAGCCTAATCCCCAAGTCCGGCAAGTCCCCCGCAAAATGCACCTCTTTCCTCATTGCCTTAACGTCATAGTCCACAACTCTTTGCTTCTTCTCCTTCTTCATCTCGCTCTTCTTCTTCGTCTTCTTTTGCCTCATGATCCCCATTTAAAATCAATCTCACAAACTTCGATGAGCAAACCTAATTTACAGTTCTCTTCTTTATTTCTATCTTGATTGTTATCACAATCCTTAGCTTTCATCTCAAACGGTTCAATTTCCACTTTTATGGCTACAGATTGCGGGACTTCCCGTCCAACAAGCCCTTCATCGTCGACGGCGACCGGAGGTAGTAGAGGGGGCGGCGGCCATGGTTGAGGGGGCGGCGGCCATGGTTGAGGGGGCGGCGGCAGGCCGTAGAGGAGCGGCGGCCATGGTTGAGCGGTACCGTGGGGGGCTAACTCATCTCCTACGGCTGTGCCGCCGGGCTGGGGCCATGTGCACCGGCGAAGGAGTTAACGGCGGCCATGGTTGCCGGAGAAGCAGGCTGTAGTTTTTTTTTTTTTTTTTTGAAAAAGTTTAGGGTTGTTACTGTTAATTTGTTAACGTTACTACATTTTTTTTTGACTGTTACGACTTGTTTATGGAATGTTACGACTCGTTTATGGGATGTTACGACTTGTTTGTGGGATGTTACGACTTGTTTACGGGCTGTTACGACTTGTTTTTAGGCAGTTACTATTTGTTTATTGGCCGGCTACTTTTCCATTGGATGTTACAATATTTTATGGGTTGTTACTACTTGTTTCTTGGATGTTACTACATTTTATCTAGTGTTACTACGTGTTTAATGTGCAAAAGGGTATTTTTGTCCATTTATTATGAATTTGTCCTTTCTAATCACATAACATGTAGTAACGTCCTTCTGGACCCATTTATGTTTTTTTTTGTCCTTCTAGCCCCTTCCCCCTAAATTATTATACAACAATGATTAATGACTTATATTAAGTGGGATGGTTGTAATAATGTCTTATACACTCTTTCACACGTAATAATTATGTGTGTGATTTGGATGGATCACAATTTTTCACTTGATACAAGTAATGAATCATTGTTTTACTATAAATTTCCTCGCACACGAGACTATGTCGTGCCTAGGCCTGTAAACGAGCCGAACCCTATCGAACCCTGGAGTAGTTCGGTAAGGCTCGAACATGTTCATATACATGGCTCGATTCGGCTCGAAATTTTCGAGCCTAAAATATCAGGATTCGGTTCGGCTCGAACTTAAAAAAAGGGAAAAAATTCGGTACTATTCGGCTCGAACAGTTCGAATAGTTTGAACATGTTCGGTCCGAAAATTCAAAAATACCCAATAAATAATTCTAGTTCAAAAATACATGTCCAAAACCAAAATAATACATTACATGACCCAAAATATAACATAACATGTCCAAAATATTCAAGGCCCTATTCCAAAATATAACATAACATGTCCAAAAATACCCTGCAACTCTACGAGCCGAACATGTTTGAACATGTTCGGCTTGTTTGTCCGAATACCAATTTCCAATGCCCTATTCTACGTTTGATGATACGAGCCGAGCCCCGAACCGAACTTTTTCGAGCCGAACACGCCGAATCGAATCGAACTTTAAGGCTTACTTACAGGCCTAGTCGTGCCTCTCTAACCTTAGCAAATTGTGTAACAAATTAAACAATGATAGTACCACAACAAAATGCATAATACGTTTAACACAATTGATTATGATATGGTATATATTGATTTCTATGGGTCTTATGAAGATCCATAATGTAAAGTGTGTTGTGACACTTATTCTGATTATTTTGTTGTGAAACAAATATTTTTCTAGCAAATTTTATTTAGAAAATGTTTGTTCCACAACAAAATGGTCACAAAAAGTGACACAACACATTTTACACAATTGATATTTATGAGACTCATAGGAATTAATAGGGTCTCATATTATAATCAATGATGTAAAAATGTATTGTGTTATTTTGTCGAGTCATTATGACTACTTATTTTATTTTGATTCGGCCATTAGTGTGACATGGTACCATATCAAATAGAAATTGTGAACGTCATCAGTATATGACATAATGATAAAGTGTTAGGATGCTTTAAAATAGTAGTTGAATAGCTGGAGTGTGGAGATTCGAATCTCATACATAGAAGGTTTCTGTCTATGAGTTTGAAGCACTAGGTTTCGTTTACCTGATTAGCATCTCCACTCATCACGTAGGACAAAAGTTAGGGTTTAACCATTTTTTGAAATTGTGAATACCAATACAGACCCTTTATTAATTTGTGAAAAACATCAGCCCAAAATTTAAGTGTTGAATCTTTTTTTAAATAGTGAAACGAGTCTGACATGGTGGTTCAATCGACATAAAATTGCTTTATGGGTTGGTTCCAGAAACATGAATTATGTCATAATAATTAAGACGTTTTTTAAAAGACATTAAGACATTTTTATGTCATTGATAAAAAACTAAATCATATTAATTGATACCGTTATTACATAATTAATTAAGGTGAAAGAACGTGTTGTTTTCTATTGTAACATCCCAAAATTTAGGCTAAAAGATAATTATTATGTATGTCATTGATATAGTATAGAACTTATTAATTAAAATTATTATAATCATAGCAATTAAAGGTTTAAATTTTTTTTGTTTCAATTGTAACGTTTGAAAGTTTAGGCATAACGAAAATCTTAAGTGTTGTAAAAGATTTCGTTTCCGCAAGAAAAAACATGCCTCGGGTGCCTACTATGAAGTAACAATATGCCTTGTGGCTGAAGCTAGGGCACTAAGTGATGGCCTCTCCTACTCCATTACCAATTATCTCTCTCTTGTGATTATCGAAACGGACTCTCAGCTATTGGTAAGGATGATCGAAAGAGACTACTCAACGCCATGGAAAATTGCAGCAGAGATACATTATTTAAATCCATGTATTAGAGATAGATTTGTGTTTATCTTTATATATATATTTTCTCTTATTTATCTATTTTATGATTCTTCCGTACATCATTATATAAAGCATTGTATCCAAACGATTTTACTCAATGGAAAATACTTTCATTCATCTATTATTTCGTATCATGGTATCAGCGCTATTGAGAGTTTGACTCACCCTCTTTTTCTTTTCTTTTTCTTTTTTTTTTTCCCTTTTTCCAATTTCCATTGCTGCTCGTTTTTTTATTTTTTCGTCAAAGTTTTTTTTCTCTGCTTTTTTTTTTTTCTTTCTCTGTTCGTTCTTGCTGCTTGCTATTTGCAGGTACAAACCCTAACCCCCCCTTCTTCCCTAACAGCTCGCTGCAACCCTCTGTCATGGCCACCTCCGCGTCCTCCGCGTCTTCGACAACCAGTCAACAGCTGTCCGGAGCTTCCATCCCACCCCCAGATCCGAATTCAACCTCCCTCATAGCCTTGAACCCGATGCTTCATGCACCCATCAAACTCATAGATGTAAACTACACAGCATGGCACCTTCAACTATCCAAACTCCTCTCCGGCTATGGTCTCATCGGGTACGTAGATGGCGCCACTATTTGTCCGGAACCCAAGCCCTAATCCCGCCTATTCCTTATGGATTCGTCAAGATTCTCTCATCCATAACCTGCTACTCGGTTCGGTTTCACTTGAGGTCCTTATTACAATTCAACACACCAATACTGCCAAAGAAGCGTGGGATATCCTTGCTGATACTTATTCCGTCCTAGTCGTGGCCGCATCAAACAGTTGAAACACGACCTACGCTCCACGGTCAAGGGTAACTCCACTGTGTCCTCTTATATCTCGTCCATGAAGGCCAAAAGTGCTGCCTTGGCAGCACTTGGTGCTAAGGTCGATCCCGAAGACCTTGTCTACCTTATTCTTCAAAATATTGGCCCTGAATATGCGGAGATCGCTCGGGCTATTCAAGCTCGTGACACCCTCATCACTATCCCTGAACATTCATGAGAAACTTCTCAACCATGAGGCTGCACTTCGCCATCACCAATCCGTCAAACCAAACCCTGCGTACTCTGCCTTTCCCGCTCAACTCCCTCCTAGGCCATATACCCCACGGCAACCCCACCCATATCCTCAACCTCGCCCACCCCAGCCTTTCCACCCTCCTCCACCCTCATACCCGCATACCCCATCTCCCTATCCCCAAAACCCGCCACCACCCAACCTACAATTTGCACCCCCCCCCCCCCCGCACTCCTCATCCATATTTGGGCCGGTGTCAGCTCTGTGGTGTTCAGGGATACTCGGCAAAACGGTGTCCCACCTACCCGCTGTTCCAGCAGGCTCCCCGCCAACCGGTGCAACCACCCAATGATCGTCCTCCACCTCAAGCACACCCCACCATGGCATCTCCCTCGTGGCTATTTGATAGTGGAGCCTCGCATCATATGACGCACCTGTCTCTCCACGATCCATATTCAGGTTCGGATACTATTACTATTGGTGATGGACGTAGTCTATCTGTTACGCATGTTGGCTCTGCCTCGGTTTCTACTTTTCACTTGTCACATGTCCTGTGTGTCCCTCACCTGTCAAAAAATCTTATTTCTGTTTCGAAATTTTGCTCTGATAATTCTGTCACAGTCGAGTTCTTACCTTATTCTTTTTTGGTGAAGGATTTGAAGACTGGCAAATGCCTCCACCGGGGTCAGGGCAGTGATGGTGTCTACACTTGGCCCACTAGTGCTCTCCTTGCCTTTTCAGCCAATAAAACGTCCACTGCTACCTGGCACAGTCGTTGTGGTCATCCAGCTTTTTCTATTTTACAGCATTTAGTTAAGAATATTTTTTGGATTTATCGTCTGTTTCAGCTACACCTCGTATTGATTGTTTAAGTAATAAAAGCCATTGGCTTCCTTTTTCTATTTCCACTTTGCATTCTTCCCGGCCCCTGTATGTTATTTTTTCTGACGTTTGGACATCACCAGTTTATTCAGTAGATGGTTACAAATATTATGTCATTTTTGTTGACCACTTTACTCGCTTTGTGTGGCTTTATCCCCTTACTCATAAATCTGATGTTTATTCCGTGTTTGTCAAATTCAAGCCTTACGTTGAAAAGCTATTGGGTCTTTCCATTAAAACGCTATACTCTGATAATGGTTTGGAGTTCATTGCTCTGCGTCCTTTTCTTGCTTCGCATGGGATTGCCCATCACACATCCCCTCCTCATACCCCCCAACACAATGGCATTTCGGAATGCCGACATCTCCATATTGTTGAGACATCCCTCACCATGCTTAAACAAGCATCTATGCCTATCATCTACTGGTCCTATGCCGTCAGTGCCTCCGCCTACTTGATTAACCGTATGCCTACCCAAACCTTGGACATGGACACCCCTTACTATCGACTTTTCTCCACCCTCCCGAACTACGCCAAGTTGCGTGTCTTTGGCTGTTTATGCTTTCCGTGGATCAAACCATACAACCATCATAAGCTGGAGTCCTCCTCGTTGCCCTGTGTCTTCCTAGGTTACTCCCTCACCCAGAGCGCTTACATTTGCTACGATACTGTTGGTGTCCGCCTCTACGTATCCCGTGACGTTCGTTTCGTTCAGGATCGTTTTCCTTTCTCCTCTATTCCTTCAGAGTATGATTCCCCCCCTAGAGTCGTTACTCACTCCCTTGGTATCTGCTGACCTTCCTACCCCACCTTCCCCTCATGTCCCCATAACATCCGCCCCACCTTCTTTACCTCCCTCATCTCCTCCCCTCTCGGCCTCCCCTGAACCGTCCTCAACCTCCCATCCCCCCACGTCTTCCCACTCTTCTCCTTCCTCTGGTCCATCTACTAGCTTCTCATCTCCTCTCCTCCCTCCCCTCCTTCCCACCACATGGTTACTCGTGCACGTAACCATATCTTTAAGCCTAGCCAACTTCTCAACCTTAATGCCCAGTTGGACTCTCAATACTCTGATACGGAACCCTCTACAGTCAAACAAGCTTTACAAAGTTCTCATTGGCGTCTAGCCATGTCTGAGAAGTTTGACGCGCTTGTCCGCAACGGTACCTGGTCCCTTGTTCCTCCTGATCCCCATCTTAATGTGGTAGGCTGTAAGTGGGTCTTCCGCATTAAGCGTCATCCAGATGGTTCTATTGAGCGTTACAAGGCTCGTTTGGTTGCCAAAGGTTTTAACCAGAGGCCAGGGATTGACTACTTTGAGACTTTCAGTCCGGTTGTCAAACCCACTATGATTCGTTTGGTTCTTGGTCTTGCAGTTTCTCTTGGTTGGTCCCTCCGACAGTTAGATGTCAATAATGCCTTTCTGCAGGGTTCTCTCACTGAAGCCGTTTTCATGTCTCAACCTCCTGGGTTTGAAGATGCTGACTTTCCTACTCATGTTTGCCAGCTGCATAAAGCTATCTACGGGCTCAAACAGGGCCCTCGGGCTTGGTTTCATGAGTTGTGCTCCTTTGTCCTCTCTATTGGGTTTGTTAATTCGGTTTCGCTGACTCCTCCCTATTTATTTTTCGCACTGATTCTAGCATTACGGTCTTACTTGTGTATGTGGATGATATTGTGGTTACTGGTCAGCTCGGTTTCTCAAGTTCAACAGGTTATTGATTGTCTTGGCAATCGGTTCTCCATCAAAGATCTTGGCTCTTTATCATATTTTCTTGGCATTGAGGTGACGCCTAACTCGCAGGGTCTTCTAATGACACAGAAGAAGTATATTCACGACCTGCTTTGTCGGGTCAACATGCAGTCGTCCAAGCCTGTTTCCACGCCCCTGCCCTCAGACGCCTTTACTTCTACTGATTCTGTTGCTCCCCGTTTGAGGACGTCACTCAGTTCGTCAGGTACTCGGTGCCCTTCAGTACTTGTTATTCACTCGTCCGGATATAGCTTTTGCGGTAAATAAACTTTCACGGTATATGCATTCGCCCACTGAGTATCACTAGGGTTTGGTAAAAAGGGTCCTTCGGTATTTAGTTTGGGTCCACTGATGATGGTTTGCAGTTATATGCGTCCACCCCATTGGCTCTTCATGCCTTTTCAGATGCTGACTGGGGTGGCAATAAGGATGCAGCCTATACGTCTGCATATTTAGTGTTTATTGGTCAGAATCTGGTTTCTTGGAGTTCTAAGAAACAGCCGACTGTTTCTCGCTCTTCCACAGAAGCTGAATATCGTTCTGTTGTGGATACTGCATCTGAGCTCGCCTGGGTTACGTATCTCCTGTCGGATCTTGGTTTTTCTATGCTATCCTCACCGGTTATTTTCTGTGATAATGTTGGTGCTACTCAGCTTTGTGCCAACCCCGTTTTCCATTCAAAGATGAAACATGTTGCCATTGACTATCATTTTATACGTGAGCAAGTTCAAAATGGTGTTTTGCGTGTCTCTCATGTCTCTGGGTCGGATCAGCTTGCGGATGCGTTGACGAAGCCTCTACCTCGCCTCTCCTTTGATCACTTCAAGTCCAAGCTGGGCCTTCGCTCTCCTCGTCCCGCTTGAGGGGGCATATTAGAGATAGATTTGTGTTTATCTTTATATATATATATATATATATATATATATATATATATATATATATATATATATATATATATATCTTATTTATCTATTTTATGATTCTAGATTGTTCCTTACATCATTACATAAAGCATTGTATCCAAACGATTTTACTCAATGGAAAATACTTTCATTCATCTATTATTTCGTATCACCATGCTTAATCAATATGAGTATACTTCTAACCACATTTATCGAGAATGAATATGGTAGCTGACATCTCATCCAAGATAGCCCATAGCCGCCATGCATGCAACTTCTCGGCACTACACTCACAATGATGAATTTCTATGCCAACTTCAAAAGCTACTCCATGGAGATCAACTTGGTATCCCTGCATGACCCTGCTATAGAGATTATTCATTGATGACTTTAAAAAAAGAAGAATAAGAAAAGAAGAACACTGATTTTTATTAATTTCCTCTTCGGATGATTACAAGGTATTATCTCTGTGTTTAAATATAATACACATGGCTAAATATCAGCTAATTTCCTTAATAATAGCTACACATGATGCTAAAAATCAGCAAAGATACTTGACCACCCTTATTTCAGTCGGATACTTAGGGATTTGGTCAAATAAAACTTGTTCTAATCAAGCTAGACCATCACATTTGAATTTGAACTTGTAACCCTCGGATAAAGCTTATTATTTCACATATTCCAACACACTTCAAACACCTTATCACTCCAATAACACCTTATCACTCCAGTGGCTATTTAGTATGATAATTCAAAGGTGTCACTGCATGGCCACCTTCTTCATTTAATTTGCTGCTGTTGCTGTTATTACCCTCCCTCAAACTTGGCTTAGGGTAAAGGCAAAGTTTGCTGAGAAATTGTTGAAAGGAGTATCGAGTTGCTAGTTTTGTAAACAAATCAGCCACTTGAAATGTTGCTGGAACATGCTTAGTAACAAGTTTACCTTGGGCCACTCGTTCTCGTACAAAGTGATAGTCCAATTCGATGTGTTTAGTTCGAGCATGAAATACAGGGTTGATAGTCATGTGTAGAGCACTAAGATTATCACAATATAAAATAGGAGGAGTAGTGGAAGGCAGAAGCAAATCCTTAGTGAGGTATTGTAACCATGTGACCTCAGCTGCTGTATGTGCAAGAGCTCTATACTCAGCTTCTGTACTAGACCGGGATATTGTTGGTTGCTTCTTGGCACACCAGGATATGAGATTGGTGCCAAGATAAGTGCAGTAACCAGTGGTGGAGCGTCTTGTAACTGGACAGATTGCCCAATCTGCATCAGAGAAGGCAAAAGAGTACCAGTGGAGAGGTAGTTGTGAGGTGAAATGCAAGGGAGAGAGTGCCTTTGACATATCTTAGCATTCTGAGAGCCATCTTTAAGTGTCATGTCATAGGAGCATGTAGGAATTGAGAGGCATAGTTGATACTGTAAGTGAGATCAGGTCTTGTGAATGTGAGATATTGAAGGGAACCAATGAGTTGTCGGAATTCTGTGGGATTTGCCAATAAAAGAGCATCTGGATCTGGATGAGGATTGGCCTCAAGTGGTGTGGCTACTGGTTTGCAATCCACCATGTGTGCTTTTTCCAAAATAGTGAGGGCATAGTGAGTTTGAGAGAGAAGCAACTTGTTTCCTGTGGAAAAAATCTCAACACCAAGAAAATGATGAATTGGACCTAGGTCCTTCATTGCAAACTCAGTACTGAGTGTGTGAATGAATGAAGTAAGAAGGGCATCCTTTGAGCCTGTCAATAGCATATCATCAACATATAAAAGGAGGAATAGAGATCCAGTTGAAGTGTGATATACAAACAATGATGGATCTGCTAAGCTGCAGTAAAAACCATAAGAGATTAAGAAGGAACTGAATCTATCAAACCAAGCTCTTGGAGCTTGTTTGAGACCATAGAGTGCCTTCTTAAGCTTACAAACATGTGAAGGGAATTGAGAGTCATGCATACCTGGTGGTTGAGTCATATAAATCACCTCATTTACTGAGCCATGCAAAAAGGCATTTTTCACATCAAGCTGTCTGACCTGCCATTTATAATATAAAGCAACAGAAAGGACAAGTCTGATAGTGCCTGGTTTTATAACAGATGAGTAAGTTTCAGTATAATCAATACCATCCACTTGATTGTAGCCCTTAGCAACTAATCTGGATTTCAACCTTTCAAGAGTTCCATCTGGTTTTAATTTAGCCTTGAAAACCCACTTGGAACCTATAACATGCATGGAAGGTGTTCTAGGAACAAGATCCCAAGTCTGGTTGTCATGAAGAGCCTTTAATTCCTCTTGCATTGCTGTTTTCCAACCAGAATGTTTTAAGGCTTCAGCTACAGTTTTTGGTTCCCTAGGAACATCAGGAAAAGTTGAGACAGTAAGAGCATATTTGGGATTTGGTTTCAGGATACCCATCTGTGCCCTAGTGACCATGGGATGGATGATGGGGTGGATAGGTTGTAGAATGGGGGACTGAGGTGGTGTTGGAATAGGACTTTGTGGTGGGGTGATAGGAGGTGTATCTAGGTCACTAGACAGATCATTGGTGGTGAGTGTATCAGAAGGTGGAGAGAGATCTGGTATCATTGGTTCTGGAATAAGTGGAAGAGGTATATCCGGAATAATAGAATCATGGTTTGATGTGGGAGATAGAGTCTGATGGGAATGATGATCAAGAGTTTGTGGGATAGTCCAATCCTCAAAGATACTAATAGTATAAGATGACAAATGGCATATTGGAGTATTGGATGTAGGTCTGTAAGGGAAGTTAGACTCATCAAACACAACATGCCTGGAAACTATGACCTTTCTGGTGGGGGGTGGAAACACTTGTACCCTTTGTGCTGCATACTGTAACCTATAAAGACACAAGAAGTTGTTTTAGGATCAAATTTGTTGTGCTTTGTGTCCCATGTATAAGGAAAACACCTAGTGCCAAAGACTCTGAAAGATGTGTAGACATGATGTTTCTGGTATATCTTATGATAAAGAGATTCATTACCCAATAAGGATGAAGGAGTTCTATTCATAACAAACACAGCAGTGGCAAAGGCTTTAGTCCATAAGTATAATGGAAGAGAGCTATGAAAGAGCATGGTGATTCCTAGTTCCCTTATAGTCCTATGCCTTCTTTCTACCATACCAGTCTGTTGAGGTGTGTGTGGACAGGAAAGTTGATGTATAATGCCAGTTTTAGTAAAGTGATTATCCAACTTATGATTAACAAACTCACCCCCACAGTCTGAGTGAAATATTTTTATGGCCCTGTCAAATTGTCTTTTTACATAACTTTCAAAGTGCATATATGTATCATAGAAATCAGATTTATGAACCAGGGGCACAAACCAAGTAAACTTAGTAAAATCATCCACAAAGCAAGCATAATAAGAGAAACCACCAAAGGATTTAATGGGAGCTGGACCCCATAGGTCACAATGTATTATTTCAAAAGGACATGTAGTAGTTTGTTCAGAATCAAAAAAAGGTAATATGCTAAGTTTCCCTATCTGGCAACTTTCACAAATGTGATGTGCATTTATTTTCCCTACAACATCAATAAAACCATTGGCTTGAAGGTGTTGGACAATGGACATTTGAGTGTGACCTAATCTTTGATGCCAAAGATCACTGGATCCAGACTTGAACCTGTTGGAGAAGTAGAGTTATGGGTTGTTTTGGATGACATAAAGGTCACCCTTTCTTTTCCCTGTTGTCAAGATCATTCCTGTTGGTTGGTCCTTTACAAAAACAGCTTTATTAGTAAATTCACAAGTAACTGGTTCATCAGAAGTGAGTTGACTAACTGATAAAATATTTTTTGTGAGTTTAGGGACAAGAAGGACATCTTTTAAAGGAATATGAGTGTGTTTGTTTAAGTGTGTGCTGACCAGTGCCTGTGATGGGTAAAGTAGTACCATTACCAATGATAACAGCATCTGAACCTACAAACTGAGAAATGTTTGTGAGCATACCTGGCTTACCAGTCATATGGTGAGAAGCACCAGTGTCCACAGTCCATTCAGTGTCTGCAATGCTATTGTCCAGTGTTAGGGCAACAAGGGCTTGTGGCAGTTCATTGGTTTGGTGATCCTTTTTTGGAATCCACCAACAGATCTTGGCTATGTGTCCCATGACACCACAGTACTGACACCTCTCATTCTGTTACATGTCTTTTTCTTCATTTGTCATCCTTCTTTCACCTGGGGGTGGGGGCTTCCTTTGATTCATGTTGGACTGAGAGTTAGGGCCTCTGGATTTTTGAGCCTGGAATCCTCTTCCTAAGGACACAAACCTGCTGTCCTGATTGCTTGATCCTTTGTAACCTGCATTTTGCCTTGACGGGTTTTGACCATAGAAAGCCATCTGTGGTGTAGGTTGGTGTGATTGTGGGATATGTGTGGAGAACCAGCTTCTCCTCTGATCCAAGTTTTGGTGATATGCCACCAACTCAGCATAGGATGGCCTTGGGGGCTTTAGCATGGTTGTGGTGAAGGTTTCATAACTAGGACCCAAACTTGTCAGTAAAAAATAAACCTTTTCAGAATCAAAAATAGGCTTACCAATGGCTGCAAGGCTATCACACAAGCCTTTGAACTCCCTGATGTGATCAGTGATGGACCTTGTTTCTTCCTTTTTGAGATAAGTGAGCTGTTGCTTTAGGGTGAATCTCTTTCTTGTGAATCCTGTGCATAGGCACTCTTTAGAGCATCCCATACACCATAAGAAGTGTCTTGGCCAATGACTAGGCCAAGTGATTCTTTAGACAGTGTACCAATTATCCAACCTCTAAGCAATCAGTCAGATTTTTTCCATTTTGTATATTCTGGATTGGGCACCATGATTTCTGGTGTTGCTGGATTTGTACTTTTGATTTGTTGTTCAGGAGCAGATGTGTTAGTAATGAGATGATCAACTAGGATCCTGACTTTCTGCAAGTTCAAGTGCGTGTTCCCTCCATAGAGGGTAATTTGTTTGTGTGAGTTTGAGTGTGACAAAGTTGCTGACATTCAAAGATAGTGTAGTCATGATGTTGTTCTGGATTTGCTTGAGATGTATCTGAGTTTTTGTATGTGGTTTGTTTGGATTGAGATGAAGATGAACAGATCGGACTTGTGATCAGTTTGATGTGTGTATATGCAGGAAAAAACTTTAGAAGAGAAATTTTTTGCTCTGATGCCATAAAAAAAGAAGAATAAGAAAAGAAGAACACTGATTTTTATTAATTTCCTCTTCGGATAATTACAAGGTATTATCTCTGTGTTTAAATAGTAATACACATGGCTAAATATCAGCTAATTTCCTTAATAATAGCTACACATGATGCTAAAAATCAGCAAAGATACTTGACCACCCTTATTTCAGTCGGATACTTAGGGATTTGGTCAAATAAAACTTGTTCTAATCAAGCTAGACCATCACATTTGAATTTGAACTTGTAACCCTCGGATAAAGCTTATTATTTCACATATTCCAACACACTTCAAACACCTTATCTCTCCAATAACACCTTATCACTCCAGTGGCTATTTAGTATGATAATTCGAAGGTGTCACTGCATGACTTTAATTTGCTGTTGTTGCTGTTGCTGTTGTTATTAGACTTCTCTTTCTAGACGCATCTTTCATACCTCAGCATGAAGGATGCAAATCAGATAATACCTAACGTGATTCTCATTCCTATGAATAATTTGTGGAACACACTTGTTTCTTTTTATATTATTGTTGCAGGACAAGCACAATTTTTACTGACCATGCTGGCATTGTTGTTTAAATCTTGGCAAGGAAACATGGAAGCACCCTTCATCACTTTGAAGGGTGCACATCGGGTGTTATCTCTCCTGCTTTGTGTTTCTCATAATACTTTCTATTAAGCCGGCGTATCTACTTGGCTTAGATCAATTGCGTTTCGAGCTTGAACGAAGTTCAGAAGACTAGATATGAATTAGGAGCCGAGTTCTGATTCAAGGAGACAAATTGATGATACATGCAAGAAGCACAAGATGTAGAAGGATTTCGAAGCATACATGTTTGGTGCAAGAACTCCGGACTATATAAAAGGAACTTTCTCATGTATTTTTTCCAATGTAACTCATTGTAATATTTATATGGGGAAAATCTTAAGTGTTGTACTATTCTTATGAGATGAATTTTCCTATATTGTCCCTCTTAGGTTTTAAGGAGATCATGTTACATTCTGTTTACGTCTTTTGGTATAAAACAAGGGTCCGGTCATAATAAGACATTCTATAAACCTTTTACCGTCACATCAATATAAGGTGATCTTGTTTATTAATATACACATGTATACACATAGATACACACATAACATATATACGTATATGTATAGATATTGGATGACAACATTATCATGCCGTTAATGCTAAAACTAAGTATTCTTTGATTAAACCAAGTAGCTTACCTCAATTGGTAAGTGACTTGGAAAAGTCTAGGGAGGTTGCCGGTTTGATTCTCCCTGATGAGCCATGTTGAAAGAGCCTTGGACAGACCTTATCTCTCGAGTAAGAATTACTGCTACGCACGACTCCTGATCGAACTCCGAATTAGTCGGACTAGTGGGCTTTAAGAAAGAAAGAAAAAAAAAAGAAGTATTCTTTGATTATCATCCTGTATATTATAACACAGACGAGGATTTATTGACAAACATAAATATAGGCCACCGAATGATTGCGCGCTCACGAAAATTACACCCATTTCATATGTATATACAATGTTTGTTTGTGCATATTGTTATAGAAAAATTCATCATTCAACAGAGTCAAAAAGCATAAAAAGGAATATAACAAAAGGCACAAGGAAAGAAAAGAAAGAAAGAAGAAGACAATTTTAAATTTGCTAAAGCCGAACGTGAGTTTTGACTTGTTATTTGTTAAGTTGTTGATCGATCATCATTCCACTCAAGGTGTGTAAAGCATAATGTGATACATATAACAAACATTCCCCTATCTTCTACGAGTCCCACATGAGTAGACATTCCCCGCCGCGGATTCAGAAAATTTGTTTATATATTAAGATCCAAAATTTTTTTTATGAGTAATTTCTTTTTAACGGGATCCATAATTTTTTTTATAGATAAATTTTTTTTTTTTTTTTTTTTTTTTAGCGGGGTACGTGACCCCGTTTAATATCATGTGGCTCCGACACTGGAGATGGCCGGTTCCGGTTTTTTTTTTTCGAACCGGCCCGGCGGTTCGGCGGTTTTTATACCTGACGTGTCTCGGAACCGGCGGGTTGGCGGGTAGCTGGGTCCTTTGATTGGAGGGTAGGCGGGTCTGCCGGTTTAAAATTTTCCCATCCCGGCCCGACCCAACCCGTAACCGGCTGCCCATCCAACCGACGGTTAAACAGGCGGTCACAAACCTCCCGGAACCTGCAAATTCCGTTTTTAATTTTTTGCTTAAAGCCCCCGGTATCCGGGACCAACTGGCCCAACTAATCTGGAGTTCGGCCTGGGTCGTGCTTGCAGAGTCTGACTCTTATTCAGGGGTAAGACTTAACCAATAGCTTTTTCAACATAGCGCATCAGAGAAGAATGCAGTTTCCTTTTTATAAAAAAAAAAGAAATTATGTATAAACGATATAATTTATGCGACAAATGATTTATATTTACAATAAATATAAATTTAATATATTTGTATATTATATATATCATTATTTGTATATCATTATTATATATCATTATTGTATTATATTATTGATATAGATCATAATTATAGCTATATAACGAGATTGTGAAAACACAACTCTATCAAACACTTTAAACATTCTAATCCCTAATATTACATCTGCAACACCTAGGTTCTTTATATCGAAGTTCCCTGTCACCATCTTCTTTGTATTCATGATAAAGTCAGGAGTAGTTCCTTTTATAAGCATGTCATGAGCATATTGACATACTATCACTTATGCATTTGATGTGTCCTTACTGTAGGCACATTTATCTCACTCGTTAATTTTAAACTACATGATCAAACTTGATATGTCACTAATTTGGTTCTTGTTTTATCCCATAAAGAGACTTAACAAATTTACACATCTTACTTTTTTGTCCGGGAATTACAAACCCCTCGGGTTGTTTCATGCATGTCTCTTATTCTAATGAACCATTTAAGAAAGCAGTCTTAACATCCAGATTTCTAGGTTATGCAATTACAATTGGTTATGTACATCAGACTTCCAATAAGTTGTGAATACTTCAACTGATCCACTAATACTCCTTGATTCTTGACTAAGTTAGACTTAAGTTAATTGGAGTTCTCACTGAACTTTTTTCAAAGACATCAAATGTTTTTCAAGGCATACTAAATATATTGATATTGGGCAACACAAGTCCACCAAACACCTTAAAGATCTTATTCCCTAATATTACATCTGCAACTCTTAGGTCATTCATATCTAAGTTTCTTGTCAACGTCTTCTTTGTATTCATGATAATATCATGAGTGCTTTCCATTATAAGCATGTCATCAACATATTGACATACCATCACATCAGGGGCGCCCCTGGGGAAGGGCTAAGGGGGCCATGGCCCCGTGAAATTTTAACTCAATAGTATATATTGCATTTTTGAAAATAAATAAAGTATTAATCTAATGGTAAGCAGTCAAGTATAACTTTATAAGCAACTAGAGTTCAATTCTTGTTAGAGGCAAAAACAATATTTTTTTTTGGTTAACCCTTTTTTAGAAGGGCCTAAAATAATATTTCCTGAGCCTAAATATAGACATGGACGCCCCTGCATCGCATATGCATTTAGTGTGTCATTAATGTAGACGTTATCACACTCGTTAATCTTAAACTCATTTGACAACATGACATTATCAAACTTGAACTTTCACCGTTTTGATGTTTGTTTTAATCCATATAGAGATTTAACGAGTCTACATACATTTCTTTCTTGTCATTGAACTAGAAACTCTTTGGGTTGTTCCACGTATATCTATTCTTCCATCTCACCATCGAAGAAAGAAGCCTTAACATCTATTTGATAGATTTTTAAGTTACTGATTGCTGCAACATCTATCATAACCCTCTAGAAGTAATTCTCGTAACTAGCGAGTAATTTTCAAAGAAGTCAATGTCTTTATTTTTTTGTATTTCTGTCAAAATGCACTTTTCAAATGCATGTAGTTTTGAGGCAGTATTTTTTTCGTGCTTTTTTTCTTGACCAAGACTATATAGCGATGTTGATGCATTTCTATAATGGCTTTCATTTTCAGCATGCAAACTGCTTTATATATGTCCATCCCCCGGACACAATTTTCTTCTTTACTTCTGGCGTGAAGGAATTATTTTGTCGTCGAGCTATCAACTTGTAATTATTCAAGTGACGATTGACAATTGTTCATCACCAAAATTTGAATAACATAAATGGTTACATACTTTGAAAAACATATTTCCTATTCTTATAAAAACAAAATATTTTTATTCTTGATTAAATAGTGTATAAATAAGTTGGGACCTATTATCAAACTCGATCAATGAGATAAGGACGTTTGCTATTTTTATTATATACATTGCTGTTTTCCAGATACAATGAATTGCATCATTCCAAAGATGGACTTTCCCGGACTATATAATTTGGCGCTTGGTATTGTGAGAGAACAATTCGGTATTGCCTGAGCAATTCTAATGATTTTTAGTTTCGTCTTATTCACTGGTTGTCCTTGTAGAACCAAAATTTCCAAATTTAGCCCTGTATTTACGGATAATTATGATGTAGAGTCCATTATACCCGACCGTCGATTTGCGTCATGTGGATAAAAAAAATAAAACAGTTTTGTTTTTATTTACACATGACGCATATCTGACGGTCGGGTGTAATAAAGACTCCCTACCTAAGAATTTTCCTGCATTTACCGTTAGCCATATAATTTGGGTTGAGATTTATTACATCATTATCCTTTTTTTCTTTGTTTTTTTGAGATTTATGAGTTTATTAATTTGATTTATGACTTTTAGTTTCTTCTAACAAGTGCAAATGAATTGTTCATTTTACTGGTGCATGCAGCTATAAAACGAACAAATCATTAGGGGTCCTAGAGTTCTTTCTCTAGGAAAATCATCCAACGCTTAAGTCATTCATTTGCTCGCTATGTTTCCGGATGGCGGATATGGCGTTTTCAGCCTATATTAGAGAACCGTGGATGATTCCTTTCTCGATCGCTTTCTTAGCATTCAATTTCTCCAATTTGTCATCCTTCTTGAACTTTCGTGCCTTCTGTTGAAGACGTCGGAGACTAGGGTTCATATCTCCCGGTTTATGACAAACATTAACCTCTCTTCTTGATACTCTACTCCTTCCAGAGCTTATGCATGAGCTCACTCCTTCCTTTTTGATTGAGAAGACATGAGCTCACTCCTTCCCTTTTGGTTGAGAAGATATGCAGGTGGTAAATGAGTTGGATGATGAATTTGGTGAGCAAGCTTAATTAGGATGAAGTTATGCAGTTTATTTTCAGTTTTGTAGTTGTTGACTTTAGATTGTTCCTTTGAGTAAGTTCTCCTTGTCAAGTTCAATATTAGTTGTTCTTTCTTTCAGATATGTTGGTCTTTATGGATTCAATAGTTGGTTTTAGTTAATTATGCTTCTATTTTTGAAACAAGTGATGGTTTGAAGAGAGTTGTATTTTTATGGAAGACCACAAGGGTTTGTCTCCCGAGTCTCAGCATGTTTCTTTTCTTTCGTACATTCTTTCATAACTCAGATATGACGTCAGAATTACGTGAATTTTAAGTTTTTTTTTTAAAATATCACGTGCCGAATATTCTATTTCCGGATAAAAGAACCAGTATCCAAGAATGGAGTGTTTGGAATCTCAACATCTTAACACAAATTTATTTAATGAATCAGCATAATGACTGATAAATTCATGTTTAAACTTTACATTTTTTTTTTCCATCAATTATGAACATCACCAAAAAGATAAATGTGTAGCCTCTAACTTTATTATATTTTTTACTCCTGAATTTTCATTAAAAAAAAGCCTAGTCCCCAAAATACTTCCAAAAAAAAAAAAAGAAGAAAAGAAAAGAAAAACTGCATCAGGAAGAAATTATGATAAACTTATTTGAACTGCAAGAATGCAAAATCTCCAAAGATTTACAACGTTGTACACTTTTCTACGCTCAAGTCATTCGTATGATTGATGCTTTAAGAAGAAAAAAAAAAAAAAAAACAAAATCTCTAGTGAAACTTTCATGTCTTCAAGAAGAATGTCCAAGTTGTAAACTAATCAATGACTTATAGGACCCTTGGCTTCCTCTAGCTAGTAACTGCATATGAGAGCCTTGCTCTACAACCTTCCCATTCTTTATTACAGCTATGATGTCTGATTTTTGTATCGTCGATAAACGATGAGCTACAACAACACATGTTCTTCCAACCATCATCTTCTCCAATGCTTCTTGTACTAAATTCTCGGATACGCTGTCCAATGCACTCGTTGCTTCATCAAGAAGAAGGATTGATGGGTTTTTAAGGATTGATCTTGCCAATGCTATCCTCTGTTTTTGCCCTCCTGAAAGTTGCACCCCTCTTTCTCCACAGTATGTTTCATATCCATCTTTCATTGAACTGCAATCACAAAACAATGTATTTTTTTTAATAATATTGAAATACTGGAATGGAAAAGATTGTTGCTTTATTGTTTGTATATACCTTATGAACTCCTCAGCATTAGCTTGTTTTGATGCTTTCCTGATTTCAGCTTCAGTTGCATCCTCTTTTCCATAAATGATATTTTCGCGAATGGTTCCGGCGAATAAGGTAGGCTCTTGACTCACCAAGGCAATGTGTGATCTCAGTTCTCTCAAGTTATAGCTTTTGATATCTTTTTCATCAATCAGTACTAATCCTTTCATGGGATCATAGAATCTTTCGATCAATCCAATGACGGTGGACTTTCCCGAGCCACTTTGACCCACAAGGGCCATTGTCTTTCCTGATTCAATCTTAAGGTTTAGATTCTGGAAGATCATTTGTTCTGGTCTTGAAGGATAGGAAAAGTAGACATTTTTCAGCTCAACTTTGCCTTTAATTTTTGTGTTGGTTTTGTCCCCTTCAGGATCAATCTCAGTAAACCTGTCTAAGATTGCAAAAACAGATTTGATTGCTTTCCCACCTCTAGCTATCTCAGTGCTTATGCTTCCGGCATCCGCGATGTTCTTTCCGGTACTCATTAAGAGAAAGAAAGCTATAAAGAGATGGTTAGAGCTCACTAATCCTTGGTTCATTAGCCTTCCACCATACCAATATGTAAGAGCCATGGTGGCTGCTGTAATAAACTGTGAGCAAAACAATCCTATGCCTGAAATCCATGATTGTTTTACGCTTTCTCTTTTCGGGCCCACGAGTGATGCTAAAAAGAGGTTTAGTATCCTGTCTTGAGAAGAGAATGCTGTGATTGTCCTGTGATTCACTACAGCTTCACTTGCTAGTTGGCTTCCTTCATTTTGTGCCTTTTGTGCTTTTATGGACATTGCTTTCATTAATACACTTCTTGAGTACATGCTTGCAATGACTAAAGGTTGTGTTGCAATCATTACAGCCGCGACTCTCCAAGTAAGGATTAGTCCGACGATGAATGCGATAGAAGCACTTGTGAATACTTGGACAACCAATGACATACGCTCTCCCACGAGTGATCTAACGAGACTCGCATCGCTTGCTAGACGGGCACAAATGGCTGCACTAGTATTTTCGTCTAGATCAAACCAACCAATCTCGAATGATAGTATATTCTTAAGCATTTGCTCTCGTACCCTCATTGTTACACGTTCTCCCATGATCGCGAAATTGTAATGCTGAAGTAGATTTGAAAAGAAGGCTATGATTCCCAAGCATAGGAAAATAATACAGAAAGTCCTGGTATCTGACTTCAGTTTTGCACTGTCGTGGACAAAGTAAACAGACACCAATGATCCTAAACATAGTGCATGAACCGGTTGGACTGCACCGAATCCTATGGATCCAAGACATCCAAGTAAAGCCCTTTTCCACTCTGGTGCATTCATTTTCATTAGGCGCCATTGTGAAGGACTCGGATTTGAGAAATACTCGTGATCTTCATCGTCACTGTCGTAATAAGAATAGGCTAGGTTTGATATAGCAGGACTCATGCCTATTCCTGAGATAAAAGGTGAAGCAGGGCTGTTATGCCAGCTTGGTGTGAAACTAACAGGAGTTTTCGGGGTTGATGAATGTCTTATTCTTCGGTTGTTTCTTTTTTCTGATGGATTGTAATTGTTATTATTATCAATGGTTTCATTTGATGTTGCTGATTGTTGTAGTTGGACCATTCCAATGTAAACCCCGTTGTTCATTCGCATAAGTTCCTCGTGAGAGCCTATTTCAGCAACACGTCCAGATTGAAGGACAACAATTTTATCAGCTTTGCGGATCGTAGTGAGGCGATGAGCAATTATGATTGTTGTCCTTCCTTGTGAAGCCTTGTCTAAAGCTTGTTGTACTACTTGTTCAGATTCTGCATCCAAAGCACTTGTTGCTTCATCAAGCAAAAGAATTCTTGGATCTTTAAGGATAGCTCTCGCGATAGCGATCCGTTGTTTTTGGCCACCTGATAACTGTGCCCCAAACTGCCCAACATGAGTTTCATATCCATTAGGCAGTTTAACAATGAAATCATGTGCATTAGCAGCCTTACAAGCCTTGATCACCATTTCCATTGAAGCTCTTTCTTTACCGAAAAGTATGTTTTCTTTGATTGATGTCGCGAAAAGAACTGGTTCTTGATTTACTAATCCAATCTGGGTTCTTAACCATTTGAGCTGAAGCTTCTTGATTTTGTAACCATCAAGTAAGATATCTCCTTTGACCGGATCGTAAAACCTTTCAATCAAAGCAACAGTTGTAGATTTTCCAGAACCACTTCCTCCTACAAGGCCAACAGTTTTACCTGCCTTTATTTTAAGGCTAAGCCCTTGAAGAATTCGAGTATCCGGTCTTGATGGATAGCTAAAATATACTTCTTGAAACTCAATCTCCCCTCTTACTTGTGCTAGTACTTTCCCTTTACCATTTCCAATATCTATCTCTGGTTTTAGATCAATCGTCTTGAAAATGCTCGTTGCTGCGTTTTTAGCTGCTGAAATGAATGAGATATTAGGCAGAGCTCCCATACACCCCCTGCAATAACAAAGCATGAATTTCCATCAAAATAAACATCTCGATTTATCAAGAAATTCTTGATGAGGAAGAGACTTACAGCCCGGCAACAATGACGTTGCAAATTGTCATGAAAACTCGTCCACCGTTTTCTCCTTTTTCATTTACAAGGTAACTTCCAGCCCAAGCAAGAAATGACCAGGCAGCAAACATCATTCCACAACTTCCTATCATCAATCCTTTTGCAAATCCCGACTTTATTCCGAGCTTCATACTGCCATTTAGAGCTTCATGAAATCTCTCTAGTGTTTGATGCTCTCCTACGTATGAATAAACTGTCCTAACAGAGGACAGAGCCTGTTCTGCTATGTTACCTGCAACCTCGTACTCAGCTTTTGTTTTCTGTTGGAATCCCATGAATTTCTTGCCTAATATAACTCCAGGAATCATGAAACAGAGAACAAACGGTATAGAAGATAACGCGAGTCTCCATGAAAGTATGAAGCCAAATGTGTAACCAGATACGAACTCTGCGAGTCTAGCAATACAATTTGGTATCTGCACTACAAAACATGGGACAAAGCCTCAGTTTCAAAGGAATATGACACTGACACACCTCTTCTGTCACACCTCAGCCACACTCAACACTTCGAATGTGATGTGGGGTCCGTTGATTGATCAACGGGCTCCATACGATCGGTATATTACGTGACAAAAGAGGAGACTAGCTAAAAAATTGGGATTTTAAGAGGTTGAATTCTCACCTTTTCAGCTATAACATCTTGAATTGTGTGGGCATCAGTGGATATGGATGAGATAACCTGGAAGGTGGTGGAGGAAGAATCTTGGCTATCAAAATAGCCAACTTCTTGTCCAAGTAACGATTTTAAATACTCGGTCCGAATACGCGATGTTTGTCTCTCTGCTGTTCTTGTCCAACAAACACCTTCTGCAATATTGGAGTTGGTGCAATATATATATATATCAGCTAAAAATGCATATAATTCATCTATCACCATCAAAAGAATGTTGTAAACATCACTACATAAGCAATTCCATGTACCAAATTCGGATGAGTTTTCCGTTCAAGCATTATATCAAACAGTTGAAGTAACATTAAAAAAAAATTTAAAAAAGCAATTCCATGTACCAATAAAAGCCGATGCTCCAACTGCAACCGCAACATAAAGCAGCCTGATCGAGTACTGCACCAATAACAGAGAAACAAAAATGTATAAGTATATACCGCAGTTGAAGAACCAATTCTACATCCATTAAAAAACCTCCCGAGTTTAAAGATTAACATATAAATGTGTCCTAATGGATTGGAAACGAAACATACTTTGTTAACACTATGGATGGAGATGGAATGGCTTGCATTTGCATACTCGTCGATCACACTGCTAAGAACAAGCAAGACAAGGGGAGTCATCATCCCATCTCCTATGCTTCCAACTGCCCCAAGGATCATTAATAATTTGTCTGTGTTATCTGCATACCTGAAAAGACTATCACTTTTACTTCCCATTTCAGTGTAAATATCAGAACCAGATACACAACCCTCAAATCAAATGAATACATATATATATATATATAGTGTGTGTATATATATCATATATGAGTGTATATGTGTATGTATCAACCTCTACATTCAAAGTGTTGTGTAGTTATTTTTTGCAGGCTTCTTTTTTTTTGTTGGACTCTTTGGCATGTAGAAAAAGAAACAAATGGCAGTGGATTTTCCAATTTCGCAATGAAAAAGTCATAAAAGAATATTTCCATAATCTTTGGCTCTTCCAGGGTGGAATCTTATGTGAATTATTTATTTATATTTTTTATATCTGAACTAACCGAGCTAATGTGCGGCTGCCATTTGGCAAAAGAATATCACCTTTTGCACTAATTTGATAATTTTAAATTACAAGCCCAAAAACAAGTGAAAGTGCACCAGTGTTTTATTTTATTTTATTTTTTGAGTTTAGTTTACGTATTTCTTGACTCTTATTATGTCATTTAAAAATAAAAAAATCGGAAATAACTCAGTTAACTTGGCTTTAGTGATTGATTAATGATTTAGATGATCAAATAAGTTGTTGACTACTCGTTGAAACATAGATCAAACACATTTAACTCGATCAATAAGTAGTTAATCGTTAGTTATAGAAGTTGGAGTTGGTTGCAACCGATTACAACTGGTAAAATCAGATTGAGAACTTTTATATAGTTCTATTTATCATCTAAAAACTCAGTTGAAGGTTTATAAAATTTGATCGAAAGCGTAATTGTTGTTGCTCTTGCTCTAACAGTTTTTCCTCTCATTAATAAGTATGAACACCCGTCATTGTTGGTGTGTTCCTCATTTTTCGTTTGATTCCTTAGTTGATTCAAGGTTTTCTACATGGTAAGTTGTTGTTCATTGAATCAATGATAAACCTTTAAAATGTTTATGATCATAAAATTCCTTTTAAGGGTATATAGGACAGAAAATGTTGGAAAGTTGGTGCGGAACTAATTTTTAGCCATGGCAATACCAGGAGTTAATATCTCACCTTTAAATATAAGGAGAGGAGTTATTGTACAACACTTATTAGAAACACTTATTAAGGAGGAGTGACACCAAAACTTATAAGTCATTCATAATGCTAAGATTAATACATAAGGCAAACTTGCACTTCAATTAATACTATTGCTACATCTAATGGTTTTGACATAACGAATGATACAATATAAATTTATACATTAATCATATAATTAAGGTTCATTGATAATTACATAGACTTACCATAATTAACAATGTAAAAGTTTATTTTGTCACTTATGATACCTAACACTTATGATATCTAGCGCCATTTAATAAAACCTATTGTGATAATTAAACATATCGAAAACGAAAATAAACACGACATACGCACACAACACTACCCGTATGGGGCCGGCCCTATGCTAAAGGGGTCTAAGGTGGATTGGTTCGACGGGCCCTTTGTCGGTTGGTCAATAGGCGCGACCGGTTGATCGGTCAGGTGATACCGGTTAGTCGGTCAAGCATTACCGGTTTCTATATATAGATATATAATATAAAAAAAAATTAAAAAATTAAAAAATAAAACAAATCATAAATCTAATATTTTTTTCGCATTTGTAACGCACCGCATCTTTTACACTTTTAATAATGTTTTTTGTTTTCCAATTTAATTTATGTGTGTTCTATTATGACATTGGGTTTTTAATTTTTTTTTCAAGTATAACACATTATACAAATCAATCTTGTAATAAATCTTTTATGTAAACACAGTATATTGGGCTGGTTGGGATTGAGCCTACATTTTTTTTGTTGTAAAACATGTCATTGGAGGGCGCCCTAATGGTGGGCCGGCCATGTGCTCATAATCAAGGACCGGTGCACCTCGCCGCACATGTAGCTTAGTTGGTTCCCGGTTGGCATATTGCACTAAGGAACACATGATCGAATTCTGGAAGCCGCAGTGGGGGATTTAGCTCTGTTAAGATGGCGACTTGTGGGCATTGGGTCGTAGTCCTCCCATGTAAGTGGCAGCTGAGTAACCGTGATTAACTTTCTCAACACTCTGTCCGGCCGAGGCGTAGGGGCCCTGTGGGCGAGTGATGAGTCCCTATTTGGTGGTGATTTCCCTGTTTATTTTACATACATTATCTCGAGAGATGCTCCGTTTCGAGTATGTTTTGAGTGATATTCAGGTTTTGAAAACTCGAGAGAGATGTTGGAAGATTTTGTAACTTATAGAGCGATTTTAGGAAGTTTTGTCACTTTTCTGGGAAACTGAAGAAAAACATCTTTTAAAATATTTAGAGTTCTTGATCAAAAAAAAAATTTAGAGTTTCAGTTTTTACCTATGTCGGGATCCTGACTACTAAAGAGATGACAAAGTTCACAAAATCCAATTGCTTTGGCGCTATTTATAAAGAGAAGTTGTAAATTACTCTCTTATTTACATTGGGCTTTTTAAGAATTAATTAGGTTTATATATAATTAAGCGGTTTCTATCGGCACCACGAATTTACTATCGATATTCTTTCTATTTATTAATTTTCAAAAATAACGTCAGTGGACTGACGTTATTCACTCACGATACTCTTATAACTATAACGTCAGTGTCAGTGATGTTTTTTTAAATAAAAAATAACGTCAATGGTACTGACGTTTTTTACACGAAAAATAATCGTGATGCCTAGAATAATTTTAAAGATGCCGGAAATAAGCGTGATGTCAGCACTTCTGTGGTGCCGATAAAAGCCGTCTTTAATTATTATTACATATTAAAAATAATACAAATAAAACTTGGCCTTGGCCCATTTTGCAGTCAATTCTTTAGTACATAGGCACATTAGGTTTTGAGAATGGAAAAGACAAGATGTGTACAGATGCAGCACATGAAGGATTGCTGTCGACTTCTTCTAATTTAACAATGGTGCAATTTTTATCCTTCTTTTGCTTTATATTATTTTGTATTATAATGAGTAGTTGATTAAATTTTTTTTTTTTTTTTGAGGAAGAGTTGATTAATTATTAAACTCTTTATTTCATGTGATTGTGAGTTTTAATTGTTCTTTATGCTTATTTGGCTGTTAATATTTGTCTATTTTCTGATTTCACGATTATAGGATTAAAGTGATTTGTTTAATTATTGGAGTGCGATTATAAGCGATTATTTTGATCTAGCACCAAAATCCATCGTAGACGGTTACCATAAAAGGTTGGATTTTTTGGTAAACAACGCAATACTTGCCAGATCGTAGCCCATAGAATTTCCTGTTGTGAAAAAAGATAATACTATAGTTAAAATATTAGGAAAAGGTTGTGAAGTACGACTTTTAATCTAAAATTGGAAAAAAAGGACAAGAAAAAAAGATTGTGGTTGAGAAGGACAAAAACGCGCATGTTACTACATGTGTTACTACATGTGGTTGTAGCAACATGTAGTATGTAAAGGACGTTTACGGTCTTTTTGATAAGTCGGAATATTATGTTCTTTTGTTTTTAAAGGGTTTTATAAAAGAAAAGGGATAATTAAAGGACTTAAATAATAATAATTAGAGATAATTAGGGATTTATAAAAGGGATATAATCACAATTATTAACATAGGTGTTATTTTGTCAAAAAAAAAAAAAAAAACCCGATCGCATTCTGAAAGAGGATTCGTTTGGATACCTTAAGCAATCATTCGAACCGTTATCGTAAGTTTTTAACATCGTTTTCGTTTTTAGGGTTGATCATGCTCACTGCGTTTACACGTTTATAGTTTATCGGCATCGTAGTGATTAGCTTTTTTGGTGTTAATATGTAATACGTTTATAGGATTGGTGATAAATTAAACTTTTTAAAGTTGCGAAACTTGGAGTGTGTACCACGCAAAATCGAGGTAACGTGGTTTCTTAATCGTATGGCTAAGGCCCGTAAGGTTGTAGGCAATTTTGTATGGTTTCTGCTGTTGTTTTTAGTACTTTAAAAATCGAGTCTTGGGTTGCGTATGGGATGGAGATCGCGAGAGGAAAGTTCCACGAGGAGAGTGCAGGAAAAATCCACGGTGGACGGGCGTCTTGCTGCACCGGAACGGGCAGTCCGGTTCCTCTGTAAGTCGAAACGATGCGTCAGTTCTATTGATGACGGGCGTTCCAGAGTGAAATTTTGATTCGAGGATGCTAACATTTGTCTGCGTGTGGACGGGAGCGTCCCGAGCACATCGGACGGGCGTCCAAATCCAAACGGGCGTTTGCCACCCCGGCCATCGGGCGGATTCGACTGAAACTCGAGTTTTATCGTTTTGTAATGTCTGAGGCTTGAGTTCGGGCTTTATGATTTTTTCTGGT
The DNA here is from genome assembly GCA_036785695.1 of Gentiana straminea. Classification (NCBI taxonomy): domain Eukaryota; kingdom Viridiplantae; phylum Streptophyta; class Magnoliopsida; order Gentianales; family Gentianaceae; genus Gentiana; species Gentiana straminea. Next base: position 123,542 of record JAVUPR010000090.1, on the reverse strand, counting down.
TGTAGCAACATAAAGTTAGGGAGCGTACATGCCCCTCTCTTTCTTGTGCCTACGGGATGAATAACTTACTAGGGAGGAGCTAGTTAAATGGCATTTGAAAGAGCGAGATAATACCCAGACGAGTAACGCGAGAGACGGATTTCTTGAGGGGTTGTGGTTCGAGAAGGGAGAGAGAAGGTGGACCGGCTACTCGGAGTTCTCTCACGGTCTTTCAGAGCTGAACAGCCCAGATCATTGGTGGAAATCAAGGACCAAGTAATTCGGTTAGAGGTCGAGTGGAACAAGCGGGTCCTTCAAGGTTTTAGCACTCGCGTGCCCGGTTTACATCGGCTGCGAGGACCACGCCACTTGGACCGGATTGGGACTTTACAACAAGCCGGCCGATGCGGTTCTTGATTATGCAGTGTCATCCGTGTTTCCAGTTTACACCGTTGAGTTTCACTCCTCGGCCGACCAGTTCGACACTCCACCTGCCTGCTGGGTCGAGTTCTTTCGTAGCTTTTGTACACACCCGGCCGCGACGTGAGTGCTTAACCGGAGAGAATGCCCTTTGATGCGGTGTGACCGGGTTTCGGCACATTGATTTGGGGGTTCATGATAGATGGCCAATGGTAACGTATGAGAGGTGAAGAAGCCACGAGGTGCAGAGTTTTCGGTAATGTTAGAGCCAATGATAATTGTTGCTGGTAGTGACAGACTTGCTGGCTTCATGTCGTTTTGAAAAGGCATCTCGAAACATGAGAGACTGAGATGGTACCGAATGAGCTCAGTTAGCGGCGGTATCTTTGTTGGCGGTAAATAATGCGGAGAGTTGGATGGAGTCTTATGAACAAGCTAATCCTGAGAATCCACGAGTAGGCGGTATTCAAAAGGATTTGTTCTCGAGGAAATATTTCACTGGGCAGAACGGCACAAATACAAAGACGAGTTTACGAGTTTAAACGGGGGAAGAAATACTACGACCCAGCCGATACACGGTACTCGTTTGGCGAGTTCTATCCCGAAGATTATGAAAAGGCAGAGAAGAAGAATAGAACAAGTTTATGGAAGGGACTGTGTCCATGCGATGTAGCGAGAAGGTATGCTTGGAATAGACCATGACGTATAGCGAGCGTCATGGATAGAGCATGTGAGCGAGCGGGAAAGGTTTTAGCCAACGGGCCGACGAGTTGTAGTTGGGGACAAGAGGCCATTCTCAAATTTTCAAGGAAGTGTGGCGCCACGAGGCGAGAATTTTAGCAATGAAGGATAGTAAGCAATAATGTAAAGAATACGCGCGTTTTTCCTTCTCAACCAGTATCTTTTTTTCTTGTCCTTTTTTCCCATTTTGTATCTTATTTTGTCCTTCTAGCCCGCGATCCCTTAAAATTAAGCCAATTGGATTAATAACTAGTAATTGGGTCTCTCTAATTTTAAATGTCACCAAACTTCGGGCGGTCGTTGCGGGGTGTTCCATAATTATGGTGTAATTAGTGACGATTGTCCTAATTAACGAACTTAGGAGAGATTGAATGATTCTTGGTTGCGGTCTACTATAACCAATTTATTAATAATATGATGAGTCACATTTGCATCGAGGATTAATCATAGGAATTGAGGGTGAAATAATTAATTAGTTGGACCTTTTCTTGATTTTTAGTCCCTGTTTGGATTAGCAGAAAGGCCCAGAAAAGAAAAGACATGATTTGGAAGGATTTAATTTTGTGTGTTTGGTAAACTATATCATGAAGGAAATAGAGGGAGAAGAGGGGAAACCAAAGGAAAGGACTCAATACAATTTTAGCAATATGTTTTCCTTCCAAAATAGGTCGGAAACGGAAGGAAACTATTATTTTTTAGAAAAATAGACTTGACGATCTATCCGTCTCCTTTCATTTCTGTCTAGTTCAATCCAAACACGCTAAGTAGATTTCATAATCTCTCATTCTCCTTTCCTTTCTTTTATGTTATTATCTTCTCTTTTCTTTTCTATAGGTTTCATTCAATCCAAACGCGGCCTAATTTGTTTCAATTCTTAGGAAATAGTTATAAGAAAATCAAATATCTTTTCGTTCACAAATTTAGGAGAAATAGATTCAATGTTTTCTGTGGGTTCGACCATTGCTTCCGTTATACTAGCAATATAGGTAGTAAGTGAATTATTTTTGGTGGCGTGACGACCTAATAAATTTTGGCGCCGTTACCGGAGAACGGTGCTAAGTGATTTATTTCTTTTAGAAATTTATATATAGTTATTTGTGTTGTCTTTTGTTTTAGTTGATTGCAAGATGTCAGATTACCACTACGCCAATTCTATGGCAAATCTTGATCTGCATGAAAATCGGTTGAATCATCCATACAAGGAGAGATACTACCCTGGTGAGCCGAACCATCTGGGGCTACAATTCTTAATCAGAGGAGTACAATCCGAGATGGAATGACCAATCAAATTTCTATAATGGTGGTTCCCACATATCTCTGGATTGATCTAATTTTCAACTGCCTAATGAACAATGATGGCAAATTTCGAATTATGATGGAACTCTTGAAGAATTTATGAAGTCTTTCACTATTAATAATACACATATGATCCAAAAGAAATGGTGTAGTCTCAACAAAATTTTCAACAAGAGTTTGAGCATGAGATTTCATTGTTTTCGGAAGAGCACAATGCTAGGGTTTGGAATATGCAAAGTCCAATTAATGTGTTGGCGGCTGAAATGAAACGACTTCAATTACAAAGGTTGAAAACATCCTCTCCTCATATTTGGTATGATGATGAAGACAATTGTCCCAAAAATGATCCAACACTAGATATTATTGAAGACGATGATCAAGAAAAGGGATACAAAATTCATTCGGTGTTGGAGAAGCTAAAGGACGATATGTCTAATCATGAGGAAAATCATCCGGAGGAAGTCATATTCGAGATCCGTTAGAGCCAAAAAGTGTTGAGGTGATTGTGGACATGCGAGTGAGAAGAAGAAAGTGATCTTCCCACTTGATCACTCTATCATGAACCGGGAGGTGGAGGCCCCTAATCCCATTTTTCTTTTATCGGGAAGATACTTCACAAAACTTCCTAGCAAAGGCACGACTGATTCTTCCTGAAGATGAGATGGATGGCTTGCTTACCGAGTATGCAATGAAGAATCATAAAAGAAAAACTGTTCCATTTGACAATGGATAGCCGAGGTAAGTATGTCTAGCCAAAGACTTTAAAGAAATGCATTTGTAGGGAGGCAACCAATCAAAAAAATTACTTATTTAATTTTGTTTTGCTTCTAAATGAATAAGTGAAAAAAAAAAAAGATTTGCATGTTTGGTGGAGGCTTTTGTCTGTTTTGCACGTGAAGAGCTGAATTCTATGAAGAAATAAGAGGCGTTTATTTGAAGTTCATTGGTGGAGGCACAAGCATGTGAGACTATTTCAAGAAGGGTGAATTCAACTTTTCCATCAAGTCGGGATCCCAGGGACTTTGAGACTTGTATCAAGAATGAAGAATTTCATTTTTTTTGGTTAAGTAGAAATCCTAGAGAATTAAAGCATTGTCCCAAGAAAAGAGGATTTCACTTTTCCTTCCGGTCGGGATCCTGACGTGCCATTGATACACATTATGATTTCCAAGTAAGATGGTTTTCACTTTTCCATGAAGTTGAGATTCTAAGGTAATTGGGAAGGGCTGAACCGAAAAAAAATGGATATGCCTCTCCCATAAAAAAATTTCACTTCCTACCACGACTTCACCTTACCCACATCCTACATTTTCCACCCGTTATCACCTTCATCCACGAGAGACATCAGTGAGTCCAGAATCATTCCAAGCATCTTTCCCTCCCGCACCACCCAGGACGCAATTGCATAAGACAATGATCCCACAAACTAAATTGTAAAGTATTCTCATCCCTTTTATTTTTTTTTCTTTTCTTTCATATTTAAATTAGTAATTCTTGCATATCATGCATGATATGCCTAAATCGTAATCCGGTCTGCGGATCCTTATTCGGGTCCGTCTGGCCAACAAAATAGTGGAGAGGCCACCGGCCATTACTACCCACGAGCTCTCAAGCCAAATTAGAGCCGCGAGCCTTCGGATCCATTTCAAGCCCTCAACCTTGTGCGACGACAAAAGGGGATTAGAGGGTCAACACGTGATCTCATTCGATAAACGGGTCCGCCAGCGACCTCGACCATAACATTTAGAGGAACCACCTCAAGTTCGGCGAGACAATTATATAAAGGGTACATGAATCAGCGAGGCCTTCAGGAGCGCGACCTACCGGCTCCACTACGAGCCCGCTCCTGTAGCTAAAATATCTATTATGTACTGTATATCCTCATTTGTAAATAAACCGACTTCAGTCGGTGGCACCCCCTATAAATAGGGGAGCTATGTAACCTCATTAGACATGGGCAAAATGATATAAAACAAAAGGCAAAGCCAAATTGCCCCGTCCTCTTCTCTTATAAAAGCACCACCGCCGGAATCCATTGACGCCACTGGGCACCACCAGCAAACACCACTTTTATACACTTTTATAGCCAGATATCCTACATATAAACACCGCTAAAAGCAAGATGACATTTTCGACGTTATCAATGCATATCATGTTAGATGCATATCATTGCATATTTTGCATTCTTTAAGTGTGGGGAAGCTTTACATGCATTATCGTTTCTAGAATTGCATCTTTAGGACATTTTAGGATTTCAGAGCATCAAGGTTGACTTTTTATGACACTTTACCAACTCTTTTCATGTATCTTGTGTGAATTAATAATATTCAAATGGTAATTGACCAATGGAAGCACACAATTTTGTTGATACACACTCACCTTAGGTCACCTGTTTGTGAACTTGGGAGGTAAAATCATTGCGCCCTAACAAAAAACCCATTTAAAAGTGAGGATTCACCTAGCCAAAGAGCGCACTCGCTCTCCTTTTAGTGGTATCCACACAGTCTAGTGTCATTCTACAATTTGCATTGACATGCATTTCAAGACCACACTTTTTTAGGTTCATTGCACTTAAGTGATTGAGGCATCTAGGATTTAACTCCTTTTAAACCCACTTTTGTTGGCCTACCCATATTTTATACCCCCTAGTGAGCCCCTTCTAGCCTGACACTTTCTTTGATTGAACTACGAAAATTAAACCCATGGCCTTTTCTTGCGATATCCCTTCTTTTGTTGACCTTATTGTCAAATGATTGCATGAATAAATACATGAGAATTGAAGGACAAAGCTACCAACAAGTGAATGACTAGAGAAGTATGTCTCTTAGTTGGTCTGATTCGTATTGAAATTTTGAAAGAAAAAAATGATCCAAAAAAAGGGATTGCAACGAGGAAATGTTTTATATATTGAAAAAGAAATTTGTTTCCGAGCTCATTTTTTGCAAGCTTTGTTGGATGTTTGTTTGCACTTCAATTCATAAGATGATTTGACAGAACTTGGAGCCATGTTGTGTTTCAATTGGATTCGTTCTTGGCAACTATATGATGATTGGTGTGGGTGTTCATGCATCCTCCTTGACAATTTATACCCTATATTTCCCTTCTTCCCTACCTTGAATGCATGGTGGTAGAGATTTAATTGATATGCAAACTTATGATAATGTTTGGATGGGTGTTGATTTTGAGGGTGTGTGAATTGTCCTTATGTACATTGAGAGTGTTACCCGTGAGGACACGTTGAGACTCTTCTATTTTGCAACTTTAAATTTTATGATTGAGTTAGTTAAAGTTTGTTGTATGAACACTAGTGTGTGGTGTACCTTGCTTGATTATCATTTGATTTGCATTATGGAATTTGAGGTTGATGAGACAGTAGGACGGGCGTCAATGTTGGAATTTTTTTTTGGTGCTTTGCATTCATGTAGTTTTAGATATAAGAATTATGTTCATGCATTTTTCCTTTTTTATTTTGGGGATGAGACTGCATGCTTGAGTACAAGCAACAATCTAAGTGTGGGGGAGTGATGAGTCCCTATTTGGTGTGATTTCCGTGTTTATTGTACGTGTAACGTCCCACTCCCGGATACCGAGTCCTTATCCGGAAGAGAACGTCCGGCGCGTATAAGATTAAATAAATCTAATATTATACGCAAGCCTCTACGTCGTCGTATCAAAATAAAGCAAAAGGAAGCTAAAAAGACTCAGGTAAAAACATAAATGCTACTAAGAATAGATTACAACCATTCTAAAGATAGAAATAGGTGACTTACAACAGCGGATCCTTACAAAATATGAATTTTCAAAAGTTACAACACTTATCTTACAAAGAGCCAAAAGAAAGTACAACCAGTTTGACAATTAATACAACTTAGTCTAGTACAAGTCTATTGAAATAAATAACAAGAAAGCATCAACATGGCATCATCAACGTCAAACATCATCCTCAAACTCCTCATCGTGCTCATGGTCAACCTGTTCATCTTCTCACCCCATAATGCATACAAAAGAAAATGAAAAGGAGGTAAGTACATAAGTACTTAATAAAAGTAAGAAGCTAATGAACAATTAAGTCCTACAACGAAAATGTTCTTATTATTAATTTATCTTTATATGACCGACTCAGTCTAGGGTTCATTGCATTCTCATCAAATGTAATGACTATACCTTTCTAACTTAGCTTATCAATGTTACATCTGCACTCAAAGGCACTACGCATATCCCAGGAGGTATAATGTGCAACATATTAGTGGATCACACTAATAACCATGAGGGAAAGCCCGATAGTATAGACGTTCGGCGAAGTCCCTCCGTACTTGGGGTCTCATGGACCTACGGAGTTATTCATTTTCTCTGAACGCCCATACTTTGCGATATAGTCTGGTGTCTATCCAAGAATGACATGATTTTTAGTCTTTTACTAAATAGTTACGTTTATTATTAATTATTAATTAGCCACCTAAGTATTTTCAATTAAGCTCCCTCACACCTACTACTCTCTTTTCTAGACCATTAGACACGGACAAAGCCTAGCAATTACACAGACATTGGTGAATACTGATTCACCAAAGCACTAGTATATCATGCTCTTCGGACGGTCCCAAACTTCAACTCTTAGGAAGAGTACATTCGGTGCCGGAACTAAACGCATCAGAAACTCAATCAATGCTTGTTCATGTTCATTTAATGTTATTAAATTAAGAAACAACATTTAAAACTCATCTCATAGATTAAATCAACTTTTTCCCCAAAACAGGGGTCAATGCGTGCGCATTCTACCTGCTGAAAGTAAAACTGACCATCATGTATCAGCAATGCATGCGCATTGCTAATAAATGCGTATGCATTGAGCATCTTGTACCAAAACATGACTTTCTGTTCCATCAATGCGTGCGCATTGCCTCAGGCATGCGTACGCATTCCACCTGCAACATACTAAACATGTTTTTCTGCACTTAAACGATTCCCAGCCCTTTCCGAACATGATTATCACCAATTTTCATATCAAAACAGCAGTAAAACAACACTTTATCATGCCAAAGCATCCAACACTTTAACTACAACATAAAACACGTTGAATATGAGTAACTTGTGTCGAAACTAATAATACGAACTGGGTCTTGGAACTTCACTACAAAATTAAACACGTTTTTAATTATTATTCAGAGATGTTTTTTCTGGTATTGATCCGCATTTGGGTGCTCAAGTCGAATTTGGAGCATTCCAAAAACTTGGAGATCCAACTACAAGAAAACAAGCAGTCTGATATAACACTACTTTGGTTTCTTTCATCTCTATTTTCTTTTTGGAATTTTTCCTAGGGGTCAGAGAAACCTTGATCACTACCTTTTAAAATTCAACACAAACACTCAACCTTAACATCATAAAACCTTAAATTAAACATTAGGAGGAGCCTCTTACTTCTATTGCTAGCAAATCTGATCCAAAACCTTCAAGGTACCGCTGATCTTCTAAGCCTTCAACTCGAAACCTAATTGATCAACAAGAAGTACAAAAGTGTGTGAAACGGAGATTACCTGGTTTACTTCCTGTAAAACTATTTTTTTAGAAAAAACTACGCTCCAAGACAATCATTTTGATTACTAATGGCTGCAAAACAGAGCTATGGATTGAAAGATATGAATTTTTGAAGAATCAAACTCGACGAATACCAAAAACCATGGCTAAACTGAAAACTTACGAAATAGGGAGATGTAGTTTTCCAAAGTTTTGTTACGTCGCGGTGATCACTTTTCTCTACTACGTCATCTTTAAATGATGAACGGATTGGCCCTGCGATTGGAGTTTACGTTCTCCATTTTCTCTGAATATTGTTGTCGTTCTCTGCGTATTTTTACCGTCGCCTCTTTTTTTCTTCAGAATTGGCGTATGAAAATAATAAGAGATTTTGGGGATTATTTTCTTTAAATAGCTATTAATTAAATTCCTTTTAATTGAACAACTAAATTCCTTTTAATTAAATTATTTTTAATTAATTTAAATAGGTTAAATAATAATCAGGTCATAGTGAAAATACCCAAAAACTACTTTACCCTTTCTGAAAATTCGGGATGTTACAGTACATACATTATCTCGGGAGATGCTTTGTTTCAGATATGTTTTGTATGATTTTCAGGTTTTGGAAGCTCGAGAGATGCTGGAAGATTTTGGAACTTATGGAGCGATATTGGGATGTTTTGTGGGAAACTGAAAAAATGGCTTTTAAAGTATTCCGAGTTTCAGTTTTTGCCTATGTCGGGATACCGGCTACTCAAATGAAGACAAAGTTCACCAAGTCCAATTGTTTTGACGTTATTTATGAAGAGAAAATTCTACAAATTACTCTCTTATTCGCATTGAGATTTTTAATAATTAATTAGGTTCTATAAAAAAAATTGTTGATAACATAATAATTATTATTAGATATTAAGAATAATACAAATATCCACTCAAAAAAAGAATAATACAAATAAAACTTGGGCTTGGGCCACTTTGCTGTCAATTCTCTAGTACATATTACATAGGCATTACATGGAGCAGCAGGAAGGATATATAATATTAATTATATTATAGTTAGGTTTTGAAGATGGAAAAAACAAGAAGTGAACAGATGCGGCACATGAAGGATTGCCGTCGCCAACAATGCATTGATACCGCGGTAATTGCCGTGGTTCTTAACCTGAAGGTTTTAGGATTCGAGTAGGGATAAAAAAAAATTGTGTGCGTGTGTATATTTTGTATCCATAAAAAAATTTATTGTCGACTTCTTCTCATTTAACAATGGTACGATTTTTATCCTTATTTTTCTTCCCAGTTGACTGATTATTGAACGTTTCGTTTCATATGATTGTGATGTCTTTGTTCTTTCTGCTTATTTGGTTGTTAATATTTGTCTATTTTATGATATCACGGATATAGGATTAAGGTTATTTGTTTAATTGTTGGCGTGCGATAATTAAGTGATTATTTTGATCTAGCACCAAAATCCATTGCAGGCGATTACCATAAAAGATTGAATTTTTAGTGGTAAACAATGCGTTGTCTGCCGTTTCGTAGCCCGTAGGATTCCCTATTGTGAAAATAGATAATACTATGGTTAAAATTAAACCGGTTGAATTAATATCTGGTAAATGGGTCTTTCTAATCTTTAAAGCTGTTATGTCACCAAACTCCGGACAATCGTTGCAGGGTGTGCCATAAACAGGGTGAATTAACGGCGGTTGTCATAATTAACAAATTTATGAGAGATTTGTTGATTCATGGTTATGGTCCACTATAATCAATTTATTAATAATATAATGAGTTACCTTTGCATCGAGGATCAATCATAAGAATTAAGGGTGAAATAATTAATTAGCTAGAACTTTTCTTGATTTTTGTTTTGTTTTAATTAATAGGAAATAGTTATAAGAAAACCAAATATCTTTTAGTTTACAAATTTTAGGGGAAATAGATCCACCGTTCTCTGTGGGTTCGACTCTCGGTACCGTTATAATATAGTTATAGAGGTAGTAGATGAATTATCTTTGGTGGCTTGACGACCCACCAGCGAGGGACATCACCTTATGCACCAAGGATCAGTGCACCTCTTATTCTCAATGTTTTATGAAAAGCCGCAAGAGATAAAAACAGGCTGATGCTACGGGCACAACGTTTGTGCCAGTGACATCACATATTTTCACATTTGACTATATTGAGCTTACATCATAATTAATAAGTATTACTATTTCCGTCCCAAAATGTAAGTCCCTGTTGACTTTTCAACCGTTTTTTGAAATCAAATTAATCATTTTAATTTCATTAATTGATGTAATATTATTAGGGTGATGATAAAGTGAAACTTAAATTACATAAATGTAAAAAATATTAGATCATTTGATGAAATTCAAAAGATTAATTAGACTTTAAAAAACGGTTGAAAAATCAACATAGACTTACATTTTGGGACGGAGATAGTAAATCATATTCAATGATATAGATATGTCTTGTATCATTCGTCGTGCCCGTAGCATTTCTCAAAAGGGATAGGCTCCAATAATATGAGCTCATAAGCAAGGGTAATATCGGCTTAGTCGTCATGTTTGTTTTTCTTTTTAACAAACAAACTAAATGCTGTTAACATTGTGGCATCCATTTCATCTCCAAATATAGAAACTTGGCTAACACTTCCAAAACGGGCTCTACTTTTTCCCTTAATAACTGTAAAAGTTAAAAGATAAAGGCTTTGATGATGAAACATTTCCTTTGTTTTGCGGGCTGGTTTCATCTATAAATATAACCCACGAAATTTTAAACAGCAAGTCAAGAAAACATCTTTTAAGTTTTTAATCGGTGAATTCGATATTTATCTACATACCGAAAAGCTGTGATGAGGAATACTTTGATATTTGTTGTTTTATTGGCTATGGCCTTAGGCCTAGCAGAAAGCGTAGATTTCACTGAAAAAGATTTGGAATCAGAAGAAAGCCTGTGGAATTTGTATGAAAGATGGAGGAGCCTTCACACTGTTTCTCGCGATTTATCCGAGAAACAAAAGCGTTTCAATGTTTTCAAGGCCAATGTTCAACATATTGATAAAGTGAACAAGATGGATCAACCATTCAAGTTGAAACTCAACAAGTTTGCTGATATGACAAACCATGAATTCAGAAATTACTATAGCTCAAAGGTTAGTCATTTCAGAACGCTACGAGGACCTCGAGCCGCCACTGGATTTATGCATGGAAAGACTGATAATTTGCCTGCCTCTGTTGATTGGAGAAAGCAAGGTGCTGTCACCCCTGTCAAGGATCAAGGGAAATGCGGTACGTATGAAAAATGTTAATTTGTTCCTTCTTCATTTCCAAATTTGTTTACTTTTTATGTATCGTATAGATTATTATTATTATGTGGTTATTTAATAACTGCAGGAAGTTGTTGGGCGTTTTCAACGGTAGTCGGAGTTGAGGGAATCAACAAGATTAAAACTGGAAAACTAGTTTCACTTTCTGAGCAAGAGCTTGTGGATTGCGAATCGGATAATGAAGGTTGCAATGGAGGACTAATGGAGAAAGCTTTTGAATTTATCAAAAAAGAGGGTGGAATTACAACTGAAACTCTTTACCCTTATAGAGCCAGAGATGGATCCTGTGATTCAACAAAGGTTGGACACTTTAAAAAAAAAAAATTGCATTAATGAAATGATATTGTCCATTCGTAATATGCGTATTTCACGAGTATTTTTTTTTGTAGGCGAACGCTCCTGTTGTGAAAATCGATGGACATGAAATGGTGCCTGAAAAGGACGAGGAGGCCTTGATGAAAGCCGTGGCAAACCAACCTGTATCAGTTGCAATCGATGCATCGGGTTTGAATTTGCAATTTTATTCCGAGGTGAAATTCGCGCTTAATTAATTTGCTGCATATACATCACCTATAACAATACTACTATCTTGATCACTAAATTTTATTTAGCGCGCTTAAATTTATAATCAATGGTGCAGGGAGTGTTTACGGGACGTTGTGGTACAGAGCTTGATCACGGAGTGGCCATAGTAGGCTACGGAACAACCGTAGATGGAACGAAATACTGGATAGTGAAGAACTCGTGGGGAACCGAATGGGGTGAACACGGTTATGTTAGGATGCATCGCGGCGTAGATGCTAATGAAGGAATTTGTGGGATAGCAATGGAGGCTTCTTATCCTATTAAAACAACCTCGGACAATCCAAAACCAGTTCCAAAGAAAGATGAACTCTAAAACTATATATTACATATACTATATATGCCAAGAAAATAATCAGTTGGTCGAGCACTGGGTCGAAGTTTTCTTTTACCATTATTCATTTTGCAGTACTTATGTATAAGAATAATGTTTATTTACGTTTTTGATTCTGTCGAACGGTCTGTTTCCGATTATAGCTTATGATATATTTGTGGTTCGTCGTGTGCTATATGGTTAGTCGATATTATTATTATTATTATTATTTTTTTTTTTTTTTTTTTTTTGAGAAAGTAATGTTTCTAGATATATTATTATTGTTATACTAAGATAAAAATATATAATGAAATGCTTCGAGCTGGATCAATTTGAGTTCATCTTGTACCCTCAAAACCGAATGAATAATGTAATGATCCTTAGTGAAATTATCTGTGTAATTTCACATTTACAAATCTTTATCCTTGACAAATAGCAATAATTAAGATAGATGAGGGATATTGCAGTTCATGCTATAAAACAGAGTTCAAATATATTTCTTCCTCTAATATTGTTATATTAGGACCGCATCGAGGATCGAAACGGATTGCAATAATCAAGAACAAATAAGAGAAATAAATCACACAAAAACAATAACACAGGATTTAACGTGATTTCCGGCAATATGCCGATTAGTCCACGGGCATAAAACGAGGAGATTATATTATCACTGAGATGTTACAGGCTCTGCAATTGCATTAGCAATTGCTACTGCTGTTAATTGCTGTTAACTGCAAATTAATATTCTAGGTTACAACAGATGAGTATTTATAGTCACAAAACCCTAGACCTAGCCGACATAAAGACATGCTAGTAGATTGACTAAAATACCCCAGCTGTGACCTCAGAACTCAACTGACTCCACCAGATGCAACCTGCTGACTTTTGCCCTACTGACATTCCTCAACTGACCTTGTCCTGCCTTGCTTTACTGACTTTTGCTCAGCTGATCATGTCCTGCTGAGTTAGCCCTGTTTAGTACTCAGCCCTGATGAGATGTCAAGTCACCTTTTCTAACAATCTCCACCTTGACTTGAACTCTCGTTCAAACAAATATATAACTAGATGTACTGTATCAGATGCATGCGTCAATACTTGATGTAATGTTCCAGATTCTACTGAAACTAGCAACTGAATTTAGTATACTGACTTATGTAATGCGTCAATGCCTGACTTAGTATACTGATCACATCATCCTACTGAAACTAGCAACTGAATTTAGTATACTGACTTATGTAATGCATCAATGCATGCGTCAATGCCTGACTTAGTATACTGATCACATCATCCTACTGAAACTGCATTTAGTATACTGATCACATCAACCTACTGAAACTAGCAACTGAATCACACACATACACTACTGAGTATCTAATACTTAGTATCATACTTTTAACAACAAGTAATAAGTCTTAAACTAAATATATTCCACTGCAACAAATCCAGTAATATCAACGTCGTCGCGGACTGCGAGTGGTCGGCGGACTGCGAGCGATCAACAAAGCTACGACCCTTGCGAGTGTGTTAACTCCAAAAGTTTTAAGGGTTAAGTTCATTCACCCCACTCTAAACTTAACCAAAGCCTTTTCAAGGGACCAACAATTGGTATCAGAGCAATGCTTTTGTTATGAAGTAATCTTACTTGTTGTGCTTGTGAAAATACTTTGAAAACTTTTTCAAGTTTCTGATTTTCAAAGCTTTGCATCATGGATAACAACCAGTATGCTAGGACCATGTTGATGTGTTCCTTAGATCGTTTTGATGAGTATAAACGTCGTATGCAAGCTTATTTAGCTGCAATACATGATGAGATGATGGATGTGCTGACTGATGGACCACTGGAGATCACAAAGCCCATAACTGTGGCCAGTGAAACTCAGTATGTTCCAAAGCCAAAAAGAGAGTGTGGTGCTGAAGATAGAAAAAGAGCAAACATCAATATTATTGCTATTGATATCATTTAAAGAACTTTGGATAGCAATATGTACATGAAAGTGAAGGATTGCAAGACTGCAAAGGAACTTTGGGAAAAATTACAACTTATTAGTGAAGGCACTGATGCTATAAAGAAAAACAAAGTCAGTGTAGCCAAAGAAAGTTCCAAGATTTCAAAATGAAATCAAATGAAACCATTGAAAAAATAGAGTCAAGATTTAATGCTATCATGGATGAACTCACCCCGCTGAATGTAGTATACACAAAGGAAGAGATCAATACAAGAATTTTGAAAGCCCTACCTGCAAAGAAAGTTTGGGAGATGAAGGTTACTGCCATAGAAGAATCCAGAAGTCCATATGAAGAGGATACCTTCAAACTGTTTTCAGATCTCAAAGCATATGAATTCAGTATGAAACTTGTTCATGAGACTAAAAAGGAAGAACCAAATACTGCATTGGCTGCTGCACATAAAGAAGAATCATCGGGTGGTCAAGTTGATCTACTGGATGAAATGCAGGAGCAAATAGCCCTACTGAGCAAGAAAATCAAAATGATGAAAATAGGAAGGGGTTCTCCAAGGAATTTCACAAAGAAATCAAGTGAAAAGAAAAAGGAAGAATCCAAGAAAGATAATGATTATTTGTGTTTTAATTACAAGAAACCAGGACACTTCAAACCCGATTGTCCTAATTTGAAACAGAAAAAGGAACCTGATTATCTGTACTTCAATTGCAAGAAACCTAGACATTTTAGACCTGAACTGAAGAACAAAAATCAGCAAAGAAGATCTGGCAAGAAAGCAATGGTTGATGATGATGAATCTGGCTATGAAGTTGAATCAGAAAAAGGAAATGAATCAGATGACACTGCACTCATAGCTGATATGGATGATTATGCCTTAATGGAAAATATGGATGAGACTGAGGAGGTATACAATTCTATATCTGTAAACACTCTGCTGAAAGTGATTGTGAATCTACTTGTGGTTCAAATACCAAAATTTCTGACAATGAAGAGCCTTTAGATGCCATCCTTAATCAACTGAGGAAAATACAATCTGGTTATGAGATTGTGAAGGCTGAAAAAGAAGCACTTCAAGCAGAAATTCAAAGATTAAATGCTGAACTAAGAATTCTCAAAGGAAAGGAAAAAGATTATGGACAGACTCAACATAAGTCTACTGTACCTTCAGTAGCTGTTGAATCTGCTGCACAATCTAGTTCCACCACTGCATTCAAATTTGGAAAGCCTTTTGGTCATAGAACATGCCTTGGATTTGGGACTCAACAATCTACTAAGAGTGGATCCAGTAAGGCTACTGAACCGAGTACCAGAATTGGTCCTAAGTTTGTGCCTGCACAGGATCCAACTCCCAAAAGGGTTGCTGAGGCAGTAAAGCCTACTGAGAAGGCTTCAAGAAAGCAAAATCAGAAGTCAAAAAGGTCAACAGTATCTAACAAAAAGGGTAAATCTAAAAGTAGGACTGCTGGACCTTCTAAACTTACGATAGCAGACCTGCTGCTAAGTCTGCTGGACCACAAAAGGGCAAAAATCAGAAATATTCCAAGGATAAGAATCCTAGATCCAAAAATGTTAATCATTCAAGGGATACTTATCTCAGGGGGAAAGGTAGATTGTTCCCTACTGATGATGATTGGAATATTCCTGCTCTTACTGCTAGAAACAATAAAACATAACCATAATGCTAGGGTAAAACCTCAGCAATGGAATCGGCAGAGGACTTATTTAAGACCTCAATAGGGATCTCAGCAGACTCCATATTACAGGGTTGTTCCTAACACACAGCAACCTTATGGTTATACTAGTGGTTCTAACAATAGAAATCACTTCAAACAGCATTATGTACCAAAAGGCCAGAAATCATATGTGAATCCTACACAACCAAATGTTAGATTTTATGGATAAATATATGAACAAAAGTGTAATGCTTTTCAAAGAAGACCTTATGGAAATTTGCCAAGGGTCATGCTTACCACTAGGGACCCAAACAGTTTTGGGTACCTAAAATACATTAACTTTGTTTTGTAGGGTGTCTAGTACTTTGACAGTGGATGTTTCAGACATATTACAAAGAATAAGCACTGTCTGACAAACTATGTGGCAAAGGATGGTCCAAGAGTGAATTTTGGCAACAAGAACCCACCAGGATATACAAGAGGATATGGAACACTGGTGAGGAATGGATTGACTATCAGAAATGTTGTATTTGTGGAAGGACTGGACTACAACCTACTGAGCACTGGACAATTTTGTGACATGGGTTACAAGGTCACTTTTGACAAAGGCCACTGTACTGTCATTAGTGAAAGAGGTGAACAAGTTGTGTTTGCTGGAAGAAGACAACAAAACATGTATGTTGTGGATTGGTCTACTGCTGTTTCAGAAACATGCCTGATTGTGCATACCAAGTCAGAACTAAATTGGTTGTGGCATAAAAAATTGAATCATCTCAATTTTGATGATATCAAGCAGTTGGTGAAAAAGAAGTTGGTGATTGGCTTACCTGAGATCACATTAAAAAGGATGCTATATGTGATGCATGTCAGCAAGGTAAACAAACAAAGTCAAGCTTCAAGTCAAAGACTAAACAATCAACAAAAAGAGTTTTGGAGCTGATGCATATGGATCTATTTGGACCAGTGATGCCAACAAGTGTAACAGGAAAGAAGTACACTCTGGTAGTTGTGGATGATTATTCAAGATACACTTGGGTAGTATTTATGAATAAGAAAAGTGAAACACTTCAAAAGATGCCTGAACTTTTGAAGAGATTGCAAAATGAGAAAAGTTTGACAGCAGTGAAGATCAGATCAGACAAGGGCACTGAATTTCTCAATAAAGTCATAAGAGAATGTTATGAACAAAATGGCGTGCTGCATCAATTAGCAGCTTCTGGAACACCTCAGCAAAATGGGGTTGCTGAGAGAAGAAACAGAACCTTGAAGGAAGCAGGGAGGACTATTATTTGTGAAGCATTACTACCTGAAAGATATTGGGCTGAAGCAATCAATACAACATGCTATACACAAAATAGGACCTCAGTTAACAAGAAGCTGCTGAAGACACCTTATGAGATATGTAATGGAAGAAAATCAAATATATCTTATTTCCATCCATTTGGAAGCAAGTGTTTTATTTTGAATCATAAGGAACAACTGAAGACATTCCAACCTAAATCAGATGAAGGAATTTTCTTGGGATATTCTTCAGTCAGCAAGGCATTCGGGGTACTGAACAAAAGGACATTGAAACATGAAGAATCCATACATGTTGTATTTGATGAACCTAAGTTTACTGGAATGGAAGATGAAGATTCAGAACCTGCTGAAAATCTCCAAGTCACTGATCCAGAATATGTTGATGTTTTGGAAAAGATAAATGAATTAAAAGTTTCTGACTCTGCCCCTGCTGAAGAACCTAATGGTAATACTAATGAAGCAACAACAGATGCAATTCAAGGATCTGCTGAACCCCTAACTGAAGCAACAACAGAGCCTACTGAAGATGAAGCTCCTGTAAATCAAACAAATCAAGATTTACAATGGTTGAAGGACCACCCTGCTGAACAAGTAATTGGCAATACACAGCAAGGTGTAAGGACTAAAAGACAGTTGAAAGCAATGTTTACCTATTTTCTGTCTCAAATGGAGACTAAAGTTGTTGAAGAAGCAATATCTGATCCAGATTGGATAATTGCTATGTAAGAAGAATTAAATGAGTTTGAAAGAAACCAAGTTTGGACACTAGTGGAAAGGCCTAGTCATGAAAACATAATTGGAACTAAATGGGTATATAGAAATAAATTGGATGAATCTGGTACCATTGTAAAGAACAAAGCCAGACTAGTGGCAAAAGGCTATTCTCAAGCTGAAGGAATAGACTTTGATGAGACATATGCCCCAGTTGCAAGATTGGAAGCTATAAGATTATTCTTGGCATATGCTGCTTACAAAAACTTCAAAGTATACCAGATGGATGTCAAAAGTGCATTTTTGAAAGGCATTCTGGAGGAAGAGGTTTATGTTCAGCAACCTCCTGGTTTTGAAGTTAAAGATCAAGAAGATAAAGTGTATTGACTCAACAAGGCACTTTATGGTTTGAAACAAGAACCAAGAGCATAGTATGAAACCTATCTCAGTTCTTGGTGGACAATGGTTTTACCAAAGGCACCATTGACAAGACTCTTTTCAGAATCAATGAAGGGGACAGCACCCTGCTGGTACAAATCTATGTGGATGACATAATTTTTGGTTCTGAAAATGAATTGCTATGTGAAAAGTTTGCTAATCTCATGAAAAGCAAGTTCCAAATGAGTATGATGGAAGAAATGAACTACTTTTTGGGATTACAAGTCAAGCAAAATGAAAGATGGAATCTTCATTCATCAAACTAAATATACCAAGGCGCTGTTAAAGAAGTTTGGTATGGAAAATAGCACCAAGGTATCAACTCCTATGAATACTAGCATCAGATTGGATGAAGATAAAGAAGGCAAATATGTTGATCAGACTTTATACAGAAGGATGATAATCAGTCTGTTGTATCTCACTACCAGCAGACTTGATATATCCTTTGATGTAGGTGTTTGTGCAAGATTTCAATCAAAACCAAAAGAAAGTCACTTAGCTGCAGTCAAGAGGATTTTCAAGTATCTAAAAGAGAATTTGGGAGTAGGGATATGGTATTCAAAAGATGGAAGTTTCAAATTTATATCCTACTAAGATTCTGATTATGCTGGATGCAAGATTGATAGGAAAAAGCACCATAGGAACTTTTCAGTTGATGGGAAACAGACTTGTTTTCTGGTTTAGCAAGAAAAAGAATTCAATATCCACTTCCACTGCTGAAGCTGAATATATTGCTGCTGGAAGTTGCTGTGCACAAATACTTTGGTTAAGACAACAATTAAGGGATTATGGAATTGAAGAAAGAGAAATTCCTATAATGTGTGACAACACAAGTGTAATTGCAATCACAGAAAATCCTATTTTTCACTCAAGAACCAAGCACATTGATGTGAGACATCACTTTATAAGAGATCATGTTGAGAAGAAAGATGTGGTGGTTTTTTACATCCCTACTGAAGATCGACTTGCTGATATATTTAAAAAACCATTGGATAGTGAAAGATTTGCTAAGTTAAGAACTGAACTTCGCATCATAAAAGTTGACTGATATACTATTGATCAGCAGTGTACTGGAATTCACCAAGGGGATTGATGACGGAAAAATTCACTGTTATTTTGATAACAATTTACCCCGTTTCTAATATCATTTTGAGCATTTTTATATCATTTTAAGTCATTAATTCCTATGTTTCATCTAAATATGTTAGTAGTAGTTATTATATAAAATATCGTATTCTTATCGTGTTTTTACTAGTTTTTGTACCGGTTTAGTAACCGGAGTGTCGTGTCGGATTTACGTTTGGTATTTTGGTGGTTCATTGCAGGATTATACATTGACCAAGATTCCACGTAACGACATGTTTTGAGTCTAAAAGATGTGTTTAGAGGATTAGAAGAAGATGCCACAAGCTTACGAGTTCAAATGGATCAAATTATCTTACATACTTAAAACCAAAACCTGTTTCGACGGAGATTTGACCCAAATTAGAGGCATTTTCGGGGGATGACTTCTTAATGAAAGTTGTATATCTTCACATAAGCTTTCCAACTCACTTTGAATCACGTCAATTGGAGTTCTACAACTCAAGTTATGGTCAATTGACTAATCAATTCGTATTAGTAGAAATCCCGAAATATCTTCATAATACGAATGGCTCATCAAAACGACATTTTCTGAAGAAGTTTCCTTCATAAAAGTTGTATATCTTCAAGAACGATTTCCAATGGATTTTGAATCAAGTCAATCGGACTTTTACAACTCAAATGGTGGTCAAGTGGCTAATTGATTCAATTTCGTAAAAATGTCGAAAAACGTTTGGAGGAACACGAGGTACTCAAGAAGACGTTTTCTGAAGAAGAGTCCTTCATGAAAGTTGTAGAGTTTCTCGAGACCGTAATTTTGGCATTTTGTTTGCAATTTTTGGAGGTCTACAACTCAAGATATGAATTTTATAAGTTTTATTGCAATATATATGAGCTTCTAGAAGGAAAAACGGTTACAGATGTAATCATTTGAGTTCGGATCGATCCGGCTCCCCTTTGATCTTCTTCTATATATAGCAGAGCATTTGCAGCAGCTTGGATACACCTTATATATATATACTCTGTGCATATATATATATATATATCTAACTCCCTCGTTTCTTTCTTTTAGTTTTAGTAACGGCATTATGCCGGGAATAATTTAGTAGTAGTAGTATCGTTGTAATGCTCGGGAAATTATCGGAAGTTCGGTGTTGCTAAAGTCGTTGTAATTTCACGTTTTGTAAGTCCATATATATATATATATATATATATATATATATATATATATCTTCATCTTGTATTTTTATCGTTGTTCTGTATCTTTTTCTTTCATTTTTGTTGCTTTCATATATCTACGTATATATATATATATATATATATATATATATATATATATATATATATATATATAAGTATAAGTAGTAGTATCTATAAATATATATATATATATATATATATATATATATATATATATATAGTATAAGTAGTATTATCTATAAATATATATATATATATATATATATATATATATATATATATATATATATATATATATATATTTACTTTTACGCACTTATATATATATATATATATATATATATATATATATATATATATATATATATATATATATGTGTGTATTTACTTTTACGCATTTTACTTACGTATTTACTTTTACGCACTTATATATATATATATATATATATATATATATATATAGTATATTTACTTTTATGCACTTATATATATTATTAGCTATATAACTATATATCTATATATATAAATATATATATGTACTTATAAAAAAAATGAATTCGCTTTTACTTTCCGTCGTTAATATAATTTCCGTTAATCATTCCGTTATTATCGCCAAAATGAATAGCTAAACGTACGTATAGTCGAATTATGTAAAAACGAGTGAAACGCCCTAAGGGGGATTAAACGGGAGTTGTGTAGTGCGTAATTTGATATTTTAATGATTAATCCACGTCCTAAAACTTAATATAAACGTCTTTGAATTAAACTGATCATTTAGTTCACTGTCACACACATCGAACCTATAAATGTATTTTGCGGTGAGATGTGGGAAAAGGGGTTTTGGGATCGTTGCGTAGATTCGGCATAGTTGTTAGGACCGTTTCCAATACAGAGGTTTGTCATCGTTGTTCGAGCGACTCTAAGAGCGTAATCATGTTGGGTTAATCGCTTTTCTAAAGGGGAAATTAATTAACTTCACATAGGGTGTTGAGTGAGAGTTGTTCAGACCTTAACACCAGAATTAGGAGTTGGCACCCGTGGATGTCGTTAAATTACTGTGGAAAGGTAGGTTGGTCAAAACACGCTTCCTGTCAAGTCTTCCCTTAGGGGTAAAAATAACTCGTTGGATCATAATTCGGCTATACCTTTTAATAACTAGAACTACAACCGTTAGCTAATTTTTACTTTCGCACTAGTGTAATATCTCTCCACCGCAATCTTGACCTAAACCAAGTTCTACGTCGACTTTGGTACTTAAACGTTGTTCCCCGTGGATTCGACCTTGTTATCACTATACTACGTTGACCCGATACTCGTTGGTTAAAGTTAGCGATAGTTATTTTGCTATCAAGAATTTTTGGCGCCGTTGCCGGGGAGCTAACGTTTGATATCTTGTAAGTTGACCGAAAGCCTGGGCTTATGTCGTTTTTATTTTGTTTTCGTGTTGTTTCTTGTTTGTCAGTGAATGACTCGAAGCTCTAAAGAACCTCTCATCGAACCCATCCAAGAAATCGAAGCTTACGCATGTCATAGAAACAGTCAGCGCCGAGGAGAAATCCTAGTCGCTAGTCCGAACCCTTTGTTTGAAGAAAGAGAGACATTAGAAAGATCACTTTCTAATTCCTCTACAGAAATGGACGATATCATAACTAGACGAAACGGTAAAGATCCCATTGATGAACGGACTCTACGGGGGCAAACCTCAACCACTACTTGGTGGTAATGCAACGATACCTTTGCAAACTCCACCGAGGACCCCTCGTCATGAATCATTGAGAGAAGACAACACGGGGCTACGTCGGTTGGGATCCGCACGGTTTAATCGAGAGGCCGGGGATTGGACGGTACGAGAGGAGGACAAGATCCTCGGGATACGCAACTTCGGACCCGAATTAGACCAAGAGACGGTAAATCGAGTACTGCGGATGCTGGAGAATCAAGGAAATCAACAAGGGTTCCAAAACCCGTATAACCCGTATGATCCACCTCCTCAGCAGCCGGTTTATCAGCAACAGATGGCTCAGCAAGCACAGGGACTGAGGGTTTGTCGAGATTACGTCACTACCCCACAGGAAGTTATAGGGCACAACCCAATTAGGGTACCCTCAATTAATGCGAATAACATAGATATTAAGCAAAATATTTTGAACATGTTGGGGGAACATGCCTTGTTCCACGGGAAGTCGACCGAGAACCCGAACAGCTTTCTGGATCACTTTCTCCAGATCCGTGGAACAATGAAATATAATGGAGTAAGTGATGAGGCGGTAAAACTAATAGTTTTTCCGTTTGCATTAAGAGGAGCTGCTAAAGATTGGTATGACTCTTTACCAAATGATTCGTTACATACATGGGCTGATGTAACGAGAGTGTTTCTGAAAAAGTATTTTCCTCCGGCGAAGATTCTAGATTTGAAGGAAGGAATCTCTTCGTTTGACGGTCTCGAGGGAGAGACCTTAAAAGAGACTTACGAGAGATTCAGGGGTCTACTGAAGAGATGCCCTCCACACGGTTTTTCTACAGTGGAACAGGTTATTATATTATTCAGGGCCTTAGAGCCAATGGACCAGAATAAGCTGAATGCCGCCAGTGGCGGAGATATCATGAATCTGCCGCCGGAGCAAGCTATGAGACAGATTGAGAATGCGGCGGACGGAGAAGGACAATGGGGGTCGAGCGAGAAAGAAGAAGAAAGCCCCCCGGAAAGTGTGAAGTCGCTAAAAGAAGAGCTTGATAGAGAGACGGCCATGCATGACAAGATGCAAGAAATGGTGCTAAAGATGGACCGAATGGAGTTAGAACGAAAGAAGGCACAACAATGCCAACTTTGTGGAGGTGGACATTCGCCATGGAATGTGCATCATCGAAAAAACCCACTTATCCACAACGGTTGACGCCTACTCCGATACAACGACGGTCGGCAATCGAATGACCAGCGGCGGATGAATGTCTATGCGATGAGGCAAATGGATATGAATCGGCAAGAGTTTGGCCGACAACGGTGGAATCAAAACTTTGATAATCAGCAAGGGCCACAAATGGATTATGGTATGGGTGATGGTTCACAACAATATGAAGTGAATTATGTTGGATAAGGAAACCAGGGGCAATGGAATCAGAATCAGCAGAATCAAGGTTGGAACCAGGGTCAGAATCAGAATTGGAATCGAAACAGTAATCAGAACCAAAGGCTTTAGGCAAAACCAAAGCCCGTACAACCGACCTTGGAATCAGAACCCCCAGAATCAGAGTTCATACCAGAATCAGAATCAAGCCTGGAATCAAAACAGTCAGAACCCGCAATCTCAGTCACAAGGACAACAGCAGAATCAAAATTGAAACCAAAATCAAGGCTGGAATCAGAATCAGGGTCAGCAAAACAATCAGAATCAGCAAGTGAGCCAGCCGTTGAGAAGTACTAATTCTGGCACCTATCAGCATCCGAATGCTCATTTGCACCAGAATAATCAAAGCAATCAGCAACCAAACAATTCTGGTGTTCAGAAGATGGCCACTGAGATACTCCTGGAGAAATTAGACGAATGTTTCGAGTTAAATAAGAATGCTATAGAGCAAAAAGTGGTCACACATTCGCCATTCGGAACTTGGAGACCCAAGTAGGACAAATAACCGACACTCTAAAGACAAATCTAAGTGGTGGACTCCCGAGTAACACCGAGAGGAACCCAAAGGATGTGAATGCTTGTGTTCACACGAAGTGGTAAAGAGGTCGGGCCGAGTGACAAAAAGAAAGAATTATGGGGTGAAGAAGCGAAACGAGAAAGGCGAGAAAGAGAAAGCGATTGATCGTGAAGGAGCTATGTATGGTGAAGTCGAGATCGAAGATTTAGAGGCGGCAATATCAAGCGAGAGAATGGAAGCAATGAGGAAAGAATTGGAAGCCACGAAAAAGGCTTTGGCCGAGGCAAATAAGAAAGCATTGGAAGGGCGGCACCGAAGAAAGACTATGTGGTCTTGGACATCAAAGAAGAAGAAGCCTCACCGCCTAAAGAAAGAGGTAAGAAAAACGAAATTCCTCCTCCTCCCCCGATTTTGATGTTAATACTTTACCCTATCCTCCTAAGGGAACCGAAAGGACATCACGACCCGGGGTCGAGCAAAATTTCGAATCTTTTAAGGAAGGTAGAGGTGAATATTCCCCTATTAGAGGCAATTTCGAGCATTCCCCCATACTTTAAGTTTCTAAAAGGAATGTTGTCGAGTAAGGAGAAGATGCAACGGATGGTGCATTTGAGTGAGGAATGTTACGCAATCTTTGAGAATAAGATACCCCCCAAGTTGCAGGATAGAGGTAGTTTTACCATCCCAATTACCATTGGCGAAACTGTGTTCAAAAATGTGCTATGTGATCTAGGGGCTTCGTGAGCCCGATGCCTAGAGGAGTTTATGAGAAGTTGGGATTGGGAGCGTTAGAGCCAACGGGAATGACCTTACGGATGGCGGATAGGTACGTTAGGAAACCTCTAGGGGTAGGCGAAGATGTGTTGGTACGGTAGACAAGTTTGTTTTCCCCGTTGACTTTGTAGTCTTAGATATGGATATGGATACTAAAACCCTACTTTTGTTAGGTCGGCCTTTCTTGAACACAGGAGAGACCTTGATAGACGTTAAGAGGGGAGAGATTATACTACGAGTCGGGAAAGAGAGTGTAGTCATAAATGTGTATAAGGCAATGAAGCATCCTGATGATGAAAAGAGTGATTGCTTTTATGTTGATGCTATATATCCTTGTATTTTGGAGCACACTAACCTGCAGGGATACCAAGAACCAATGGAAGAATGCTTGATGAAGTCAAGCACCGCAGAAGATGACGATCCACAAATGAGAGTTCGGGTATATCATTTGGAGGCAACTCCTTTTGTTGACGCAAGCCGGAATAAGAAGCTAGAGCTCGGTTTGACCGGCAAGCCGCCAAAGCCGTCAATCGAGGAACCACCTACGATCCGGAGTGAAGCCACTTCCTAAGCATTTAAAGTATGTGTTTTTAGAACCCGATGAATTACTTCCTCTTATTGTTTCATCGCACTAACCGTTTTACGGAAGCTAAGTTGATCCACGTTCTGAAAAAACACAAAAAGGCCTTCGGATGGAAGATGGTTGACATAAAAGGGATCAGTGCTGATATCTGCAAGCACAAGATCATTCTGGAAGAAGATGCCAAACCGGTTAGGCAATTTCTGAGACGGCTAAACCCACATATGCAATAGGTGGTAAGAAAAGACGTGGTAAAGATGCTTGAGTTAGGGATAATCTACGCAATCTCCGACAGTGAATGGGTGAGCCCTACACAAGTCGTGCCTAAGAAAGGAGGCATCACAGTTGAGCTTAATGAAAAAGGTGTGCCTATTCCTACTCGTTTAGTTACTGGTCACAGAGTTTGTATTGATTTTCGCATGCTGAATGATAAGACTAGGAAAGATCATTTTCCCCTACCCTTTATTGATCAAATGCTAGAGCGTCTAAGTGGTCATGCATTTTACTGCTTTTTGGATGGTTTTAGTGGCTATTATCAAATTCACATCGATATACATGACCAGGATAAGACTACATTCACATGTCCGTATGGCACCTTTGCATTCAAAATAATGCCGTTTGGGTTGTGTAATGCACCCGCGACGTTCCAGCGATGCATGATGGCTATCTTTGCCGATATGATAGATAATTTCATGGAAGTTTTTATGGATGACTTTAGCGTTTTTGGTAATACTTTTGATGAATGTTTGTCGAACATTGATAAGGTGCTTGCACGTTGTGAAGAGACAAACTTGGTTTTAAATTGGGAAAAGTGTCATTTCATGGTAACTGAGGGAATTGTTTTAGGACATAAGGTATCGGGGAAAGGAATAGAGGTCGATAGAGCAAAAATAGAGGTAATTTCTAAGCTTCCTATGCCTACGAATCTGAAGACTCTACGTTCATTGTTAGGACATGCAGGTTTTTATCGTAGATTCATTCCAGGTTTTTCCCACATTGCTAGACCTCTTACTCTTCAATTGATGAAGGGAGACCCCTGTGTTTTTGATGCGGCATGCCTAGATGCTTTTCGAACCCTAAAGAAACTTCTTACTTCGGCTCCTATCTTAGTAGCACCTGATTGATCCAAGGGGTTCGAAGTGATGTGTGATGCAAGTGATTATGCCGTAGGAGCTGTCCTAGGTCAGAAGATCGACAGGTTGTTTCGCCCTATCTACTATGCGAGTCATAATTTGAACTCGGCTCAACAAAAGTATGCCACAACTGAAAAGGAACTTTTAGCTGTTGTTTTTGCTTTCGATAAGTTCCGGTCATACTTGGTTGGATCGAAAGTCATAGTTCACACTGACCATGCTCCGTTGACATATCTATTTGCCAAGAAGGATGCAAAACCACGCTTGTTGAGGTGGATATTGCTTCTTCAAGAATTTGACGTAGAAATTAAGAATCGAAAGGGGTGTGAGAACGTAGTAGCTGACCACCTCAGTAGGATGGAACAGGGAGACAATAAACACTCTATTAGGGTTGAAATTGATGATCATTTTCGGGATGAGCAGTTGTTCGTAGTGGATACGATGCTCCCGGTTAAGCGAGGAAATTTCCTACAGAGAGGAAAGAATGGGAACCCTTGGTATGCACCTTTTGTTAATTATTACGAGTGTGGATTCGTAGATCCAGAGTTTGATGAAAACCAGAAAAAGAAGTTTTATAGTGAGGTGAACCGATATGTGTGGGAAGATCCCTTAATTTTTAGGCTATGTGCTGATGGAATCATGAGGAGATGTGTTAATGACAGTGAGATAGTGAGTATTCT
Source organism: Gentiana straminea (assembly GCA_036785695.1). Classification (NCBI taxonomy): domain Eukaryota; kingdom Viridiplantae; phylum Streptophyta; class Magnoliopsida; order Gentianales; family Gentianaceae; genus Gentiana; species Gentiana straminea. The sequence continues at coordinate 96,194 of JAVUPR010000090.1, read as the reverse complement.
CTCGTTTTGCCATGATAAAGAGGCCGGTGGCCACTTCTCGGGCGAGAGAACGGCGTTAAAGGTGTTACAAAGTGGGTTCTACTGGCCCACTATTTTCAAGGATGCATATGATTATGTTAAGATGTGTGATGCCTGTCAACGCTCAAGAAGGATTTCCAGGAGAAATGAGATGCCCCAGAAACCGATATTAGTGTGTGAAGTATTTGATATATGGGGATTAGACTTCATGGGACCATATCCGTCTTCTTTCGGGAATCAGTACATTCTTGTCGCCTGTGATTACGTTTCAAAGTGGGTTGAGGCAATTGCTTCACCTACTAATGACAAACATGTAGTCATAAAGTTTCTTAAGAAACATATTATATCCCGGTATGGAATACCTCGAGCAATAATCAGTGACAATGGAAGTCACTTTGCTAATAGAGATTTCAATAAGCTTTTAATGAAGTACGGGGTCACTCATAAGTTAGGCACTGCCTACCATCCTCAGACTAGTGGCCAAGTAGAGGTGTCCAATCGGGGAATCAAAAGAATCTTGGAGAAGATAGTGAATTCTAACCTTAAGGATTGGTCAAAGAAGTTAGATGATGCGCTTTGGGCACACCGAATCTGCGTTTAAGACACCAATAGGTATGTCACCCTACATGCTCGTTTTTGGCAAGGCTTGCCATCTCCCCGTAGAGTTAGAACATAAGGCCTATTGGGCGATTAAGAATTTAAATATGGATGACGCATTAATTGGTGAAAGAAGGATGGCTCAGTTGAACGAGTTAGATGAGTTTCGCTTTCAAGCTTACGATTGTTCGGCGAAATATAAGGAAAAGACCAAATTGCTTCATGATAAGTTGATCAAACCTCGTATTTTCAGCGTAGGTGATGAGGTCCTTTTCTATAATACTCGCCTCCATTTATTTCAAGGCAAACTTAAGTCAAGGTGGTCAGGACCATATACGGTTTTGAGAGTTTTCGACTCAGGAGCCATTGAGGTAACGCATCCGAAGCACGGAACGTTCATCACGAACGGCCTTCGTCTAAAAAAGTATAAGAAGTTACCATTCGATGAGGCTCTTGAAATTGTGCATTTGACTGATCCCGAGCCTTAATAAATCGTTTCTGAGTCTCTGTCGAGCGAACGACGTTAAACAAAAGCGCTACCGGGAGGCGCCCGATAATAATAATAATAAATAATTTGAATAAGACTAGTCTTAATGAAATGTAGAATCTGTATGAAAGATGAACACAAAGCACAACCAAGTCTCAGGATGAATGTTTGAATTTCATTAAGAGGGAATGATTAGGTGGTTATCCGAAAATCCCGATGGAAAAAAAAGATAAAAATTCAAATGTATCATTTCTTGGACTTAGGTTATTGAATCCTTGAGGATCTGGGTATAAAAGACTCAATACTCTTTCGCACATTCATTTTACGATCTAGTCTGTTTCAAATTTCTGGTCGTTGTAGTATAGTGGTGAGTATTCCCGCTTTAATAAAACTGTGTGTAATAAAAAATGAGTCTAGGAATAGTGGACTATGAATTGATGCTCTCTATGATACGTATATGCTTAGATGTTTTGTGCTTTACCAGTATGATTATTTTCCATCTAAAAGCTATTATATTGCCTATCGAATTTTCTGAAGTGACAGGGCCATTTTCATATTATTCCCATATCCCTATTGCATACTTTGGCACGAGGACTATGTCCCGTGCTGGCTTTGTTTTGATTGTTTTGGTACAGGGATTTGGGACGTGCTTTCTCATGGCTGTTACGGGATTCGATAGCATCTTTTTGCCAGGTTTATAAGCTAAGTCTTTCTCTCTATCTCTGGGATAATGCAAAATCGTAAGTGGGGGGTAGAGATGTGATTGGTTTAGTATGGCAGTAAGTGTTTAAACCCTTAGTTTTTGATTTTTTTTTGAGCATTATTTAGTTGATTAAAATAATCTGTATAAGGTATATATTTCATGGATTTAAAGATGTAATGATCAATTTGGATATGTATAACCAATGTGAACCGTAAGTGCATTTTAGCCTAAATTTATTTGTGTAACATGAATTCCTTCACATAAGCCTTTGATATTGAAGCGAAAATTTTAAACTGTACCCATTCAGTATCCTAGTGGTTTATCCTAGAAATAGCAGTAACTTAGTACCTAACTTCTGAACATGTACTGTGAATATCTGAAGGTTTGAATGTGATAGAAAGAATGTCAAAATAAGATAAACTATATATATGTCGGTTGTAGCTACCAATGATTTGAGTGCGGTAGGGCGTTATCACGAAACGTCCTATACCACTATGAGGCTTAAAAGCTCCCGATTGCTGATGATAGTAGTCCGGCTAGGGTGTTATCACGAAACATCCTATTGCTTTGGGAATGAGGGCATATGCTACACGTTTAAAATATATATATATATATATATATATATATATATATATATATATATATATATATATATAAAAAAATAAAAATAGAGCATGGTTTATAACTTAGTTTTCTTCTGACTATCCCCAGTATAAACTAAATGATATGCATTAGGGATTATCCTAATAAGTACACGGGAGGATTTTGTGTGGAACTGTTACTGCCTATACCTAGGAAAGTTATTAGGACTATCGAATGGATATTTGTGCGTTTGCTTGATTTATTCAAGAGAGGATAGTGGAAATTGAAAAGGCTTGTCACACACACACTCTGTTATACATTTATATTAAGGTTAACGTTTGGTTATGATTCGAATGGTTGCATCATCTGGTTGTCCTTTATACCTTTTATCTTCATGAATTTTTCCTCATTCATTTTATTTTATCGCTTATTTTGTTCGAGGACGACCAAAAGCTAAGTGGGGGGTTGTGATGACGGAAAAATTCACTGTTATTTTGATAACAATTTACCCCGTTTCTAATATCATTTTGAGCATTTTTATATCATTTTAAGTCATTAATTCCTATGTTTCATCTAAATATGTTAGTAGTAGTTATTATATAAAATATCGTATTTTTATCGTGTTTTTACTAGTTTTTGTACCGGTTTAGTAACCGGAGTGTCGTGTCGGATTTACGTTTGGTATTTTGGTGGTTCATTGCGGGATTATACATTGACCAAGATTCCACGTAACGACATGTTTTGAGTCTAAAAGATGTGTTTAGAGGATTAGAAGAAGATGCCACAAGCTTACGAGTTCAAATGGATCAAATTATCTTACATACTTAAAACCAAAACCTGTTTCGACGGAGATTTGACCCAGCTTAGAGGCATTTTCAGGGGATGACTTCTTAATGAAAGTTGTAGATCTTCACATAAGCTTTCCAACGCACTTTGAATCACGTCAATTGGAGTTCTACAACTCAAGTTATGGTCAATTGACTAATCAATTCGTATTAGTAGAAATCCCGAAATATCTTCGTAATACGAATGGCTCATCAAAACGACATTTTCTGAAGAAGTTTCCTTCATAAAAGTTGTATATCTTCAAGAACGCTTTCCAATGGATTTTGAATCAAGTCAATCGGACTTTTACAACTCAAATGGTGGTCAAGTGGCTAATTGATTCAATTTCGTAAAAATGTCGAAAAACGTTTGGAGGAACACGAGGTACTCAAGAAGACGTTTTCTGAAGAAGAGTCCTTCATGAAAGTTGTAGAGTTTCTTGAGACCGTAATTTTGGCATTTCGTTTGCAATTTTTGGAGGTCTACAACTCAAGATATGAATTTTATAAGTTTTATTGCAATATATATGAGCTTCTAGAAGGAAAAACGGTTACAGATGTAATCATTTGAGTTCGGATCGATCCGGCTCCCCTTTGATCTTCTTCTATATATAGCAGAGCATTTGCAGCAGCTTGGATACACCTTATATATATATACTCTGTGCATATATATATATATCTAACTCCCTCGTTTCTTTCTTTTAGTTTTAGTAACGGCATTATGCCGGGAATAATTTAGTAGTAGTAGTATCGTTGTAATACTCGGGAAATTATCGGAAGTTCGGTGTTGCTAAAGTCGTTGTAATTTCACGTTTTGTAAGTCCATATATATATATATATCTTCATCTTGTATTTTTATCGTTGTTCTGTATCTTTTTCTTTCATTTTTGTTGCTTTCATATATCTACGTATATGTATATATATATATATAAGTATAAGTAGTAGTATCTATAAATATATATATATATATATATATATATATATATATTTACGCATTTACTTACGTATTTACTTTTACGCACTTATATATATATATATATATTTACTTTTACGCTTTACTTTTACGCACTTATATATATATATATATATATATATAGTATATTTACTTTTATGCACTTATATATATTATTAGCTATATAACTATATATCTATATATATAAATATATATATGTACTTATAAAAAAAATGAATTCGCTTTTACTTTCCGTCGTTAATATAATTTCCGTTAATCATTCCGTTATTATCGCCAAAATGAATAGCTAAACGTACGTATAGTCGAATTATGTAAAAACGAGTGAAACGCCCTAAGGGGGATTAAACGGGAGTTGTGTAGTGCGTAATTTGATATTTTAATGATTAATCCACGTCCTAAAACTTAATATAAACGTCTTTGAATTAAACTGATCATTTAGTTCACTGTCACACACATCGAACCTATAAATGTATTTTGCGGTGAGATGTGGGAAAAGGGGTTTTGGGATCGTTGCGTAGATTCGGCCTAGTTGTTAGGACCGTTTCCAATACAGAGGTTTGTCATCGTTGTTCGAGCGACTCTAAGAGCGTAATCATGTTGGGTTAATCGGTTTTCTAAAGGGAAAATTAATTAACTTCACATAGGGTGTTGAGTGAGAGTTGTTCAGACCTTAACACCAGAATTAGGAGTTGGCACCCGTGGATGTCGTTAAATTACTGTGGAAAGGTAGGTTGGTCAAAACACGCTTCCTGTCAAGTCTTCCCTTAGGGGTAAAAATAACTCGTTGGATCATAATTCGGCTATACCTTTTAATAACTAGAACTACAACCGTTAGCTAATTTTTACTTTCGCACTAGTGAGATATCTCTCCACCGCAATCTTGACCTAAACCAAGTTCTACGTCGACTTTGGTACTTAAACGTTGTTCCCTGTGGATTCGACCTTGTTATCACTATACTACTGTTGACCCGATACTCTGTTGGTTAAAGTTAGCAGTTAGTTATTTTGCTATCCAGTCTTTGCCCTGTTGGGTGAGCTCACTTGGCAGACTAGTCATTGGTATCAACAATTCCATGTACTTAAGTTATTTTGGACAATTGAGCAAATGAAGTTGCCAAGGGGATTGGTCATTGTCCTGTTGGGTGAGCTCACTTGACAGATCAGTCATTGGTATTAAACTTCATCTTGTATTATTAGTTGGACAAAACAAGTGTGTTTGAAGATCAGCAGAGTAATTTGTCAGCAGGCTGCTGAGCCATTTGTGTAAGTAGGCTGCTGAGCCAACTCTAATGAAGACTAAGTCTGCTGGAGCATAGGTTACAAGATAGTCAAACTTAAATGAAAGTCAACAATAATTAGATATTATTCTTATCCTTTATAACTGCGGTTACAATATCCAATGGTTACAACTTCTTATGGGATAAGTTAGTGGGACACGTGGCATCATCACATTTATTCCAACTTTAATCGTGGTTAAATGCTACAGTATGTGTACAGTACTTGCCTGACAGTTATCAACCACTACATTTCCTTATATATACAAACATATATACAGAGAAGATACTTACAAGTTTCAGATTGATTTTCTCTGAGAATATACAGTGTGAACACAAATTTGCAAGCTTTCTCAAATTTCTTCAATGGCGGATAAGGGAGATGTTTATATTGGAACAAGCAAAGTGTTAGAGGATTTGTTACTGATGCTAACAAGACAGAATTAGCCATCAACATTGGTAGAAGGATAAGGAGATACGAAGGACTGGAGAATGTTCTAAATCTTAGATTAGGCAGTATCTCATACACCAATGTTGTAAATTTTTGGAAGAACATAGTGATAAAGAATGATACAGAGGCATTTACTACTACTGTAAATGCTCATCAGATTGAAATCACTTCAAATCTGCTGAGGGAAGTATTCGGATTTGGACCTGGAAATGGTGCTCCTACAAATCCTGAATCTATACAGCTGGCAAGACTGGACTTTATTGATTCAATCAAAACAAACAAGTCCATACCATCAACAATGAGTATCAATGTGAAGCATATCAGATTGGAATATAATCTACTGAGCAAGATTATTGCCAAGAATATTCTTGAATTTAGTGGAAGTCTTGATACTCTCTCAGGACCGAAGATAGACATGCTGATAATCATATGCAAAAGTATGAGATTTTATTGGGCCGGATTCTTTGTTCAATATATGAAGAAGGTAGTGACAGAAGATAGAGATGGAACAAGGAAGTCCCAAACAAAACCACTGGGTTTGATGATACAGGCCCTGCTGACTCACTTGAAGATTGCTGATGTTGCACCTGCAAAGATCAACAAATCTAGATACAAACCTGAGATCAGTGATCCCATCCCTGTCTTGGATGATGATGATGAATATGATGATGAGGCAACTGAAAGTGATAATGATGGAAATGATAATGATGATGGTGGGCAGGCCAAACAGGTTACACAACCTGCTGCACCAAAGAAGGCTGTTGAGAAAAGAAAGGCTGGTGATACAAGAAAGATCACTGAGCTTTTAAATCCTAAGAAGACAAGGCAGCAACCAGTAGACACTGCTGAGTCTACTGAGGTTCCAGTTGAAGTTGAGGCTGCTGAGCCTACTGGAGTTGCAAAGAAAACTACTGCTGAGATATTAATAGAACAACAAAAAGAAGATAGAAGGAAAAGGTAAGCTACTGAAATTGAAGAGCAACCTGCAAAAAGAAAGAAACATGTTGTGAAGAAGAGAGTTCATGGAAAGGGCAAGGAATTGAGGGTTCTGGAGGCCCAAAGGGAAGAAGAAGAAGATGTTGTTGTTGAAACAACAAAAGTTGTTGAGCCTATTGAGGCTGCTGATGTTGTTGTTGAGCAACAAAGTGAAGAACCACAGAAAACTGTTGTACCTGAACCTACGGTGGAAGTTGAAGTATATGTTCAAGACCTTGCTGTGGATACTACAACTCAGGGGGAAGAACACACTGCTACATACCCTGCTGATGTTCATATAAGTCAGGGGGAACCTAGTGTGGAACAGTTGGAGGTAGTAGGGACAAATGTACAACCTGATGAACCTACTGACCTATTTGTATCTGCTATAGATACATTGAGTCATCGTGTTGAAGCCATTGGAGGACAACAAGCTGAGCAATATGCCCCTAGAAGGCCCACAATGCCTTTTGAAAGAAGGGAAAATAAGTCTAGGACAGAAAATGTAGATCCCAACTTCAAGAAAATTGAAGATTACTTTGCTTGGAAGTTTGGTTTCTATAAGAGGCAAAAACCATATGCAGAACCAATGGCTGATTTTGAAGAATGGTCATTCAACTAGTTTGGAGTAGAGAGTTTGATTGGACTTATTGATACATCTGAACTACAACTGAGGCTGCAGGATATTAATGAAAGGGAAAAACAAAGAGGAAGCATTTTTTTCAGAGAACCACAAGATGCACCTAACAATGATGATTCATCATCTTCTGACTCTGATAATGATCACCCTTCACTTCCGGGCCAACCAAGTGGCACTGCATTGGAAGGACCTACTGAAGATGTAGGACAGGGGTCTAAAGATACAACAACAGATCAATCCGCTGATGTTGGCAAGACTGCTGTGGGCCAGCAGACTGATAATATAGATGAAGACATTGAGAATGTCACTATGGATGATTTGGAAGCTCAAATTAATGTTGGAATAGCTCTTGGAGATAACAGGTTGATCAGTATGTCTGACACCTTATTGGTTGTGGTGTCTGATTCCTATTCTGAGGATCAGCAGACTGACATGATAAATGAAGAGCTAGGAACTGTTTTCAATGAAGATTTTGAGATAAAGCTTGTTGTAGCAATATCACTTGAAGAGGCCAGATATCTACTATTTTCGATGTTGTTATGTTTGAAGAAGCTGATACAAGTTCAGAGGACTCAGCTCAATATCAGGAGTGGTTTGACACTCAGGAAACCTTATCACAAGTTGCAGATCAATTACAGAAGGTTGTTGATGCTAGAGGAGTCTTAGAGGAAAATTTGGCTATATTTCCTCATGTTTTTGTTGAAGAGGTGGTTCAGGTTGCTGAGTTACAAACAACACCTGAATACAGGTCAGAACAGAGTGTCCTAATCACTAAGGAACAAACAATGTTGCGAAAAAGGTTGGAACTCTTGATGGGATTGGAGGAATCCACCGTACATGTTGAGGAGGTTGTTACAGAACAGGTTGCTGAAGAACCTGTTATTGTAGAATAGACTGGTGAAGCACAGGCTGCTGTAGAACCTGTTGTTGTAGAACCTGTTGCTGTAGTGCGGGCTACTGAGGTTAAGGCTATTGAAGGTAAAGATAGTCAGCAGACTGTTGTTGATGAGGATGAACAACTATTGGACTATGACTTTAGTGATGAGGAATTTCAGATGCCAGAGGAGGAAGCAGTTGTAGATGAGCCTCAACAGGAACATGTACCCATATTTGAAGAAGTACCTGTTGTAGAGGCAGTACAGGAGCCCCAACCCTCACAAGAACATGTAATTGAGGAAATCTTTGTAGATGTTATTGAGGAGGGTCCTGAACCTGCTGAATAGGACAGGACAAGAGACATAGTTGTCAGTAGATAAATGACAAACTATAATGTTGAAGAGCCTGCTGATGATTTTGTTGGACAAATGGCTGGAGGTATGGCTGGTGCAATACCAGCACATGTTTTGGAAGAGTTAAGAGCTGTAAGGACTGATATTGTACATCTAAGGACTCAACTGAATAGACAAGGAATGAGATTTGAAGATTTGGTGAATCTAGTGGAAAACAGAGGAGAACTACCGAGACAATTGCTTCCAACATTACATCTGCTCAATTTTCCATAAACGATCTAATTGGACAAGACCACCACAGAAATCAAAGATAAGCATTTAAATGAACAGATTCTATGCACAAAAAGTTGGACAAGCTTGCTGAGGCACCCAAACCTGCTGTGGTACCTCAACTTGCTGAGGCACCTCAATCTGTTATACTTGATCCTAAGATTACTGAGAGGATCAATCTGCTGGAACAAACTATAGAAGTAAGGATCACTGCAGTTGACACAAGGACAGAGATAATGGAAGGTCAACTTGCAAAGTTAGTGATCACACAAGAAAGTGTTCATGGCTTACTGTCCCGGTTTATTGCTGATGTCAATAAGGGGGAAGAGGACCTTACATCAGAATAAAAGGAAGCTGTAAGGATCTTTGCTAAGAAGAAGTGGGAGGATCTGCACCTGGTAGGATTTAGATGACTGATGACCTCCTGAAAGAATACAAGAAGCTATACTAGGGAAAGAAGAGACCCTATCATGACATGGGATTTCAGGAAGGACTCAACTCCTTTTTGGGATTAAAATTATGGGAAACACGGGTCAAGTCACTGAGAGCTTCTAGTAGAGGTGGAAGAGGAGGCAGAAGTGGAAGAGGTCAAAGATTGGGAGTTCAATCAGGAAGGGATTCATTGAAAGAGTTTAAACATTTCTACATAGGACAGGGCTTCAGTGTTCACTCTATAAGGTTAGCCCTACCAGAAGCATGGAAATGGTGGAAACAGCTACATACTTGGGTTGATTTCTCTACAATTGAAAAAATGGATGCAAGACATAATAAGGGAAATCAAGGAGTTTCAAGAGAAACAAGAGTAGGACAGAAACAGAAACTAGATCAGCACACTAACACTGTTTATTTTATACTGCTGATCCTAGTCTGTAATATTGTTGAACAAATATGATTTTAATGAAAGATTACTGAATTTGTTCTGTTTTGTTTTTTTATCTTTTTGCTTTGCTGTAAGGAGGGTATTGGCATCATCACTAAAAAGGGAAAAATTGTTGGACATAGTCTAAATTTAATGATGAGTGCCAGACTAGCTATTATAGTTTTATCTTTGTATAGGTTTGATCAAACAAGCACTGTAAAAAGGTCAGCTGACTTTATCAGCAGATCTGTCTAAGTCAGTAGAGTGTCTAAGTCAGTAGACTTACTAGAGACCTGCTGAACACCGAAGACTGAGGGTTCAAACTCAATTTACTGAAGGCTAAGGAATCAAACTTAGTATTTAAAGTCAAGGTTATGGAATCAGAATTTAGGGAAGTCTGTGATGACCTAAACTGATTACATATACCTTGTGTACAAGGTGTAAGTTCCATATGTAAGTGGTGACTGGAACTTAGTTATGTTCAAAATTGTGTACTCTAACTTCAAAATAAAAAGTTAGATGAGAAGAAGGCGGCTGAAGTGTTACTAAAACACAGCAGACTTAAACCTGCTGAGAAAGATGTACATCAGCAGGCTGTTATAATTCAGATATTTGATGAGTATAATTTCAACTTAATCAAAGGTTACATTGGAAGATTAAATGGATAAGTTTAGATTACAAACCTTGATTTTATCAACAAATCAATGGTCAAGATAAAAGGAACGTTGGAAAGATTCAGAGGATTATCCAATAGACACAAGTCAAAGGGTATACAGAATGAAAACTGACAAAAATCTAACTGATAGTGTCAGTCCTATGAACAGAGACAGAAAACAAGTCAAGATGGAGACAAGTCTGAAATGGCTATGTTTGAAATTCAAACATAAGTCACAGGATTCTCACCTATAAATAGAAGACTCCTGATTCAGATACAAGTGATGAAAAACAACTAATCTATTCGAAGCTATCAAGTTTTTGATCAAGAAAATCACCCTGCTGACATACACTGAGCTTTAACTAACTGATCAAGAAATCTCTTCAAGTGTAACCTGCTATCAAGTTACATCAAGTATACACACTTGAAGACATCAAGCTGCTGATCATTTCATCATGATTAAGCTGCTGACAACTGAAACATTTACTTGAGTCAAACTTTCTTTTACAAGAAACCTGCTGAAGACAGAGAAAGCACTTTGGGTGTCAAGAACTGTTGTCTATGTGGTGGAGCTGGTGAAGAGGCAATCCTACCCTTCAAGGACCAGTGGAATACTTTAGAGCAGCAATCCTAAACGTTTCAAGTGTTCAGTTTGTGAAGCCATAGTCATTGGTGAAGGACAAACAACTTAGGGATATTTGTAACTGCAACCTCAAAGATCTCTAGTGAATTTCCTCCAACATCACAGGAGAAGAGTGGTCTGACAGGATTACACCACCTGGAACCACTATAAAAATTGCCTACTTACTTTCTGCATTTACTTACTGCATTTAGTATACTGATCACATCAACATATTGAAACTAGCAACTGAATCACACACATAATCTACTGGGTATCTAATACTTAGTATCATACTTTTAACAACAAGTAATAAGGCTTAAACTAAATATATTCCGCTGCAACAAATCCAGTAATATCAACTGCCAGCAGACTACTAAGTGGTCAGCAGGCTACTGAGCAGTCAGCAGGCTACTGACCTTGCTGAGTTTGTTAACTCCAAAAGTTTTAAGGGTTAAGTTTATTCACCCTCACTCTAAACTTAACCAAAGCCTTTTTCACGGGACCAACACCCAAACCTGTCAAGCTCCCAACCGCGATCCGGTTTCTCTCTTGCTACTCTCTTCAGATCAACCAAAACTGGGTCTTCATCTTACTTCTCCCGGATTTTGTCTTGCAATTCTGATCTTGCCAACAAAAGTGCTACAAAAACCCTTTCCGCCTCCTGCTCCAAGTCTTGAACACTCAAACCATTCAACTGATCTTTTACTTCGGGTAACCCATCTAAAGCATTCATGTTCTCTTGCTGAGAGCATCTGCTACGACATTCGCCTTACCCGGGTGGTATTAAAGGTTACTAATTTGGCTCGACAGTCTAGATGAACATGATGGTGAGATAGCCAATCTATCCCTAAAATCATGTCAAAATCCGAAAAGTCTAGCATTGTCAGTCAAAACGGCACTTGAACTCTCCAACTTGCATAGGACACTGAGGTACTGTCTTGACAACCTTTACCAATTTCCCTAACGGTGTGGTGATTATCAACGGTTTTCTTAGCTTCCCAAAAGGTAAACTTAACTGGTTTGCTACTCTAGCGGTCACAAAGGTGTTGGAAGCACCCGTATCAAACAAAGAAGATACGTGCAAACTCCTACTCGTATGGTATCTAGCTCATAAGGGAAAAGACACCACATAACAACAAGCATTTCTAAGCATCAAGAAACTAACTACTTTTCAGAAATTAGAAGCTCAATGAAAGTATACTTGAGATTACCGCTTCCTCATCCTCACAAACTTCAGCTTCCAAGGCAAAAACCCTTGCTTGACCACTCTTCCACTTGTTTGCTTGTGTTTTTCCTGTAGCAGATGGATGACTGGTAGACTCACTTCTTGAGGGCAATCCCTAATACGGTGGGATGTGCTTCCACACTTGAAGCATCCGGTTACCCCAAGCCTACACTCACCGGTGTGGAAGGCACGGCTGATGTCGAAGGAGCTGCTGTTCTCTTGATAAACTGATGTTACGGAGCACCCCGGTGGTTTGAAACCACTCTAAAAACACTTTTCGTTCCCACTGAAGCTGCTTCTGACTGTTTCTTCAAGATCTCAACCTCGAACACCGCATTCATTAACTTTTCCATGCTCTTGGGCTTCTTGCCGCCCAATCTTTCACGAATCTTGAGGTCTAAGCCCTTGTAAGACATCTCCACTTTCCTTTGCTCATTCATCATCAACTCCGGCATGTACCGGCCCAACTTATCAAACTTTTGGTGATATTCCATCACCGACATCTTACCTTGTTCTAACCGCAGAAACTGACTTGATTTCTCTGCTTGTTTAGCTGGGGGAAAGTGCTCCGTCAAAAAAAGCTCATTGAATTGGTTCCAATCTTGTACTTTGCCCTTTCACTTTTCTTTCATGTCGATCCACTCTTGGGCGGCTCCCACTAAGAGTGATTTAGCTAACATCACCCATTTGTCCTTTGGAAAGTCCATTAACTCAAACACTCTTTCTGTGTTCCTAATCCATCTCTCTGACTCAGTAGGGTCCTTGCTCCATTTGAATGGGTATGCTCGACACTTATTCAGAACCTGAAACAATTTCGCATTTGCATTCGGATCCCCACCATTGTGCTATTGTGCAGGTGGTGCATGACGATACTGAGCAACAAATGGTGCCTATTGCACTAGAGGGAAAGCTTGTGGAGGAGCAGGTGGGTATCCCTGAGGTGGATAAGCATGATACTGCTGATGCTCCTTAGATGCCATGTAAGGATAGGCCAATTGTGGTTCCGGTTGTTGCTGTAAAAAATCGTGATAAGGATCCGGCCTCACATACTCATAGCGTGCCTGGTATGGATGGTGTGGTGGCACAAACTGATTAAAAGCTGCATGGTTCCCTGGAGATGGTTCACTTCCTAGGTAAGGAGATGGAAGAGCTCTCGGGGGGTAAAGAACTGGAGACGGAGGTGGGTAGAACGGTGGTTGAAACGGATAAACTGGCACATATGGGTGGTAAGCTGGTGTCCGTGGGGGAAAAGCAACTAGCGGTGAAGGGAAAACTGGGGGTGGAGGTGGATGAACTATAGGTGATGGAGGGTGGGTTCCTGCTGGTAGAGGCATGGACATAGGTGGTAAAGAGAAAGGGATCTCGACATGAACACCGGTTGGGACTATACCTGAGGCTGGTAGCTGTACCGAAGGAGGTATGATTTCTAAAACCAATGGAAGAGATGTCTGCGAAACGCTCATAAGACCCGGGTGCAGAATCTCTGTGCCCACAACACTCTCTTAGACCACTTCTTCATTATTCCCAACTTCACCCGGATTCCATGAACCACCGGTACAACTCTGATGCGGATGATCTCTTGTAACAACAACCATTCTGTTCAAAGAAATAGGTTAGCTAGTGATCCAAGAAAAGATAAACTTATCCCTTAAAGTTTCAACTTTAGCTAAGGAAAGAAAATTCGTCTCTGATACCAACTGTGACATCCCGTTCCGGAATACAGAGTCCTTATTCCGAATTGAACGCCCGGTACGTATATAATTTAAATTATATTAACTTATATACGTAAGCCTCTCGAACTAATAATAGAGTTACAAATTTTTGCGGAAGGAAAAAACTCGAAATAACGTAAAGATAGTAGGGGTAGAATAATGAATCCAATGCTATTTCCATTACAACATTAATTCAAGATAAGTCAACAGGAGATAGAGCCGATAAAAAGTCTATACTATTACAAAACTATCTTAAGACAACTGTTAAGTCTATTACAAAAGTAAAACATGATAGAACAACAAGAAGTCACAAATCACTCCTCAGCGAGCTCGTACACTTCTTCACCTGCATCACCTTCTCGGTAGGTAAACAACAACATAAGGCTAAGTACAATAGTACTTAGCAAAGGATAGAAGAACCAAATCTATAAAGTTATACCATAAGAATAACAAGCAAACATCATTTCAAGTATGTTTCTCTTACTTGCCACACTCCACTAGTCTCACTAGTTGACTCACTCAAGTAGACATTTGTTACATGTTAAACCAAGGACACTTTGTCGGGTGAGAATGCACCGAGACATTTCCTCAACACCTCTAATGGACATGGTTGCTAACCATGTGGTTTATTACGCGAGTACGGTTGATATCTGATCATGTGGAGGCGTAATAATACCATGAAGCGATGTATAAACGTGCTTTACCAAGGGATAACATGTTCTAGATTTTAGACAAATCACATACGTATTTAAACGATTAATCTAACCACCTAATTTCATTACACATAAAAGGCTTCTTATGGACATCTAGACTTTAATAATGTCTCCACATTATACTACATAGCATGTTGCACAGAAGTATTGAGATCGAATCCAATACCCACGAGGCTAAGGAATAATGCTTCCGGTGATCCTGAGTATCTCCCCGCAGAGGGTCTCAACAAGTGCTAAGCCGAATACACCAAAAACCGAACCCTTAACTTCGTCATGTTTCAAGTTCGATATTGAATTCAAGTCAATATCTCGTAAGGCTAAGTGTAGAGTGTTCCAATCCTCCCGTGAGACACGGTGCGAAGCCAAAGTCACTAGAACACGTACACCTAAATTTACAACACACCACAAAAGGCTCTAAACTAAAGCCTGCTTTGAAACGGGCTTAAAAACATGATTCTACAAAATTGGGCACTTTTGGCGTGCTCCAAAAGCTGTCAAGAAACTTTTGGCGTGCCCCAAAAATCTCAAAACGCATCATGTCCAACTCTGTTCAACTTTGGCATTCAAAATGCATCATGTCCAACTCTGTTCAACTTTGGTGCGCCCCAAAAGCTTTGGCGTGCCCCAAAAAGGTCCAAAACGATTTAGCATGTTTCTGGAGTGGTTTGGCGCGCTCTAAAAGCTTCGGCGCACACCAAAACACCCCAGGCCTGCGTTTTCAACATTTTCAACTCTAACACGAACCCATTTCGAGTGTAACACTTAAATCAATATTTTCTAACAATTTCTACATGCTATATACTAAATTTAAGGCTCATAACAACTATAGATTCGATGGAAAACCCCCTTACCTCGATTCTTTTGCTCAAAAGATATATTCTTCAACTTGAGTTCAAAACACCAAGAACACACACTAGGAGATACCTTGAAGATGCAACACCAACTCGAAATTCTTGTACCTAGACATGGATTCAAAGTTCAAACAACCATCTAAGCAACTTGAATCCAATCAAGAGTACATGCATCTTCTTAAAAACAAAACTAGATCTAAAACCATGAAAAGCTTACTTGGAGAAGAAAGAGACCTCTATTCTTCCATGGGTTCTTCTTCACTTTCTTCTTCTTCAACTTAAGGTGAGGAATCTTCAAGAGAAAGATTGATGATTAGCACCTTCTTTCAATTTGTCTCTTTTCCTCACTTTCCTCTCAAATTTTTCTTGCTAGCAACTTTACCAATGAACTAGAATGGGTAGAGTGTTGGGGGTGTTGGGTGTTAGGCAAATTGGATCTTCCAATTTTGTCCTTGCACTTTACCCATTATTACTCTATACCCATTATTACTCTACCATTCTTTTATTCAATTTAAAGGAAAAATAATATAATAATCCGGATTATTACGAAAAGACTGTTTTGCCCTTCCGTAGAAACACGGGGTATTACATTCGGGATTCAGGCTTTGCAGACAGGGCCGGCCCTGACATATTTTGGGCTTAAGACCAAGCCATCGAATTGGGTCTTTTTGTTGAAGTTGTTTTTTTTATTTTTAAAAATATACTTTTCACGTTTTTAACATCCGTAAATACAAAATTCAATTTATTGATAGTCTCAAAACAAACCTACAAAGTAGTCTTTTGGGCTAAGTAAATTTTTTTATTGGAACATTTTGTTAGATATTTTTTTTCATAAATATTTTTGTAATCTCTTGCATACGAGTTGTCAAACGAAATAATGTTATCGCAACGAAACAATACATGCATCAGTTCATGAAGGGAGTAAAAAAAAATTGAGCCTTTATCAAAAAAAAAAAACATATTATATTAGGTTGGATTGGATTGAATCTACACGATTTTTTTTTTCTTTTAGTGAAACATATATCGTTGGGCCTTTCTAGCACCGTTGGGTTTAAGACCGCGGTCTCTCTAGTCTCACTATAGGGCCGGCCCTGTTTGCAGGGCAAGTTTCTACCGGTACGATGAGATATTTGATCAAACCGCAAGGTGGGAAATTCTGCTTGGGTGGTGGGGAGGAAATTGAACCTGTTAACGTGGGGATGGTGCATGCATTAGATTTTGAAAATGATGGCACCATTGAAGATCCAAAAAAAAAATATATATATATATATATATATATATATATATATATATATATATATATCAACTGAAAGACATGGGAGAGGTTAAGAGAATGTGGTATGGCTTGATAGCTAGGGCAGGTCGTGGATTTGGGAAATCGATATCAAGTTTTGTTGGATGAATATTGAATATCGGAGAACGATGATGCATTTTCGGTTAATTATAGTGCCTCGTCTACCTGAAAATCGTTCATCATATTTTAGTGCGGTTAGCCTAGATCTTAAACACGAGTTGAAAATTAGAAAGAAACTGGAAATGCATTTGTGACCATTAGATATTAATTGGAATAATCAAAAGTGCAGAAATGAAGTAAAGGTGATAGAGTTCTTAGGACATTCACATCAGAAACTCTATATTTTATCCTTAAAATAATGCATATCCGTATTTTTATAATATCACAATTCAAAACACTCAACAACAACATTTTTATCCCAATCTTTATATCAAATACCATTAAAATAGAGATAATACTCCACAAATAGGGATACATTATTCATTGACACTAAAAATAAATAGGGATGATGCTTCTGCTGTGGAGGTATTTGAGGAAAAAAATAATTTTTTATCTTTATTTTAGAGATAAAACACCGTATAGGGTTTCTGATATGAATGTTCTTAGCCATAGCTATCTTGTTCTTCATGCAATGAGGAATAATTAACACACAACTGAGAAATCCAGCTATACAATAGTACAAGAATCTATGACCAAATCTAAGCAAGATAGATTTTGGTCTTACACGTATACGCACATTACACTTGTCACGAATTGTTGAAAATAAAAAGGACAATATTAACTTTAATATTATCCTATTTTCCAGTACCCCTCAAACGAAATGGACCAAGGACGGACATTGAGTTTGTAGCGGAAATCTTCAAAAGGAGCAGGAGGAAGTGCCTTAGTAAGACAATCTGCAAGCTAGGGTGAAGAAGGAACAAAACTAACTTGAAGTTGTTTAGCCAAGACCTTGTTTCGAACAAGATGAACATTTAACTCAATGTGTTTAGTACAAGCATGATAAATCGGATTATGTGCCAAGGAAGCAGCACCGATATTGACACACCAAGCAACATGAATAGAAGAAAGAGGGACCCTCAATTCAGATAGAAGCTGTGTAATCCATGTAAGTTCAGCACACAAATTTGCTAAGGAACGATACTCTGATTCAGTGCTAGAACGAGCAACAATAGATGGTTTCTTGGAACTCTAAGACACCAAGGGGGAACCCATAAAAACGCAATAACCACCAATAGGCTTCCTGTCAGACGGGAAACAAGCCCAATCAACATCTGAGAATCCAACTAGAACAGGAGTACCATTAAAATGGAAGAACAATCTCTGTAGATTTTTGAGAGAGAGAAGGAGCTAAAGATTAGTTTTATTAACTTTCTTCTTACTTTTCAAATTGAAGTTACAAAGTTAAATAGAAGGGGAATTAGTCTTTCCATCTTCTGATCATAAAGAGCTAGGGAATAAGTAGGAGACAAAGCATTAAATGCAACCCCTAAACAACTAACTACCAACGGTTTACTTATAACATGTAAACAACTAGAAATACAAGAGGAATAATAAAAAGAATATAGACAGTAACATAGATATATTATAATCTATAATTACTATCAATACTCCCCCTCAAGCTGGTTTATAAATGTCTAATAAACCAAGCTTGCTAACACAATACTAGAAAGGAACTCTTGGTAATCCCTTTGTAAATACATATGCCACATGGAGTTTTTTAGGAATGTAGCACAGATCAATGACTCCATTTTCCAGTTTTTCTTAGATAAAGTACTTGTCCATTTCAACATGTTTTCTCCTATCATGTTGAACATGGTTGTTTGCAATCTCTATAGCTGATTTACTGTCACTTATGAGTGTCATAGGTCCATTAGTCTTGATTTTGAGCTTAGTTAGGACTCTCTTAATCCATATCAGCTCATAGATACCCAATGCAGCGGCTCTAATTCAGATTCGCACTAATTCTTGCCACTACTTCTTACTTTTCACTTCTCCATAAAACCAGATTATCTCCAATAAAGATACACCATCCTGAAGTGCACTTTCTATCTGCGATGGAACCTACCGATTCAGCATCAACATACTCTTTTACTTGAACATTTCCTTTAGCTTTAAAAAATAGGCCACTTCCTGGACTTTTCTTTAGGAATCTCAACACTCTTAATGCAACATCTTGATGGATTTTCCTTGGTTTGTACATAAACTGACTAATTTGACTCACTGCAAAAGAAATATCAGGTCTAGCATGAGACAAGTATATCAATCTCCCTACTAGTCTCTGAAATAGTTCTTGATTAACAGGCTCACTATTCTCATCGTCCCATAGTTTTACAGTGTTATCCACAGGTGTGTCCACGGGTTTTCATCCAAGGAGTCCATAGTCACTTAAGAAATCAAGAGTATACTTCCTTTGAGTGACATGGATTCCTTGTTTAGTTCTTGCAACTTCCATACCAAGGAAGTACCTGAGGTGACCTAGATCTTTAATATCAAAGTTTCTTTTAGGAAGGATTTGAGCTTGTTAATTTCAGTCCCACAATTTCCAGTTATAATGATGTCATAAACATAAACAAGAAGAATATTGACCTCCCCATTTCCAGTATGTTTATAAAACAGTGTGTGATCACTATGACCCTGAGTGTACCCTCCCATCTTTATAAACTTAGAGAATCTTTCAAACCAAGCCCTTGGAGATTGCTTCAATCAATAAAGAGATTTAGGCAATCTGTAAACTTGGTTTTTCTTTAAAAAAAATTCAAGTCCAGGTGGGGGTAACAAAAATTGTCTTCTTTAAGATCACCATTTAAAAAATTATTTTTTACATCCATTCAAAATAGAGGCCAATTATTAGTAGCATCCAAGGCAATGAGAATTCTAACAGTGTTATGCTTGGCCACAGGGGCAAAAGTCTCATTAAAATATACACCAAAGGTTTGGGTGTACCCTTTGGCAACCAACCTAGCCTTATATCTGCTCACAGAGCCATCTGCATTATATTTAATTGTAAATACCCACTTACTTCCAACGGGTTTGACATTGTCAGGTCTATCAACAATTTCCCAAGTACTGTTTTCCTTGAGAGCTCTAAGCTCTTCTAAAACAGCTTCTTTCCATTTGGGATGTTGTAGTGGCTGACAGATGTTCGTAGGTACAGTATTGCTTTCTAGATTTGAAATAAATGAAGAGTAATCACTAGAAAAGGCTCCATGGGAAACAAACTTTTGGATGGGATGAGAAGTGCATTTTCTAGTACCTTTCCTAAGAGCAATAGGCAACTCATTTGGTATGGGGGTAGGACATATATGACATGGTTGACTGACTTCGGAATCAGTAGAGTCATTATTGGTAATGTCTTGAGGCACCTCTTCCAATGCAGCTTCCTCAATGTTGTCTAAGGAGTTCTGACAAGGCTCGGTGTTTACCTTTTCTTGCTATTTATCCTTTCCCTTTAAGGTGTAAACAATGATGTCTTGTGATTCTTTGTTGATAAGGTCTTTCTCAGGATTTCCATATGTAAGATTTAGATCCTCACTGGTGTCAGAACAAGGTACTTTAGGTAGGACCAGAAAGTTGTACCAGTCATGATGAGATTTAGATTTATTAGGATAAAAAGGTTGTTTCTCAAAAAAGAGACATCGGCAAATATATATATATATACACACACACACTCTCTTAGATGAAGGATCATAGCATTTGTATCCCTTTTGAGTGGAGGAATCCAATAAAAACAGTCTTGACAGCCCTTGGTTCCAATTTACCTATAAACTGTGTATGAATATTTACAAACGTTGTACATCCAAACACTTTTAAGGGGTATATTGGACATCAACTGGCTGTCGGGAAAACAACAGTACATCATACTAATAGGTGTTTTAAAATTGAGAACCCTAGAAGGCATTCTATTTATCAGAAATGCTGCAGTAAGAATGGCTTCGTCCCGGTAAAAGATAGGCATATTAGTAGTGAAAAGAATAGCTCTAGCCATTTCTAGTAGGTGTCTATTTTCTCTCTCTTCTATACCATTTTGCTGGGGTGTATTGGTGCAAGATGTCTGATGAATAATTCCTCTTTCGGTGAGATAAGGGCTTAGGACTGAATTTAGGTACTCGGTACCATTATCAGACCTTAGAATATCACACTGAAATTGGTTTTTAATCATCAAATCAAAGTTTCTAATAATATGAGCAACATCAGACTTGTTTTTCATTAAATATAACCAACAAACCCTTGTATGGTCATCAATAAAGGTAACAAACCACATGTTATTTGTTAAGTTTGGTACCTTCGATGGCCCCCATACATCAGTGTGGATTAATGAAAAAAGGAGCTGAACTCTATAAGGTTTAGGTTTAAAAGACATTCTACAAGGCTTAGCAAGATCACATGTTTCACATTGATAACATTCAGCCTTTTTGTTCAAAAAATAAGTCTGGAAACATTTTTCGAAGATAAATGAAACTAGGATGTCTTAGTTCATAATGTAACATAGTAACATCTTCACAAATAGTTCTACTAGAAAAAGCAGTTTCGTTCTTCTCTTCCTTTTTGAACAGGTATAGCCCATCACTCATTCTAGCATTCCCAATCCTCATTAGTGATTTCATATCCTAAAATTCAAAGTGAGAGGGATAGATTTTAGCAACACAATGTTTATCTTTAGTAAATCTACTAACATAAAACAAATTACAAGGTAGATTAGGGATATGTAGAATAGATTCTAGAGACATATTGTCAGAGATTTGGACCAACCCAGTTCTAGCCACAGTGGATAAAGATCCATCAGTTATCCTTACCTTATGTTGACCATTAGAAGGAAAATAAGTTGAGAAAAGGGATTTATCACCTGTCATGTGATTAGAAGCTCTTGAATCTATGATCCAAGAAGTGTTACCACCTTGAACAGCAGCTTCAGTTGAGGCTTCTAATTTTAGGTTCAGCTTCTTATCCAACAATTGACTCAATGCTTCAAGCTGTTCACTGGAAAAAGGTGCAGAGTTTTCATTCGCAACAAGAGCCTGCTTATGATCATTTTAAGTATTAGTCCTTTTTTACCAGGGTTTTTTGATTGACAGGTTGGTATACCATGGATCCTCCAACAGGTCTCTTTGGTATGACCTTTCTTTTTACGATGGTCACACCAAATGTTTTTCTGGTCTTTCAATTGAAAACCCTTTGAGTTCCCATATAAGCCAGTTTCAGTTTTGAGTGACACCACAACTGATGGTTCTCCCCTTGGAGTGGGAAGTAGACCATTCAATTTCATTCTAGTAATTTGCAGGGTTGGATTGTCAAATCCATTCCCAGATCGAAAGAAGATGGGGCAGAAGAGCTGGTAGCTCCAAAGGATTTTCAGACATTTTAGACAGAAGAAATAAAGTTTAAAGAAAAAAAGACTCGAGAACCAATTATGGCTCCGATACCATGTAGATTTTTGAGAGAGAGAAGGAGCTGAAGATTAGTTTTATCAACTTTCTTCTTACTTTACAAACTGAAGTTACAAAGTTAAATAGAAGAGGAATTAGTATGTCCATCTTCTGATCATAAAGAGCTAGGGAATAAGTGGGAGACAAAGCATTAAATGCAGCCCCTAAACAACTAACTACCAACAATTTACTTATAACATGTAAACAACTACAAATACAAGAGGAATAATAAAAAGAATATAGATAGTAACATAGATATATTATAATTTATAATTACTATCAATACAATCCATACTCTAAAGTCCTTTTAACATAACGCAAAAGATGTTTGAGGGCCTGCCAGTTTTAAATCAATAGGGCATTGCATAAACTGACTAAGATAGTTCACAACAAGAGTCAAATATGGCCTGGTGGAAGTAAGAAACTGAAGACCACCAATGGAACACCTATAGATAGTAGGGTTAGACATATGGGACCCTTGCTCAGCTGCAGGATATTTGCCTACAGACATAGGAGTGGTGCACGGTTTCAAATGTTTCAGCTGCAACCTGCGAGGTTTCAAATGTTTCAGCTTCAACCTGTGAGGTAACGGAGCAGCATAATGGGACTGAGACAAATGGAGACCGGTATAACTTATGTGGGCTTGCATACCAAGAAAATGAGTCACTTAGCCTAAATCTTTCAAGGCAAACTTAGAATGGGGCTTCTTAATAAACTTCTGAATAAAATCAGTGGAGTTGTCATTACTGTCATCAACATAAATAAAAGCATAGAGAACAACAGAGCCCAATTTAAAAATAAAAAGACTTGTGTCAGCCTTAGACTGATGAAAACCCCGGAAATCAGTTGGGATTTTAAGGCATCAAACCAGGCCATGGGGTTTATTTCGGGCCATATAAGGCCTTATTTAACCTGCCAAGAAAATGAGGCTTAGAAGCATCAACAAAACCTTCAAGTTGCACCATGAAGACTGCTTCAGTTAGGGGACCATTCAAAAAAGCATTATTAATGTCTACTTGATTAATTTGCCAATTTTTTTGACACAGCACGGGCAAGAAGAATCCTTATTGTGGAGGCTTTTGCCACAGGGCTGAAAGTCTCAGTAAATTCAGTGCCATAATTTTGGTGGAACCGTTTTGCAACAAGCCTGGCTTTGTGCTTCAGAACACTGCCATAAGGATTAAGCTTCAATTTGAAAACCCAACAGTTACGCACTAAATGTTGGCCAGCTTGGGTGGCACAAAAACCCAAGTACAATGATGTGGAAGGGCCTGAAATTCTGCTACCATAACATATTTCCACTAAGGTTGATTCAAGGCTTCAGAAACCTTAGTTGGTTTAGAAAGTTGAGTTGGAAGGCAAGTAGAGGAGATGGAAGCAACATAGGTCTTAGGGTTTAAAGATCCCACTTTTGGATTTAACTTGCATAGGATATGATATAGGCGGGGGAGGTAGAGGTGGTGGTGGTGAAGGAGAAGAAGTCGGGGATGATGGTGGTGAAGGAGATGAAGAGGAGGAAGAAGCACCAGGAGTGTGAGCAGGAGCGTGACTAGGAATAGGGGCAAGACTACTACCTAGAGGAGAAGATAAACTAGCATAAGGATAGGTTGAAGTTGTATCCAAAAAAGCAAGAGGGAGAAATATGTTGGAGAGATGTGGAGATAAAAATATTCTCCCTCTAAAACAATCTTGATTTTTATCTAATCTTAAAAAAAAGGGTAAACCCTACCCCCGAGGGTCCCCATACTCCCGATCCCACAGGTGTATGGAGATGTAAATCTGGGTACCTAGTATTTTTATCTAATCTTAGATTCTAAGTATCTAGGTGAGAACATTTTCCCAAATACCCCTCCCAAGGTGGCGCCCCAATTATCAAGAGAATCACTAGCTTTAGCTCTTGTAGGATGCTATCATTTTATAGAGTTAATTAGGGCATTATCTAGAAGCCTTAAATAGGCTTAATCTCATAAGATGGGCTCCCAAGCCCAGTTAGGCTTTTAATTATGGCGATTTTTATTGACATCATGTTTTCACTTCCGGCACCACGATCACTTCAAGAACTCAAAAAATTATTTCCGGCACCACAATTATTTTCCATGAAAATAATGGCAGTGACACTGACGTTACTTTTCAAAAAACAAAAGACAGTGACACTGTCGTTATAGTTATAGAAGTGTCATTGATAAATAACGTCATACCACTAACGTTATTATTGAAAAGTAAAATATGTGGCTTGGAAGTTCATAGTGTGCTGCCGGATGTGAAAAATAGAATACATGTGCGGTACCGAAAATGAAAAAGGATAGTTAAAAAAAAGAATGCCGATAGAAACCGCATTAGTTAATTCCTTTGATATTATCCACTAGGAAATATTTACTTAATCTAATTGAGTAAAAGGCTCACGTTACGAAAAAGCCTACACTTAATCATATTAAACATAAAGCCCATATAGGAAACTATTTCCCAGTTAATTAATTCTATGGTGCCATTTATTAGTCATTTAATTAAGGAAATCATATATTAATAATATTATGTTTTTCGTAAATGAATCACGACTAATCCCTGTATACTTAGATTTTAGGGAAAAAACAAGTTTTTTGTAATCCTTACATTCATTATATAACGTTAGCTAGAAATGGGAAAACGATTTTTCCATTTATCGAGGAATGCTTCTTATTGTGAATTACGAGGGACAAGCCGAAGATTCTTGGCCAATATCTGGAATCTCCAATGATTCTAGCGACCTACCGAACTCTTCAGTCGAATCACCCGATTCATTAATCTTGTCGTCGTATCACTATAGAGCCGAGACTGCATTCTTCTAGAATATAGAACATTTTGCTCCATTTGCTCATAGTAGTTACCAAGCACCCAATGATATACCAATTAGGCAATTACCTATAGATAACCCTCCATTGACAGTTCGTATACGGAGTAAGGTATCTTCTGTAAGGCCTCTTCATAACTTCTTATCCTTGAATTACCTTTAATCTACTAGTGACCGATATTCATTGATCATATCAAAGTTGTGCACATTCGATCAGTTCCAAAATCAACAACCAAGGGAACCATCTATCTACTTTCTCTTACGAAGAAGGAGTGGACTCCGTATTTGTGACTTACGTTCCCGAATACCGATCCCTGGGTGATGCTAAGATGGTCGGGATTAAGGAAGGCATTACTTGGCCAACCAAACCTCCAAATCAAACGCAACCCCTGGAAAGGAAAGAGTCTATAATCATATCAAGATTAAGATTTATTCCATAAATGGTCATCTCGTGACTCAATTAAAATCTCTCGTTACGGATTTAGTACGAGGTCATCATATCGAATCGGTCCAGTCCTACATGAATCCTTTCACGTTTAAGTGCAGCCAGTCCAACACTGACGGCTCCTATCAGGCGGTCACGCTCTACATTTTGGAGCACTAATGATGATTTAACTATGAGATTCCAAACTCTAGTCAATTATGAGTCTAATCAATTCACCATGGACTAAATGTTTAAGGTAGTTCACCATGAACTCAATCCTCCGTACATAACAACTATGTACTGAGCTTTATTGTCACATAACAAACTCCTAGCGATTTTCTTGCACTGTCATTTTTATCTATGTATATAAGCAAATAAATGTTTAATAAGAAAACATTACTTTTACTGATTAAAACGATCCAATATTGTTGATGAGTCCGTATTTTGTGGTGTTTTATAAGCTTATTTTATATCTATTTTGTCAGGAGATGTTCTGTTTCGGGTATTTTTTGATTGATTTTCAGATTTTAGGAGCTCGGAAGAGATGTTGAAAGATTTTGAGACTTATAGAGCGATTTTGGAATGTTTTATGGAAGACCGGAGAAAAATGAATTTTAAAGTATTATGCGTTTCACTTTTTATTTGTATCGGGAACCCGACGTTTTGAAAAGAAGACAAAATACAAACCTCCAAGAGCCACTTTAGATTTTCCCTTTTTTATTCACATTAGAATTTTATTTTATTTTTATTTGTTATATATTGTTTTTAGAAAATAAAAATAAGATTGGGCTTAGCCCAAGAATGACGTGAGCAGCAACATAATAGATACTGTACATTAGTACGTTTTTTTTTTTTGACATTTCATTAGTACGTTTTAGAACAGAGGAGGAGCATGTCCTAAAAAGCTGCGCAACTTTGGTGCCGTCGACTTCTTTACATTTTAACAATGGTATAATTTGTTTTTTTTTTCTTCTGTTGCTTCATATTATTTAATATATCATGAGTAGCTAGTTTTATTTTCTAGTTAATTGATTGTTAATCCTTCGATTGCTATATATTGTGAGATTGAATAGTTTTCTTTCATTATTCTTCCTTGCATACTCAGTAAATGAGTCATCCAAATCATCTCCAGAAGAATTCGAGGTTGATGAAAGGGTTGGACGGACGTCATGATTGGAATTCTTGTGGTGCTTTGCATTCATGTAGTGTTAGGTTATTCATTCATGTATTCCGGTAAGTGAAGCATTGTTAAAATGTAAAGAAGTCGACGGCACCAAAGTTGCGTAGCTTTTTAGTACATGCTCCTCCTCTATTCTAAAATCTAACTAATGTACAATATCTATTATTCTCTCCGTCCTATAATATAAAATCTTTTGGCAATTTCACACGGTTTAAATAAACATAATTAATGAGTTACTTTTAATATTTCAATGTAAAATATTGTATTGTTTATTAGGGACTGGCTAATAGTATTATATTGTTTAGTGTGAGGGTGAAAACAATGCATTTAATATTATATTGTTTTGTGAAAATGACTTATATTTTGAGACACAACTAAAAAGCCAAAAATACTTATATTACGGGACATAGGGAGAGGGAGTATGTTGCTGCTCACGTCAGAAAAAACAAGGGGACAATGGGAATTCTTGGGCCAAGCCCAATCTTATAACAACATATAACAAATTAAAAAAAATAAAATCCTAACGTGAATAAAAAAGGGAAAATCTAAAGTGACTCTTGGAGGGTTTGTATTTTGTCTTCTTTTCAAAACGTCGGGATCCCGACATAGGCAATAAGTGAAATGCTGAATATTTTAAAATTTGTTTTTCTCCAGTCTTCCACAAAACATTCCAAAATCGCTCTATAAGTCCTAAAATCTTCCAACATCTCTTCCGAGCTCCTAAAACCTGAAAACCATACAAAACATACCCGAAACAAAGCATCTCCTGACAAAATAGATATAAAAAATAAGCTCATAAAACACCACAAAATACGGACTCGTCACTCCCCACACTTCTATCATTGTTTGTCCTCAAGAAATGCACTCTCATCACTAATAATAAGAAAGGAAATATGCATGAACCTAATTCCTATATGAATGACTTAAAACCACATGAATGCAAAGCACCAAAATAATTCCAAAAATGACGCCCGTCCAACATGTTCATCAACCTCGTATTTCATAATGTAAATCAAATGGTACTCAAGCAAGGCACACCACACACAAATGTTCATACAACTAATTTTAACTCACTCGATCATAAACTTTAATGTGGCAAAATAAAAGAGTCTCAACTTGTCCTCACGGGTAAAAATCTCAATATAATACATAGGGACAATTCACACTATCTCAAAAATCAACACACGACCAAGCATTACCATAGGTTTGAATATCAATCAAATCTCCACCACTATGCATTCAAAATCCAATGCACAAATCATGAGGTCTTTATCAAGGTTGTAACGGAGCTAGGGACAGAAAAATAAGGTAGGAAAAAAAGGAATATGGGGCTAAAATGTCAAGGAGAATGCATGAACACTCACACTAAACATCATACAGTCGCCAAGAATGATTCCAATTGAAACACACTATATGGCTCCAACCTCCGTCACACTACCTTAAGAATTGAAGTGAAAACAACAACATCCAAAGAAGCTTGCAAAAATTGCTAGCAGAAACAAACTTCCTCTTCAATATATAAAACACTCCTTCAATGTAAACTCTTTTTATTCTTTTCTTAATTCTTTTTTTTTTATCATTTTTTTCAACATTCAACCTTTTTTTTTAAAAGATTTTGATATACACCTTCATAACATAATCTTGAGCCATACTTCTCTAGGTATTCACTTCTAGGTACTTCTCCAAATTTTCATGCAACTATCCATACAATCTCTTGACAATAGGGTCAACAAACGAGGGGATATCGTAAGAAAAGGTCATGGGTTTAATTTCCAAAGTTTGTCAAAAGAAATGGTCAAGCTAGACGGGGCTCACTAAGGGGTATTAAATATGGGAAGGCCAACAAAAGTGGGTCTAGAAGGGGGTTAAATCCAAGGTACCTCAATCATTTAAGTGCACTGAACCTGAAAAAGTGTGGTTTGACATTGGACTGTGTGGATACCACTCAAAGGAAAATATGAGCGAGTTCGCTCTTTGGCTAGGTGAAACCTCACTTTTAAGTGGTCTTTCATTAAGGCTCAATGATTTTACCTCCAAAATTCACAAACAAGTGACATAAGGTGAGTGTGTATCAACAAAAGTGTGTGTTTGCATCGGTCAATTACCGTTTGATTATTATTACTTCACACAAGATTTACATGAAAATTTTGATAAAGTGTCATCAAAGGCATACTCGGTGCTATGAAATCTTAAAATGTCCTAAAGATTCAATTCTAATATGCAAATGCATGAAAAGCTCTCCCACACTTAAATCATACAGTGTCCCAAATGTATGCTAAAAGTGGAAGGAAGCGATGCAAAATATGGAATGATATGCACCTAACATGGTATGCATGATATGCAATAAATACTAATCTAAGATGAAAGAAAATAAAATAAAATAAATAAAATGGATGAGAATACTTTACAATTCAATCCGTGGAGTGAGGAGTATATGTCTTGTAATGGGAGGGAAAGATGCTTGGAATGACGCTGAACTAGCAGATGTCGCTTGTGGATGAATGGGAGAAAGGGTGACACTGTGGGAGGTGGGTGGTAGTAGTTGTCGGGGTGGTAAGTGAAAACTTTGGGTGGGAGAGGCACCAAAACTTTGCAAAATAACTATCTTCTTATTTATTTGTTTTTATTTTTGTTTTTACTTTTTTGGTTTTTTTTCAAGGAATAAGACCCTCCCGATTACCTTAGGATCCCAGCTTCATGGGAAAAATGAAATTCACCTTTCTTGAACAAGTCTCTAAGCTTGTGCCTCCACACAGAACTTCAAATGAACGCCTCATTCTTCACAGAATTCAGCTCTTCACCTGCAAAACCGATAAAAGCTTCCACCAAACATGCATATCTCTTTTCTTTTTTCACTTATTCATTAAAGAAAACAATACAAAATTAAATTATGAAATTCATTTTAATCGCGTTGCCTCCCAACAAATGTCTTTTTTTAATGTCATGGGTAGACATATTTACCTCGCTATCCATTGTCAAATGGAATAGTTTTCCTTGCATGGTTTTTCAACGAATATTAGAATACGAGCCATCCATTTTTATGTCACGTAGAATCACTCGTGCCTCGGCTCTAGGCACTTTCTTGAAGTATCTTCCCAATATAACGAAAACCGGATTATGAGGTTCCACATCCATGTTTATGATAAAGAAATCCAGTGGGAAAGAGGCTATTTTAAATAAAAGGAGCGATCATGGATTACTTCAATGTCCTTTTCCATATGTGGCTGGCCTAACTAAAAAATTTCCAAATGGTCATCATCCATACGATCCATCTCTTCACCCTCAAACTTCCCAGAACATTGATCAATTTTTTCACACTCCTCTTCTTGAGCATCGGATTGTTCGGAAGCTGTAGTGACTATAGGATGAACATCCTCTTCAATGAGAGTCGAGTCTACCAACCACTTATCATTCACAATTGGTCCTTCAGTTACGACCTCCGTATAATTAACATCATCTTCATCTTCAATGCAGGAACGTCGTAACAAACTATGTGCTTGTGATACAATTTTCATTCCCATGTCTAACATCTCCTCAGCCTTCCAACTACTATGGTCATCACCTCGTTTCCGCATATTGCCAACGTAATAATCTACGGAATCTATAAAATAATTAACTAATCCTTTCACCCTAGAATGTAGTGGTGAATTCAGTGGCACCATTTTTTCATAGCCTCATATATCTCGTTCAATAATGGAGTTGGTAGCTTCAAATAATTCAACAATATCATTACCAAGCATACATAAACTTGAATGGTTATGCTGAGGTTTATTCGGGGGTTTTCGTAGATAAGATAGTGGACACCGATTATACCTTGAATAGTTCTGAGGCACATATGAACTCCTATAGGTGAAACTCGATTGGTCACTCCGTCCCAGATTGTATGCATTTGTGTTAGAATCACATCCCTATCTGGATAATAGCAACCATTATAATTTCTCACATCATATGGACGATCCACTTGATAACCATACGAATCGTACGGAAACATGGAATTCCCAAAGATGCAACCTGACATGCTCACCAACAAAGCAAACACAAGACACAAAAAAAGAAAAAAAAAACTATATACAAAATTTCAAAAGAAATGAATCACTTAGCAGCGTTCCCCGGCAATAGCGCCAAAATTTGATGGGTGCTAGATCAAAATAATTGCCTAACTATCAAGCCTAAATAATTAAACGACAAATTATGATTATGAGTCGATGAAATCAGAAAATAAGTAAATACTAATAATTTAATCGAGGATGGATGACGTTGGTGTGCAACAAGGAACGCCGGTGCCACCTTTCGTCCGAAAAAATATTCATTAAATGGGTGCCGGAAGTAATTTGGGGGTGCCTTTAGAACCCCTACATTAAACCCAAGTATTTGTTTTTGGGGTTTATTGTTAAAAAAGACAATTTGAACCTAGAAATATGCAATGAGGACAGTGGAATTTTTTTTCCTGGTAAAAATGACATGTCCTTATTCTACTGTGATAGTGAAACATTAGATTTGATGCAGTTCCATTGCAGAAAACAGTGAATTTTTCCTTATCATCCAATTTATATTTCCAATGTCTTGATTTTTATTTTCCCCCTCATTTTTGTCATTTTAAACCACTGCCCCTTGTTTTTGTTCCCCTGCTAATTCACGTGAAATGCTAAATAGGCCCAGCCCACTTATTTTGTTTTTTAAAATATCTAATAATAATAATAATAATAATAATAATAATAATAATAATAATAATAATAATAATTTATAAAAAGGAACCTTCTAATATTTAACGGCCTATGTGACTAAGAGCGAGAATCCGCGGTTGATTTTAACAGACTTTGTCTTCTTTATAATAGTCGGGATCTCGACAAAGGCAGGAACTGAAATTCTTGAATCTTGAAATCCTTCTTTTTCCGTATCTTCCACAAAACTTCTTTTTATTTTAGAACTTCAACAAGATTTTATTAATCGCAATCCGCTAAACAAGCATTGATTACATTAGATGGGTGAAGAATCCCAATTCACACGTCCTACTAGATGGAGTCCTTCTCTAGCTAAAAGATGCGCAGGGACATTTCTCTGCCTCTTCACAAATGAGAAAGAAACAGAAACAAAGGCCGGTAATAAGATATGACAGTCTTCAATGATGTTTCCAAGCGGCGAGTAATCTTCCGAATGATCCAAAAAGCCGATGGTATGTTGACAAAGAGTCACTTTCAAATGTAACATTGAAAAAACCCCAAGTTAGCGCAAAGATAAGTGCATGATAAATGGCTAGAGCTTCACCCACTGGGACGTCATATCCTCCGTCCAGACGACGGGAAAAACTTTTGAGAATAGTTCCCTGGTTGTTCCGGATTAGCCCCCCAATTGCTGCTACATCTCCATTAAAAGCCGCATCCACGTTACATTTAAGGATACCAGGAAGAGGGGGTACTCACTTCTCTTTGTGAATTGGCCTCGCTACTGTATTAACCGGTAACTCCATAGCCATTAAATATTCTTGCGCCTCCGAGAAAGATGAGTTAAGAATTGAAGTAACATAGACAACTTTATTTTCGAAGATATAAGCATTTCGATCTTTCCAGATAATCCAAAGGACGCAAATTAAATGAGCTATATCTGCCTCGTCATTTAGGTTTAAAATTTCTTCAAAAAAAAGCCAGAGATCGAGTGGACTTTTTTACTCATCAGTTGCTTACCGTGTTTATGTTGCTCCCATATAGCTTTAGGAATTAAACAATCCACCAAGCAGTGCAATGAGGATTCAACTTCATGCTTGCATATTTGGCAGCTACCATCACCCACGCCTCGTAGACGCAAATTTTCTTTAGTGGGAAGGGCATGATTAACTAATCTCCACAGAAAGTGTTTGATCCGAGGTTTAAGTTTTAAATTCCAAAGACAATTCCAAGAGTTTCTGCGAGGTGACGAAGCAGAGGAGCCAAAGAAATAGCTGTAGAGTTCTTGAGTTCGTAGGCTAGTTGATACCATGTTTTGACAAAATATATCCCGTTGCTAGTATAATGCCAGATTAATTTATCTTCCCGCGGACGAGGTGATAACGGAATGGACAAAAAATTTCCTGTTTCATATGGATTGAAGGCGTGTGTAATTGAATCCTTACTCCAAAGGCGAGTATAAGGATTGATAAGGTAACTGACCTGTCTACTTGGAAGAACATCTATATTAGGATGAGCTCTGAAGGATGGAAGAGAAGGCAACCAAGGCTCCTCTAAAATGTCGATGTGATATCCACTCCCTACTCTCCATCTTAGGCCACGGAAGAGGGATCTTTACCTTTGAGGATGCTTCGCCATATTATTGAAGGGTGGCTCGTAGCTGAAGCGAATTCGAATTCTTTAGTATCAATTTGCTTTCAAAATTCTGGCAGAGATTGAATGGGGGTCAATATGAATCCTCCAGGCTTGTTTCGCAAAGAGAGCTAGATTAACACACTCCAGATATCAGAATCCTAAACCCCCTCAGCTTTTTTCTTGCAACACACATCTCACGCTTTCCAGAGTACTTTATGATTTTCATTAGTTGAGCCCCAAAAAAACTGCCTTATTGCTTTCTCCAGCTCGGTAATGAGGCTCTTCGGTATAAGAAAGCATTGTATCGCATACTGGGGTAGAGCCTGAACCACTGATTTAATTAGAACTTCTCTACCAGCCGATGAGAGCAACTTACCTTTCCAACCATTTATCTTCTTCTGCATCCGCTCTTTTATATAGGAGAATATTTATTTCCTCAACCTTCCATAAGAAATTGCAGCCCCAAATATTTTCCCACTCTCAAGCCAAGAGGAATACCAATTAGGGAAGAAAGGTTTGTTTTTTTTTTTTTCATTCCAAATATTTTTGTGAAAATAGATAGAAGATTTTGCCAAATTTATTTTCTGACCAGAAAGCATTTCGTAGTCTTCCAAAATTCTCTTTATTATTAAACAAGCATCAATGGTATCCTCAGTAAAAACAAGAGTATCATCTGCAAATTGTAAATGAGACAACTCACATGAATTCTGGCGCCCAAACATCACACTGCCGAAATGAGATGAAATAGGAGCCCGTCTGATCATTGCTGAAAGTCCCTCTGCACATAAGATAAAAAGATACGGCGATAAAGGATCCCCTGGCGGATACCTCTACTCGGGAAGATTCGGTTTGAGGGATGTCCGTTAATAAGGACCTGGTATGAAGCAGACGAAATACATTTCATTATGACTAAAGTAATCGCCATGGGAAAATTCATAGCCTGCATAACTTCCAGTAAAAATCCCCACTCCACTCTGTCAAAAGTTTTTGTCATATCCAGCTTCAAAGCCATGTGATTATGACACCCTTTCTTCCCTAAATTCATGGAATGGAAGGCCTCGAATGCTGCGATAACATTATCTTTTATGAGACGTCCCTTCACAAAGGCCGATTGATTAGAGGCGAGATAAAAGAGTTCATAACTACTTTCAATCTGTTGGCCAAAGTCTTCGATATCAGTTTATAGACCGAGTTACACAAGCTAATTGGGCGAAAATCAGTTATACGCATCGCTTCCTTAATCTTTGGAGTTAAGACAATAAAAGTGCGATTTAAATCAGCCATATAAAAATTATTATGGAGACAATCCAAAACAACAGAGGTAATTTGTGGCCCCAATAAGGGCCACATTTTTTGCAGGAAGATCATATGTAAACCATTGGGTCCAGGGGATTTTTTACCAGGCATTTGAGAGAGGGCAAAGTGTACCTCATTTGGAGTGAAGGGGGCTGATAATTTAGCAACATCTTGGTCTGAGATTTTATTGATTAGCAGGTCAGCTGGGAGGGGCTGGTTTAGGCCGTTGGAGGTGTAGACCCCAGTGAATTAATCCATCGCATGATTCTGCACATTCTTAAGTGACGAAATAGTGCATCCATTGTCATCAATTAGCTTCTGGATAGTATTCCGCTCTCTTCTCGACGTGTCTTTATGATGAAAATAAGATGTATTTTTGTCAAAAGAAGTTAACCATTCAGCTTTTCCACGGACCCGCCAGTATTCCTCTTCAACTATAAGAGTTTTCTCTATCTCTTCTAAGACAACCGATTCTTGGGCTGCATCATATGAATCCCCATTTTGAAGTTGTTCCATCTGTTGGGTTAGTCTCTTTAGCTTAGCAGGAATATTCCCAAATTTCAATCAATCCCATTCACGCAACTCCTCCCTAGCTTTTTGTTAAAGGTGAATTTTGTGGTTTTTAACGCTTTATTTTATAACAACTTCTCATGTATTTCATTACTATTTATAGTAAAATAAAGGTTTAAACGGAAATATTGAGCACATGTGTTTGGAAAGCGTTTAAATGCAAAACCGAGCTAATTATGTGGCTTTATCGATAAATATCGTTGTATTTGCGATATTACATTTTTGCACATCTTTATCGTGATTGTAGGTACCTAAATACGTCATGTGAAGTGATGGAATGAAGCTTTCAAGCAGCCGAACTTCCGATGCAGTTCTTGATATGATATACACTGATTTGACTCTCGACCTCAAGAGAAGATTTGTAGGGCTTGAAGAGAGGATTCTACAGGATTTTGAATCACTTCATTCCGACTTATGAGGCCCGAGATATGAGCGTTACAAGTTTGGATGCTTTGTTCTTCGAAACTATCGGGAAAATTCCGCAAACGACTCGTAACATGACGGGCTAGTCAAAAAGGCGTTTTCTGAAGAAGAGTCCTTAATGAAAGTTGTAGATTTTCCCGAGAGCTTAATTATGACGTTCGGATCATAATTTTTGGAGGTCTATAACTCAAGATATGAATTTTAGAAGTTTCATTCCTAAAAAAAGAATGATTCAGTCGACATTGTTCCCTATAAAAGCAGCAGCACTTTATACCCTAAATATACAATATTCATACACAGCAGCCGCAATTCACACAAGAGAGGGCCGACTTTTTCTTTTTTTTTTTCCCTTTATATTTTCATCCCAAAACACACAATTAGGGTGTAAATTTCTCAACAATGAGGAGCTAATTTCCTTCTCAAGCAAACTTGGGGAAGCGTTTTGAACGGATTTCGGTTTTCAATTCTATTTATCTATTGATAAATATCTAAAGGTTAGAACTTTTGTATCAATTTCATATCGTATTTGCATTTCGATCAATAGATTATGTGTATGATTTGATAATCCGTTGATGATAATTAATGGAACCCTAGGTCACTATACAAAAGTTTGAATCTTTTAAACCAAATTATAACGAAAGTTGTGGTTTAAACGGTTTAGATTTTGGATATTGATAAATATCCCCACCTAAGAACGCTAAAGGATCAATCTTTGATAAAAGATTGTGAATAAAATCATCTAAGCCATTAGTGATTTGTGCACTCGGTTAGGCGTAATAATCGTAACCTTGGGATATAATCATTTGATTAATAGTTTGAAACCGGTGTTTGTTTGATTCGTGGAACCGTGTTTGCTTGGCCTTTATATCACCGCATTTGGATAATTGTTCAAGCCTTCACCCTAGTTGTTGATTATTATTTTTCTGAAATTTATCGTTCATCGCACTTGTTCATCGTCGTTTTTACTTGTTCATTACTTGCATAATTAGTATAAACTCGTGACATTTGCAACTAAAACTTGAATCGATACAACCCCAATTCCCCGTGATCGACTCCGGTTACACCATTTTGCTACGACCTTGCACTTGAGGCCACGACCGGATTATAAATTTTTATAACTTGTTTTGATCGTTTTATTTATTATAATCCGTTTTCTACAACAAGTTTTTGGCGCCGTTGCCGGGGAGTTGGCAACGGTTGTGTGCTTCTCTTTTTGTTTTAGTTGTTAGGATTTTTTGTTTCAACTGGGAGTTGGCAACACTTATGCCACAAAACGTTTAAACAGCATACAAAATGTCTTAAGTGGCATTCATTTTTGTTTTTGTTAGATTTGCACATTCCCGAATAAACATCCCTATTTTTAGCCCCTTAATTTATTATTATTATTATTTTTTTATTTTTTTCTTTCTTTTCTTCTGTTTGTGAGTGTATCGAAAAAAAAAAAAAAAAAAAAAAAAAAAAAAAAAAGGGACGCACATTGGACGTGAGCTTCACACCCTGGTGTGCCAATTTTCACACCTGTGAAATTTTTGTAGTCAAAAAAAAAAAAAAAAAAAAAAAAAAAAAAAACTTTTTAGCCGAAAATATCACACCCAGGTGTGAAATTTTTCACACCCGTGAAATTCTACAAATCATCCAATTTCATTCCTTCTTTAAGTCCTTTCCTTTTCCAGTCTTTCCTAATCACCTTTAGCAACCTTTCACACCTTGTTCCACTCTTTTTCCATTCCTTGCAACCTATTCTCGGTCTGAACACCTAAGTATCCCTTCTAGAGAGTCGGTTTTGAGTGCTATTTACTTTTGCTCGCCTTTCTGGTTCATTTGACAAGTGTGCCTTATACGACTTAGTAAAAAATATAAATAAAATAAAATAAAATAAAAAAACCGCGGCCCCTCTTTGCCGCTCCTCGATTTTCACTTCAGTGTATGCTTACACGAAGTAAATCAAGACCTTTAATTTTCAATCCGGAGATCGAACGTACTATTGTTCGTCCAAACCGAAAAAGGAGGCAAATCTCTTTAGGTGGTCACTCGATAGAAAACCTTGAAGAAGCTTGCAAGGAAGAACTTGAAGAAACCGTTATCACAATGGCTGACAATAGACGGTCATTAGCAGATTATGCTATGCCGGGAGCCATCACGGTAAACCCCGCCGTAGCCTTGCACGAAATCGCACGGACCACTTCGAGCCGAGACTGGTCTTATTCGGATGCTTCGAAGATGCATCTATCTTTTATGGTCTACCTTCGAAAATCCGCATAATCATGTCCACGCCTTCCTGGAGATCCGTGACACGACCCGCATTCAAGGAGTTTCGAGGATGCTATAAAATTAAAGCTTTTCCTTTCTCTCTCGCGAGGAGAAGCAAAAGAGTGGTATAACTCTTTAACCCCTCGATCTATTACCACTTGGGCGGACTCGAGAAGGAGTTCCTAAGTCGGTATTTTCCACCCTCAAAGACTCGCCCAATGCCCGACCGACATTTTTACCTTCCAACGAAAAATGGATGAGTCATTCTTCGATGCTTGGAAGCGTTTCAAATCTCTTTTGCGTCGCGCCCCCATCATGGCCTAGATCTACAACGCCAAGTCAACACTTTCTTTAGTGGGTTGACCGAACTAACCAAAGGGATGGTGAATAGTTCATCCGGAGGAGCTTTTCGAAGAAGACACCCGACGAAGGTTGGGCTTTATTTGAAGATATAGCTAGATATAACTATGCTCCTTCATATCGAGCAAATACGGCCCCGTCCGTTCCAAAGATTGAGGAAGTCCACTCTCGAATCGGGTGATCGCCATGCTTTGCAGCGAGGTGGCCGCTCTTACTCGTCTCAAAAACAGATCACACCTACTCCTCCTTATCAACGAACGCTCAAGTTCTCGTATTGCGAAAATCGTAGCCGATTGGTCACATGATTGACCAATGTCATGCGAATTACCAAGTCAATGCTGTCCAAAATATGAGACAGTATACCCCGGTTAGTTGCCAAACTTGTGGGCTGAAAGGCCACACTTCTCTAGCTTGTCCCCTAAACAGGGAAAATGATGAAGTCAATGCTTTTTCTGGTCAGCAAAACCAACGATTCCCAAATCAATTTTCTGGCCAGAATAACTTTCAGAATCAGGGTTATAACCAAAACCGAAATTTTAATCAAAACTCTGGTTGTAATCAGAATCAAAATTCCAACTCGAACTATCAAAATTCCAATCGAAATTACTCTCAAAACTCGAATCAGAGTTCGAATTCTCAACAGAGGTTCAATCAGGCATGGCCTGCCAACCCCAATTCCCCGTGATCGACTCCGGTTACACCATTTTGCTACGACCTTGCACTTGAGGCCACGACCGGATTATAAATTTTTATAACTTGTTTTGATCGTTTTATTTATTATAATCCGTTTTCTACAACAAGTTTTTGGCGCCGTTGCCGGGGAGATGAGATTTTTCATGTATTTGTTTCATTACGTTATTCTTGTTCTCTTTCATGTTTCGAGATGCTATATGTTAATCGAATTTAGATAACGGAAGTTAATAAATTCGTTAGATTGCCATGATAGAGATTAACAATTATTATTCCAACAAACGGAAGTTGAGGGATAAGGTTGTTAAACGGAATTATTAACAATTATTATTCCAACAAATCCTTTAAAATCCCTGTCGCTTTCTTGGATGATCTGTCAGCGAACTGAATGCTCATAGTGGTAGGTTCCAAAAGATGGTCTAATTGGAGCTGTTGACACACATATAAAGGCATAAGACTAATTGAAGCTCCTAAATCACATAAGGAATTAGGGAAAATGAGACCTCCAATTTGCAAAGTAAGGACGAATCGCCCAGATCATCTTTCTTAATCGGTAACTCTTCATAACTCATCATTGAACAATCTTCACTGGTTACCTTTTCCATACTCTCCAACTTCTTTTTAGATGAGACTACATCCTTTATGAATTTGGTGTATTTGGGCATCTCAACCAACACATCAGATAAAGGTAGATTAACTTGAGTGTTTTTCAGAAGGTTGAGTACCTTCTCGTACTTCTTGTCCTCGCATAAAGAGATGTTGTTCTTCCTTGGTGGAAATGGAAGTTTCTTCAATTCTTCTTCAGAAAAAACTTTCTTAGAAGAGGCACTAACAGCTTTATCTTCTAAATCCTTCCATCTCACCGTCTTTTCTGTTTTCTTACTTGTCAGGGAATCCTCCTCCTGACTCACTTCTTCAGATTTCTCAGTTGTCTGGTTAGCCACCCGAATTCTTTCTTCGATTTCTATCTCATCTTCCTCTTTTTCTTCACCCAGATTGGGGGATTGGGTCTTCTCAACTTCCCCTCCCACCGAATCAGTGGTAGGAGGGTCTACTCGTTTCCCTGGTTCTC
Source organism: Gentiana straminea (assembly GCA_036785695.1). Classification (NCBI taxonomy): domain Eukaryota; kingdom Viridiplantae; phylum Streptophyta; class Magnoliopsida; order Gentianales; family Gentianaceae; genus Gentiana; species Gentiana straminea. The sequence continues at coordinate 56,426 of JAVUPR010000090.1, read as the reverse complement.
GGTTGAATGCGGGGTTTCCTTGAAGTTGAGTGCCGGATCTTAAATTCATGGCACTAGTTTCCTCCCTACCATAAGGGGTGGTTGGTGTCGATCGGTACACCGGTTTGGGTTCAAATCGGCTTGGGCCACTTGGCGCCCTTTGGATTTCTTTCTCGTGAAACTCGGCGGATGACCCCGAGGTCGTGAAGCTAGCTGCTCAGCTAACTGTCCCAACTGCCTCTCCAGATTTTTAATAGTTTTTTGTTGCTCCTCAAAATCAGATCTGGGTAGGAGCATCATTGGACCCAGATGGCCCTTGATGATTTTGAAATCCGGGAGGATGTTGATTAGACCGGTGCTTTGACAAGGAGATATGATATGCCATTAAAACCCATTTTAGAGTGTGAGGTGTTCGATGTCTGGGGGATTGACTTTATGGGTCCCTTCCCATCCTCATGCGGGAATAGATACATCCTAGTCTGTGTAGACTATGTGTCTAAATGGGTGGAGGCTATCGCCACCCCTCACAATGACCATAAAACGGTCATGAAATTTTTAAAGAAGAATATTTTCGTGAGGTTTGGCTGCCCGAGAGCCTTAATCAGCGACGAGGGGACGCACTTTTGTAATCGACCACTGGACAAAGTATTAGAGAAATATGGTGTTCGGCATAAAACCGGTACACCATACCATCCTATGACAAGTGGTCAGGTAGAGCGTAGTAACCAGAGCCTCAAGAAGATCTTAGAAAAGACGGTTAACAGTCATCGGAAGGACTGGAGTCTGAAATTGGATGATGTACTGTGGGCTTACAGGACAGCTTACAAGACACCTATGGGTACATCTCCGTATCAAATGGTTTATGGAAAGCCATGTCATTTGCCGGTCGAACTCGAGCATAAAGCTTATTGGGCGACGAAGTTTTTGAACTTTGATTCCAAAGCTTGTGGTGAGCACGGACTTCGGCGGTACATGAGCTAGATGAGTTCGAGCTCCGGCCTACGAGAGCGCCCGAGTGAGTAAGGACGAGAATGAAGCTCGCTCCATGATAAGAAAATTAAGCAAAGAGAGTTCCATGCGGGAGAGCAAGTCTTGCTATACAATTCCGGGTTACATCCGTTTCCCCGGAAAGCTACGGACACGGTGGTCCGGCCCGTTCGAGATTTTGCAAGTCTTTCCAAGCGGAGTGTTGGAGCTAAAAGGAATTGGTGATCGACCGTTTAAGGTAAATGGTCAAAGGTGCAAACATTACATTGGTCTACCAAAGGAGGCACCTTTGATTGTTCGGTTCCTCGACATATTTGAGTGTGTGAATCCTGAAGTCGATGACTTTAAAGAGTTTGCACCAGATTTATTCACCGAGGCCGTTATCGAATCACCAGCTGAAGTCTTCGCTGGAAGTTGGGATATGGAGCAGTATTGGAAGGAAGTGCATCTGAAGAGGAAGGGAAGGAGGAGGAAATCAACGGCTAGAAAGATTAAAGGAGTCTGGGAGAGTTTGAAGAGCAGGATGCCCTGCATGCATGGTTGTTTTCGTGGTTACATTGCTGACAAGAGCTCTTTTGATAGAATGACCGGCCGAAACGTCAAGTGGCCCGATCCGGGTTGAACTTACAATGGTTGTCGAGTCGCCGACAATAACCGGAAGCGCTACTAGGAGGCACCCTAGATATCCTTTTCCTTTTTCTTTTCTTCTCGTTTGTTTTGTTTGGTTGTTTTCCGTTTTTCTTTCTAGTTTCTGATGAGCGTGGTCCATTTCTGTGCTTCAGTTGACTACTGAGATGGCTGATGATGACGATCGTTATCCCTATGGAGTCCCTACACACGAGTTCTTTGGGATGACCGAGCCCGAGTTCGAGTTTGTCAGTCGGATCCACGCCATTTCCTTGGATGATGGTCCGGGTGGCTTGCGAGTCTTGGATGCGGATATCGATATTCTCACCCGAGTCCGGACTTTCACCTTTGTTATCGTCGTGCCACCATCTCTCTCTGTGGAGATGGAGAGTGGACCATTGAGGAAATCGAAGATGACTTAGAGAGGCCATTCACGATCCTCAATGACCCGTTTCTAGCTGATCTCATCTTGGTACTCGAGGATGAGCATGTTCGGGGATAGAGCTAGCTGGAGAAGATTGGAACTTACAGTATGACTACGACCTCTGGCCTGCCATCGACGTGCTTCGCCGTCTCATACGTTTGATAGATTGGTCCGCGCTCTACTAGTTAGTAGTTAGTTAGTGTTTGCTTCTAGTTAGTGTTTGGTTTGCATGCTGTTTAAGTCGAACGCCCGTTTTCTTTGAATAAAGCCGTTGTTCTTTGATTAAACATTAGTTGATGTGGATATTTTCATTTGCGCTTATATAGCACTATCTTATTACATAGATGTTCTGTACTTCCTCGTTTCATCCTTTCATCTATGCATCCTTGTTAATTACATGTTTATACTATGCACTGTGTTCTCCTTTCTCTACAACTATCTCGTGCATGTTTCCCCGATGCCCCCCCCCCCCCGATATTTTGTTGTGTCTATCAAGTACTGCAGGTTACTTTGAGCTATTTAGCGATACGAGCTTGCCACATACGGGGATCGTTGCCTTTTTTTTCATGCTACGGCTTTGCTCAACGATCCGACTTTTATAACTCGGCTAAGTACTTTACTTTACTTTATCTCTCGCACAACTTGAGGACATGTTGTGTTTTAAGTGTGGGGGAGGGGATAAATTATGTACCTATATACCTTCGCTCATATCATGATAAGTTCAATGCAAAATGCACAAAAATTTGAATTTAAAAAAAAAAAAATTGTTTGTCCCGAGTGAACAACTACATGCCTATGTTCAATGTTTAAACTTAATGGATGCCTTATATTGTGTATGCTAGATGAGTTAGAGGTTCACCTGACCCTTATTTCACGTGCCTTATTAGATGACGAGCTAATTTTTAAAAGTTATATCCATGAAGGTTAAGCACTCCTTGATTAGCTTATACTATGTGCTCAGTGCTATATTTCGTAATAGTTTGGATTTAAATTCAAAGTATGACATATTGTGAATATCATAGAGTTTGAATGTGATAAGTAAGTCATTGCCAAAGTCTTGAAGTAGTAATAATAAATAATTCATTACTTGAGGCATTATGCTCGGGAGGTTTGTATAGCTCATGGCTTAGAACCAATCCGCCCCGGCCAATCTCGTATAAGTAATGCTAATTAATAATAAATGTGTGTGTCGGAAGCTAGTTTATGATTTGAGTGAAGTAGGGCGTATTACGAACGTCCTATACCACTATGACGACCAATAGCTCACGACGATCGAAAAAGCTGCCTTATGATTTGGGTAGTTAGGGCATATCTCAAAATGTCCTATTCTACTATGACGGGCAAGAGCTCATTTTTGATGTGTGTTAAAAAGTGAATGTGAAGAAAAAAAAAGTATAATAAGTCGAAAAAAAATTCAAGACTTGGCCAATGATGATTTTATACCCAGTATAAACTCTTATGATATGTTGTAGGAATCATCCTCAAAGTATGTCAGAAATGGTTTGATTACTTTCTATTATCTTTTCGCGTGCACATCTGAGCGTCATCTATGCTTAACTTAAGTGTGATACTAGCTAGTTTTGCTTGAATTCAATTCAAGTTGGGATCTAGTGGAAGTTTGATATGGCCCTTGCACACAAACACTCGGGTGAATTTCTACTTAGTTACTATGCACTATATTTTGGTACCCACCTGTTCTTTAATTCCGAGCTGAGTTTTGTTTTGTTTTGCTCGGGACGAGCAAGGCTTAAGTGTGGGGGAGTTGTTAAAGGTGAATTTTGTGGTTTTTAACGCTTTATTTTATAACAACTTCTCATGTATTTCATTACTATTTATAGTAAAATAAAGGTTTAAACGGAAATATTGAGCACATGTGTTTGGAAAGCGTTTAAATGCAAAACCGAGCTAATTATGTGGCTTTATCGATAAATATCGTTGTATTTGCGATATTACATTTTTGCACATCTTTATCGTGATTGTAGGTACCTAAATACGTCATGTGAAGTGATGGAATGAAGCTTTCAAGCAGCCGAACTTCCGATGCAGTTCTTGATATGATATACACTGATTTGACTCTCGACCTCAAGAGAAGATTTGTAGGGCTTGAAGAGAGGATTCTACAGGATTTTGAATCACTTCATTCCGACTTATGAGGCCCGAGATATGAGCGTTACAAGTTTGGATGCTGTTGCTGAAACTACTGGAAAATTCCGCAAACGACTCGTAACACGACGGGCTAGTCAAAAAGGCGTTTTCTGAAGAAGAGTCCTTAATGAAAGTTATAGATTTTCCCGAGAGCTTAATTATGACGTTCGGATCATAATTTTTGGAGGTCTATAACTCAAGATATGAATTTTAGAAGTTTCATTCCTAAAAAAAGAATGATTCAGTCGACATTGTTCCCTATAAAAGCAGCAGCACTTTATACCCTAAATATACAATATTCATACACAGCAGCCGCAATTCACACAAGAGAGGGCCGATTTTTTCTTTTTTTTTCCCTTTATATTTTCATCCCAAAAAACACAATTAGGGTGTAAATTTCTCAACAATGAGGAGCTAATTTCCTTCTCAAGCAAACTTGGGGAAGCGTTTTGAACGGATTTCGGTTTTCAATTCTATTTATCTATTGATAAATATCTAAAGGTTAGAACTTTTGTATCAATTTCATATCGTATTTGCATTTCGATCGATAGATTATGTGTATGATTTGATAATCCGTTGATGATAATTAATGGAACCCTAGGTCACTATACAAAAGTTTGAATCTTTTAAACCAAATTATAACGAAAGTTGTGGTTTAAACGGTTTAGATTTTGGATATTGATAAATATCCCCACCTAAGAACGCTAAAGGATCAATCTTTGATAAAAGATTGTGAATAAAATCATCTAAGCCATTAGTGATTTGTGCACTCGGTTAGGCGTAATAATCGTAACCTTGGGATATAATCATTTGATTAATAGTTTGAAACCGGTGTTTGTTTGATTCGTGGAACCGTGTTTGCTTGGCCTTTATATCACCGCATTTGGATAATTGTTCAAGCCTTCACCCTAGTTGTTGATTATTATTTTTCGAAATTTACCGTTCATCGCACTTGTTCATCGTCGTTTTTACTTGTTCATTACTTGCATAATTAGTATAAACTCGTGACATTTGCAACTAAAACTTGAATCGATACAACCCCAATTCCCCGTGATCGACTCCGGTTACACCATTTTGCTACGACCTTGCACTTGAGGCCACGACCGGATTATAAATTTTTATAACTTGTTTTGATCGTTTTATTTATTATAATCCGTTTTCTACAACACTTTTGTAATTGTGGAGGGAAATTCTTCAACTGTAACATGATAAGTGCACTTTCAAACATTTTAAATATTTCCTCAAACTCTTCCTCCTGTAGCCAAAAGGGTTCGTACCTAGGGAGCCGCTTCCATTTGATACTTTCTACTTTATTTTCTTCGTCTGTCAAGACAAAGAGGTGAATGATCAGAGTGGAAAGAACTTAGATGGTACACTTTATGGTTTGGATAGAGGCATTTCCAATCTATATTAGCAACTCCCCTATCGAGTCTTACTCTCAATGCATCTACATTTCTCCCTTTTCGCCAAGTAAACGGGGCACCCATAAATCCCAGGTCTGATAATTCACACTCTGCCAAGGCTGTTCAGAAGGCTGCCATACTGCCGATGATCTCTCGTTTGGTCCGTCTTGTTCAAAGGAGTAAAGAATTTTGTTAAAGTCCCCCATCATGCACCATGGAAGGTTGTCAGTTCCTGCTAGCTTTTTCAGGAGGCCCCATGAAAATTTACGAAGCGATGCATCCGGGTTGCCATAGTGTAATGTCCCACATTGGAAAAGTAGTAGAATGCTCACCCTCATATAAGTGTGAGACATAAAGGTCTTGTCCACTCGGGTTAGCCCTTTTAGACCAAGCGAGGACGGCGGTCTAAGCAGTTGACCGGACACTTATGACTTATTTAGCGCTACTAGGCCCGGGGTCTGGGAGCGTTACAGAATGGTATTCAGAGCCGACTATCAGACGGAATTATGCGATGCACCGTACAAGAAGACGGTGTAAGGATGACCTCTAGTTACCTCTGGTAGGGACGATCCAAGAACAGTCTTGGCCGTCCTGGCGAGGACGCCAGTCCCTTATAAGGGGGGGAGAATATAATGTCCCACATTGGAAAAGTAGTAAAATGCTCACCCCCATATAAGTGTGAGACATAAAGGTCTTGTCAACTCGTGTTAGCCCTTTTAGAGCAAGCGAGGACGGCGGTCTAAGCAGTTGACCGGACACTTATGACTTATTTAGCGCTACCAGGCCCGGGGTCTGGGGGAGTTACACATAGAATCTGGTAACGCCATGACTGATGACCCAGCTTATCTATTCTAGCATCGATGTAGTCTGGAGAGAAATTATGCAAAGTGATACTTACTTTCGGTACTTGCAAAGTGATACTTACATCCACAAAACTTCTGAAAGTTGCTTTATATGTCCAGAAATCTTTCATGATCCCTCACAAGCTCTTAAAACCTGAAAATCATCCAAAATATATCTGAAACAGAGTCTCCCTCAAAAGGAATATAAAATAAGTACAGAAAATCTCATAAAATACGGTCTCGTCAATTGTCTTTTCGAACACTACTCCTAACACCATCACCTACCCAACTCAACCCAACCTCCTAATCCAACCACAACCACTGTCACTCGTACCAAATCAACGCCTTAACCTCTACCTTATGGCCCCTAAACACCCTTACCAAACAACCACCCTAGCCCATTATAACTTCATGGCCCTTACCACCTCTACCAAATTACAACCATAGCTCCTACTATACAACAACAACAGCCACCACCAAAATTTTTAGTGTCGTGTTATAAACCAAATCAGGTTTGGTTGGGTCGTTACATATTTGTTAGCATTAACATTTTGTGATTAATACATTGGCATTTGATATTATATTTTTGTTTATTCAGAAAATACTTTATAATGACATCCCTAGAATTAAATTATGATTGAGAATTCATATTGATGTTATGATTGATGAGATATCAATACACATTATTGAAGAGTTAATTCATGAATATCATTAGTCATAGTATCAATAAATGTGATGTTAGGAAATGTGATTTGACCTCTTATTTAGAGCTAAGTACTAAACTGAGTTTAGTACTATGCTGAGTAAAGTCAGCTGAGCAAAAGTGAGATTTGAGCAGAAGTCGGCTTTGGGCAAAAGTGAGCTTTGGCCAGAAGTCAGCTTTACCAGAAGTCAACTTTGGGAAAGTCAGTTTTAGCAGAAGTTAGCTTTGGGAAAGTCAGTTTTGGGCAAATTTCAGTTTGGACAAATGTCAGCATGGTTACATTCTGGTGGATAACAGCTGGAACTGGGGTCCACATCTGGGGTATTTTTGTCATTCTGCTAGTATATCTTTATGGCGGCTAGGTCTAGTTTTTTATGGCTATAAATACACATTTGTTGTAGCCTAGAACATTTGCAGGAGTAGAAGCAGATCAATTGCCTTAGGCAATTGCAGAGTCTGTAAAATCTCCAGTAATAATATATTCTCCTCTTTCTGCCCGTGGAGTAGTCAGCATTTGTCGGAAACCACGTTAAATCATGTGTTATTGTTCTTGTGTGATTTATGCTTTCTTGTTTGCATCTTGACTATTGCAATCCGTTTTAGATCCCTGAGGGTCCTAATTCTAACAATTTGGTATCGGAGTGTTCAAGTTATCATCAGGGATTCTGAGGTTCTGTTTGGAACCATCTGTTTGAAAAAAAAAATCTTCACCAAGACCTTCACCGGTGCTCGGATTCTTTGATAAAAGTTATGTTCTTTTGCAAGATCAAGATGTCTGGGTTAAATATAGAGATTGATAAATTCATAGGAAGGAACAATTTCAATCTGTGGCAAATCAAGATGTGTGCTCTGTTGAAGAAACTGGGGCTCTGGCTCCGTTGTCAAAGGCGGTGGATGCCAGAAATGCTGAGATGGTCGATCTAGAGAAGAAAGCACACTCAATGATTTTGTTGTGCTTGTCTGATGATGTTATCATTAAAGTTGCTAAAGAGGATTCTGCAGCAGGGTTGTGGCTGAAGCTTGAGAGTCTGTATATGACAATGTCGTTGACCAACAAGTTTCTTATGAAGCAACGTATGTTCAGTTTAAAGATGCATGAATGAATGCCTCTCAGAGATCACCTTGAAAAGCTGAACACAATATTGCCTGATTTAAGGAGTATTGGTGTTAAGATCGAAGATGAAGATGCAGCTCTAATTTTGTTGGTATCACTACCAGCATCATATGAGAATTTTGTGCAGTCTTTTTCTGTCGGGAGACACACAGTGTCATTGGAGGATGTTAGAGCATCTCTTCATAATCGAGAGCTGAGGCATAATTCAGCTTGCACAGGTACAAACAATTGGGTTGCTAGTTTATTTGCTAGTAGCAGTTGCAAAGAGAATGGAAATCCTGGAAAGAAGATATTCAAGAAGGGTGATTCCAAAGAACAATAAGCAGGTGGAGTGTTGACAAGCAGGTGGAGATTCAGGTCCATACTCAGCTGAGTTTGCAGAACTCGGCTAAGAACAGTCAACATGAATCTGGCACTTAGTTGTGCATCTGAACCTGGAGAATCAAGAGCTGAATCTGAGTAGAACCGAAATCTGGGATTGGCTGAGTGAGACTCAATTGATCTAGTACAAACTGAGTAAAAGTCAGTAGTGTAGGGTGGAATGTTCAAGTCTGGGAAGTAACCTGAATATAGAGTCAGATGAGTCCATCTGTCAATAGAGTGGCGTCTGCTGAGTCTGTTGAACATGTGTTCGCTGGTTCTGCATCTATGTCTGGAAGCCTCAACTGAGTGAAGTCAGTTAAGTAAGACAAATCTGATATGTTTGGTTGAGTAAAGTCAGCTAAGCATCTGTTGAACATGTCTGAGCTGGAGTTCTCATCTGGAGTTAAGTCTCGTTTGGAGAAGTCTAACTTGGAGTCAGTTGTGTTCACGTCTGGTCAGTTCAGAATCTGAAACTGAATCTGCAAACTGTTTGGTTGAAGTTGAATCTGAAGAACTCAGCTGAGTGTGCTCAACTGAGGTGATTACATCTGAATCTGGTAGTCACATCTTGTCTGGTGATCAAGTTGATCACATCTGTTCTCAACTCAATCAAGTCTGAAGAAGAGGAGGAATCTAGTACAGTACATCTGGCATTGACTAATGCATCTGGTACAGTACATCTGGTTATATATATGTTTGAACGAGAGTTCAAGTCAATGTGGATATTTGTTAGGAAATGTGACTTGAGCTCTTATTTAGAGCTGAGTACTAAACTGAGTTTAATACTAAGCTGAGTAAAGTCAGCGGAGCAAAAGTGAGCTTTGAGCAGAAGTCAGCTTTGGGCATAAGTCAGCTTTGGGAAAGTCAGTTTTGGGCAAATCTCAATTTGGACAAATGTCAGCATGGTTACATTCTGGTGGATAATAGCTGAAGATGGGGTCTACATCTGGGGTATTTTAGTCATTCTGCTAGTATGTCTTTAAGGCGGCTAGGTCTAGTTTTTTGTGGCTATAAATACACATCTGTTGTAGCCTAGAACATTCACAGCAGCAGAAGCAGAGCAATTGCCTTAGGCAATTGCAGAGTCTGTAAAATCTCCAGTGATAATATATTCTCCTCTTTCTGCCCGTGGAGTAGTCGGCATTTGCCGGAAACCACGTTAAATCCTGTGTTGTTGTTCTTGTGTTATTTATGTTTTCTTGTCTGCATCTTGATTATTGCAATCCATTTTAGATCCCTGAGGATCTTAATTCTTGTTGAAATAGTGTCCTAAACCCAATCGGGTTGGACCGGATCTGACCGGGTCGGATCATTTCTACTATTTCTTTATGTTTATACATATTTTAAATTGCTTTTCTGTTGTCATATATATGTTCTTTTAAAGAACCAATTATGAATTGTTATATGATAACGTCCTTAGTGTTAAACTGTGATAGAGAAACCATGATAGGCGATTATGGTTGATGAGATCTCTAATCACTTTAATAAGTTTGATACTTAAATGTCTCTAGGCTGATGTACTATTAAACATGGCATTGATAGTATGAACAGGCTAGCACGTATTAGATGTCTTCTGTCTTTAGGGCAGGGATAGATCTCGTCTATCGAATTGTAGAGACACTTGGACTGTACGTGGACGTGTATTAGAGAATGCGTACGTTAGACTGACCCACTTACACGGTTAAGTGTCACACTATGTGACGGTTGTGTAATTATCCTTAAGACCGGAGTCTTCATGGCATCACAGTGTGGATTGTCAAGCTTTGACACTATTGAGGTTTCCCCTAGCCACGGGGCGATCATGCGGTAGTGATTGTGTATGATATTGAAGCATGCGGAGTATACATGATTGGTCGTCCGGGAATCGCGTATCCTATTGGGATCGAATATCCGAAATGGCCTTCTTATAAGGAATGTTTAGCTCTCGCGAATCTTTGCAAAGTGGAGGTAAACGAGTTACTTCGAGAGAGCATGATATCCATATTATAAGATACGGTCGTTAATGTTTGACACTCGACGTACGACCGTATGGATATTATTACAGCGATAGGATTGTAAGTTACACGATAACTGTTTCACATGAAAGGTAGTAGTCATTGCATTTGACTCTTCCGATGATTGGGGGTCACGGTGTGTTGCTAGACGCTATCCCATGATCGTTAGGCATGAAGGGCATTTTCGTAATTCGCACTTTGTGCCTACGGCCAACATATTCGGAATCCTATCAGGTCACACACATAAGAACATCTAGCCGGATTAAAATGTGGTTATAGTTGATGACCAAATAAGGAAAGTTTATCTCGAGACTATAAAGGTTATAGTGGTAAATTAATATGGTGGTATTTATTTATTATGAATAAATTAAATACAAGATATTAATAGTATTATATTAATTAAAGAATATTCCGGATGCCAATTTATTGGCTAAGGTGGCACAATTTGTGTGTGTATAAGATACACTTGGATTGTGCAATTTAATTAATAGTATTACCTTGTATTAATATTAGATATTAATATATATGTATAAATATATATGTAGGCGTGGTTCATATATGTGATATGCATCCACTCACGTGTCTAGGAAATTGATATATTTAGTAGTACATATTTTATATATATAGATTTATATATGTGATATATACACATGTGTAAATTGATTTATGGTAATAAGATAAATATAATCAATATAAGATATTGACAATATCTTGGAATATTCAATATAAGATATTGACAATATCCTAGATTTATTTAATATAAGATATGAAATTAAATGAGATAAATCAATCAATTATATTTTCCTTATTTTATTTGGAAAAGGTTTTCTTCTCCTCCACACCTAGTAGGGGCGCCACTTCTACTATAAATAAGAGGTGAGTGTCAAGCTTTTTTGTACATCACAATTTCAAGAACTAATAGTTCTTGTGTAAAATAGAGAGCATCATATAGAGAGTTGGAGAGAGGGGAAAAATGCCGGTCTAGCAACCGGAGTTTTCCAATAGCAATCCATGATGGGATTCCGGCGGCCTGTTCGTGTGGACTGCCGAATACTTGGGCGGCTCTATGCAGAACTACTCTCCTTAGACGGTCAAAGCGTCGATCTTTTCGATCAATCAAGGTAACCACCGTCTACTATCTATTTGTTTATTGCTTAAACGAAGTCGATCCTGGTTAAAAGGAAATAAAATTTTAAATTCCGCTGCGTTCCCGCGTAGATTTCCTAACAATTCTAACATGTGACAATATTAGAACGAGTAGGCAATCACATACCAGGCATCCTCTATCTTTTGAAAATAGTAAAATATCTCATTCATTCAAGTATGTCGACACTTGAACATGTATGGGGATGTGATTGTTAATGAGTATGTTGATTAGCCAATTTATTTAATGAGTGTCATATTATATGGAAATTGTATAATTAGGGGACGATCATACGATGGAGACTAGATGTGATATGAAACAAACTTAGAATTTATATATGTTCAATCATAATGATAAGAATGAATATCCGGAATCGGCCGCCTTATATGGAGTGTTTTAACCTGGAAAATAATTGCGAAGCATAAGTTATTAGTTTGGTTCGAGATAATACTATATTCCTATTCTATACATACACATTCACATAAGACACTAATGGCCATATGAAGATTAATTATGTGAAAATACTTATTTATATAATAATAGTTTCATTGAAATACATTAGAGCTTTCATTTTTAATCTATTTCAATCAATACAATTTTATTGTGTGTGCAGCGGCGGACCCACTAAGGAGGTGTGGTGGTCTCAAGACCACCCTAATAAAAAAAATTCATTTATATAATTGTATTAATATTTGTATTTAATTCTTCTTTTTGCTAATGTAATGTTATGGTGGCATGCTGGAATAAGCATTATACAAGTTTCTTATGTAAAAACGGTTAAACCCTAACCGAAAGGGCCCTACTTCTCTGTCCCACGGAATGAGTGGAGATGTTAATCAGGTAACCTAGTGGCTCAAAGTCATGGACTGTCATTATATCAAGATATTGAAAGATATCGTCCATTTACGGGATTCGAACATCCACACTCCAGCTCCCGGTCCAGTTGCCTTTACAGCATCCAAACCTTTTACCACTAGGCCATGTCCTGGGGACTATACAATTTTCTTTAGTAAACTCATTGTTGCAGGTTTGAAAAAATGTTTGGAGCAATATTTCTTTTCTCTATCTAGTATACCATTGAACATTTTTATAGCATTATTTCATTTTCCTAATCTTATACCATTTTAAAAAAAAATTTAGGAAATAAAGAAGTTTATTAAGCAATATCCGTCAAACAAGCGGTCAAAACATCACTTGGGGGCGTGGAGCCCCAAAGTGTCCGAGTGGAAACATATAAACCACGTCTAGCTAGAAGATGCGCTGGGACACTCCCTATTCGCCTAATAAACGAAAAAGAAACAGATACAAAACAAGGCAAAATAGGCAAGCAATCCTGGACTAGGTAGCCCCAGGCTGGGAGATCCTCTCCTGGTCACCGAAGGCGCGAAATACACACCAAACAATCGCTTTCCACCTCTAGCTTCTGAATCCCTAAGTGCTTTGCCTCTTCCAAGGCTAGGGAAATAGCCTTAAGCTCCATGTATTCCACTGGGTCGCCTGGGTCAAAGTGATACTCAAAGAAGTGGAGTACTAATCCATTTGAGTCTCGGAAAATCACCTCAATACCCGCCCCTGTCTCTGTAGGTGATGTATCCACATTACTTTTAACTACTCCTATCGGATCCGATCGCTTTCCATGGCCTCCACATACTCAGCCGAAGCCACCAATGATTGAGTGCATACCGCGGAGACATAAACTGCATGATTATCGAACACTGTTGAGCAACGCGCCTTCCAGATTCCCACATAGGCCACACAAACATGGCCGCGTCCTCAACACTCTGTTCCCTAAGCAACCTCATGAAAAACTCGCCAAAGGTGGCGAAGCGAAGGTGTTGTAAAGTCTCACCAAATGGCGACACTCTCCAAACTCTAGTTGCCATCTCACACTCAAAAAACACATGCCGCATTGTTTCCAGAGTCTCCCCACATGCCAGACTGTTAGACATATTTTAGTTTTAATGATGAGTGTCAGACTAGCTGTTATAGAGCAAAGGCAAAAAGAGGTCTAGATTAAATGTATAGGTTTACTAGAGTTTGATCTTTGTATAGGTTTGATCAAACAAACACTGTAATGAGGTCAACAGACTTGATTAGCAGACCTGTCTAGGTCAATAGAGTATCTAGGACAGTAGAGTCTAGGAACCTGCTGATAGTTGAAGGCTGAGGGTTCAAACTCAATAATGAAGGCTGAGGTTTCAACTCAGTAATGAAGGCTAAGGGATCAAACTTAGTATTTAAAGTCAAGGATATAGGATTAGACTTTAGGGAAGTCTGTGATGACCTAAACTGATCACATATACCTTGTATAGATGGTCTGAGTTCCATTAAAGTTAAGTGGTGGTTGGAACATGGTTAAGGTTAAATGGTGTACTCTAACTTATTAATAAAAAGTTAGTTGATAAGCAGTCAGCTGAAGTGTTTATAAAACACGGCAGACTAAAAGTCAGCTGACATCTGTGTACATCAGCAGACTTACACAACAGGAGTCTGCTGAATGTATAATTCGAATTAATCTAAGTTTTTCTAAAATATTAAATGGATAAGGATGATTCACAAGCCTTGGATTAATTAGTCAATCAATGGCCAAGATGAAAAGAACGTATTTTAGAGCCATATTAAAAGAATTATTCCATTGGTTGACAGAATGGACTGTCAGAAGGACACTGTCAGTGTCAGTCAGGTACAACAGAGGGATTTTCCGGAATATTCAGATAATCCTGTAATGGTTGATCGTGTGTGCAATTAACTAATACACACGACGTACTAGCAAGAGTACTAGGTCAATCGTAGTATAGCAAGGGTGAGTCAAGGTCGATCCCACAGAAACTATTATCTAATAATGCTAAACACAACCACAATTCATAGGTCAACCGGATAGGGGTGGTCATTGAACAACATAAATAAACAGCAAGTAAAAGAGATGCAAATAAACCAATCGTCAATCATATATCGAAAAGGCATTAACCAAACTATTCAGAACTAATCTCCCCTTAATCCTTATTTGATCCATATTTGTAATTAAGCTACGGGTGCAATTCCTAACCCTATCTACTCCGACAATGGTAGTAGATAATCTATACACTAGCTACCCTCCTTAATTGGTCCGTAATAGCCTATACGCATAAAGAACTAGAATTGCCGATATCGAGCGCTAACTCATACCGCTAACCCGTCTAGACAGCAGTCGACACTGATCAGCACGCTCCTAGGGTCCATCAAGACTATGTCCAAACTAAAACTTTACTATTCGTATTTCATGCTAGTTTTACGATTACAATAAGCAGATTGGCCAGATCTAACCTACTGTTAATTAAATCTGTCAATCAACGTAGCTGACGCCGAACCACAGAATTAGGATTTACTAGGAATTCAGATCTAGCGATAAAGACCGTTACAGATCTGAAAAGCGCAACCCATAATTCTGCGTTTCATATTAACGAATTGAATAATAAAGATTAAGGTTCATTTAATTAATTCATAGATGATTAGACGCAAGCATAATCTAGATCTAACACAAGAACAATCATGAATCTACGAAAGAAATAAAATATTGAAATAGATCTTACCCATAACGAAGAACAGATCTACTCTTCTATTCTCTCTCCCTCCGGAGATTCAAGAAGATCCATGAAAGACTCGTGACTTAGTGCAAGAAGAAAAGAAGAAAATAAAAGAAGACTTTATTTCCAAAAGACTACATTATAGCTAGTTGATGAAGAACTAGAAAAGAGATGAATAATGAATGGAATACATGGAATACAAAATTCGTAGCACTCTATGGCCTTATATAGGTGTATAAACCAACTTAGGGGTAAACCCAATGCTTGCAGGACAAGAAAACACGTTTCTGGAAGATTCTAGGCCTCGGTAAACCGCGGGTAACTCCCGGTTTACCGGGGGTATTTTTGTCTCTTTCCTGCTGCCGACTTATTCTGGAATACCCTAGGCCCAGCTTCGGTATTTGGACCATAACTTGGCCTACGCAACTCTGATTTGGGTGATTCGAAGTGTGTTAGAATCCTTGTTGCAAGACCTACAACTTTCATGAAGGATTCAAAGCCCAATTCGTCTTTTAGGAATTCGTAAACTGCATTGCATGATCACCAATCAGATTCTCGGGTCCAATCTTCGCTCGAAACACTTCAACCTTCAGCTCAGTTCAGTTCTTTATCGACTAAATCTCTCCTTCAGCCCAAATGATGCTTCGAACACTCGCCCATCTGTCAATAAAACCATAACACACATAGTAGCTTCTATTTCTAGCTAATAACGCATAAAATACACGGTTAATACGCATAATACCAATTTAGTCACCCCGGACGTGGCTTAATGACATTTAGCTAATTAACTCATGATTTCATACATATTATCCCCATTGAGAACACAAATCCGGGGTAGATTGATGGTAAATAATGATACCAATTTGACCGTCATCAACTACCCCCCACTTAGCTTTTGATCGTCCCGAGCAAAACCAAATCAAACAAACCCATAAACAATTACAAACTAATTAAGAACAGACTCATTCAAGAATGATAAATAAGATGAGGGTCAACACATATCCATCAGTAATCCATTAAGCACTATCTCGTAGTAGAACCGACGTGTGTGTGCAATAACTCTCAAACAACAGTGACGCAGACAGAATCACATTATATCAATAAAGATTTTAGGCAAAACATATATCATGTACAAATCCATAAGTTCCCCATTAATCATCACCTACCAATGCATCAATGTGTCGTGTGATAAATTTTTTGTGATAGAGCATTCAAGAAAAGAATGAAGTTATTGAGACCCCACAATCCTTACTTATCAATCTGCACACTCGCTCATCTTGCCTTCAGACTCAGGCAAACAACATGAAACCTTACTTGGGCCGGGCGGACTTGGGGACCGAGTCTTGCTCTTAGGTCCTCGTTTGTTTCCTTTTTATGCGAGGGTCGTGCCCTTTTTGCTACGAGTTCGCTTCTCTCACTGCCTTTATTATATATTTTTTTCTTTTCTTTTTTTCTCTTTTTTAATGCAATAGTCGTGCGTTTTACGCTCCATCGGCTTCGCTTGCCAGATTTCTCACTCTTTTTTTCTCTCTCACTCGCAAGCCCGTTGTATCCCGTTACCTTGTTTGGCATTCAAGTTGCTACCATCCTCCTACAACAATTGGTTAAAGTATATCCACCAACAAATATCGATTCCCGGTCTAGGATAACTCTTCATCTCATCTAAATACTTCTCACTCAGATTGCGTGCTCAAAAATTGAATGCAACGGTAAAATAATAATTAATAAGTCACTACTTCATACAACATAACACATGCTCATTCTTTCATACTAAATTGAATAATGCGTCATCTATACTACATACTGAAAAAATGATTTATATGTGCTTAAAAAGGTCGATTCCACAACAAGATAGATGATTAATAAACAACTACTTCAAATAGTTGACAAACCCCTTATTCATCATTAACGAATTAAGTATGTAATTAAGAAGTTTCAACGATTTAAGGTTTTTATTTCATTCAATTCAAAAAATCGAAATTCACAAAAGTAAGTGTAAGTGTTCTTCAAACTAAGTGTTATTCCTACCCCCACTTTAAAACTCAACATTGTCTACAATGTGAAAAGTAAAGCAAAAAAAGTAGGAAGAAGAAGAACACTTAGCTTTGGAAAATAGAAGAACTCGGCTAACTGTCTGAAGCAAATCATATCACTGAACTGGAACCAAAGTTGTCCTCTCCAAAAGACTAATCTGCACTAGGTTGGGTAATACAAACAATTCTTGCACAAAGACCATTAGTACCGCGAGACGCGAATAAGTAACAAAATAGTTATGTCATATGGCAGTAAATAGCACAACTAAAAAGAAAAAGTGCAATAAACAATTTAAGCCAATACATAACACTCTATTACTTAAACACAACAAAACTATTACAAGACTCCAAATAAAAAATAAAAGGACTCAATACTCTAAATAATAATCAAATAATCATGCAAAGTAAAAAAAACTCCCGCACATCCTTTGCTCAACAGCCTTAGGAACATGGCGATGAAAAAAAAAACCTTCACAATTTTATTCGATCAACGAAAAAAAGAAAAGAAAATTTTAACAAAAAAGGTTAACTATAAATTAATGGCTATGCCTAACAATTAAATAAATAGTCCCCGGCAACGGCGCCAAAAACTTGATCGCGTGTGCAATTAACTAATACACACGACGTACTAGCAAGAGACTAGGTCAATCATAGTATAGCAAGGGCGAGTCAATGTCGATCCCACAGTGACAATTCTTTAATAATGCTAAGCACAACCACAATTCATAGGTCAACCGGATAGGGGTGGTCATTGACCATCATAAATAAACATTAAGTAAAAGATAGAGATGCAAATAAACCAATCGTCAATCATATATCGAAAAGGCATTAACCAAACTA
Organism: Gentiana straminea; assembly: GCA_036785695.1. Taxonomy (NCBI): domain Eukaryota; kingdom Viridiplantae; phylum Streptophyta; class Magnoliopsida; order Gentianales; family Gentianaceae; genus Gentiana; species Gentiana straminea. Next base: position 38,265 of record JAVUPR010000090.1, on the reverse strand, counting down.
TTCATAACTAATCTCCCATTAATCCTTATTTGATCCATATTTGTAATTAAGCTACGGGTGCAATTCCTAACCCTATCTACTCCAACAATGGTAGTAGATAATTTATACGCCAGCTACCCTCCTTAATTGGTCCGTAATAGCACATAGCATAAATAAATAGAATTGTCGATATCGAGCGCTAACTCATACCGATAACCCGCCTAGACAGCTATCGACACTGATCAGCACGTTCCTAGGTCCATCAAGACTATGTCCAAACTAACACTTCACTATTCGTATTTCATGCCAGTTTACGAATACAATAAGCAGATTGGCCAGATCTAACCTACTGTTAATTAAACCTGTCGATCAACGTAGCTGTAGTGAATCCCAGTTTTAGGTTTTCTAAATTATGCCCCGGTAAACCGGTATAGACCTCCGGGTTACCGGGGGTAGCGTTTCCTATCACTGGATCTACATTGCTCAATTGCGATTAAAATAAGTAAATTATGGGATCTTTAAATATGCAGATTAACTAAAACACATAAATGCGAACAGATCTACCATATTGAAGACAAAAAGGAACGTTCAAAGCTTCATACCTTCAACAATGGAGATCTTGCTCGATTTACTCAAGCTAGAGATGATGGAGAAATGAAGGAAACCAAAAATAACTCTTCAAAAGCTTGAATAACTTTATTTCATCAAAATATGTAATGTATTTGAAGAATTGATAATAATGTTAATCATCATATGAAAGCATTCAATATACGCAGCTTTATATAGATAGAATAGCCGACTTAAGACTCTCTAAAACCCTAACCGACCTAGATAATGCGGCAGAATCAATTTTGTGTCCGACAAGTTCTCGGGTTACCGGCCCTAGCCCTAGGTAAACCGAGCTGACTTTTCTCTTTTTTCTTCAACAGACTTCTTCTTGGACTTTAATCACTCGGCCCAATATACTTCTTTTGGTCCGGATCCATTCTCCAATGCTCTAGATCCGGTACATCCTATAAAACACGCAAAATGAGACAAAACAGTACCAAATCTTCGGGAAAATAACACAAATGCAGAATTATGATCCTGGAAACACTCACATAGAATTTAACATATATTCCACATAATAACGAGCCTATTTATCCTCTTTTGAGCAGAATTCGGGGTGAATAAGGGTATAATTATTAGTACCATTTAGAGAGTTATCAACGGTTATCATTCAAATTCAAATTAAAATCACAGGATCTACACCTATAAATAGAGGACTCCTTATTCATATTGCAACAAGAAGAATAACCAAGAATTCACACGAAGCATTTAAGTTTTTGAGCAAGAAGTTGATCAAAGTGCAATCTGACCCTGCTGATACATACAGAGCTATAATCTACTGATCAAGTTTTTCTTCAAGTGTTATCTGCAATCAAGTTACATCTAGTTCATACACTTGAAGATCTTAAGCTACTGATCTTATCATCCTGATCAGAAGCTTGCTGAAAGCTGAATCACTGTTGGGGAGATTTTGCATCATTAAAACAAAAGAAAATTTATAAAACCTATACTACCATGCAAAACTACCTCCTAACCGGCCGAATACCGGGTAGTTGCTAGTAAAGTTGGATAAGTACGGGTATCGATCCTCAGGGAAAAGGGATATTGAATCTAACGTCATTAATTCCTCTTTATTAAAACACATAACTAATCCTAATCTAAAACGGAAAAATAAAGCGGACGAGAGGATTGTTAATCCAAAGCCGGGAAGGATAATTGCGAACCAAAATAAATAAAACTATAACAATAAATCTAACTAACGAACATGATAATGGTAGAAGCGATCAAACATGGAACGAACCATAATCCACCATCCCGCAACCCTTAATTTCTTCCCTAGATTATCTTATAGTGATTTAATTCAAGTTGTGGTTCACCTCTCATAAGTATGAATTCCTACTTTCGTAGATGAATTCCCCTATCAATCTCTATCTTTCGATTTACGGAGATTAACGCATCATAAAATAAACCAAGGTGCAAGATTTATCAGATCTAATAACCTAGACATTCAACCTATCAACTTTCGTTTGACATAGATCAAAACATCTATTCTTTCCTATGGTGATCTCGCGTTTACACCGACTTTCGTCCTACGGTAAACATCAATCGCAAACATCTTTCGATATAAATTTGCAATAACAAATAATCATAGAAAAGATACGAACTTGGAATTTAAACTTACAAGATATCCGAGAGAAAGAAAGTAAAAACGCTGCGAAAAGATATCCATGGCTGCTCCATGTTTATTCAACCTCAAAACATCATCATGGTTCAAGAAACGAAGGAAAAACAAACAAAATAAAAGACCTAATCTAACCCCGATCACCCGAGCACAAGGCTCGGGTGATCGGCCTAAAGCTCCCGAAAGCGGCTGCGCGTGTGTAATTTTCATATGAAAAATCTGATGTAATTAGGGTTGGAATCGCAGCTGCTTTTATAGAAAAATCAAGTCGGTTGCTACAGTAACGGTGCCGGACGCCCGTTCACAAGGTCGGACGCCCGTTCACAATTTTCAGCAACAGCATCCAAACTTGTAACGCTCATATCTCGGGCCTCGTAAGTCGGAATGGAGTGATTCAAAATCCTGTAGAATCCTCTCTTCAATCCCTACAACTCTTCTCTTGAGGTCGAGAGTCAAATCAGTGTATATCATATCAAGAACTGCATCGGAAGTTCGTCACTACTCGGAATCCTGATTTTCCGACATTTATCTTGATTGATTTCTTTCCTTATATCTTTAAATCTTCCATAACTTTGATTGATCCTTTCCAAGCACGAATTTGGCTCTCTAAAATCCTCTCTTCCATCATCAATGAGTATCTACAACAATAGGAAAACATACCAAAGCGTAACGTATTTCCAAAATAACATAAAATCATCATTTAAGCACATAATTCGTTACGTTTTGCAATTAACCTCTTAAAAACATCATTTACTAAATATTTCAATATAATGCTCGATTTCTATGGAAAACATCCATATATGGGGAATATTGATATAAAATATATCCTTATAAAACGTATAAAATCACCCTTAACAACTCCCCCACACTTAAACCTTGCTCGCCCCGAGCAAGACAAAACATAAAAACATACTATCAAAAACCCACATAACCTGACACGAGATGTAGTCATGCTCACGTCAAGCTAGTATTTAGCAAATCGAACTCACTCGGTGATTGTGTGTGCAAAACCTGCTAAACTTCCACCGATCCACTCTCGATGTATTAAATCAAGCACCAACATTCATCCGGTAAAATAAAAGAAAGTTTCGTCCCGTGTACAACACTTACCGTACAAAAACTAATTACCAAGAACACAGTAACTAACTCACATTTAAAATCCTTTACTTGGTGCCAAGAAAATACCTTTCAGGTCTCTACTGGGTTTAGATCAACTTGACTTAGAGTTCCAAAAAGCAAAAATTTTGGTTTTCTATCGTCGTGTCTCAAAAGTATAACACTCTCCCCTACATTAGAGGCAGTCACCCTGAGATCACTCAAACCCATACTGTCCAAGGTAAACCACACTCCCCAATTGGGGCAGTATCCAAATGGACTCGAGGTGATAGTCACAAACAAAATTCCCGCAAAGAAATTTTATTCATTTATTATTATTCATATGTATATATATATTTAAATCTCCTTGGAAACTCTCGGTCAAATATATTTCTAACACATTCAAGACTCTTAAAGTTTTCAAGAACACTAAGGTACTGAGATTCTAACTGTGAGTATAGTACGAATTCTTAACTTTCATCAATGCTAAGTAAGTGTTATCTGTATCAAGAATTAACTTTCCTTTAACTAACCGGAAACTATTCTATATTTGGCTCTTCATCTAATAGGTTCGTGAAATGAAGTTCAAGTGAGTATCGACTTACTAAACCTATTCTCAGAACATGATATGACTACTGATAACAACTAAAGGGTGCCAGATTATATAACTAGCATGCCATTGAAGTTACTCGGGACAAAACAAAAATTGAAAATTTCGAAAAAAATTTAGCAAATGATAGATACACATAACCAACTATCCCCTCCCCCACACTTAAATTACAACATGTCCTCATGTTGTGCAGAAAATAAAGAGAAGTAAAGAACTTAGCTGATTGTCTTCCGAAAGGGAGCAACCCTGGAATGATGCGCATCACCCAGGAATGCTCGAGGATATCGATGATTGTGGACCATCCACCAGAAAACTGATATCGTCTAAAACTCACAAAAGCTAATGCAAATACCCTGCACTCATGAAAAACAAAGAAATACCTCGGGGGCAAGGGGGAATAGAACATACAAGCACAAAATAGAATCGCTTCAGATGGAAAAATCAAATAGGGAAAGTACAGAACATCTAAGCGTCTAAATATGGAAGTTTGATATAAGCACAAAAAGAAATAATAGCTCAGATGGAAAGATCAACACTTAAACTCAGGACATCTAAGAATAAAGCCACAGAAGCTTATAATACAAATAAGGCCCAACATGTGCATACAGAAATAATGATACATGGAACATTACAAAGTAGTAGGGCTAGGTGCACTATATGAAAATATATTACAATGCAATCTACATGAAATGCAACTAAAAAGATGCTGACGAGCTCAGCCGAGCAAGTTGGGACAACAACTCTACAGTGACTACGGCCCGTGCAGAATCAGAAAAAAAACGAGGTAGTATTACGGAAACCGACAGTTAACTACACTCAAGAAAAATAAAAGAAAAATAGAAAAACAACGCAACTAGATGATATGCAACTAAATGATATGCATCTATATGATATGCAAAAATAAAAGAAAATAAAAGAAAGAAAACTAGCCCACTCATTTGCAACATGACATATATAATAAACGTCTACCAAATAATGACAGGTTACGATAAACGACAGTTCTGTTCATTACATGCAATGTAGACGCGCCTTAAGACTCATCAAAGGTGATAGCATTATGGAAAACCAACAGTTAGCTATACTAAACAGATATAACTCATATGGAAAAGGACGTAGCATACGGAAACCGACAGTAGCTACCCATATGAGTTACATAAACAACAAGAAAGCACATAAGTCTTAAAGCTTAAAAGATTCATCACAGCGGTAAGTAGCATACGGAAACCGACATTAGCTACTAAATAACAATAAGAACAGTTATAGCATACGAGAACCGACAGTAACTATAACTTGCATAGATGAATCAAGTATATAAAAATAAATCAATTATTTAACACGGATTCGTAGATGGAAAGATATAAATATGCAAGTTCAGATCATCTACGTAAAAACAATTAGCCACAGAAGCTCAAATTAAAGTATCCATATCAAATAAAGCATTAAAAATAAAATCAAGAAATTTAGAACCTGGACTGAACCCCGGACGAACGTTCACTTAGCGTTCATAACTGGACGGGCGTTCCACCTTGCAGACGCTCATCTGCCTTGAAAACCGACCGGACGGGCGTTCAGAAAGTATAGACGCTCGTCTGGTCCTCTAAATCAGAACAGGATTGAAAATATTTGAACGGACGAGCGTCCAATACTTCCCAACGCTCGTTCACTGCGGATGAAGAACGGACGGGCGTCCAACAGAACAAACGCTCGTCCATACAAAAAGAATGCACAGACAGCAGGAAAAACACAGCAAAACCCTAAATACTTATGAACACAACACAGCAACACAGATCACAGCACAGCAGCCTTATCAAATTAAGCACAGGGGTTAGACTAGGTAACACATAAACATATAAACTTCACGTAAAACAAGTTGAGTAAAAAACTTTTGCACATTCTTAACCTAACGGTCATCGAAACACGGCAAAATAAAAACTCTCAACTTGGTATACGCTACTTTTATTAAAAACAAAAATAAAACGTAACAAAATCGAGAACTAACAAAACTAGATTCAACATGACACCTATTCCCCGGCAACGGCGCCACTTTTGTTGGGGAGATTTTGCATCATTAAAACAAAAGAAAATTTATAAAACCTATACTACCATGCAAAACTACCTCCTAACCGGCCGAATACCGGGTAGTTGCTAGTAAAGTTGGATAAGTACGGGTATCGATCCTCAGGGAAAAGGGATATTGAATCTAACGTCATTAATTCCTCTTTATTAAAACACATAACTAATCCTAATCTAAAACAGAAAATAAACTGGACAGAGGATTGTTAATCCAAAGCCAGGAAGGATAATTGCGAACCAAAATAAATAAAACTATAACAGTAAACTAACTAACGAACATGATAATGACTGAAGCGATCAAACATGGAACGAACCATGATCAACCTATTTCCAACAACCATCACCCTACCGAAATCAGTCAGATAGACAAACATTCATTCATTAGTTATCTTGGATTATTATCTTTTCTAATGAAGCGTTTCCTCTTCCGATTTATCACGCCATTAATTAGTTTACCTTCCGGTCTTAACTAATATCGATACAAATCAAAGATATGGATTGAATCCTAACCTAACAACATTATCCCTCAACTTCCGTTTGTTGGAATAACTATTGTCAATCTCCCTCACGATAATCTAATGAATCTATTAACTTCCGTTATCTAAATTCGATTAACATAAACCATACAAAACATGAAAGAGAACAAGAACAACATAATGAATTAAACACATGAAAAATCCTATCTTTCCGGTAACGGTGATATCCCTCAATTCCAATCTAAGATAATCTTGCATCGAATTAATTAAATTGTGGTTCTCTCGTAAACCTAGATATTTAACCTACGAAATTCCGTTATGTATAGATTAAAGATCTAATCTTTCCTATGGTGATCTAAACTACACCGACTTCCGTCATACGGTAGCATCAACAAGCAATAATCTTCCGATATAAATTGCAAGATACAAATAAACAAAGGAAAGAAACAATTTGAATTAAAACTTACAAAATCATCCATGAATTGACATTAAAGTGCTGCTGCAAAAAGGTTTCACCAAGCTTGTTTCATGGCTGAACCATGGCGGCAACAAGAAGAAACGAAAAAACGAAAAGAAAAAGAAATATCTAATCTAACCACCACCGGCCGGCCAAGCATGAAGCTCGGCCCGGCCGGTCTTCGTCGCTTGACTTCTCTAGGGTTCAAAGTAGAGCTGTTGTTGTGTAAAAATTCGATATGGTATATTGTTAGGGTTGAAAAGCTGCTGCTATTTATAGAAAATCCGAGGCGGTTGCTACAGTAACGGTGCCGGACGCCCGTTCACAAGGTCGGACGCCCGTTCACTATTTTCAGCAACAGCATCCAAACTTGTAACGCTCATATCTCGGGCCTCGTAAGTCGGAATGGAGTGATTCAAAATCCTGTAGAATCCTCTCTTCAAGGCCTACAACTCTTCTCTTGAGGTCGAGAGTCAAATCAGTGTATATCATATCAAGAACTGCATCGGAAGTTCGTCACTACTCGGAATCCTGATTTTCCGACATTTATCTTGCTTGATTCCTTTCCTTATATCTTTAAATCTTCCATAACTTTGATTGATCCTTTCCAAGCACGAATTTGGCTCTCTAAAATCCTCTCTTCCATCATCAATGAGTATCTACAACAATAGGAAAACATACCAAAGCGTAACGTATTTCCAAAATAACATAAAATCATCATTTAAGCACATAATTCGTTACGTTTTGCAATTAACCTCTTAAAAACATCATTTACTAAATATTTCAATATAATGCTCGATTTCTATGGAAAACATCCATATATGGGGAATATTGATATAAAATATATCCTTATAAAACGTATAAAATCACCCTTAACAATCACTTTCTTGATTCAACCCTTCTTTTTCAAGAAGTTTGCTGAAGACAGAGAAGCACTTTTGGAGTGTCAAGAACTGTTGTTTTATGGTGGAGCTGGTGGAGAGGCAATCCTACCCTTCAAGGACCAGTGGAATACTTTGAAGCAGCAATCCTGCCTGTTTCTAGTGTTCAGTTTATGAAGCCATAGCTATTGGTCAAGGACAAACAGTTTAGGGATTTTTGTAACAGCTACCTCAAGAATCTCTAGTGAATTTCCTCCAACATCAAAGGAGAAGAGTGGACTGACAGGATTACACCACCTGGAACCACTATAAAACTTGCCTACTATACATTCTGCATTTACATTCTGCAATTCACTACAGCTACGTTGATCGACAGGTTTTATTAACGGTAGGTTAGATCTGGCCAATCTGCTTATTGTAATCGTAAACTGGCATGAAATACGAATAGTGAAGTGTTAGTTTGGACATAGTCTTGATGGACCCTAGGAACGTGCTGATCAGTGTCGACAACTGTCTAGGCGGGTTAGCGGTATGAGTTAGCGCTCGATATCGGCAATTCTAGTTCTTTATGCGTATGTGCTATTACGGACCAATTAAGGAGGCTAAATTATGCCCCGGTAAACTGGTATAGACCGCCGGGTTTCCGGGGGTAGCTTTTCCTATCCGTGGATCTACATTGCTCGATTACGGTTAAAATAAGTAAATTATGGGGTCTTTAAACATGCAGATTAACAAAAACACATAAATACAAACAGATCTACCATATTAAAGACAAAAAGGAACGTTCAAAGCTTCATACCTTCAACAATGAAGATCTAGCCCGATCTACTCAAGCTAGAGATGATGGAGAAATGGAGGAAACCAGAAATAACTCTTCAAATGCTTGAATAACTTTATTTCATCAAAAATATGTAATGTATTTGAAGAATTGATAATAATGTTAATCATCATATGAAAGCTTTCAGTATATGCGGCTTTATATAGATAGAATAGCCGACTTAAGACTCCCTAAAACCCTAACCGACCTAGATAATGCGGAAGAATCAATTTCATGTCTGACAAGTCCTCGGGTTACCGGCCCTAGCCCTCGGTAAACCGGGCTGACTTTTCTCCTTTTTCTTCAACAGTCTTCTTCTTGGACTTTAATCACTCGGTCCAATATACTTCTTTTGGTCCGGATCCTTTCTTCAATTCTACAGATCCGGTACATCCTATAAAACACGCAAAATGAGACAAAACAGTACCAAATCTTCGGGAAAATAACATAGATGCAGAATTATGATCCTAGAAACACTCACATAGCATTTAACATATATTCCACATAATAACGAGCCTATTTATCCTCTCTTGAGCAGAATTCGGGGTGAATAAGGGTATAATTATTGGTACCATTTAGAGCGTTATCAACGGTTACCATTCAAATTCAAATTAAAATCACAGGATCTACACCTATAAATAGAAGACTCCTGATTCATATTGCAACAAGAAGAATAAAGTTTTTGAGCAAGAATTTGATCAAAGTGCAATCTGACCCTGCTGATACATACAGAGCTATAATCTACTGATCACATTTTTCTTCAAGTGTTAACTGCAATCAAGTTACATCTAGTTCATACACTTGAAGATCTTAAGCTACTGGTCTTATCATCCTGGTCAAAAGCTTGCTGAAAGCTGAATCACTTTCTTGATTCAACCCTTCTTTTTCAAGAAGTTTGCTGAAGACAGAGAAGCACTTTTGGAGAGTCAATAACTGTTGTTTTGTGGTGGAGCTGGTGAAGAGGCAATCATACCCTTCAAGGACCAGTGGAATACTTTGAAGCAGCAATCCTGCCTGTTTCTAGTGTTCAGTTTGTGAAGCCATAGCTATTGGTCAAGGACAAACAGTTTAGGGATTTTTGTAACAGCTACCTTAAGAATCTCTAGTGAATTTCCTCCAACATCATAGGAGAAGAGTGGACAGGCAAGATTACACCACCTGGAACCACTATAAAACTTGCCTACTTTACTTTCTGCATTTACATTCTGCAATTTACTTTATTTGCATGCTTATCACATGAAATTGACTAAACTAGCTACTGAATCACACCACTTGCACTACTGAGTATATAATACTTAGTATCATATTTAAACAACAAGTAACAAGGCTTAATTTAATATATTCCGCTGCAACAAATTCAAAAGCTTTAATAGTCAGCAGGCTACTTAGTGGTCAGTAGACTATTGACCCTGCTGAGTTTGTAAAACTCCAAAAAGTTTTTTTAAGTGTTAAGTTTATTCACCCCCCCTAAACTTAATCAAAGCCTTTTCAAGGGACCAACACAGACAAACACCATCCCCCACATTCCGCCTCTGCAAACCCTGGCCAATAGCAAGACACTCATGCAAACATCGCCATAAAAAATGCTGAATACGCGGCTGAACCGGAAGCCGCCAACAGCTCCACCAAATCTTGCTTTGCCCTGTTGAAGTAGACGGCCCAGCTTCTGACGACGGCCGATAGAGCGATAAGGCCAGGAAATATCCTGACCAAATAGCGTAGACTCCCCGCCGATCATAGTGCCAAATCTGCCGATCCGGATGCCCCCCAGGAGCCACAGTAGTCTCCAATATGGCATCTGCTTCCCAAGGTCTAAATAATTGCCGCACCCGCTGCACATCCCATACTCTGGAACCGGGTATAAAGAGATCTGAAATAGTGGAATCCGTCGGAAGCTCATGCCCTACGAAAGGTATGCGAAACGAAGGTTGCCTATTGACCCAGGCATCATGGAAGACATATATATACCGACTCACCGTCCCCTCCTCTCCATCTTATCCCATTGTACATGAGGTCCCGTCCCTCTAGAATACTACGCCACAAGTAAGACGGTCTCGCCCCCAACCCAGCTGCAAGAATCGTGCTATCCTCAAAATACTTCGCATGTAATACCTGTGCCGCCAGAGAAACCGGACTGGTCAGGATTCTCCGGGACTGCTTTGCCAACAGTTCCAGATTAAAACATTCCAAGTCTCGAAATCCCAGGCCCCCTAAATTCTTCGGCAGACAACAAACCTCCCAGTTCTTCCAATGTCTCTTGCGTTTATTATCCGTGTCTCCCCAAAAGAAACCTCGAATCATTTGCTCAAATTCTCTGATTCGAATGGTGGGAATCTTAAAGCACTGCATAATATACGTGGGTATGGCTTGGAGAGCTGACTTAATAAATACCTCATTGCCTGCCGGCTAGAGTAGTTTCTCTTTCCATCCAGCTACCTTAACAGAATAATAGAAAAAGATATTGTATTGCGTTGCTTTGAGTGAATACAATAGTAGGCTATTTATACTAATAGTCATAATGTGAACATAATAATAACCATAATGAGATTGATTACAATCAATTATTTTCCTAATTTTCTATATCTAGAATATATATGTCATTACGTCTAACGCGCCCCCGCAATCACATGGTAGTGCAACGAACATGGTGATTGGCTCGCAATGAATGGCTTGAGTCCTGGGTGTCTGCGACAACTCTGCATATCAATCAGCATCAACTTCTTCTCAACTTGATAGTGCTTGAATAAAAGCTAGTGGGATGGACCCTAAAAAAATACATGGAGGGATATACCCTAAAAAAAAAGACACGAGGAGGGATTTACCCTTAAAAAACAATAAATTGAGGGATATACCCTAAAATAAAAAACGATAGAGCAAATCAAGTTAGTGAAAAGTCGAACTGCCGATGAAACAAGAAACAATTGAATTTGACCATGAGAAAGAAAGGGGCTTAGAAAAAGAAATTGATTGGGAGACCATCACCGTTAAACAAAATGAACTAGGTGTTGACGGGGTTGGATCGACAATAATGACAAAAAAAAATTATTTTTTTTATTTTTTTTATTTTGATATTAATATAATAATAACAATAATAATAGAAGAGGGGTGGTGGGAGAGAGGGTGGACGGAAAAGAAAAGCTGGCGGCTGTTGGTGGTGCAATAGATTACCATGTCCGCGAATCTCATTAATATGCATGTGGATGTATGAATCTTGAAGAAAAAAGAAAGAAAAAAAAGAAAGAACGAGAAATAAAGCAAAGTAGAGATTAGGATGTGGGACTTGTGAAATAAGAAAGCAAAGATAGTGGTTAAAAGAAATTAAAGTGCTGATTTTTAGAGGTGAGCTGACAGATAGAAAAATGACCGGCCAAAGAACAAGCAGGAAAAAGAAATTCGAGAAGAAAAGATAAATAAAAGAGAAAAAAAACTTAAGAACGGAGGGGTGAGGTGTTGTATTTTGAGGGTGTGAAGATTGATCACCAATGTCTTGAATTCCTGCAAATATAGAAGATGTTCGGATCCTCGCAGTTTCACGATAAATCGTTGTCCTTCTTAAATTATTCGACCCAATACTTTGTCCCGGGTATCACGAATATTTAAGTGAGATATAAACTGAGAGTTTTTCCTTTAAGTCTGGACAAAGATCTTAAAGAGCACTTAGAAGTATTAAGTTATATAGAATGTTTAACAAGGATGCTTACAATTGTTATTCTTATTTTTTAACAATGTATACTTGCTAATATATAGCACTTAGATCTGAAAAAGAGCAAAGGAATACGTCCTTCAAGTGATTGAAACCAAAGGAAAATGTACCATTTGGTTGTACCCACTTAAAACGGCCAAAAGACACCAAAAATCAGTTTTTCTGACCACAGGTGCCCATCCGTACGGATGCAGTTATCATCCGGACGGATAAGTTACAGTATCAAAATTTTACATTTTCAGCCATCTATCCGTACGGATAGATTCTTATCCGTACGGATAACTCTCATCCGTACGGATAGATTCTTATCCGTACGGATATCTCTCAATCAGAAATTTTGGATTTTCATTTCACATCCGTACACTAGTAAACACTTATATAAGCGTGCACTCCGCACCTCCATACTTATATTTTAGCTTTACGAGCATAACCACCCTTGTACTAAACCCCGATAACCTCAATGGCTTGTGATTATACTTAAATCACCAACATTCCTCCCTCATTTAAGTGTAATCCTTGGTTTAGTATAAACAACAATCATAATATAAACCAACTCATGCTTCAATGAAAATATCACGAAGATTGAATTTTCACCTAGTATTATTACACGCAAATATTCGAGTATTGGGGTGTGACTAAGCATTGAACCCCTTTACACATTTTGAATACATGTACATAACAATACACATGAATTGAGACTACTTCAAAGTATTATTCTTGACACCATTTATTGAAATCCGGCCTTGTGTCTGTTAAGGGTCAATTTGTAGTGTTTTATAAGGATATATTTTATATCAATATTCCCCATATATGGATGTTTTTCGTAGAATTCGAGCTTATAATCGATTAATTGAGCAACTGACGTTTTGAATAGTTAAAATGCAAAATCGAGTAAATATCGTGGTTTTATTATCTATTTTGTATGGTTTTACGTTTTGCTCGGTTTTGTCATCTTTTAGGTGCACAAATGTGGAATGGAAGAGGTCTAAATGATGTTTGATTGAAGATTAAAAAGGAAAGAAAGAGATTCAAGAGGATGAAGATGAAATAAAGCTTGGGAAAATCCCGAAAACGACTCGTAATACGACGGGCTAATCAAAAAGGCGTTTTCTGAAGAAGAGTCCTTAATGAAAGTTGTAGAGTTTTCCGAGAGCTTTTTTATGACATTCGGATCATAATTTTTGGAGGTCTACAACTCAAGATATGAATTTTAGAAGTTTTATTCCAATAAATATTCCATGCGAGAAATCAATACAGGATGTATAGCTTGGCAGGAAACGGGCGTCCAACCCAGCCGACTTAAGCAGCCGACCTAAACCTCTATATGAACAGCCGCATGATCAACCCTAATGCTATACAATTCATTCAGCGGCAAATACATCACAGCAGCGGCCAACTTGGCTTTCAAGGCCGGTCACCCGAGCCTTGTGCTCGGGTGATCCGGGTTAGATTAGGATGTAGTTTTTCTTCCGTTTTTCGATTCATGGATTCAATCATGTACCAAACTACGTGAGTTTATTTATTTAATTTATTCAGTCCTTATTCGTTTTTTATGATCTTTAATTTATTTTGTATCGTTCTATGATTTTGATGCTATGATGTGAATTAGATCGAGAGATCAGTTTGCTATTGATACGTTTACAACATACGGAAGTTGCGTAGACTAGATCACCATAGAAAGATAGGATCTTTAATCATTAATTATGTGAAAAATTAATTGGTTAATTATCTAGGTTGTTAGATTCTAAAATACGAGAGTTAACTTTGAATCTACACCGAGTTTTGTTTGGTAAATCGATCTCAACATTCGGAAGATGAGAGATTGATAAATTGGACTCACTAAGGAATTAGGAATCCATAGCTTGAGATTAAATTCACTAAGGAATTAGGGATTTGTATCTCGTGTAAAGGTGAAACCACAATTTGAATTAAAATCATGAGATGAACTAGGATTGAAATCACTTGGTTTGTGCACTGTTTGATCCCATGTATCTTTAGTTTAGTTTAGGTTGTGTTATTTTATTTTGTAGGTTAGATTTATTTTAATTGCTCTTTCGTTTATTTTATTTGTTCTTTCGTTTATTCGTTTTTCCTAAGTAACAATTGAAAGGAATTAGTGAAATTAGATTCAACATCCCTTTTCCCTGAGGATCGATACCCGTACTTATCCAACTTTACTAGCAACTACCCGGTATTCGGCCGGTTAGGAGGTAGTTTTGCATGGTAGTATAGGTTTATAAATTTTCTTTTGTTTTAATGATGCAAAATCCCTCCAACAAAAGTGACGCCGTTGCCGGGGAATCGGTGTTTTGTTGAATCTTCTTTCGTTAATTTTTCTATTTTGTTACGTTTTATTTGTTTTTATTTTATTTCAATAAAAGTAGCGTTTAAAAAATCGAGAGTTTTTATTTTTGCCATGTTTCGATGACCGTTGGGTTAAGAATGTGCAAAAAGTTTTTTACTCGATTCGTGAAACGTGAAGTATAATCTAATCTTAACCTTGTGTGCTCTGTGCTAAAATTTATATGCGGCTGTTGTATGTGTGTTGATGATGATTAGTTAGGGTTTGCTGTGTTTTTTTTTGCGTTTCTGTTGCAAAGTCGTTGTTTGGACGAGCGTTCAGGTAAGTGAACACCCGTCCAGTTCATAATCTGCAGGTGAACGCCCGTTTGACTTGTCGAATGAGCGTCCAGGGCTAAAAATCCAGGTGAACGCCCGTCTGCTTTGTTGAACGCACGTCCAGGTTCCAGAATTCCTCTTAACTTGATTTTTAATGCTTTATTTGATATGGATACTTTAATTTGAGCTTCTGTGGCTAATTGTTTTTACGTAGATGATCTGAACTTGCATGTTTACATCATTCCATCTACCGATCCATGTTAAATAACTGATTAATTTTTATATGCATGATTCATCTATGCAAGTTATAGTCACTGTCGGTTCTCGTACGCTATAACTGGTCTTATTGTTATTGGGTAGCTACTGTCGGTTTTCCGTATGCTACATACCGCTGTGATGAATCTTTTAAGCTTTGAGACTTATGTGCTTCCTTGTTGTTTTTGTAGTTCATATGGGTAGCTACTGTCGGTTTTCCGTATGCTACGTCCAGGCCATATGAGTTATATCTGTTTAGTATAGCTAACTGTTGGTTTCCATAATGCTATCACCTTCAATGAGTCTTAAAGCGCGTCTACATTGCATGTAATGAACAGCACTGTCGTTTATCGTAACCTGTCATTATTTGGTAGACGTTGATTATATACATGTCATGTTGCAAATGAGTGGGCTAGTTTTCTTCCTTTTATTTTCTTTTATTTTTGCATATCACTTAGATGCATATCATTTAGCTGCATATCATCTAGTTGCATTGTTTTTCTATTTTTCTTTTATTTTTCTTGAGCGTAGTTAACTGGTCGGTTTCCGTAATACTACCTCGTTTTTATTTTGTTTCGCACGGGCCGTAGTCACTGTAGAGTTGTCAGGGGTCAACTTGCTCAGCCTGAGCCTGTCAGAATTTATTTTTATTTGTTTTATTTTTAGGATTGCATATCATGTAGGCTGCATTGTAGTATATTTTCATGTAGTTGCACCTAGCCTACTATTTTGTAATGTTCCATGTATATGTTCCATCTTTCTATGAGCTTAATCTGAAGAATCTCTATAACTTCTTTTCCATGTGTTTTACATGTATAATCCTTTTTCCCCGTAGACTCTTTTTGCACCGATCAAGTCTCAGGATATTTTTTATAGCTATTGTGCACTTTCACGATGAATTCGGTTTACCCGTGATGCTCCACGATCTACGAGCTATGCAAAGAATTTTGGTTTTTACCGATTTTTTCAGAATTGCCAGCATCCAATCAGCTAAGTTCTCTAATTTATTATTTCTGCACAACTTGAGGACAAGTTGCAATCTAAGTGTGGGGGAGAGGATGGTTTATATGTATCTATGAGTCGTTTGCTCAATTTCTGTTATATTTCTATGAAAAAATGCTTAATTTTCAAATTTTTTGTTATATCCCGAGTAGACAAAGGCATATCTTTGCTTGAGTTTATATCATTTTTGCTATATTCTGTATATTTAGTAATTTTAGTTGTTTCACCCGACACTCTTTTTCACATGCCATAGTAAATGATGAGTTAAATGTTTAAACCCTACCCCATTTTAGTTGGAGATTTTTGATGATTATAGCATGTTTCTTTGCTTATGTACAATTCTTGAAAAGTTTAGTAGTTTGTATTCTAGGATTAAAGTATGACATACTGTGAATATCTGTAAGTTTGAATGTGATAAGTGAAACGTGATTAAGTCTTTGCAATAGTAATAAATTGTTTACTTGAGGTGTTATGCTCGGTGGTCCGTGTTACTAGAAAATAATCTTTTCCACCGCCAAATGTAAATCTCTAAGTAAACATAATTGTAATTGTGTGTGTCGGAAGCCGGTTTATCATTTGGGTGAGGTAGGGTGTACCACGTATGTCCTATTCCACTATGATGACCAAAAGCTCACGACGATCGGTTTATAGCCGCCTAATGATTGGAGTAAGGTAGGGGATTATCTTGAAATGTCCTATTCTCGCTATGAGGGCAAAAGCTTATTCGATGTGTGTTAGAAAAGTGTGAAAAAAGTGAAAATATTGAAATATATTATTATGAATAAGTAAGGACTTAGTTATCTTTAATCTTATACCCGTATAAACCGAAGGATATGTTGTAGGGATTATCCTCGAGTCCGTCGAAATGTTTTAGATATTCTCTACTATTTCTTTTTGGGATATGTATGTTTTGTAAAGTGCCCGTTATAATTTTTGAATATTTCTAACTTAGAAGGGAAACCGGGCTAGTTTTGGTTTGAATAACTTTCAAATTGTGGAACTTAGTGGAAGTTTATTATGGCTATGCACACACTACACGGGTGAACTTCTAAGTTATTGAATATACTTCATATTTGTATGGATGTTTATTTGTCTCGAGCTTGACTTTGTTTTGTTTTGCTCGGGACGAGCAAAAGATAAGTGTGGGGGAGTTGTTAAGGGTCAATTTGTAGTGTTTTATAAGGATATATTTTATATCAATATTCCCCATATATGGATGTTTTTCGTAGAATTCGAGCTTATAATCGATTAATTGAGCAACCGACGTTTTGAATAGTTAAAATGCAAAATCGAGTAAATATCGTGGTTTTATTATCTATTTTGTATGGTTTTACGTTTTGCTCGGTTTTGTCATCTTTTAGGTGCACAAATGTGGAATGGAAGAGGTCTAAATGATGTTTGATTGAAGATTAAAAAGGAAAGAAAGAGATACAAGAGGATGAAGATGAAATAAAGCTTGGGAAAATCCCGAAAACGACTCGTAATACGACGGGCTAATCAAAAAGGCGTTTCTCGAAGAAGAGTCCTTAATGAAAGTTGTAGAGTTTTCCGAGAGCTTTTTTATGACATTCGGATCATAATTTTTGGAGGTCTACAACTCAAGATATGAATTTTAGAAGTTTTATTCCAATAAATATTCCATGCGAGAGAATCAATACAGGATGTATAGCTTGGCAAAAACGGGCGTCCAACCCAAACCGACTTAAGCGTACCGACCTAAACCTCTATATAAACAGCCGCATGATCAACCCTAATGCTACACAATTCATTCAGCGGCAAATACATCACAGCAGCGGCCAACTTGGCTTTCAAGGCCGGTCACCCGAGCCTTGTGCTCGGGTGATCCGGGTTAGATTAGGATGTAGTTTTTCTTCTGTTTTTCGATTCATGGATTCAATCATGTACCAAACTACGTGAGTTTATTTATTTAATTTATTCAGTCCTTATTCGTTTTTTATGATCTTTAATTTATTTTGTATCGTTCTATGATTTTGATGCTATGATGTGAATTAGATCGAGAGATCGCCTTGCTATTGATACGTTTACAACATACGAAAGTTGCGTAGACTAGATCACCATAGAAAGATAGGATCTTTAATCATTAATTATGTGACAAATTAATTGGTTAATTATCTAGGTTGTTAGATTCTAAAATACGAGAGTTAACCCGAATCTACACCGAGTTTTGTTTGGTAAATCGATCTCAACATTCGGAAGATGAGAGATTGATAAATTGGACTCACTAAGGAATTAGGAATCCATAGCTTGAGATTAAATTCACTAAGGAATTAGGGATTTGTATCTCGTGTAAAGGTGAAACCACAATTTGAATTAAAATCATGAGATGAACTAGGATTGAAATCACTTGGTTTGTGCACTGTTTGATCCCATGTATCTTTAGTTTAGTTTAGGTTGTGTTATTTTATTTTGTAGGTTAGATTTATTTTAATTGCTCTTTCGTTTATTTTATTTGTTCTTTCGTTTATTCGTTTTTCCTAAGTAACAATTGAAAGGAATTAGTGAAATTAGATTCAACATCCCTTTTCCCTGAGGATCGATACCCGTACTTATCCAACTTTACTAGCAACTACCCGGTATTCGGCCGGTTAGGAGGTAGTTTTGCATGGTAGTATAGGTTTATAAATTTTCTTTTGTTTTAATGATGCAAAATCCCTCCAACAATGTCCATATCCATTCTTGAGCATATAGAAAGTCAACCCAACTTTCCTTGAAGCGGCCATACATCAAACTCATATAGGTGAATCTTTAATTTACCGTGCACCTGCATTAGCACTCTCAAAAGATTCATTAAGAAGGTAAACTTCAACCTAACTTCACAGGTTTATTGCACATACTTTCGGGATTAATACATGTGCTCAAGTTCTCAAAAACAGGCTTACCACATTGAATTTAGCCTAAGGCATTGTACCAAAGGGAAATTGGGCGTCCTATTATCAGAAACTTATACAGGTTGTGGACCCATCCCGACAACCGACTTTTGTAATAAGTCCTTAGCTAATCATTTCGTCAAATGATCAGCTAAATTCCTTTGAGATCTCACATACACAACCGATATCACCCCGTGAGAGATCAACTCACGTACCGCGCTATGTCTAACACCTAAGTGTCGCGACTTTCCATTATACACTTGACTATATGCTTTAGACAGTGTAGATGAGCTATCACAATGGATAGATATTGGTGATATTGGTTTAGGCCATAAAGGAATTTCATGAATCAAATTCCTAAGCCATTCTGCCTCTTTACCGGCTGCTGCCAAGGCAATGAACTCCGACTCCATAGTCGAGCTAGATATACATGTCTGTTTCTTAGAAGCCCAAGAAATGGCACCTCCACCTAAAACAAACACCCATCCACTAGTAGAATAATGATCTTCTACATTAGATATCCAACTAGCATCTGAATATCCTTCAATCACCGAAGGATATGCAACATAAGTCAAACCAAAGTCTTTGGTAGACTTAAGATATCTCAATACACGAACAACCGCTCTCCAATGACAGCTTACTCCGGGTTACGGTATATCTACTTAGTTTCCCAACTGCATAGGCAATATCCGGTCGTGTACTAGTCATTGCATACATCAAACAACCAATGACTCGTGAATATTCAAGTTGATTCACGGTTTCACCTTCATTAGGTCCAAGTTTCTCATGAGGCTCCATGGGAGAATTTGCCGGAGTACAATTTTCACAATTAAACTTTTTCAACACTTTCTCAATATAATGAGACTGTGTTAGTGAAAACCCTCCTTGATTTATTTTAATTTTAATACCCAGAATAACATATGCCTCCCCCATGTCTTTCATAGAGAATCTAGAAGATAAGAGTTCTTTACACTTATCAACCTGACTTTGGTTCGTACCAAAAATCAACATGTCATCGACATATAGACAGATTATCATGCCATTGCCGGTATCATCAAATCTACTATAAATACATTTGTCCGACTGATTGAGTTTAAACCCACTAGCCAAGACAACCTCATCAAATCTACTATAAATACATTTGTCCGACTGATTGAGTTTAAACCCACTAGCCAAGACAACCTCATCAAACTTTTGATGCCATTGTTTAGGAGCTTGTTTAAGTCCATACAACGATTTTACAAATTTACATACCTTATGCTCGTTACCGGGCATAATAAATCCTTCCGGTTGCTTCATGTATATTTCCTCATCCAAATCTCCATTTAGAAATGCTGTTTTAACGTCCATTTGATGGATCACGAAGTTATGAATTACGGCTAAGGCAATCAATAACCTGATTGAGGAGATTCTAGCAACGGGATCATAAGTATCGAAATAATCGATACCTTCCTTTTGCCTAAAGCCTAGTATAACTAGCCGGGCTTTATATCGGTCAACAGTACCGTCAACTCACATTTTCCTTTTGAAAATCCACTTGCAACCTAATGGTTTGCAACCTCGTGGTAAATCTGTAAGAATCCACGTATTGTTACCCATTATGGAATCCATCTCATCATTGATGGCTTCTATCCAAAATGATACATCCTGAGATCCCATCGCCTCAGAAAATGTTCTTGGATCATCCTCAATATTGTAACAATATGAGTATTGATATTCAACTTCATTTCTCGAACCTTCCACCAAATAAGTGACAAAATCCGGTGGAAATATTTTGCTATTCTAGCCCTCTTACTTCTTCGAAGTTCAGAAGGCTCAACTTGAGAATCATTATTCTCCACATTCTCCACTCCAACTATCGTAGGAGCAATATCCTTTGGTCTAGGAATAGATGTAAATCTATTCTCATCAAATATGGCATCACATGATTCTATAACCGAATGTGCAGCGACATAATCACTAGGTTCTATAACATAAAACCTATAAGCCTTGGAATGACTAGCATATCCAATGAAAATGCAATCGATGCCTCTTTCTCCTAAAGTTTTAATTTTAGGATCGGGAAGTCTAACAACCACCCTGCAGCCCCAAACTTTTAAATAATTCAAGTTTGGTTTCTTTTTGAACCAAAGTTCATACGGGGTAGCAGAATTCCTTTTATTAGGAATTCTTTTTAGTAGACAACAGGCCGTTAACATGGCCTCACCCCAAAATCCACTGCTCAATCCTGAGTAGGATAACATGGAATTTACCATCTCTTTTAGAGTACGGTTCTTCCTCTCCGCAATGCCATTTTGTTGTGGCGTATACGGTGCA
Organism: Gentiana straminea; assembly: GCA_036785695.1. Lineage (NCBI taxonomy): Eukaryota > Viridiplantae > Streptophyta > Magnoliopsida > Gentianales > Gentianaceae > Gentiana > Gentiana straminea. Next base: position 16,864 of record JAVUPR010000090.1, on the reverse strand, counting down.
GTCACCTCGTGTATAATACCACACGACCCGAAGTAGGTTGGATCATAGTATTCTCCACCTCTATCGGTACGGAAACGTTTAATACTAGAATTCAATTGTAATTCTACTTCACTTTTATAAATCTTGAATTTATCAAGAGCCTCATCTTTAGTATTAAGTAAATACACATAACAAAAACGAGTATTATCATCTATAAACGTAATCACATACTTCTTATTTCCCAAAGATGGTAATGTATTAAAATCACATAAATCACTATGGATAAGTTCTAAAATTGTAGACGATCTTTCAACACCACGAAATGGTTGTCTTACAATTTTATTAAGCATACAAGTAGTACACTTATCCATATTGATATCAAACGGGGGAATCAAAGCAATTTTAGACATAACATGCATACGTTTATAATGCACGTGTCCTAACCGAGCATGCCATAACTTTGCGATATTAACATCAGAAATATGCATAACTTGATTAACTTTATTATTAACAATATTAAGCATAAACATATTATTACACAAATATCCAAAACCAACAAATACACCATGTTTTGACAAAATAAACCTATCGGACTCATAAACTTGTCTGTAGCCCGATTTACACAACAGTGCACCCGATACAAGGTTTTTCCGAATGCACGGAACAAATAAAACATTAAATAGTTTTACACACTTTCCAGAACTGAAATTTAAAGTAATAGTTCCATGACCACATATTACAGCCTTCGACTCGTTTCCCATTTTCAAAATGGATCCATCATTCACCGGTTCAAAATCTTCAAACCAGCGTTGATCCTTGCATACATGCCTTGTTGCTCCCGAGTCGATCCACCACGAAACATCATCATCCTGCATATAAAATGCTTCAGAAATAAATGGCACATAATTCATAACCAAATTAATACCAAAATTAACATTCTGACCTTGATGTTTGGGTGGTCCTTGATCTTTCGACCCCTGTTCTGGACCCTTGTTCTTTCCGTTCTTCCGCACTCGGCAATCAGCCTTGTAGTGCCCTGTTTTGCCACAAACCCAACAGGCCCCTTTTGGCCTTTTTCCGGATTCATTGTTGCCAGCCTTGAATGGTTTATTTTTCTTACCATTACCTTTTCCCTTGTTAGTTTTGGAACACTCCCCGGCCTCCATTACATGAATGGATGTCGATTCATCAATTTCTTTTCCCTTGGTTTTCACACCCTCCTGCGCCCTGAGGGATTCCTCGATACGCAGGTGGCTACCAAGTTCAACCAAGGAGAGTTCTTCCTTTTTGTGTTTTAACATATGCTTAAAATCTTTCCATGATGGTGGTAGTTTATCAATGATACTAAAAACAGAAATGGATTCATCCATTTCCATTTTGTGTTGTGCAAACTGGCCTAAAATGCGTTGAAGTTCATTGAATTGTTCAATTACAGACCGTGTATCTACCATCATGTATTTCATGAAATTACCAACTAGAAACTTTTTAGCGGATGCATCTTCATTTAAGTACTTAGTTTCTAGTGCATCCCATAATTCTTTTGCAGATGCAAAGTTTTGATAAATATCAAACAACAAATCAGATATACCATTTACAATGTGACCACGACAGATGTAGTCATCATTTTCCCACTTTTTCCGCCTTCGCAATTCCTCCAATGGTGCTTCATCATCAACTTCTGGTATCTCTGTGCTAAGAACATATACCACTTTCAAACTTGTGAGAAGGAAATGCATCTTTCTTTGCCACCTCCGGAAATCAACGCCTTCAAACTTGTCTAGTTTCCCGAAATTCATCATCAAATCCTTTGCATTCACCATTGTGATCAAAACAATAATTTAAGAAGAATGTTGTATTTTGAGGGTGTGAAGATTGATCACCAATGTCTTGAATTCCTGCAAATATAGAAGATGTTCGGATCCTCGCAGTTTCACGATAAATCGTTGTCATTCTTAAATTATTCGACCCAATACTTTGTCCCAGGTATCACGAATATTTAAGTGAGATATAAACTGAGAGTTTTTCCTTTAAGTCTGGACAAAGATCTTAAAGAGCACTTAGAAGTATTAAGTTATATGGAATGTTTAACAAGGATGCTTACAATTGTTATTCTTATTTTTTAACAATGTATACTTGCTAATATATAGCACTTAGATCTGAAAAATAGCAAAGGAATACGTCCTTCAAGTGATTGAAACCAAAGGAAAATGTACCATTTGGTTGTATCCACTTAAAACGGCCAAAAGACACCAAAAATCAGTTTTTCCGACCACAGGTGCCCATCCGTACGGATGCAGTTATCATCCGGACGGATAAGTTACAGTATCAAAATTTTACATTTTCAGCCATCTATCCGTACGGATAGATTCTTATCCGTACGGATAACTCTCATCCGTACGGATAGATTCTTATCCGTACGGATATCTCTCAATCAGAAAATTTGGATTTTCATTTCACATCCGTACACTAGTAAACACTTATATAAGCGTGCACTCCGCACCTCCATACTTATATTTTAGCTTTACGAGCATAACCACCCTTGTACTAAACCCCGATAACCTCAATGGCTTGTGATTATACTTAAATCACCAACATGAGGATTCCTATAGATTAGTGTAACGAACCCCCACCCGAACGGATTCTTGAAAGTTTGCTCAGGATCTAAACGACGTTAGTCTCAGAGCTCTGATACTATAACAGAATAATAGAAAAAGATATTGTATTGCGTTGCTTTGATTGAATACAATAGTAGGCTATTTATACTAATAGTCATAATGTGAACATAATAATAACCATAATGAGATTGATTACAATCAATTATTTTCCTAATTTTCTATATCTAAAATATTATGTCATTATGTCTAACATACCTTTTTACGAATTTTATCTCTCAGAAAAGCAAACACTTGACGCTTATACCATCTAAAACTAATCTAATTTTTTTTCTTTATCTTATACTATCTAAATCTAACTATAATTTTAAACACTCTTTAACATTCTTATAGCATCATTTTTTTTCTACATTATGTCATCTAAATCTAATCTTATATTTTTTTCCTTATCTTACACATTCAAAATTAAACACCACAAAAACGAGCGTTCGAAACATGCTTGCACCATTATTTTTTCCTACCTTGTATATCTAAATATAAAAGTTAAACAGCTCAAAAATAAACTTATGCTTCTTTTATTATGTATTTAAAGGGAAAAACATACTATACAATATTTCGTGACTAGATGCACGATAATTGAAATTCTTTTGTATTGATTTTTTTTTCTTGTGAAAATATGTTTATATTCATTTGAAATGAAAACCAACACCACCCCGTTATAGATTCCTAGGTCCGTTAGTGCGTGTCTGAGAGATTGTAATTAAATGAAAGGTTGTAATGTGAGTCACTTAGTAAAACATATATATTTACAATGATTGTGAGTAAAATTTGTCTTTATGCTACTACGGTTTGTAACATTCTTATGTCATTTGTTATAACAATATTACAAACGTTGTGTTGTGTTGTGTTGTAGAATCGTTAGAATAGTATCAGGCATCGAGTAGTGATACATCCACTACATATATCTATTACATTTTATACTACACACTCTTATCATGATTGATTATGACACATCAATTTATTAATCCTACACAGTACTCAATGATTAGATCACATGTTGTGGCATATTTGGTTGTGCATATATCATTTTTCCTCCGAGCATCAGGTGGCCCAAGTGGCAAAACCCCATAAGGTGTTATGACAAGAGGAGAAAATGGTAGGACAAGCAGTTGGATCAGAAAAAGGGCACAGCATATAAACTAACACCGATAGTGGAAAACATTTAACAGGGTTCACGCTCCATTTTTATGTATTTACTTTATTGCCTTTTGTTCTTTATCTTTTCAGCAGTGTTTTCTTGGCTCTTGTTGAATTATTTTGAAGTTTCAAACACAGTTTTTTCAAAGTAGTTCAGAGATGATTCCAAACTTTCCCAAAAAAAACTTACGATGTGCCAGAGTGGGAATGAGACAATACATAACCCTATTATTCTTTTTCAAATTACTTTTAGGAAACTTTTTCAAATTATTTAAATTTATACAACTAATGTGTGTTGGCAGTATTACATTTAATATATAAACTATAGATAAATACTAGTTGTCAGTAAAATGACTTAAACTCTACATCTAGTGGAACCAATCTGAAGACTCAGCTGTGTGATGGACAGCAGAGAAGTGTATTCAATTATGTGCATCAGTAGGGTGGAGTCTACTGAGGCTTCTGTCAGCAGAGTGAAGTCTGCTGAGACTGGAATACAGCAGGGTCCCACATCTGCTATTTTCTGTTATGTGACAGCTATACAGTGTCATTAAAAGGAGGAAACGTGTAGGGGTATTTATGGCGTATCTGACAAAGATTCCTTGCGGCTAGGATTTAGGGATTTGTGCCTATAAATACAGTTGTTGTTGCATTGTCTGCGTGTGTGTAACTCAGTGCATAATAATAAAGATCTCTTTTCTGCCCGTGGTTTTTTATCTCTCTCACTTTGAAAGAGGTTTTCCACGTTAAATTTGGGTTCTTCTTATTTTCTGTTATCTCCTTTGATTATTTGCGTTTGATTGCATCTGTTTCTATTTCTTGCATCTGAAGTTATCTCCATCCGTCATAACAAGTGGTATCAGAGCAAGGTTCTGGAGAAAACAATCTGTACGATCAACTTCATCTTCACCAAGACCTTCAGTAAGGTGCTAGGATCTGTGATAAAGTTGTGATCTTTAGCAAGAAAAGATGTCAGCAGTAAACGTGAAAATCGATAAATTTACAGGAAGGAACAACTTTGGTCTGTGGCAAATCAAGATGCGTGCACTGTTGAAATAGCAGGGTTTGTGGAGTCCTTTATCTGAAAAACCAAATACAGGTGCAGCCGATTATGCCAGTCTGGAAGAGAAAGCACATTCAACCATCATGTTGTGCTTATCTGATGATGTTATCACTGAGGTTGTTGAGGAAGACACCGCAGCCAAGTTGTGGAAGAAGCTTGAAAGCCTGTATATGACCAAGTCACTGACCAACAAGTTGTTGTTGAAACAGAGGTTGTTCAGTTTAAAGATGCATGAAGGGAGTCCACTGAGGGACCATCTTGACCAGCTGAACACAATATTACTTGATTTAAGGAATATTGATGTTAAAATTAAGGATGAAAATGCAGCCCTAGTCCTGTTGGTGTCATTACCGGCATCATTAGAAAACTTTGTGCAGTCTTTCATAGTTGGGAAGGATACAATAGCTTTAGAGGATGTAAGGTCTGCCTTACATGCCAGGGAGCTTAGACACAAGGTCCGCCGGGACAGACAAATGTCAGCGGGGCTTGTTGCTAGCGCAAAGAATAGTGGAAAAGGATATGGACAGAAGAATAAAAAGAAGTCAGGGTCCAAAGGTCCTAAGTCTACTGATGTCTGTAATTATTGTAAGGAGCAGGGACATTGGAAGTCCAATTGTCCAAGGAAGAAGAAACAGCAGGAAGGCAATTTTGGCACAGTAGCCCTAGCTACTGAGCAATCTGATAATGATCTGGTTCTAGTTGCAGGGGATTCTACACATCATAATGATGTGTGGATACTTGATTCTGGAGCATCCTACCATATTTGTCCAAACAGGGAGTGGTTTTCTACTTATGAGCAGATAGATGGTGGTCAAATCTATATGGCCAACAGCAAGGTTTGCAAAGTTGTGGGAATTGGCTCAATAAAGTTAAGGACAGAGGGTGGTAAATTCTGTACACTGAAAGATGTAAGACATGTCCCACAGATGACCAAGAATTTGGTATCTCTCAGTCTACTGGACAGCAAATGGTTCAATTTCAAGGGTAAAGGTGGACAGCTGAATGTCTTCAAAGATTCAGTTGTAGTCCTCAAAGAATCAAGAGGGGAACCTTGTATATATTACAAGGGTCTACTATATCTGGCACTGCTGCTGTTGCATCCTCAGCAGTTCACTAGTCCCAGCAGACTCAGCTGTGGCATATGAGACTAGGTCACATGGGTGAAAGGGGTATGCAGATTCTTTCTTCAGCAGGTTTTCTTGGGGGATATAAGGTCAAGAATCTGGAATTTTATGAACATTGTGTGTTTGGGAAATTTCATAGAAGTAAGTTCTCAGCAGGGTTGCACAACACAAAGGCATCACTTGATTATATCCATTCAGACTGCTGAGGTCCATCAAAAGTTGAGTCATTGGGTGGTCACAGATATTTTGTGTCATTCATAGATGACTATTCGAGGATGACTTGGGTGGTGATGATGAAGAGCAAAAGTGATGCATTCAAGAACTTCAAGCAAGTGGAAGGCCCTAGTGGAGAATCGCTAGGCAAGAAAATCAAGAAGCTTCGTACGTATAATGGTCCGGAATTCTCGCCGGAATGATTTTGATTCATTTTGTGCAAAGAGTATTGCCGTACATCATACGTAAGGAATACACCTCAACGTAATGGTGTAGCCGATAGGATGAATCAAACTCTACCGGAGAGGGCAAGATGTATGCTTTCTCAAGCCGGTTTATCAAGGAGATTTTGGGCGTAGGGTCGTAAAAAAAAAGCTTGCTACTTAATCAACAGAGTCCTCACACAGGATTAATCTCAAGACACCATTTGAGATGTGGTTAGGCAAGCCCGCCGACTACTCGCTCTAAGGGTTTTTGGGAGTACAAATTTTACTATCATGTTAGTGAAGGGAAGTTGGAGCCAAGAGCCAAGAAGGGAGTGTTTGTGGGGTATGATGATGGAGTGAAAGGATATAGAATTTGGTCATCAGCAGAGTCCAGAGTAATCCTCAGCAGGGATGTTGTGTTTGATGAAAATTCTATGTTAAACTCATCAGTGGGGAGGTCTACTGAATTTGAAACCAGTGCTGAATCTGATAGTGTTGAGAAACAGGTGGAGCTTCAGGTGGAGTCTACTGATATGCAACAATCAGTGGATCCAAATCAACACTATACTGATCTGGATAATGAACAAGAATCTGATCCAAGCCAGCCTACTGAGACCTCAGTAGGGCGTCATACAAACATTAATCAGCAGAGTCTTGCTGCCAGCAGGCCTAGATGATCTAATGTTGGGATACCTCCAAGGATATATGGGTATGATGATTTGGCTAGATATGCACTCCAAGTTGCAGAAGAGGTAGAGGTTGTTGAACATACTACTTACAGGGAAGCAGTGACATGTACAGAAGCATCTCGGTGGCATGCAGCCATGGGAGATGAAATGGAGTCATTGTTGGAGAATCAGACTTGGGAATTGGTCAAACAGCCTACTGACAAGGGAGTTGTGACTTATAAATGGATTTTCAAGAAAAATGAAGGAATAACTAAGGCAGAAGGGGTCAATTATAAGGCACGTTTGGTTGCAAGAGGATTCAGTCAAAAGGAAGGGGTTGACTTTGATGAAATATTTTCACCAGTGGTCAGACATACCTCAATCAGGGTGTTACTAGCAATGGCGGCACAGCAGGATCTGGAACTTGAGCAATTAAATGTGAAAACTGCTTTTCTACATGGTGAGGTGGATAAGGAGATATACATGACACAACCTGTGGGTTTTCAAGTTCCTGGCCAGGAAAATTAAGTTTGCAAGTTGAAGAAATCATTGTATGGTATGAAGCAAGCTCCAAGGCAGTGGTATAAAAGGTTTGACAGTTTTATGCTTCAGCTTGGTTACAGCAGAAGTCCTTATGACTGTTGTGTATACCACAGTCTGCTAAAAGATGGATCTCATATCTATCTTGTCTTGTATGTGGATGACATGTTGATTGCTGCTGCAAGGAAGTCTGATATTCAAAATCTGAAGAACCTTCTCAATACTGAGTTTGAAATGAAGGGTTTGGGTGCAGCCAAGAAAATCTTGGGGATAGAGATCTGGAGAGATAGAAGTCAAAAGAAACTGTTCTTGTCTCAGCAGGGTTATGTGCAAAAGATATTGGCCAAGTTTGGGATGTCTGTCGCAAAACCAATAGATACTCCTATGGCATCAAATGTTCATTTGTCCGTTTATGCTTCACAAGCACCAAGAGAAGGAGTATATGTCAAAAGTTCCCTATGCTAGTGCAGTTGGCAGTCTGATGTATGCCATGGTATGCACTAGGCCTGATCTGGCTCATGAAGTTAGTGTTGTCAGCAGGTTTATGGCTCAACCTGGAAAGGAACACTGGAAAGATGTTAAAAGGATATTCAGGTACCTGAGAGGTACAGCTGATGTTGGTCTTATCTATGGAGGTGATACTAGTCTGGTCACAGGCTACTGTGATGCTGATTATGCAGGTGATGTTGACAGTAGAAAATCAATGACCGGTATGTGTTTACATTGGGAAATGCAAAGGTGGTCGGTACCGGAAAGCTACTCTTCAAAGCTACGTAGCCTTATCAACTACCGAAGCGTAATACATGGCTCTTACCGAAGCGAAGCAACTAAGGAGGGTATCCGGTTGAAAGGGCTAGTCGCTGATTTGGGGTTGCATCGATCGGGGCGAGATATATTGTGACAGCCTAAGTGCAATATGTTTAGCCAAGGATCAGGTTCATCATGAGAGAACCAAGCATATTGATGTCAGGTATCATTTTCTGAGAAATGAGAAGAGAGTTGTGGTGAAGAAAATTGGCACAAAGGAGAATCCTGTTGATAGGTTCACTAAACCAGTTCACCAGAGTAAGTTTCAGCTTTGCCTGGACTTACTGAATATTCAGAGCTTATAATCTGTTTCTGGAAACTCTACTGAGGGCAGATCAGTGGAGTGGATGCTGTGGAGATCGTCTGGTACAAGTACATCTGGCATTGACGAATGTATCTGGTACACGTACATCTGGTTATGCAATCTGTTTGACTCTGGTGAGAGTTGAAGTCAAGGTGGAGATTTGTCAGTAAAGTAACTTAAACTCTACATCTAGTGGAACCAATCTGAACACTCAGCTGTGTGATTGATAGCTGAGAAGTGTATTCAATTATGTGCATCAGTAGGGTGGAGTCTACTGAGGCTTCTGTCAGCAGAGTGAAGTCTGCGGAGACTGGAATACAGCAGGGCCCCACATCTGCTATTTTCTGTTATGTGACAGCTATACAATGTCATTAAAATGAGGACACGTGTAGGGGTATTTATAGCGTATCAGACAAAGATTCCTTGCGGCTAGGGTTTAGGGATTTGTGTCTATAAATACAGTTGTTGTTGCATTGTCTGCGTGTGTGAAATCTGTAACTCAGTGCATAATAATAAAGATCTCTTTTCTGCCCGTGGTTTTTTATCTCTCTCATTTTGAAAAGGGTTTTCCACGTTAAATCTGGGTTCTTCTTGTTTTCTGTTATCTCCTTTGATTATTTGTGTTTGAGTGCATCTGTTTTTATTTCTTGCATCTGAAGTTATCTCCATCCATCATAACACTACTGATTTATAGTAGAACACATGTAAAAAAGTGAGATCGTTATCATTATTCTAATGATAAGAATGTTAAGTGGAAACATATATATATTACCGTTTGTTCCTATTGACTGTTGGCATTTTCTTGTCGCAAGAAAATAAAAATGTGGGGGTATCTAAAATTCAATTTGAAAGCAGCTTCCCGGTGGCGGAGCCCCACCCACCGCACCGGTGGAGGTCGTCTCGGGTGAGTTTTTTCTTGCCCTATTTTATATGTATATTGTATTAAGGTTTTTCCTAAAAATATTTCCGATATTAAGACTCGTTTCAATAACTTTTTTTTTCTGGATCCGTTACTGTCCTTCCTCGATTTTACATAAATAAATAAAAAATTGTGTTGATATTCCCCGGTCAACATTCAGAGGTTACATTAATTGACCCATTGGACATCTCTCTGTTCCTATTCTGAAAACCCTAAACCTGTGTATTGCATGCTCCATTTCCTTTTTAATTGACTATTTTTTTCTACTCAGTAATTTTCTTCAGAAAGAAGACTACATGCTGCACTACTTTGCAAATGGTATCTGCTTGGCACTATTTTGGGAAAAGCTAATACTGCTACAGTGCTACGTGCATATTACTTTTTGTTTGTCTTGTCCAAAAATTTAATTTCATATTAAAATCGCCAGTTTCTTGTCTATCCATAAGGTTAAGTCAACCACTTTAAATGTCGGTCAATATTTAATGAAAAAAACCATCTCTCTTTCACAGGCCGGATCTAGTCTACTGGTAAAGGGTTAAGCACATCTGGAAAAAAAAATATTACACTGTAAAATTTATGTAGTTTAAATTGATCAATAAAATATATATTCTTAATCCACTCCATCCAACGAATTTGATATAATTCATTAGCTCATCCAAATTAAAATTCTCGCTCCGCCCTTGTTCACAGGGTCCTCCACCCCAACCCGATAGAATAGTTTGGAGATTAATCATGATAACTCAACGCCACCTTAGGTGAGGAGGTTAATCTTGATCGAATGAGATAGTGATCTTTCCGTTTCACAATATAAGACCTTACGATATTTTCACGCAGAAGCACAAGGAAAATACGTCTTCTTCGGCCCGAACCGAGGAATCTCTTAGATATGATGCAAAACAGATCTTGTGTAAAGTGCCACATCGGTAAAATAAGAGAATGCTCACCCCCATATAAGTGTAAGACATAAAGGTCTTGTCAACTCCGGTTAGCCCTTTTAGACCAAGCGAGGACGGCGGTCTAAGCAGCTGACCGGACATTTATGACTCATTTAGCGCTACCAGGCCCGGAGTCTGGGGGCGTTACAGAATGGTATTCAGATCCGACTATCAGACGGAACTATGCGCTGCACCGTACAAGAAGACGGTGTAAGGATGACCTCTAGTTACCTCTGGTAGGGACGATCCGGGAACAGTCTCGGCCGTCATGGCGAGGACGCCAGTCCCTTATAAGGGGGGAGAATGTAAAGTCCCACATCGGTAAAATAAGAGAATGCTCACCCCCATATAAGTGTGAGACATAAAGGTCTTGTCAACTCGGGTTAGCCCTTTTAGACCAAGCGAGGACGGCGGTCTAAGCAGCTGACCGGACATTTATGACTCATTTAGCGCTACCAGGCCCGGAGTCTGGGGGCGTTACATCTTGTTCTATCCTTGATCAGAGATTTCTCTATGAAATCTACCACCCGTCGAGCAGGGACGAAAGTCGGCTAGTGATCAGACGGTGCCGAGTGGAAGGGCCGTCGCTCAACGGATAAAAGTTACTCTAGGGATAACAGGCTGATCTTCCCCAAGAGTTCACATCGACGGGAAGGTTTGGCACCTTGATGTCGGCTCTTCGCCACCTGGGGCTATAGTATGTTTCAAGGGTTGGGTTGTTCGCCCATCAAAGCGGTATGTGAGTTGGGTACAGAACGTCGTGAGACAGTTCGGTCTATATCCGGTGTGGGCGTTAGAGCATTGAGAGGACCTTTCCCTAGTACGAGAGGACCGGGAAGGACGCACCTCTGATGTACCAGTATTGTAATAAAGTGCATCATTTGTGTTATTTTATTGTCGGTAATAGAAATTCATATAACTTGTTCCGAGCTTTCTGTTTTTCTTGTTGCTTTTATCATTATCGCAGCTAACTCTGTAAATTTTGATATGTCGGATTAATTCGTAACGGCGTATTGATCATATGTCTATTTCCGGTTAATTAATGACTAGGCTTGTGGAACGAGGCGTCACATTCTTGATCACAAGATCGTGAACTTCGATTCCTACTACCAACGATTCAAATATATTGATTGATAAACTTATACAACCTCCGATCCAAAATGTAAGTCATTTTAGGCTTTTTCACACATATTAAGAAAAGTTAGTTAAATTTGTTATTTGTCATTAATTTTGATTAAAAAGACTAAAATGACCTTTCATTGATATTAATGCAAAGTAGTAAAAAGTGGCTGAGTATATAATAAATGAAGGGTAGAAGAAGAAAGATGTAATAAATGCTTTATTGGTTTTGTAAATGGACTTACGTTTTGAGACAAAACTAAAAAGCTAAAAGGACTTACATTTTGGGACGGAGGTAGTAAGTAAATACTCTTTTCATTTTTATTTAATCGTTATAGTTGTCAAAAACACACATATAGTTAATGCTTTGACTTAATATTAAATTGACAATAAAACTCTTCGAAAATAATTAATGGAATGTTGTTTTCAATCTCTCACCCCCTTAATAAATAAAGGTAGATGTAAAAAAATACAATTAATGATGCTTTGAAAATGCAACTACGACAGATAAAAAAAATATTATTTTGGCATTTGTGGCCGTTAAATAGGAACGAAGTGAGCCTATTTATAAGCGTTCAATGAGTCCGAGAACTTGGCCTGACCTAATTAACACTTCATTCGACGATCCAAAAAATTCACCATCATGAGCTTCTAGTTCATGCAACGTTTGTGCGGGTCCAAAATTATCCACGTGTGTCTACGGTGCTATTGGAGTGACTAGGAAGGAATTACTCGTCTGATAATGCAAAGAAACTAGGTACCATGATGAGGGGCGGGGACACGCGCTCTATTGGATTCCTTTTGAGAAATTGTTTTTTATTTTTATTATCTTCGTTTTAAAATAACTGATGTAGTTGTCACAGTTTTTTTTAAGGTAAAAATTGTTTTTTTATCTGATGCAGAACATTTTTCAAAACAACATTCATTGCTCATTTTCTTATTTTAATCTTATTTAATACTAGGTAAGAAATTTAAAAGAATATTGCATTAATTACATCATAAAGATTTTTTAGTCATTGTTTCCATCAAGTCATAGATTTAAATCACAATCTTAAAAACCGTGTTTTTTACTTAAAGAAAATAACCGTTTTTATCAAGTGCCTCAGATATTTAGATAGGAAAGGGAGTATTTTATTAAATAATTTAGTTTTGGTGTCAAAAGAATATAATGTCATTTGTGTCAATTGTGCTCGTTTAATTTTCTTCGATTTATTCACTCCATTTGATCAATTTTCTGAAATACTTTAATATGAAAATCTACATTAAACATGATTGGCTCATAAGAGCAACTCCAACCCCTACCGGAAAATTTTACATTACCCCAACAATAAGAACAAGCGAAAAACAGAAGTACATCAACATAACAACTTCTTTTCATTATCAAACAAAATCATATTACAAAAATTTTAATCAAAAATAAAACAAACTTTAAGAGTTAGGAGTCAGACTCTTCTGAGGCTCGGACGAAGGAGCCGAGCCGGAAGTAGCAGCAGGTTGGAGAGCATACTTGGACACAATATCCATCCCGACCTTAAAATCCTGCACGCGTTCGGTGTAGGCTGCGCCCATCCCTGGTTTATAGTAAACCTTCTTAGGAAGGCCGTCCGGCACAAGGGAAGGATACTGAATCCTCGTCTCGTCTACTCTCTGAGTATACCCATGGTTGAGGACGGGGATGAGCAGCACCTTTAAGGCCTCGGCAAAGTCCCCCGAAGCCTTATACTCTTGAACAGCCTCGGCACACCGAACCGGGATTGTGGCTTTCAGTTCGGCCACTCTCGCTTGGAGGTCGGCGACCTCATGTTCCTTCATCCTTTTCTCCTCAGCAAGCTCACTTGCCAAAGACTTCAGCTCACCCTCTTGAGCTAGGAGTTGAGCCTACAGACCCTTCATCTTTGCGTCCTTAAGCTGGGCGGCCGCCGTGAGCTCCTCCCGTGTTTGCCTCAGCTTGGCAATCTTGCCCTTCTGAATAGCTGAGTCGGCGGAGGCTTTGCCCAGTCTCCAAAAAACTTCCTGGCCAATCATGGCCCCCTGAACAAGCCAACAAAGTAGGTTAGGACCATCAAAAGTTCGTCTTTAAAACCAAAAGGGAAAAGGAAGAGACACTTACCAATTCCACAGTCTTACAACCTATAACAGCCAACTCCTCATCGGACATGTTGGCAACCTGCTGCTGCTCGGAAGCAGCTTACTCTTCTGGACCCGACTGACCCTGAGCTCTCCCAAGAATTGAACTTACCTACGTGTCACCTCTTTAATGGCCCAACATTAAGTATAGACAGAGAAAGGCTGTCTAAGGGATCGGAACTCCCAGCAGCCGAGATGGGGTAGCTCGGCCACTCTCCCCAAACTCTCTAGGTTGGCCAATGCTCAGGGCCGACCTCCGAGCGATATAGGCACAGATCCTTGTTAGGAAATCTACGCGGGAACGCAGCGGAATTCAAAATTTTATTTCCTTTAACCAGGATCGACTTCATTTAAGCAATAAACAAATAAGCTAGTAGACGGTGGTTACCTTGGTTGATCTAAAAGATCGACGCTTTGACCGTCTAAGGAGAGTAGTTCTGCATAGAGCCGCCCAAGTGTTCGGCCTCTACCGCTAGTCCACACGAACAGCCCGCCGGAATCCCATTATGGATTGCTATTGGAAAACTTCGGTTGCTAGACCGGCATTTTTTCCCTCTCTTCAACTCTCTATAGGATGCTCTCTATTTTACACAAGAACTATTAGCTCTTGAAATTGTGATGTACAAAAGAGCTTGACACCCACCTCTTATTTATAGTGAGAGGGGAGTCTCATCTAGGTGTGGAGGGGAAGAAAACATTTTCCCAATAAAAGAAGGAAAATATAATTGATTGATTTATCTCATTTATTATAATATCTTATATTAAATAAAACTAGGATATTGTCAATATCTTATATTAAATATAATTTTTGTCCGACTTATCAAAAAATCGGGATAGAAGGACACCGTAATTTAATCGGACAAAAGTAACAAATATGAAGTAACAAATGTGGAATAAAGTAAATATAAAGTAACAATTGTGAAACACAAAGTATTTAACACGTGAAGTAACAATTTTTAAAGTCAATATCTTATAATCATAAATATTTCCAAGATTTATTAATTTGTTTGTCATTAAATATTTCTAATATCTAATATTGACTATCTTTATTATATTATCATAAATCAATTTACACATGTGTATATATATCACATATATATTACACAAATAAATCTATATATAAATATATAGCCAAGTGTGAACATGTATATCTTATATATATGTACAACACACGCATGCTAGCATATATATATATATATATATATATATATATATATATATATATATATATATATATATATATATATATATATATATATATATATATATATATATATATATATATATATATATATATATATCTAATATTAATATATGGTAATACCATTAATTAAATTGCATAATCCAAGTGTATCTTATACACTAATAAGTTGCGCCCCATATGCCAATAAATTGGCATCCGGAATATTCTTTAATTAATATAATATTAAATATCTTGTATTTAATTTATTCATAATAAATAAATATCACCATATTAATTTACCACTATAACCTTTATAGTCGTGAGATAAAACTTTCCTTATTTGGTTATCATCTATAACCACATTTTAATCCGGCTAGATGTTCATATGTGTGTGACCCGATAGGCTTCCGAATATGTTGGCCGTAGACACAAAGTGCAAAATACGAAAATGTCCTTCATGCCTAACGATCACGGGATAGCGTCTAGCAACACACCATGACCCCCAATCATCGGAAGAGTCAAATACAATGACTACTACCTTTCATATGAAACAGTTACCGTGTAACTTACAATCCTATCACTGTAATAATATCCATACGGTCGTTAGTCGAGTGTCAAAACATCAACGACCGTAACTTATAATCTAGATATCAAGCTCTCTCTCGAAGTAACTCATTTACTTCCACTTTGCAAAGATTCACGAGAGTAAGACATTCCTTATAAGAAGACCATTTTGGATATTCGATCCCAATCATAGGATACGCGATTCCCGGACGACCAATCATGTATACTCCGCATGCTTCAATATCACACCCAATCACTACCGCATGATCGCCCCGTGGCTGTGGGAAACCTCAATAGTGTCAAAGCATGACAATCCATACCGTGATGCCATGAAGACTCCGGTCAAAAGGATAATTACACAACCGCCACATAGTGTGACACTTATCCGTGTAAGTGGGTCGATCCTAACGTACGCATTCTCTAATACACGTCCACGTACAGTCCAAGTGTCTCTACACTTCGATAGACAAGATCTATCCCTGCCCTTAAAGACAGAAGACATCTAATAGGTGCTAGCCTGTTCATACTATCAACGCCCTGTTTAATTGTACATCAGCCTAGAGACATTTAAGTATCAAACTTATTAAACTGATTAGAGATCTCATCAACCATAATCGCCTATCATGGTTTCTCTATCACAGTTTAATACTAATGACGTTATCATATAACAATTCATAATTGGTTCTTTAAAAGAACAAATACATGACAACAGAAAAGCCATTTTATATATGTATAAACATAAAAAAATAGTAGAAATGATCCGACCCGGTCGGATCCGGTCCAACCCGATTGGGTTTAGGACACTATTCCAAAAATCTCTCACTTGGCCTAAAACCAATCACTCGCACACACAAGACCAAGTTGAAACACAAGAATCTCATGCAATACTCGCAAGTAGCCCTAGCCATGAACGGATCGCTATCCGTGGGGACTCAGACTATCTTCATATCATGTTCCAAGTGACCAAGTCAAAGGAACCGCCTCAACACACACACGGATCTCTGATGAGACCCTGGTCCTTGCTTTAAGCAATGAATCCACTTACTATATCAGCTATATAGAAAAGGTGGAAGAACCGTATAAGGTTCATGAATGAACCTTCTAGATCCATGTACTGCTCCCACTGCGCCTCCAAGGCACAACTGTGCTTTGGCCTAGTTGTAGAGTTAACAGTGACCCATAGGCTAGAACATTTCCAGCTCACTGTATCACTTAATCAAAGTGACTGCAAACCCAGATTGTAGCTCCCACTCGCCTTCATAAGAATCAGGATATACGTCCGTAAATCTACATTTATTTAATTC